>CM037870.1:8023485-9223485 GCA_021292105.1 Anadara kagoshimensis
AGAGAGAGAGAGAGAGAGAGAGAGACTTTTTTGAACTGTTTTATTTTTATTTCAAGTAATGTTTGCTAAATTGAAAGTACACTACACGAATTTAAAATATTTAAATTTTCCTTAGAATGTATAGTCAAATTATAACCTAATGTAATTATTTAATTATTAAATTAATTAAATTAATTAAATTAAACAAATGCGCTTCAGTGTCGTGCCATAATGATAATGATGTTCTTTTATTAAAGACATCAACAGCTGTCCTCCACAGTTACACAGGACAAAGTATTTAGTTGCATATAAAAACAGTACCTGCCTAGAGATTCATACGTCATCATACAAATGGGTCAATGCGAGAAAGGACTGCCAGAGCCGACATGGAGATCTTGTACAGATACCAACGGCGGAAAAACAGAGCTTCATAATGTCACAACTTAAACGGCTTTATGCTGGGAAGGTGTGGATTGGTGCTACGGATAGGGACCAAGAAGGCAAATGGCTTTGGGTATCAGGTATATACGATACAATTATACAGTCAGACCTGTCTATAAATGCCACCCAAGGGAACTAATGAAAGTGGCCTTTATGAGCAGGTGACCTTTATGAGCAGGTCACTTTTATATACAGGTTAAAATAATGTGAATAAAGATCAATTGGGATACATTTCAACTGGCCTTTATCAACAGGTTGTCCTTATATAGAGGTGGCCTTAAAGGCAGGTTTGTCTGTATTTTTAATGCAACGTTCGATTTTCTTAATTTTACGAACATTTTTATGTTTTCTATGTATTAAGCGATGTATATTAAGTTGTTCTTAAAGGCGTTTCGACGTTGTAATTAGAGTAACGTCAAGTTTTCTGCAGCAAATGTATTTACTAAACGACAACAATTCTTCTTGTAAATTCTGTGTTGTAGCGGTACGTTTTCTTAATATTGCGAGACTTCTTACAATTGACGTATCGCCGGTCACGCCTGCACCTGTAATGTTCCGACACTGGCCGCAATCACGCTACCAAAGCAGCGTCACGGCAACTGATGACGTTCTGGTGCCAGTGACGTCATTAAATGGCACAATTCAGGTCGAGTTTTCACTCTTTTTGTGTGTAATTCAAGCATGACTGGCCTTTGTCGGGACATTAATTGTGGGCGTGGCCGGCGATATGTCAATTCTTATAAATTCTGTTTTGTTGCGTTAAGTTTTCTTGTGATTGCGAGACTTCTTACAATTCTACTATCTTTGAATTTTCTGTATTTGATTTCAGGTCAAGTTATGAACGGTCATTATGGAAACTGGAGGTCTGGACAAGGTCCGACACAGTCAGGGTTTTTATTTTGGAATGGAATGTTTGAAGACTGTGCTTTGTTAGACTATTCAGATGCCGGTAGATGGCATGACTACATGTGTAATTCTTTACTTCATCGGTTTGGGTATATATGTGAATATAGTAAGTAATTAAAATATAAGTATGATATCTCTGAATCCAAAATTACCCTGGATATATTCGACGTTCCATAGTTTCATGTTCTTTTTATTCTCAATTTGGATTGCACGTGGTGGGTGTTACTAACTGAACAGGAGGTGCTTACACTTTCGGAGCACCCGGCTTCACTTCTCTAGTGGAAGTCCACGTGCTATAAATAAATTTTTCCATTTTCAAAGTTTTTGATTGTGGTTTCTAAAAACGATGATCGGTATGTTTGTTTTTTATTTGAAAGGGACATGTACATGCATTTTAAGTGAAATAAAACTTTTAACCTCATTTTATCTATTTCTTTGTTTTTGTCTTTTTAACAGGAAAATATAGCATGTACACTATTATTCTAATGTAGCTTTAGTTATAATTATACAGTGTTTTACTGAAAATATCTAATTTCCAAATGTATTAGTTTTCTAGTATACTGGATTAAAACATGTGGACTTTGACTGCAAGAACGGCCGAACTTCTTTTGTCGTGTCGGAAGCCATTAAAATTTTTGGGAGGTTTTGTGATGAAACCATTTTGGAAAAAAAAATGTTGGACGACAAAAGGGGTTTACTTTGGAAAGATATCTTCTCTATATTCTACTTACAGACCAGCTTGGCCAGTCTGATGTTTTGCCTTCAAAAACAACCAAAGCCCAGATGCCAAACACAAGAATAACGTCTCGTCTTACAAAACAGAGTGTTCGTGGTCAACATACGACCAACAGGAAAGCCATACAAACAACCAAACTCTCCGTTCTCAAAACGAGCACGACTAGAAGGACCTCATCGCCGACAACTGTTAATTTAAGTACAACCAAGACTGCTGCTGTCCAAACATCTAGTTTAAAACCTGGAACTGGTACTAACACAACAACTCCTTCACAGAGCTCCAACAAATCGAGAACGCCAAAACCTACAAATAAGCTTCCATTTGGACATAGCGTTAACACAAAGACAACACAAAAAAGTAAACAAAGTTCTGTCCAACAGCAAAACGGGAAAAAGTCAACATCAACAAAAGCAACTGTAAAGCCACAAAATGGAGTAGGTAAGGCGGATTTTAGATAATGGTGTTGTTATCTAAATAGGTTTGACAATACAACACAGAAAATTGTATTATGTAACATGTATTATGATTTTATTTCGTTACGTCATGTAATGCTTGATACATTTACTACGGATCCTGTAAGGTTAAGTGTGAAAAATAGTTATTTTGAAATTTCGAATTAGTATTTCGCTATTCGAAATAGTATTTCATTATATTTGCTATAGATATTTCGTATTTTGGAATATTCAGACTACTATTAGTATTTCGAAAATACGAAATAAGTAATGCGAAAATACGAAACCACTTTTGTGAAAAAACCCGAATTAATTATACGAAAATTACGAAATAACTTTTTAAGAACGTCAGTTTACTGGCTTAATAGTTTAACTCGCATGCTTAGCTAATCACAGTGTCTCTCACTACTTACGTCAGAATTCCGCTTTGGACGATCATAGTACGGTGAGAAAAGCAAAGTTTGCTTGTAGAAGGAAGGTAGCTTTCTCAAGTTTCAATTTTTCTTTTTCTCATACTGCAATAAAATATTCAACTTGAAAAAAACCACTCAGGTTTCCTCCAAGAACTGGCTTTCTCAATAGTAAATAGATATTGACTGGGACCTTAAACTAAAACCTAAAACCTCATTACTGCACTACACACCATTGCAGTATACCAGTAAAGTTGTTTTGTTTTAAAATATGTAATTATTTATATGTATATGAATTAATAGGCGAGCGTCATCTTGTTTTTTGTATGTTGTAGTTGCCCATCAAGCACAGAACAAAAAGAATGATTCAACAAAAGGTGAGCTATTTAAAATACTAAATGAGTAACACATATACATGCCGGGTTGCTGTTTGGTAAAGTATTTGTGGGTGCCACTGGCTGGTAAATAGCGGAATGTCCCCCAAAAACACTTTATGCTATGATATCCGAATAATGTGCAATATTGACCATAAGTAGGTAGTTTGAATAGTTTCAGTTGTCTCAATATTTTTAGCGCATCTAGTTTTATTGTCCCTCTGTTGCTTTTTGTTTTTCTATTGCTTTTTGTACTCTGTTGCATTGCCTACAGCCAAGTATGTATATCTTGAATATAAATAAATGTCAAAGACCCATAAATAGATTCATGTCCGTGTTTTAGATTTAACGAGTTTCCAGTTATTCATCCTTTCACGCCTTGAATCCAAAATGTATAAATAACCTCTCTCTCTCTCTCTCTCTCTCTCTCTCTCTCTCTGAGTCAATATTCAAACTTAAATCCAGAAACTCTACTAAAATATTTTTATTTCTATTTCAGTTTCAAAAGGATTGATAATTGGTGTTACACTTGGAAGTGTTGTGTGTGTTGCTTGTATTGCAGCTACAATTATTATCCTTATAAGGTAAGTGCTAGTGTAACTTGGTTTCCCCGAATAATTTTTGTTTTGGTTTGTTTTTTCTATTTGTTTTAATATTTTAGTATACTATACTATACTATACTATACTATACTATACTATACTTTAGTTCCATGTTCCTTTCACACAATTTTGATTACACACTCGGCGGGTGTAGCTAGCTAAACAGGCGGTGCTTACCCTTCCGGAGCGCCCGGCCTCACATCCCTGGTGAAAGTTCACGTGTCTAACCTAATTTGTCAGTTCCAAAGTTTTTACTTTGCTTCTGGATTGTGATTCGGACATGGATTAGTATTTTGTTTTTTATACTTAACTACATGGAAAGATACACCGTATATTTTGGAAAATCTTATTTTTGTTTTTAATTCCGGAATACGACAGGTATTTCCAATCGTTGGAACAGTCAATCTTTGACGTAACGCGTAAACAAAAGCAATAAAGTAGTGACGTCATTTTAGAAAATATTATATAGTCCTATAATTACATTTGGTCTCAAACAGAGTTTCATATAATAAAACAATAATAATGTAAATATATATTATATGTTATATTTAAATAATGCAATTTATTTTGTAGCGACGACGACGACGATCAGGAGACAGTATTGGAATTGAAAATCCAATTTACCCCGTGCCTGATACATTCTGATACGTAATAGTTTAATTGTTTTGACTACAATTCAGTCTTGTACATAATGATGTAAATATTTACCAGTGTATGGAACATGTATATAGATAGGAACAGTTTGTGTTGTGTTGTTTAAAACTAGTGTGTTCTTAGTCAGAACGTAGAAACTGAAGTGTGTGCAATTTTTCCGTACTGGGAGTTTTGAGCCGAACATTCAATGATGTAAGTCTCAAAGTGAATACAATATCATATGGTCAGTGTACATTATCGACTTAAACATTATCATCAAATACAAATCCTATATCGCACGGAGGACATATTTTATTTCTATTGTCATATATCTTCTTTTTAAAAAATATCATTCAATAATTCAAAAATAATAAATAATTCTATGAATAAATCACTGAAAATTACAAAAATATCATTGTTTGTAAAATGTTACCATTACCTGAGAAAAAGAAAGAAAATAAGAAATGTGACTTTTACATCGATAGAGGGTATGCAATATTAACATACAATTTTCTTGTTTTGTTTTCAATGGACTTTCTGCTGTTGTCGTCCCAGACACTCTTAGACATTACGATTTTTAGAACCATCCTCTGGAATTTTTTCCCGAAGAGTTTGTTAAACATTTCGATTTTAGGACCAACTCCCGAGATTTGTTTCGAAGATTTTCTTGGTTTGTATCATTGTAAAATGTTTAGACAATCTGGCCATTAGTATATGTCCATTAAAACAATATCGTGATATTTAAACCTGCTAATAATACTCATTTACATGTAGATTTGTTGTTGCATTTAAATAAAATTGTTTTGTTACCAGTATTTTATTGATTGGAAATGTTTGATGTAACAGATACTTTCATAGATTAGGTATATATCAACAATAAATATATATATAATGTTCCCAGCTGAAGCCATGTACATGTAAATGCATTTCAATTGCAAATTTCTTTTCTCTATTATTAAAAAAGTTTTACAGAAAATATATGTTTGGTTACTTAAAAACTGAATTGACTCAACACACTTTAAAGAATCAATGGAATTATTTTTTGCGATGACTTATCCATCAAGTGAGGTTAGGATGAGACTCAAAGAAAACTGGGACATTTCTTTAATTGAACAAGCTGGTGTAAATAAGTGTTTTTTTTACTTTGCTTTTGGGTTGTAATTTGACCAAGGACAAGTTTGACCTCTTAATGCACTTCTATTTGAATCTAATTATTACAGGGTTTTGAAGTTCTATCGGCGTCATTAATGTCTTATTAACTTAAGTGTATATAAATTTTAACAGTGTTTGCAATCGTCTAAGATAGTTCGTATCACACCGCGAAGCACACGGAAGTACCTGTGCTTGGCTTAGCCTTGTGCGACCACAACATTGTATAGATAAATAACTTTGACCTGTCCGCTTGACCTTTCATTTAAATATTTATCACGGACCAAGTACATGTGTGTATAGGTAACACAGGTATACATCTGTATATATCGGTCATGAGATATACTCACCTCATAGAGTACACCTGTGTACTGTGTTTATCAAGTTGGATCTTAACACTACCGATTTATTGGGTAGACCCTCCTATATGAATATTCCTAATGAAAGGTCAAACGGACAGGTCAATGTTGTTTACCTTTTTTATATTTATATAGATTATATATCGGTATCAAAATACAAACATATAAGTAAATAACATTGACCTGTCTGATTGACCTTTCATTACTGAGGAACATGATGATCATCCAACATATGGGTAGTATTAAGATTTGCTGTTAATACATACATCTATGCAATTCATGTTTAACATTAAAAAAAAAAAAAAAAAAAAAAAAAAAAAAAAAAAAAAAAAAACCACATGCTACCTATTCATAAATGAACTGGTCCATATTATTGTTTAAATTAAAGGTCAAGTGGACAGGACAATGGAGTTTGCCTGTATGTTTGTTCAAATCACAACTCCAAATGCACAGTATGAAAACTTTGATAGACGATTATCAGTAGTTTAATTAGATAATATATTTGAGTCATAATAAAGCGAACCAATTAATGAATATTGAATGAATTACGTTTTACGTCCCAGCCATGTATTTTCACTTACATCTAGATGTAACCAGCTATTGATGAAGTTGTAACAGATACCTTTAACGTATTTTATGACAATGAACAATATCACGCCTACTGTAACACGTGATCATGTCTCAATCGGGTTGCAATGTATCACCCGGAGAAAAATCAAATTGACTAGCCGCAAAGGGGTCACCGCTCGGGTTCAACAAATGGACATGCTAAATTTTTTTATCAATGGCTCATCAACCCGATGACTTAAAATCAATTGCTACTAAATATTTGTAAACATTACACTCCCCATATAGACAAACAACATTGACCTGTCCGCTTGACCTTTAATTTAAGTAAACGCGTACATGTATTTATTATAGATAAGGTTATTTATTTATAGAAAACACAATTGTTAATTTCGTCTACCTAATGGAAAATATTTTCAAAGAGTAAACATGTGCATTGTTTATATATTAACTTCGAATACTAACACTACCAGTGTATTGGTGGATCTCCTTAATTAAAGGTCAACAGGACAGGTCATATGTATATGTCCATACACAGAAACCTTTCCTTCAACCGACGTTAAGTGCAATACACACTAATTATCACAATGATAACACGTTATGAACGACGGGTATCTTTACCTATTTGATAACACGTTATGAACGGGTATCTTTACATATTTGATAACACGTTATGAACGGGTATCTATCTTTACATATTTAGCTGTATCATTATTCACTACAGACCTGTCGAAAGTTAAACACTAAGCTCACGAATAAGTGTCGATTTACGGCCCCTCGATAAGTGTCCATTCACGGTCCCTCAATAAGTGTCCATTCACGGTCCCTCAATAAGTGTCGATTTACGGCCCCTCGATAAGTGTCCATTCACGGTCCCTCAATAAGTGTCCATTCACGGTCCCTCAATAAGTGTCGATTTACGGCCCCTCGATAAGTGTCCATTCACGGTCCCTCAATAAGTGTCCATTCACGGTCCCTCAATAAGTGTCGATTTACGGCCCCTCGATAAGTGTCCATTCACGGTCCCTCAATAAGTGTCCATTCACGGTCCCTCAATAAGTGTCGATTTACGGACCCTCGATACGTGTCCATTCACGGTCCCTCGATAAGTGTCCATTCACAGTCCCTCAATAAGTGTCGATTTACGGTCCCTCAATAAGTGTCGATTTACGGCCCCTTGATCATAAGTGTCCTTTCACGGTCCCTCAATAAGTGTTGATTTACGTCCCCTCGATAGGTGTCCATTCACGGTCCCTCGATAAGTGTCCATTCACGGTCCCTCGATAAGTGTCCATTCACGGTCCCTCAAAAAGTGTCGATTTACGGCCCCTCGATAAGTGTCCATTCACGGTCCCTCGATAAATGTCCATTCACGGTCCCTTTATAAGTGTCCATTCACGGTCCCTTGATAAGTGTCCATTCACGGTCCCTCAATAAGTGTTGATTTACGTCCCCTCGATAGGTGTCCATTCACGGTCCCTCGATAAATGTCCATTCACGGTCCCTCGATAAGTGTCCATTCACGGTCCCTCGATGAGTGTCCATTCACGGTCCCTCGATAAGTGTCGATTTACGGTCCCTCGATAAGTGTCCATTCACGGTCCCTCAATAAGTGTCGATTTACGGCCCCTCGATAAGTGTCCATTCACGGTCCCTCAATAAGTGTTGATTTACGTCCCCTCGATAGGTGTCCATTCACGGTCCCTTGATAAATGTCCAGTCACGGTCCCTCGATAAGTGTCCATTCACGGTCCCTCGATAAGTGTCGATTTACGCCCCCTCGATAAGTGTCCATTCACGGTCCCTCGATAAGTGTCCATTCACGGTCCCTCGATAAGTGTCCATTCACGGTCCCTCAATAAGTGTCGATTTACGGCCCCTCGATAAGTGTCCATTCACGGTCTCTCGATAAGTGTCGATTTACGGTCCTCGATAAGTGTCCATTCACGGTCCTTCGATAAGTGTCCATTCACGGACCCACAATAAGTGTCCATTCACGGTCCCTCGATAAGTGTCGATTTACGGCCCTCGATAAGTGTCGATTTACGGTCCCTCGATAAGTGTCGATTTACGGTCCCTCGATAAGTGTCCATTCACGGTCCTTCGATAAGTGTCCATTCTCGGTCCCTCAATAGTGTCCATTCACGATCCTCGACAAGTGACGATTTACGGCCCTCGATAAGTGTCCATTCACGGTCCCTCAATAAGTGTCGATTTACGGCCCCTCTTTAAGTGTCCATTACGGTCCCTCGATAAGTGTCCATTCACGGTCGTGGATAAGTGCGATTTACGGCCCTTCTTTAAGTGTCCATTCACGGTCCCTCAATAAGTGTCGATTTACGGCCCCTCTTTAAGTGTCCATTCACGGTCCCTGGATAAGAGTCCATTCACGGTCCCTCGATAAGTGTCCATTCACGGTCCCTCGATAGCTAAATCTCGACAGATTTTCGGAAGCTGCTATGCATCTCTCTATGTAGCCAGTTTTCGTGCAATAGCTATCCATGCCTTGGCCACTCGGAAGCCGGGCGTAGACCCGTTTTTCGTTAGCTCAGTGTTAAACTTTCGACAGATCTGTACTCCGTGTATGGTTAGATAAAATTTAACACATGAAGTTGTATAAAGATAACAAGACAATCAGACAAAAACAAGAGAGAAAAACAGAATGAAGAGGTTAACAATATTGACAACATTGGTACTACTTGCTGGAACTTTGGCTGGTAAGAATATTATGAAGGCCGTAAAACATAGTCCAAAGGCTAATATACCGTCCGAAACTTCAATTTATTATCGGGGGTAAATTAGATACTTTAGTCAATATATTCTTCTTTTGCACCTTCAACTAAATTTTTAATTTTGACTGAAAAAACCAAAAATGATGGAATAAAGGAAATATGAACAATTCTGTGATGAAAGAAATAAAAATTGACATAGAATTTAATGGATGCGTGTACAATTGTATTTAAATTTTGCACCATTTATACGGTACACAGAACAGGCATATTTATATATTAATGCATTTCAATGGTAAATGATGTGAAACGCTTGCTGATATTCCATAGAATAATCAGGACACCAATTAACACCGCGTGTAAATATTCTGTTATATGTTTTAGTATTAATTTTTTAATCTCTTCTCCATCATCGCCCAAAAAGACACTGACGCAAAATTGAGAAATTGATTGATAACCTTCATTTTGTTGATGTATTCAGACATGGAAACAATGACGAATGTCTCAGTATGCGAATGTTATGTTTGCTTATGTTAAAGTTTTAACTGTATAAACCTCTATAAAAATCTTTAATAGACAATATACAAGGCGCCTTCACCCGAACAGTTCTTCAGGAAAATTCTCTAATTATGTGTTATCTCAGTCAAAAGATAATCATAATCGGATGTCTTTTATAAAAGAAACCCTATTTTGTTATTTTTATGTCTGGTGATTGTCTAGAGTCGGGAGATTTATGTCTAGAATCTTGGTGGGGGTAGGGGGGGGATGTTGTTATGCCTAGAGTCGGAGGAGGTTATGTCTAGAGTCGGGGTGGTGGGTTGGTCGGTAGTAAGGGGTGGGGGTGTTGTTATATCTATAGTCGGAGGCGGTTATGTCTAGAGTCGGAGGTGGGGTAGGGGGTGGGTGTTGTTATGTCTAGATACGGGGGATTTATGATCGGTGGTCTCAATACTAATTTCCCGCAAAGTTTGTTATTCTACTTAACCAGAAAGCGTCTAGTTCTTTACCGTGGAATGCGTCAATGTACAATCTAGATTTTATATAAACCAACTAGATAATAATCATCTTTAGTAAACTTATTGATAAATGTCATTCCGGTACATATAACATTTTGTTTTTTAAAACTTTACTTTCTAAATACATGTAGTTATTTTGATCATTTCTTTGTCTTATTGCTTTTCTTGACTTTAACCCCAGTGTTCGTTCAAAGTCATGAGATCCCAAATAATGTTTGTCTTTCTGGAGCTTGACCCGTTTTGTTGTTTCTTTCAATAACTTGTATTGTGTTCATGATTGTATTAGCTGTTACCAAATTCACATTTTAAAAATGTTCCTCGAGTTTGTAATTTATTAGAGTAAATCCATTTATTTGTTTTATTCTTTGCAGATATAAACAATTGCCCACCAAATCTTCCACGTAACAAATACCTGTCCATATACAAAACATCTTGTTTACAAATTGTTACCACAAGTAAAACTTGGACAGATGCCAGAAAATATTGTCAGAGCAACCATGGTGACCTAGTTACGATAACTAACTTTGATAAAGAGGTATATGTTATGTCTCAGCTTCGAAGTCAAAACAGACACCACAAGACATGGATAGGCGCCACTGATCAGGTGTCAGAAGGGGACTGGAAATGGGTAACGGGTAAGTATACGCCATACAAAACAATTAATTGAAAACAAACATAGCAATCCATGTCCAAATCACAATCCCAAAGCAAAGTAAAAACAAACATATCAGTCCATGTCCAAATCACAATCCCAAATAAAGTAAAAACAAACATAGCAACCTATGTCCAAATCACAATCCCAAATAAAGTAAAAACAAACATAGCAACCTATGTCCAAATCACAATCCCAAAGCAAAGTAAAAACAAACATACCAATCCATGTCCAAATCACAATCCCAAACAAAGTAAAAACAAACATAACAACCTATGTCCAAATCACACTCCCAAAGCAAAGTAACACAAAACTAATTTGTAGCTAGTGAATTATGTCAAATACGAAATTCCACCAGGGAAGTGAGGCCGGGTGCTCCAGAAGGAAAGTTCTTCCTGCTTAGCTAGCTACACCCGCCACGTATGTAACAAAAGTTCAGAGTGAAAGGAAATGAAACTATTGGGCGTCGAATAAATCCGGGACAATTTAATCACTTTAGACCCCAGTTTCACAATCATTTCTTAACTAAGTATTTGAAGGCTGAATAATTTTGTTGCTTTCAATATATTCAGATAGTTAAGCGTCAATTTGAAGATCATTCTAAGCTTATTACATCTATACTCAAATTCTCCTGATATTTGTAATATGTAGTACTATAAATATTGTTAAAACTTGCTAGAAAGGAAAATTTGGAAAAGAATGATTGTGAAAATTGGGACAGGTTTTGTCTTCCCGTTTTGCTGTTTCAGATTTCGTGTAATTATGCTCTATTATATCTTCTCATACCGGTTTTTCTACAGCGTACGCTGAGTATAACTTAATGAAGTGAAACAAGCAATGCTGTAGTATCACCGCCTAGCATAAGAGATCAGCCAGTAAATTCAAAATTTGTGACAGTTACTGAAATATGCCAGGGTTTTTTCCCTCAACTGCTATGGAATGTGCTTGTCAGAACTTTCAAACCCACATATTCAATTCTTCCCGTTCACAACATATTTGTAACTACGCTGCAGATCAGCACTGCAGTACTATGTTTATCTTAATATTCCGGATTTTCACAATAATTACGGAAATTACCTAACTATTCATTTTTGCATTTATTCCGAAAAAAAACCATTCTAGTGAGTTAAAGTAACAGATTTTAATGCAATAGAGCCATATTAAAGTGCGGTGGCGTGGCAAAATCGTAACTAACTATTCATCGTTGAAATCATTATTTTTATTTGACACCTTCACGCAGCCTTATATGAGAGATCTGGTCAGAAAAATGTAATAAAGACAATGAATAATCATTTGGTCTGAAAAGCATACGATGAAATTGACAAGGAAACAAAGAACTGGATTGTGTTGATTGCCTTGTTGAAGTGGTATAAAACTTAAAAAACTTAGTTCCATATACATACATTGAATCTAAACATCTTCGAAGTGCAAAAAGTTTTCTCCTTAGTTAAATTTCTAAAGTATAAATGGTAAATTTGTGTATAGACATTTATATTTATTTGTGTATTTTTATACAAAATCTTTTCCTAGGCGAGTCGGTGAATGGTCACTATGGAAACTGGAAACAAGGTCAAGGACCTACAAAGCATGGTTTTATATTTTCTGGAGCATCATGGGAAGACTGTGCGCTTATAGATTACAACAATTTTGGAAAATGGAACGACTATTTATGCGACAGTCGTCTATTTAAATATCAATTTATTTGTGAATATGGTAAGTCCGCGATCCCACTGCCTAGCTAATCCTGTCCGTGCTGGGGTTCACATACAGCCATCATCAGAGACTTCCATTATGCAATCTTGTGACCACGTGCAACCTTTGTCTCAAATCTCTTTATCGGTGGATCTTCCACGTCTCTTTTAGTCTGGGTTTCTTTTTCTTTCCTGATGGTGTCCAACACATTGGTACTTTAGGATTGGTTAAGGGTGCATTCTGTAAAATAGAGGCATGGTGTCTGTCTTCTCATAAAGGTTCTTTGTTGGAGATGTATGTGGCCATGTAAGTAAATGTTCTTCGGAAGAGACCTTTAATGATGCGCCGTACGTGGTATACGTAAAGTTAAAGAACCCCCACACCGCATATTACCCCAAGCGCACTGCAAGGGTAAAATTGTTCAGCTACATCACCAATAGCTGTTAAAGTCTCAGTATAAGTGGACTATTCTTGACTGGGACGTAAAACACCATTTAATTAATCAATGTTCTTTTAACAAGGTCATAGGTTGTTTGATCTTTATAGACGCTTTTTTACAATAGTAAAACAATACTGTTTAGTTTCGTTAATTCGTTTAAATCTAGATGTCACCGACAAATTTCATGCCGTTTATTTATCAAATTTATACCCGACGCATGTGTTATTAAAGGATAAGAATTCAATCATCTGGTAACTTTATAATATATATGTTGTATCCATTGTTAAAGATGGTAAATTTTATTGTTTAACAGAATTTAATCACTTGGGTTTTTTTCAGCTCAGTTGACCACGACTACAAGCACCACTACTTCTACAACCACACTGACACCAACCACCACAACCACCATAACAACAACTACCACACCGAAGCCAACCACTACAACAAGGCGAACTACAACAAAAAAGCCAACAACAACTAGAACAACAACAATGGCCCCAACAACAACAACAACAACAACAACAACTAAAACGACAACGATACCTACTACTACAACAAAACAACCAACAACAATAACAACAACAACAACCGTACCTACTTCAACAATAACTACAACACAACGGTCTACGACAACAAAGATGACAACCACAACTAGAAGTCCTACAACCATCACCACTGTTAAAACAACAACAACTCCTGCTACCACCAGTACTAAATCCACTAGGACCACCACCACTGTAACAACACATACTGTTCCAACTTCGACAAAAGCACCTGCCAAAGTTAAAACGAATAAGCCTTCAACAACAAAAACACCGGCTTCACCATCGCCTAGAGTACCTAAAAAACAAAGTACTCCTGGTAAAACATCCACCACCGTTCATAAATCTAGACCAAATTTATCAACCGCCAAACCAAATCCACCCAGGAGTCATATATCTTCGAAATTGGCTAAACCCGGAATGATTTCAAAACCTGCGACAGGTAAAATAGAATTTTACAAAAATTAAAAACACATTTTAAAAAAATGAAGGACTATTACATCATGTGCAAAAATAGAAGCCTTGTTTTATATCAATATATACCAATTGAGGTATTTAAGAAATTAAGCTTTCTAGCAGTGGCAATTGACATAATATGACATTTATTTGGTATTAACTGTATATTTCATTTATTGGTAGATTGTGAAGACAAAATTATCAAATCAAATGACTGTAGAAAGTCATAAGTCATTTGACTCATTACCAAATAATTTTAAGATGAGAATAATAAGACCAAAATGTAATTAACATAAATAAACAGCAATTGGGATAAAATTTTACTGGCCTTTAAAACCATGGTCAGTTGGTCCATATGGAGATGGATTAAAGACTTTGACTGCATTTGGCAGACTAAGCAAGCATGTTGCACTAAGTGCATACTTAAAACATACTAGCCAATTTAATTTAGTATGAGTGTAGTGGAGTAATGAAAAGTTACGCTCCAGTCAAAAATCTCTGACTTATATCGAGGATTTCAGTACAAATGGCGAAAGAAACAGGACTGTCCGGAGATCGACAAGCAAACTGACAAAATTTCTCAAACTGGAATTTGTTTAAAGTGGAGTTCAAACTTAGGCGGTGAGAGGCGTTTTGATCCGAAAGAGCGTGGTTTAGACCGCTACGAAACTGATTTAGTATGATTTGCAAATATAATACATCTTATCAACAAAGTCCCTTTAGCTGATACATATTTATTTTATTTCAGGATCATCGCTACTGGGACGAAAATTAGGACAGCACAGTAAAAATAAAGGCAGTAAAGGGATAAAAGGTAAATAAGGGCTAACCCACTATTTGTTATGCACCAATATCTGATAATATACAGAAAGAGAACATAAGTTAAAAAAACCTGCCCAAATATTGAAAAAGGAAATTCAAATGGAAGAAGGAATTTGTATCAGTAAAATCAAAATAGCTTAATATAGAAGATACTTAGCTATAAAATTAACATACATTAGTCAATGCTATTAAAAAGGCATTGGAAAATATATTGACAACATTGGTTATTAAGCTCCCAAATGCATATTGGCCCCCATGCCACATGTAGACGTTAAATTTCGACAATCATCATCAGCCAAAATACATGTACATGTATAGGTCATTGTTAGGTTTAATTGGTTTTTATGGTAATTATAGAAATAACCAAACATCCACATTTGTTTGTTGTCGAATAATGCATTGATTATCCGAACGGATATGTTATGATTGATTAACTAGAATTTTAGGGCCCAGCCAAGGATATTTCACTTATATCGAGACGTCACCAACTATAGATGAAATAGCAGAAATATTTGCTTCTGCAGTGTGCTCATGACAACGTGCAGGGTTTGTTCCTTAGCGTGCTACGCCTGCGATCTATTTTGAGGTCTCTTTCGAAGGATTCTGTGGCTTAATTACTAAATGCTGAATGCTTAGATAAAGCAAAACCCACTGCCTTTTTCAAGTTTTGGTCAGCGCCGACTGGTGTTCGAAACCCGATCTCCCACATACGGATATACCATGACTAAGAAAAATGTTTCCCTTATAGTGCATTATAGTAATCTCTGAGAGAACAAAAATATATAAAAAATTGCAAAAATGTTAAAAGTAATTACATGTATAATGTAACGATATAAAATTGTAGGTTATGTTATTGGTATTTTGGTGGGATGCATTGGATCACTTGGTGTTGTTGCTTCGGTGATATTCTTTGTACTTAAGTAAGTATACGTGGTTTGGTAACTGAGCACGCTGGTATATTGTTCAGGGTCTTGTATTACTTGATGGTGCTGCTGTAATGATACTATTAGGTAATTAGGAAAGTACATATGGCATGCAATCTCGCTGGTATTTTGGTCGGTGATTCTGTAAATGTACTTCTTGGTGGTGTTGTTTCATTGATATTCTTTGTAGTATGTAAGTATGTATGGCTTGGTAATCGAACTCATTTTATCCACAGTACTTGGGGTCATGTAAGTATTTTTTTTTTTAAATTTTGATATATATTTTTTCAACCCCAATCTAAGATAAAACACTGTAATCTTACGAGATATACAGAAGAATACCTTATATATATATTAACTATGAAGTTACTTAATATATTTTGCTACTCAGTCAAATTGTTCTGCTGTTAGACTAAAAACGGCAGAAAAAATCCTTGACTTCAGTGATGGAAAATGTAAACTTGTTGATGAATTAATTCAGAAAATTTTCAATGTTCCTGAAATGTTTACGAAGGTTGTCGCAGCATCTACCACACAACAAACGGATACAAAAGTTAAAGCTTATGAAATCAATTCCGAAAATCTTCCAGATTCTTGAGTTATGCAGTATGTAATACGTGACATACGGAGCATGACAATTTGTGTGATGATATATTTGCAAGTATTTTAACATGAACAGTTATTGCATTCTCAGTAAGTCTTTATAAGGTGATTTCATCAACGATTAGTATAAAGGTGTCTCAGTAAAGGCCCTGTCACATTGTACCGACCTAGCTATGATCTTTCCCGATATTTAGTCTACTGACTAAGCGTGTAAAGTCGGGTATTTTTATATAAATTGGACCGTTGTATTTTTCAGGAGAAGAAGGGCGGCTAAAAGAGCTCTACATAGTAATCACTTCGAAAATGTTCTTTATGTAGACGAACATACGCCACCAACATTCAATATTCAGGAGACAGTGAGTGAACCAACGATATCGATACAGTCATTTACATACTCGTCTGAAGCATAATGTGGTGGAGAGACACTTAACAAGCTGTCTTAATGAAAGTAGTGATTTTAAAATATCTTGAACATGACATTATGTTTATTGTGCATATTGCACACACACACACACACAGACACACACACACACACACACACCTTTGTGTGCGTGTGTAAAATCGTTTGAATAAGTTTTAATTAACTTGCCAATCTGACAATCTAACAATTGAAAGTAGTGATTCAAATAAAATAATGCCCTACACTCAAAAAGGACATTTTGAACATATCTGTCTGATGTTTTCTGTGTATGAAAAAGTAATGATTTATATCAAGTGCTTAATTGTAATTAATTAATTAATTAATTAATTGATAAGTGCTCAAGAAGAATTAAGTGCATATATTAATCATAATAATAATTACTTATATACTCACATATATGTACTAACGTGTGCAGTGATAAACACTAAGGAGTTTCTATCAAAATACATGTGATATTCGAGTTTTTCAATCAGAAACAATAAGGAATAATGTTCTTTTCAATGATTACTAATATTTTGTTATAGTATATATCATGTGTTACAATTGTAGTCTCTTGTAACCTTGGTTTGTTGTTTTGTTTTCAATAAAATGTTATAAAAGAAATACAAAAATGTGTTTTCATAGTGTTATATGATGATTTAAAGTCGAATTTGCAAAATAAAGTCTACTGGTCATTACAAGTATGAGGTTTTCAGAGTCAAATATGAAATATTTCAGGCACTACTTAATTAAACCCTCTATTAGATACCCATGAATACAAAGGAGTTGGAATTTTAATAAAATGTTTTTGTGGCGTACATTTCTCTGTGTATCATCAAGTACATGCTTTTTCAACTACATCTTTCTAATTTAATTTTAACTACAATTATGTTGTTGACATTGACAAACGAAATTTCTAAAATCGTATAATATTTAAAACTTGTGTTTCAAATAAAATCAAATGTTAAATTATTGCTAGGTCTTCTACAACTTTTATATTACCAATGTTAACTTGATGTTGCTATTTAAAGCGTATTTTAATACGGAGGCGATCAGATGGTAGACAAACATATCAGTCCATTTCCAAACCACTGTCCCAAAGCAAAATAAATGTAAAAACTTTGGAAAAGTCATTACTCAAATTAAGTAAATTGCGTGAACTTCCGGAAGTTGGGTCGGATGCTCCGAAAAAGGTAACCGCCTACTGTCTACAATGCTGTTAAATTGTCAGTTTTCAAAGATTTTCAATTTAGTTTTGGGATGATAGTTTGAGCACTAGTCGGTATGTTTGGGTTTGAATAAATTAAAATAGAACGTCCAATCATATATTGTAGAATATACTTATGTGGTTATACTTTTTGTAATAACTTCCAAGATGAACACTTTTATTAATACCGGAGGAAATTCAAATCTAGCAAGCTACTTAAGTTTTGCTTAATAGCTAGACTTATATCTCAAGTATGAATACCAATTGAAGGCTACAATTGAAACTGTACGGCAAACTTGATACTTCAATTTTTCAACTTCCCTTTTCTATGCAGCAATATAATATATCTGATTCTGCGGATGGTGTATTTAATACGCTATGATAGAGCTTGTTCCCACTATGAGAACTTTATACAACGAAGCAAGCTGCTTATAAATATATTGTTGACCCAGGAATATTGCAAGCCTAGGCTTATCAGGGCCCTCAAAAGTTTTATGGCCGTCATCACAGCATTGTTAAAAATATAATATCTCTGTGTCCATTATTTCCCTGTATATATTTGACATCCCATAGTTCCATGTTCCCTTAACTCAGTTTTGATTACATACACGGCAGGTGTAGCTAGCTCAAAAGGAGGTGCTTACCCTTCCGGAGCATCCGGTTTCAATTCCCTGATGGAAGTCACGTGTTCAACTTAACTTTGCTTCGGGATTTTGATTTTAACCATCGAACTAGGATGGTATTTGGTTTTCCCTACCCGATAATATACCTGTCCATAACTACTTCAAGTAATTTGTGCGCGATGGGATTTTCACTTTCCAGCGTAATTTCATCTGCCCAGCCAATTTCCTGAATGGTCAAATCGCCCATGGTTAGCAAATGAGTCGACTTCAAGTTTAAGGATTATAATATACTGATTATTTTCAATGTTTGTTTCAATGCAGCTAATATAAGTTAATCCTTATCCTTGGGTCTAATTGTTACCATGACATAGTCATAGCAATCCATCACTATTTCAACCCATTCTGAATATTATTTTTTCATGAACATATATAAAGGATCCTTGCTTTTCTTTCTCAGAGTAAAATGGTATACATAGTTTTCAATATTATAGAATCTGAAGTCTACTGTTTGAGGATTGACAACACTTTTTTATGAACTTTAGTTAAGCAAAGAACGTCATAGTTATTTTTATTGTAATAAGCAGTTCTTCCTAGTAGTTTAACAACTATTTCTGAAAAGTAAATTTAAGATCATCGGTATGTCCTTCCCTAAACATATTCGTGATAGTCTTCCTCAGTCAAGTCCTTTCCGGACCCCTTCTCTAAGGATGGTTTTTATCATAACAAGATAACAAACTAATCTGTGTCAACATCTTAATGTACATTTTCAGAAAATTACATGACCACAACACTCCCACTGACTTGGTTATCACAAATGTTTCTGGGCTTGTAACACACACACACACACACACACACTTGCTGGCTCTCTTGCTTATGTAATTATGTCCTTGTATGACCTAATCAGGCCATACTATAGGGTTTTAATATCCTAGGGTTCCTTATTTTATTACATATCAGAAAACGTTATCGGTAAACAAATATATTTATCATTTTTGATATGGATTTTATTTATATATATGTAAATGATTTTGGTGTTCATTTACATCTTGAGCTGCTTTGTAAAAAATCAAGTGTTTATGAAGAAAAAATGAAACAGCAACTTATTCTACTGTTTGTTACATTCCAGATTTGTTACTCAGGTAAAATCTTCTTATCAATATTTGTGTTTTCTCTGTATTCATAATTATCATGGATGTATCAAGTTGAGGTTCCATAGTTCCATTTTCCTTCAATCCCAATTTTGATTATGTGGCGAATGTAAATACTTAAACAGGAGGTACTTACCCTTTCGGAGTACCCGGTCTCACTTCGCTGGTGGACGTTAACCTTTTTATCCTTGCAGTTTGTACTGTCAAATATATATCGATATGAAATATATTTTATATGGTTTTGAATTATATAACAGATATTCCAACAAAAATTTGTAATTCCACGTATGCTTACAAAGCTGAAGAAATTCGCAAACACACACATTCACAAGTTCACACACACACACACACACACACACACACACACACACACACACACACACACACTCTCTCTCTCTCTCTCTTCACAAACAATATGTTGTTGATAAAGTATTGTTCTTGGAAATAAAATTACTGTGCAAAATTGAAACAGTGTGTATAGTTTCATATTTTGTAGCTATAACGAACTGTCAACAACGACAAGGAAGTCACCAGTACAAGCATTCATGTTTACAATTACTACAAACTAAGATGACATGGGTAAAAGCACAACAAGATTGTCAAGATAAAGGCGGAAATCTAGTTACAATTGAAAATGAAAATAAACAAAACTTCGTACAAGGAATGGTGTTAGGGCGTACTTGGATCGGTGCCACCGACAGTGAGAGAGAAGGTGCATGGAAATGGATATCAGGTACAAATACGAAGTATACTTTTGATTAATAGACATTTATGTTTGATTTTTATTATTTATGTTTATTCGGCTGGTATCTTTACACGTGTATTAATGTTCAATTGAAAAAAACACCTTGAACTGCATTATTATGTATCATGACTTTAACTTTTAAAACTTTCAGCATCAAAATACTTTTTCTAACACAGTCCAATGATTGTAGCTAGTTTGTTATAGTAAAATTTTAATAGCTTTTTGTAATAATTCGCGCGCGCGCGCGTGTGTGTGTGTGTGTGTGTGTGTGAAACATCTGCTTTATTCTAGAGCAATTTATATATTAACTAGCACTTCTTTCAGTTTGAGGACTTACTCGTAAAAACGTTTTTGCCTACACTTCGAAGAATGCAACATGAGTTGACGTTTAACATTAACGTTATTATGTAAATAAACATATCTTAACTTTTAAATCTTCCTATACAGGTGCGCCATTCGGTTATAAAAACTTTGGTTTTGATGAAGGAAGAAATGAAGATGAAGACGATTGTGTAGTGATGGATAGGAGTGGAACATGGAAAGACTATCCCTGCGACAAAGAGAAATCTGCAGGATGGTTAAACCCTGCAGCCAAATTCAATTACATTTGCCAATACGGTATGATAGTTCATTAAAATAACAATGCCGATTAATGCAGTTGTGTTTGTGTACGCTGTTCTTTAACTCATAATATATTAAAATGTAGGAAGTTAAAAATTAAATCACACATACCAGTACATATAAGTTTATGTACAATATAATCAAATTGATAAAATTGAAAAATGCTGCGGGGGTAAAAACATAGGCGTAGTTTGACTTTGTTACTTTTTTACTCATTACTAGAAAGAAATTGCAAAAGCGTTGTACTAGTATTTGTCTATGAAATGAAAAACATCTTGCGAGATATAATAACCAATTATTTTTAGTTATATAGTTTGTTACTGACCATCTACAGGTATATGGAGATCTGATGTCGAAGAAACGTACGGGAGATAGCGTCAGATCCACGGTGAGACTCCTATTACCATAGTTTTTTTTTGTTATTTCACCACGACGAAGATCATAAAATGAACAAAGTCAGTACTGCATACAACTAAGGACAGTCTCTATAAAAGATCAGTTTCAATCAGATCAGTTTTATCTAAGAAATTGTAAATGTCACTGGAATTTGGATTTCGAACATATGTGTATTGAAATTAATCATATTTTTTCATTTTTAGATATACTAACTGGAGTTATGCATACAATGACAAATACAACTTCAACCTCTCAATCAACTATAACGATACCCACAACTCCTAAACTAACCACCTTGAAATTCGCAACTTCTAAACCAACCACAACAATATCCACCACAACAATACTAGCGCCTAAATTACACAGATCAAATTCAACTGCAGTGCCACATGCTTTATTGCTTCCATTTACCAACGAGACCAAAGGAACTTATCTTTCAGCTAAAAACAGGTCATCTACTGGTAGACAATACACAACTAAACTATCAACAAAAATGAAGTTACAAACGTCAATTTCGGCCGCATCAACAAGTATTATAATTTTCTCCTCTCTCTCTCTCTCTCTCTCTCTCTCTCTCTCACGAATATCTGTTCTCTCTCTCTAACGGATATCTCTTTTTTCTTTCTCTTTCTCTCGCAAATTCTCCCCTCTGTCTCTAACAGATATCTTAATCTCGTAAAAATTAATGTTTGAAAATTTAGTTACCCTATATTATTTTAACAATTAGTGTGCGTGAACACTGTATTTTATCAATATCTTTAGTACAATGTATTTTTCGGTGTTTGTAGCTGAGCGACTTGCATATGTAACATATTTTACATTATGATAATAATCATGGATATGTAATAAAATATTAATTTGATTTTACTTTTTTTTAAATCAGCTCTCGGTGTTAAAGGAACAAAACTAAGCGGGCATGGCAGTGGGAATATAAATAAAGGTTAGTCTAATACGCTAAGTGAAGTTGCTAGTTATTAAATTCAATAATATATTGTCACTGTTAAGATTTCTTGTAACTTAATGTACTAAAATATTGTCAATGTTAGTTCACATGTCTTACCTAACTTGTCAGTGCCAAAGGTTTTGCTTTGCTTCTGGATTGTGATTCGGACATGGATTAGTATGTTTGTTTTTGATTTCAAACAGTAATTTTAATAGAGTGATTTTTCAAAGTTTTGAACAAAGCAACAGCAGTATTCCTTTTATACATTCTTACTGGACAACTTTACATGTGATATCATGATTAGATTATTTATGGTTTCATGGATTGTGATTCGGACATTGATTAGTATGTTTGTTTGTGATTTATTGAATAGGTCAATGTATTTTGTATTTTGCATTTATTTATTTATTCATTTATTACTTTTATAAATATAATATATATTTTATTAACACGTATGTATTGAATTTATAGAAATACAATAGTTACACCATATTCTCAGTGAATAGATTTCACGTATTTTGGTAACATTGTGTCAATGTATTATTTGCTTGTATAACACAATTTAGAAAGATATTCTTGATGTTTAGAATGCGCGTAGCTTCATTTAGTATCATTATCTCTCAAAAACACTTTGTTCTTGTTACGAATACGCTTTTATCATACCTAGTAAAATAATAATAATAGACGCGCTTTGTAGATAGAACTAAATCTATCGGACGTTCCCGCCGCGTGCAGTAAAATCGATGACATTAGTGTAAACGGCCATTTTAGTTGAAATAATATACCCTGCTGAAAAGTAAGTACACGAAGTTCTATTTATATAATATGTTTTTATGATCGTCTCGCAATTATCAAACTTGACAAAGCCAGCATTACAAAATGTACAAAGGCACACACAGATACATTCCTTGCCATTGGGTAAGCCTAGAACAAAGCCAATGGTCTGTGTGCATTACTAATGTTTGCGCATCTGCAGTTTTTACCTTATTGTTAAAAAAATCGTGGTAAATATTCTTTAATGAAAACATTGGTTTGGGTTGTAACTTTCAACGCATGTCATAGATAGATATACACAACATGGTTTGTAATAGTATACTTCATGTGTGAAAATTGTCTTTTTCATTTCTTTTTGTTTTTGTTTTTGTTTTGTTTTCAATAAAACTTTACAAACCAAATACAATTTTTTTCAACGTGTTATATGCTCGTTTGGCGTGCTGCCTGAGATGTGATAAACACTCTTTTAACAATGTGGTTTTCCAGAATCAAATAGATACAACGGATGTGATTAAAAGTCCATAAATACAACACTTCTAGTATAAATTATAATGAATTTCTGATGTGATATATTTTGGTGCCAACATTAGCCTAATACCAGAACTAGATACCAGTGAATCTACAAAGTAAGGATTTTGATAAATTGTTTCGTATGTTTTGTGGTGTGTATTTGGTTGCTCTGGTCATTTCCAAGCACAGCGTACATAACAACCGTCTAGTGCTGTAAAATTAAGACTGGTATAATATGTAATGCAACATAAGTTTCAGATGAAAATCAAATATAAACATAACTTGCACTTGACACATAATTGAAATTTCAATTTTTATAAGCCAAACACAAACACCAAATATTACTGTAAAACACTCCCGTATTATCTCTAATCGAAAGTACAACCATTGTCAGGTATTTACATATTATAATACCAATGGTATCTGTTATAATGCTTCTTAAAATGTAACTTCTAATATACCGAGTGAATGCTGGAATAGTTTTAACTTAAATCCTGGTCCCAGTTTCAGAATCATTCCTTAATAAAGGTTTCCCTCAACTGAAATTTAGCAAATTTTGACAATCTTTCAGATTTGAAACTAAGAACAAAAAGCATTTTGAAAAAAATTAATATAAATGCTGTATGCTTAAAGTGATCTTCAAAATGAAACCTTAATTTCTTAGATATTTAAATAATTAACAAAATTATTTGTATTTAAAGTATGCTAGATTTAAGTTATGGGAAATCTTTGTAAGAAATGATTGTTAAATTGGGGCCTGGACTAAAGTTAAAACTATGCCAGCATTCACGCGGTATATTAGAAGTTATATTATAAGAAACGTCATGACAGATAATGTACAGAGTATTGCTTTCATTAAAATTTGGCAACACTTTTTGAGTTATCTCCTTTAGATGCCAGTTAAAGTTTTAAGCACGGAGGTGACATTATAAGTTATACAGGGCTTTGGCAGGTTACACGGTCCCATGTACCCCGTCAAAGATTTATGTACCCTGAGCCGCAGGCGAACATTCATCTTTGACGGGGTACATGGGGCCGTGTAACCTGCCAAAGCCCTGTATAACGTTTTTGTCACCCTTCAAAGCGTAACCAGTTGGATCTTTTTAACTTCCATTTCGTATTTTCTGTGACTTGCGAGCGTTGTCGCCATGTTTGTTTACCGTAACTAGACGCCAGAAATGTACGAGTTACTTCCCTTTTACCGCTAAACGTCGCGTGCTTTCATGTACCCCGGCAGATTTCCGAACATCGTTCCATGTACCCCGGCAAGTTAACCAATCGCTATGCGAGAATTTTCTTTGAAGGGTGACAAACTATTATATATTAACTATTTCTCGTACATCGCTTGTTAAATTGCTTAAATGTATAATGTCTGTCTCTATATATAAAACAAACCCTGGATATATTTGATGTCTAACGGTTTCATGTTCTTTTCATCCTCAATTTTGATGTCACTCGCATCCGGGGTAGCTAGTTAGACAGGAGATTGGTTTTCGTCCGGCCTACCCAGTCTCACTTTCGTCGTGAAAGTAAACGCGTTCAATATGGTCTCCTATTTTTTTTTTTTTTTTTTTTGCTTTTGGTGTTGTTATTTGAACAATTTTCGGTATCGTTGTGTTTGATTAAATTGATAGGACTGCAATATTGCATACTGTAAAATGTACTTATGTGGCTACAGTAACTGCTAAAATGAACACATTTAACAAAATTTGAGGAAATAGCAAGCTATTTATATGTATGATTCTGGTCCATCAAAAACTTTCAAATTGTTTTTATTACAATCGTACCGGTCCCTTTCAAAATCGCAATTGCATAAGGAAAGTAAAAAAATGGAAACTAGCAAATTAAAACACATTGACTTCTACCAACAAATTGAGGCCGGGTGTTTCAGTAGAAACCGCCTGTCTAGCTAGCTACACTAGTAAAATGAAAATTGAGAATAAAAGGAAAAGGGACTTATGTGACGTCAAAGATATCCAGGATAATTTTGGATATACAGACATCATGTTTATCAACAATATTGTGATGACGGCGAAAAATGCTTTGAAGCCTTGAAGTCCAGGCTTGCAATATTCATATCGATAATATCAATAAAATATATACATACCAATCCGTGTTCAAGTCACAATCCTAAAGCAAAATACAAAATCTTAAACTGGCAAATTTTGTTAAACACGTGAACTTCCAACAAGGAATTTATGTTGCGTGCTCGGGAAGGATACGAACCTATTTTCTAGATAGCTACAGTCCCACGTGTAAAGAAAAAATTTGACAATGAAAGTAAAGTAGAACTATATGATAGGACGCCTAATCTAACCAGGACAATTTTGGATACAGGGGTACCATATGTATAAACAATACTGTGAGGACGGTCATAAAACTTTATGAAGGCCTGGATATTGCTAGTATTGCAACATCCATATCAATATCAACAACAAAAAACAAACATACCGAACCATGTCTAAATCACAGTCAATCCCAAAGCGAAATAAAAACTTTCAAAGTGGCAAATTAAGTTAAACACGTGAATTTCCACCCGAGAAGTGAGACCAGGAGGACACTTGGATTTCCACCAGAAAAGTGAGACCGGGGGCAGAATAGAGTAAGGAAATAATAAAATTAAAAATAGAGATATATTGCTGAAAAATCCGCATTACTTTACACTTAACTCTTCAACAACTTTAAATCATTTCACCATTACATTCTCCAAATTCTAAACTAATAAAATGCCTGATATGCATTCTAATTCATATTTTTCATTAACAAGTGCGTATTCATGCTTTTTATTTAAAAAATTAATACAATTTACAAAGAATCTACTAGAACCTTACTAGCACCTAACCTCACTTCTCTCGTGGGAGTCCACGTGTTTAACGTACGTTGTTAGCTTTCACTTTTCTTTGCGATTGTGATTTGAACATGCACGGCTTTGTTTTTTTTTTCATCCCGATATGGTGTTATTCAATGCGTCAGGTGTTTATCCAAAAAGGGGCACTTTTTATATTGCCTTATTAAAGATTTCATAGTGACTGACTAGATGTAGAATTCCAATCAAACCAGACATGGTATTAAATGTTTTTGCAACTCGCTCTGGTAAGCCCATTTTAGAAACTATTGGTTAATCAGTACTGAAACTGATAACAATGTTGCACCGATTTTCATTTTGTGTTACATTATTACCTGATAATTCTGTTCATCAAAGCATTTATTATAGCAACCTGCTTACAAATAAATTGTTAATACGATTAGTCTGATAAAACCAAACCATATAAAGATAAAACAAAATCATGTAATCATAAATTCAAATTACTTGGTTTTAATATTATATGGTTTGGTTTTGCCATTAAATGGTTTGGTTTTATCATTAGATTATTTGAATTTATCATTACATGATTTTGTTTTATCTTTATATGGTTTGGTTTTATCATAATATGATTTAAGAAATCAGAAGTAAGAAGTCAGAAGTGAGAAGTCAGAAGGTCCCCTCACGGCTTCCGTATTAGGTAGATCTGCACTGTTGAGTAATTGAAAGATTTGAGTGCATTGTTTAAATTTTGAAGATGGTATTTTAAATGCCGCTTTATGTTTGTTGTTTTTTCCCCGGTGATTTTAAATACAAATAGTAGGACACAAATTGACGATTCTTTAGTAAACATACTGTATGATAATTTCTCTCGGTGTCAAATTTTAGCAGTTTGACTATGCTCTTGTATTTGCGTTTCATTCAGCAGCCTAGAATAAAGAACGCTTCATCAATGTATACGAATCCCCTTCCACTTAATCTGTGTTGGGTAAAGGTTGCTATGGGTTTCTTTTGTTAGCAGACCATATGATATTTAAATTAGTTTTGTTTTGCACAACTAAATAGCTCACAATCAGTGTTTTTTGTTTATTTTTAATACCAAACAAAAAATATTGAGTGCATAAAAGTATACTAGGACATTGATGCTAACTTCTTATGTAAGGAATGAGGCTTTTTCTTGTTTCAGGATTTTGATGCAATTTTATGATAAAAGTAGCTTGACGACCCCCTAATTTTTGTTTCCGAAAATCAAAATTATATATTTATGTGCAATATATGTGAAAATCAGTGGTCGTATTCGACTTAGTTTTTTTTTTAAATCTACAAATTAACGAAAGGGTGTTACTTTTAGTTTTCCGGAAATTTAATGTTCTCTCTTGATAGGTGGCGCTGCAGATAAATACCACGAGACCGGAAGTAAAATTCCATTGGTCCAAATAATCTTCATGACATAATGGTTAATTTAACACAAGAGACTTTTGGTTTCTAAGCATGGCATAAAATTATTAAAGCTTATTTTTTGATAACAGTAGTTATACTTTAACCATTTATGTTGTGAAAATGGCCACCAGGTGGCGCTTCAGAACTTCTTAAGCAAGTCGAACACCTGCCCTGAAATTTTGGCATGTTGAACGGTTTATGGATATGTACAACGTATCAAAATTTCAATATGTGTTTTCAGGCGATTTGTAAAGTATGGAACTACCTTAACGCCTTAACTTTAGGTTTTACATCTATTTCTGAATACAGTCCAACCTGTCTTAAAGGCCATCTCTATATAAGGGCCACATGCTTATAAAGGCCAGTAGAATTGTATCTCAATTGTTCCTTATCAATATTATTTGAACCTGTATATAAAGACCACCTGTCCATTAAGGCCACTTTTACTGGTTCCCTTGGGTGGCCTTTATAGACAGGTTTGACTGTATTTGATATAAATTAAACCGATTTGTCCTTCCCTAAATATGTTCGTGATAGCCTTCATCAGGTAAGTGCTCTAAGGATGGTTTTTATCATAACAAGATAACAAACTCATCTGTGTCAACATCTTAATGTAAATTTTCAGAAAATTACATGACCGGACCATAACACTTCCACTGATTTGGTCATTACAAATCACTGACTTGATCATTACAGATATTTCTGGGCTTGTCACACACACACACGGACTGGGCGGACTGGCTCGCTTATGTAATTAAGTCCTTGCATGACCTAATCAGGCCATACTATAGGGTTTTGATATCCTATAAGAATTCCTTATTCATTACATATCACAAATCGTTATCTGTAAACAAATATATTTATCACATTTGATATATCAATTTATACATTTTATTTACATAATAATTTGATATTCATTTACATCTTGAGGAGCTGCTTTGTGAAGAATCTCGTGTTCTTGTTAAGAAAAAAAATGAAGCAACAACTTATTCTACTCTTTGCTACAGTCCAGATCTGTTACTCAGGTAAAATCTACTTAACAATATTTGTGAAGATTCTATTTTATTTTATACTTGTATATATTTGAGGTCACATAGTTCCATGTTCTTTTCATTCTCAATTTTGATAACAAACGTAGCGGTTATACATGTAGCTACCTAAACAGGAAGCACTCGTCCTTCCGGAACACCCGGTCTCCCTAGTGGAAGATCATGTCTTTATTTGAAAGTTTCTAAAGCTTTTACTGTTTTACATATACAGGGTGTTGTTAGACTGAAGAGTTCGCATGAACACGAGTTTGCGTGCACACATCAGTTTTCGGCAATTTTTTTGTATAGTCTGTACTGTAAAAATATCGATACAAAATATAATCTATATGACTGTGTTATGTAATAGGGATTTAACGAGAAGTTTTTAATTCCACATGTGCTTAAAATGCTGAACACACCCAGAGAGAGAGAGAGAGAGAGAGAGAGAGAGAGAGAGAGAGAGAGAGAGAGTTATAAACAATTGATATTTCAGATGTGCTTAAAATGCTGAAAACACACTCACAGAGAGAGAGAGAGAGAGAGAGAGAGAGAGAGAGAGAGTTATAAACAATTGATATTCCACATATGCTTAAAATGCTGAACACACACCCAGAGAGAGAGAGAGAGAGAGAGAGAGAGAGAGAGTTATAAACAATTGATAGAGTATTGTTCCATTGTGAAAGTTGCAATAGTGTCTATGGTATCATATTTTGTAGCTATAACGAACTGTCAACAACGACAAGGAAGTCGCCAGTACAAAAACTCATGTTTACAATCACTACAAAGTAAAAGAACCTGGATAAAAGCACAACAAGATTGTCAAGATAAAGGCGGAAATCTAGTTACAATTGAAGATGAAAATAAGCAAAACTTCGTACAAGGAATGGTGTTAGGGCGTACTTGGATCGGTGCAAACGACATTGAAAAAGAAGGTGTATGGAAATGGACATCAGGTACAAACACGGAGTATAGTATATAGAGATGAACTTTTTGATTAATAGACATTCAAGTTTGATTTTTATCATTGATGTTTATTTAGATGGCATCTTTATAGATATATTAATGTTCAATTGGAAAAATAAACAACCACCTTGAACTCGATTAGAGACGACGGTTTAATTGTATATCAAAGGTATACTTATAAAAAGTTTCTTTTGCCAAATAAAAAATCGGATCCGTGTTCAAATCACAATAAAAAATGGAGGTAAAACTTTGTAAACTGGCAAATTAAGTTAACCATTTGATTGTTTTGTATTTCTAGAAATCATATAAGGCTTGTAACGTAAATCTAAAAACTATTTAGCTTATTCATATAAAATATTAATATTTTAGGAAACGCGAGCGCGCGCGTGTGCAATAGAACAAGACTGGGTAACTCGAAGCTTAACAGTTACAAATACTTTACACCTGTTTAATATATAGAAGTTAAATATTGTTAACTGATAAGGTAGCTCCTAGTTGTTCAGTCCTGTTCTGCTTCTGTTCTAGAGCAAAGTTTAGAAAGTAAGCATATAAGCATATTATAAAAATATTATCTCAGATTAATAATTGTTATATTCACATACATTATACCCTATACAATTCCATTGGGAAAAACACACAATAATTTTACTTTTGTCCTACCAACAAAAATAGTCATTTTGGACTGGTCAATATTATGCTTCGCGTCGAGCAATAATCAAGACCTCGGGTGCCGACTCAGTTGCTTCTTCCCTCAATGTATAGTATTGACCTCTAAGTCGAAACATGATCAATACTTGCTAGCAGTGTGAGTACATCAATTTAAAGACTTGTAAATATTCCGCACCCAATTATCCATATTTTTTCTATACTTGTTCGCGAACTGCAACATAAATTGTCAATGAAAATGTTAAAAACGTTCCCCAACTTTTAAATCTTCTTATACAGGTGCGCCATTCGGTTATAAAAACTTTGGTTTTGGTGAAGGAGGGAATAAAGATGAAGACTGTGTAGTGATGGATAGCAGTGGTACATGGAAAGACTATCCCTGCGACAAAGAGAAATCTGCAGGATGGTTAAGCCCTGCAGCCAAATTCAATTATATATGCCAATATGGTATTATCATGATTATAGTTCATTTACAAAACAAAGCATTACCGATGATAGGCAAACAATATTGACATGTTCGCTTGACCTTCATATAGTAGGCTCCACCCAACACATGGATAGTGTCATGATTTGCAGTTAATGCATACACAATGCATGTGTTTACTATGTACATGTAAAAACCCCTTGCGTTTCCTATACCCCTCTAAAAGTCAAGCAGGCAGGCCAATTTTGTTTGCGTGTACAATTACATGTATTTGCTTTTGCTGTACTCTTTTCCCAAAGTCATACATAATATATTATAATGGTAGCGATACCTTATGAAAGACCAAGTGAAAGATTGGAATCACACATACCTGTAAAAAATGTATAATGTAAAAAACGCCAAACTACAATCAAACCTTCCACCTCTATATAAGCGTCACCTGCTTTTAAAGGCCAGTGAAAATTATTCCAATTGCTCTTTATTCAGGTAATTTGAACCTGTATATAAGGGTCACCTGCCCATTAAAACCAATTGTACATGTTCCCTTGGGTGGCCTTTATAGACAGGCACTGCAATGGCAAAACAAATATGTGAGTAGTCATATTACGGGATAGAGATAGTGGTAGGAGGTTGGTGGGTTAGTGGGCAAACTACTCATTTCAGTTGAGAAATTGCACAGACATACCATTTTATAATTTGCTTTTTACATTGACTATTTAATGACCTAAGTGAGACAATTTGAAATAAGAAACCAATTAGCTAACTTTAGTTACAAGTATATAGTTTGTGACTGATTCCGTTTCCAGTCAGATTCATAGGAATTTACTGTACTTTCACAAATTTAGTGCACATGGAAATGCAAGAATAAAGTCGTATTTTCCAACAAACTGAAAAAGTGAACTTAATTCTGTACATAGAGCAATTTTTTAACTTTTTAACTAAACAACAAATATGACTATGTCAAAATTCTGTACCTTCTTACTTGGAACAACTATAAGCGTTATGTCATAATTGGAATATTCATAATGATCATACCTGGAAAAAACCAGAGCAACAATGACCTACCTGAACCTAAATGCCCTGATGTAATTTTGAATGAGGGTGTAATAAACTTGATCCAGTTTCAAAAAAAAAAAAAAAAAAAAAAATTCGCAAAATTTCTCTATGTGCAGGAGAACTGAATAATGATGTTTTTAATTAAAAATATAATTTGGTTAGGTCAGTGCAATTTAAATGCATTTATTGATAGTTTAATGGAAACATTTTAAATTAAAAGAAATAAATATAAAAACACAATTGATGGAAATATAGTAGTGATATTCATTAGGGGAAATATGTTAATAGTTTTTAGCGTCGGTATATAACATATGGCTAAGGGAAGACAACTCTTAGGTGACTAGTAGAGTACAATTACAAACTTTTTATGTAGCAATTTATTTTCTTTACAGAAATACTGATAACAGTAGTACCATCAACAACAGCATCAACAACTTATAAACCAACGACAACAAAATCCACAACTCTTAAACCAACGACAAAAACCACAACTCTAAAACCAACGACAAAAACCACAACTCTTAAACCAACGACAAAAACCACAACTCCTAAACCAACGACAAAAACCACAACTCTTAAACCAACGACAAAAACCACAACTCCTAAACCAACGACAAAAACCACAACTCTAAAACCAACGACAAAAACCACAACTCTTAAACCAACGACAAAAACCACAACTCCTAAACCAACGACAAAAACCACAACTCTTAAACCAACGACAAAAACCACAATTCCAAAACCAACGACAAAAACCACAATTCTTAAACCAACGACAAAAACAACAACTCCAAACCAACAACAAAAACCACAACTCCTAAACCAACGACAAAACCACAACTCCTAAATCAACGACAAAACCACAACTCTGAAACCAACGACAAAAACCACAACTCTTAAACCAACGACAAAAACCACAACTCCTAAACCAACGACAAAAACCACAACTCTTAAACCAACGACAAAAACCACAACTCTTAAACCATCAACAAAAACCACAACTCCTAAATTAACGACAAAAACCACAACTCCTAAACCAACGACAAAAACCACAACTCTTAAACCAACGACAAAAACCACAACTCCTAAACCAACAACAAAAACCACAACTCCTAAACCAACGACAAAAACCACAACTCCTAAACCAACGACAAAAACCACAACTCTTAAACCAACGACAAAAACCACAACTCTTAAACCAACCACAAAAACCACAACTCCTAAACCAACGACAAAAACAACAACTCTTAAACCAACGACAAAAACCACAACTCTTAAACCAACGACAATAACCACAACTCCTAAACCAACGACAAAAACTACAACTCTTAAACAAACGACAAAAACCACAACTCTTAAACCAACGACAAAAACCACAACTCCTAAAGCAACGACAAAAAACAAAACTAATACACCGACAACAAAATCCACAACTCCTAAACAAACGACAAAATCCACAACTCCTAAACCAACGATAACAAAATCTACAACTCCTTCACCAACTACTCCAAAATCTACAACGCCTTCACCAACTACAACAAAATTTACGACGCCTTCACCAGCTGCAACAAAATCCACAACTCCTACACCAACAACGGAATCTGCAACTTTTAAATCAACAATATTAAAAGTTATAACTCTTACATTAACTTCAACAACAACTGCACCTCCAAATGAAGCTACACCGAAATCTAAAACTTCTAAACCTACAAGTCCCAAATCACTTAAAACATCCACAACTCTTCAACACATGACAACAAATTCCACCAGTCAACAGAAACCTTTAACGAAATCCACGATTCATAAAATGCTCATCTCATCTACAACTCTCAAACCAACTGCAAGCAATTCCACACAAACCCTTCATCCAACTAAAACAAGAACCACAAATTCTCAACTAAATGCAACAAAATCCACAACTCCACTACTAACAACAATATTTATAACTCTAAATTCAACTGTACTAACATCCACTAATAAATCTTTGTCAACAACTAAATTAGCACATGAACCAGCCAAATCAACTTCAATGGCATCCAAAACGTCGCTTTCATTTACAAGCCAGACGAAAAGAAATGTTCTCTCAACCAGATACAGCTCAACTGACTTAACACCAAAAATCTACACACATACGTCAACATCAGCGAGTTCCACAAGTATGTGATTACAAACCTCTCTCTCCCTCTCTCATATTTTTTATTTATGTATCCTATATCATTTCACCACTCAGCTAGTCAAGATTCCTTCACTTATATCGAGGCGGTGAGTTAATAGATAGTGGAGCAAACAGGAGTACCCTGATTAAACACTTTCGAAAGCTAACACCTTCTCAAACTGGGGCCTGCCACGAGTAGGATTCGAAGCTAGACCATGAGAGGTGCTGTGATACATAAATGAGTGCTTGAGTTCACATGATCACTGAGGTCCAACTCCACTTTATTGGCGGATCTGTCTTTGCTTTTCATCAATAATTTGATTTTACTATTTTTGAGTATTCTGATTGGCTTAAAGGTTAGAGAGTTAATTCCCGATTGGGCCTGTCCCTAAACTTGAAAGTGGGTACTGACTGTTCTGTCGCTAGGCACTCGGCATTACGAAATGAAAGTCACGGTTCTTTCGGATGGGAATTTAAAATAAACGAAGTCCTGTGTCACAATTGGCTTAGCACGATAAAGAACTCTTCCGTATAATGCCATCAGCGCAACGCACAGGCTGAATTTCTGCACCTTAGTCTTTAGATGTCGACTTCTCGATATAAGTTAAATATTCTTTACTGGAACGTTATACACCATTGCTCAACTCAATTTGTAGTCCAAATATTGTGCAATATGGCTACCTGATAATACATTCATGCGCGCACTACATTGTTCTTCAAATTAAGGTAATTTTTGACAAACTTTGAAATTTTACATTATTCCCTGTTCTTTTGATATCTTTATTGATGTAATTTAATTATAAGCATTGTCTTAAATTTTTGTTCGGTCTAGTGAGAAATAACTTGAATGAAGAGTGTACACTCTTTTTTATAGATAAACCCGCTACTCGGGATTAGTGCAAAGTACACAGTCTTCATTCAAGTCATTTCGAATTCTCAATAGACCGAACAAAAATTAAAGGCAATGCCTAATTACATTATGAAATTTCATATCTTATCTTTATATAATGTACATTATGACAGAATTGTCAAGGATATGTTATAAAATATTTATTATTTTACATTTTATTTTTAAATCAGCGCAAAGTGTTAAAGGAACCAAACTAGGTGAACATGGCAGTGACAATAAAAATAAAGGTATGTTAATAATACGTATACTTTTAAACATTTGTTTGAAAACGTTGCCGAAAAATTTTGATTTTAGACAGAAACCATGCACCTTGAGAAAATTATACTGAAATGTATATTTATATTATACTGTTGAAGTCAAACACCTTTAACTGAAGTATTCGTCTATATACATGTATGTTATGGTTTGCAGATAATACCAATCTTAAGTAATGCTTTTAACAAAGCGTGTTTCACGAAACTTGTAATAATTTTTTTAATATTGTATTAATTATAGGAGGTTTGTTATATTATATGCATTTTATTTTCTGAATGAAATATTTAAAAAATCATAATATATTATGACAATATACACGTAATTGTTTGAATATTTCATTCAGAAAATAAAATATATATCTCACAAATCTTCCGTATTATTATATAATTATAACAAATACAAATAAAAAACTGTCTGAGACAGCGCATACTACTAGTATAGTTCTGCAATTGTAATTCACGCGTGACTTCTTGTCTTTTCTCTCGTTGAATAGTGTCTGAAATACGTGTTATTCGAAGCAAAGCGTTTCTTTTAAATACTGATAAATTAAAGAGCTTTGAAATAATCACGATTGTATTTCGAATTATTAATGAAAAACATGTGTTATTGATACAATACGTAAAAAAATCTGCCTCGCCAATAAATTCACAAAACTGGGCCAATATGAGATAAACTGAGCCAATATGTAAAATCTGGGCCAATATGAAAAAAAATGAGTCAATATGTGCGCGTGCAAATATTCTGACATTTCATTAAAAAAAAAATGGCTGACCACACAGCGCCTCTGAAAATTCAATAAGTGTAAGTGCAAATTAAATTTTTTTCCGATTACAAAATATGCTTATTTTATGTGGAAAAGTTGCTTTTGTTTGATAAAAAATATTATCAATCATAGTAGCTCACAAAATAAACAAAAAGCTACACATTTTCATTCTCTCGTCTTTCATGTCTTGAAAGCGTTTCTTTGACGCGGTATGTTTACAAACAAAAGACGAAAACAACGTGATTCAGCGAATGTCAGACAAGCATGTTCCTGCTTGAGGTTTTATCGCATGTCCTAACTCGCTATGAAACGATGACAGAAAATGAAGATTCTGACTTAGAAAACGTTCTTTCACACCAATCAACGCTTGCCACAAAATAGTTTTGTTGATGTAAAAATCGATCGACGATACTGATAAAATTCTTGAGAGTATGAAATCTTAATTAAAAAAATTATCATTAATCAGATATTTTCATATTGTCTCAGTTTTTTTGGCCTCGGTGTGCCATATTGGCCATTGGCCTTCCGCCTCGGGCCAATATGACACATCCTGGCCAAATACTTGGGCCAGTATGAAAATGCCTTATCAATAATATAATATTACTGCTGCACCAAAATGACTGATATTGATACTATTAATCTTTTTAGAGTACATTATCGGAGCTACAGTTGGTGGTATTGTACTAATTGGTTTGGTAATCATTGCTGCATATTCGATTTTAAAGTGAGTACATAATAAAAACACCCGAACTATTAAAGAATATATAATTATTTTGAATAGAGTTGAGTGATCGTGTTAAACGTCACAGTCAAGAATATTTCACTTATATCATAAGGTTTCCAGCTATAGCCGAAGGTGCATAAATTTTGCCTGTGCGTTGCACTGGGCGTCGTATAGCAGGGTTCCTTTTTTCGTGCATTGCCTTCCGTGATACAGGACCTCGTTTATTTTAAGTTCCCTTTCAAAAGAACCTTGTTTTTTTATTTCGTAATGCCGATTGCTTAGCGATAGAACAGTCACTACCCACTTTCAGACCCGGTCGGGGTTTATATACTTATTTGGCACCGCAGGGTAATTGTTCGCACATGTTTTAAAGACCAGATCCGTTATTAATAATGTTTTGAAATCGAAATAAAAAACTAAATAAAAATAAGTTCAACCATAAATACAGTTTTAACTTTACACGGCGCAGCAAACTTCTTATAATTAAATTGTTGACACAGGGATATTGCAAGGCTAGGCTTATTTAAAGAACATCAGGTTGTTTCACAATATTGGTAACAAGTACGATGTCTCTGTATTAAAAATTATCCTGAATTATCTGACGTCCAATACCATTGTACCATTGTTTCATGTCCATTTCATTTGAAATTTTTATTTCAAACTTGGCGGGTCTAGCTGGCTTAACAGGAGGTGCTAACCTTCCTTAGCTCACGTTAGTGCTATGAGGAAGTCGAAAATGGCGGTGTGCACACGGAATGTTTCCTTAGTGACTTTTTGCCTCAAATGAACAAAAGACTCCGTCTTTCACTTGGTTTTTTAACTGTCGGTCACGAAATAATTAAACAAACGTTCCGGTCCGGTCTAAGGAAGTGAGACCGTGTGCTCCGAATGAGCACCTCCTGTTTAGCTAGTGACACCCGCCACGTGTTTAACAAAACTTGAGATTAAAAGAAACACTGGAACTTATTAAATTAACATATCTGTTTTTTGTATTTTTAGAAGGCGAAAATCATCATCTTTACTGGGTACATACGACAGCAAATCAAATCCAATGTATATCGATGATGAATTTATCCCGACCTTTACTAAACGATTGTCGTCTGCTATGTCGATGACCACGTGTAGTAGGACTAATCCACTATATTTTGATGATGCGTCTGTACCTACATTTACCAGAACGGACATGGGCAAAGATCCTCTGTAGATGCAGTTTTTGGACATATCATGACGTGTTACACATCTATTGATGGCGAATTGTTTTATGTGCTCATACAGACGCATGGGTACTGTGAAAAGAATTTGCGAGAGAGATTATAGTCTTGTCAGAATTTTCGGGCTGATGAAAGGACAGAATTCGAAAAGTTTAAGAATGGTTGGATTTGAAACATGATAAAATGATGTTAAAGAAAACTTTCTGGACAGAGACGTTTGGGTCAAACGTGTATACATATATATACATGTAGTTATAAATAAGAAAGGCGCGCGCGCGCGCGTGTGTGTGTGTGTGAAGAAAAAAGAGTGTGTATTTGTGTGTGAGAGTGGATATGGAGAGAGCCCGGAGAACGAAAGAAGGTTTGGAGAGAGAGAGAGAGAAAGAGAGAGAGAGAGAAAGCGTGCGTGTGAGCATGTGTGTGTATGTAAGAGAGACAGCGTGTGTTTGCTCTCTGTGTGTGTGTGTGTGTGTGTGAGAGAGAGAGAGAGAGAGAGAGAGAGTAAATACTTTATCTTTCTTCCTGGTTTGACTTTTATTTTTAGTTTTAATACAATAATGTGCATTAGAGATATTAAAACAACCAATCAAGATAATTCAATACTTATCAATTTGTACAATAGTATATATGATATTGACTTATGTTATATAGTGCGACAAGTTTGACCTGATCGTTTGAACTTAATTTGAATATTCAAACAGACATACTCATTGCGTAATTTAGAGGCTATATATCAAGTTGATATGTAAGAAAAGATGATAGGAAAACTGAGTACATTGCGCCTATGGGAATTAGAACATGTTGTCTTCCCTAAATCATCTATTCTCTTGGTTCACTCAAATATTGAAAATAAAGGTCAAACGACCAGGTCAAACTTGACGCACTATACTAATGTTTGTTATCTGATTACAAACAATAATTATTGTAATTAATACGTGATATAAAATAAGGGGTACAAATGGATTGAAATAGATTGCAATAACTACAAGTTACAATGGACAATACATTTGGACTGTTATACTTGTTAGGACTGACTTTCTTCATAACAACCAATGCAGGTAAGAATAAAAAAACCCAACTAAACGTGCCAATTTATGTCCAAACCAAAATCCGGCATAGTAAAGTAAAACCTTTGGAAATTGCAAATTAGTTTAAACATGTGAACACTTCCACAAGGGAAGCGAAACTGGGTACCTCGGGAAGGCAAAGTACCTCCTGCTGAGTTACACCAGTCATGTGTGTAATCAAAATTGGATATGAAAAGAACATAGAACTATGGTGCGCCAAATGAGTTTATTTTCGGTCTACCACTACGGAAGCTCAGTTGGTAGAGTGCAACTGTTTCTCCATATGTAGTATGTAAGGACCCAACCCCGACCTGGACTGATAAAGACTTGCAAATAGGTAGTGACTGGTTTTTTCTCAAATCACTCGGTATTTAGAAATGAAAGTCATGGAGTCCTTTGGAAGAGACCTTAGAAACCGATGCCCCGTGTCACTGTAGGCATGACATGTTTTAGAGCTTTACTTGCACATTGCCCTGAGCGCACCGAAAAGGTATATATATATATATATATATATATATGTTTTCTATACCACATATTAGTGGTCTGTTGACGCCCTGGTAGAAATAAAATAGACAGGGATGTTAAACTCCATTGATTAATTGATTGATTCATTCAATTATAAACGATCTTCGTTCTTTTTGTTTTTCAATCTGATGATAGGAATTTCAATTGCCTTGTGCATTATTACACATAGTTTCTGTGTACTTTTATTTAAGTTTATGTCATCTTTTTTCTGTTAAAGTAGAAAGCCTTTAAAGTTCGTAAATAAAACTCAATAAGGTGTAATGTGGCAATGAGCGCGTTATTACCTAAAAGAAAGGTATAATAACGCGAATTAAGAGACCACAGGAACAGCAATCTTGGCAAATAATCTCTCGTCGGACGGCATTGGCGATGGTTTTTAAAATGCTTTATTCCTTTAGGTATCCCACCCCCAAAAAGACAAAACTGGATGCATGGAAAGCCTATTTTTTGTTATATTTATGAACATGACTAGTAGGTGTACTCATATAACTTAATTATTTTGGTCAGATACTGAGATGGGCCAAGGGAGATAACTCCTTAAACCTAGTAAAATGGAGTAAAAACCTATAAATACTCCAAAATATGTGGATTTTCCCCCTAATATGCAGTACTGATGATATAAATTGAATGAAAATAATATACTTAACTGCTAACTCTAATGTTTGATACATTATAAGCTTAATATTTAAAAAAAACTTTTTTAGAATGATAAAGGGAGATAACTAATATATTTCATGTATCTGTATAGAACTCTGGTGTATGTATGCATATGGCAAAATCATGGTCAGTTTGTTAATTTGCATAGCGACCATATTAGATTCATGATATGGTTGAAATATAAATGAGAGGTAAATAAGGTAAAGGTAGTTATGTGGGGCAACTAATCCTACTAATCAAATTTTCTTCGGCCTCAATACATCGTCCGTTTGAAAGGGTCACTAAGTCGACTGCAATGTTAAAATGTCGACTAGTGTTCAAGCGCTGAAAAAACAAGACACTAAGATCAACTTGTTTACTTGGCATAGCCTTCTAGGCACAACAAATGAGATTCATCACTAGTATTCTATATACAAATCAAATCGGGAACCAACATGATCTTCTTCAATACATTAACTTCTGTTTAGAAATATTCTCTTTTATGTCTTGTTTGATTGATGTGTTTGTGACAGCCTTATATCCATAGAAAATCCAATAGAATGGAATAAAAGTTGGTAGTTTTTACTTGCTTGTACTTTCTGTAGAAAGGAAAATGTTGGCTCTATGGGAATTTTACATAGCGAAGATGTTGATGTTTACACCTTGGTGACGTTTACGTCATATGCACAACAGGGTCTGTCATTTGCTTGGTTTTTCTATATGTTAAATCCCCATATCGCCAACGTTTTACCCTGTGTAGATATATGAAAGGCTAATCGCGAATGCGCATACATATTTCTTGTACAAGAACTTTACTAAGTGAAAAATAACAATTTTTATTAAAGTTTAATTGATGTCCTATGGATTCAAGGCGTGATTCATTGTCACAAATACACCAACTCTAATAGTAATTAGAGAATTGAATATACAAAATTTAGGAAAACACTACATTGCATCTACATGTCTACGAAATGCAACAAGATTGTTTATCAACCTTTTTACCATGTCAACCGTTTTTATATCACACACACACACACACACACACACACACACACACACACACACTCTCTCTCTCTCTCTGACTTCGTAGAGTACTCATTTCGTTTATGGGATGTCGTGGATTCGAACCCCGGCCGGGGTCTGACCAAGACTTAAATATCAGGTAGTAACTGTTTTTTCTTTTCACCAAGCCATTGGCAAACAGAAATAAAATTCACAAGGTCCTTCGAAAGAAACTTTAAAATCGTGTCACAACAAACGTGACCCGTTAAAAAACCCTTTTGCATATTACATAATGCTTTGCAAAGGTATAACTATTAATGCTATTTCACTGGTAGATTGCGACATCTCAATATTGGTGAATTATCTTCGACTGGGTCATACAAACTAAATGAATGAATGAATGAATGGATGAATGAATGAATGAATGAGTCTAATACCAAATGCTTTGTTGTTCACACTTTAGATCATTTGCGGAGACATGAATGTCCATCAAATATACCCACATCAATATTAGTGTCTAAATACGAGGAAACCTGTTTACAGATAGTAACAGAGAGGACATCATGGACAGAAGCCAGGGAGTATTGTCAGAGGTTTGGCGGAGATTTAGTTCGAGTAAACAGTGTTGAAAAACAGGACTTCATTATGTTACAATTGAGGCGTAATGCCCCGGACAAAGTCTGGATAGGAGCATCTGACAAAGTTGTAGAGTCTAAATGGATATGGGTCACAGGTAAACATCTAAATATTAAGGTTGTCTCAGGTAAAAATCTAGATACTAAAGAGGTAACAGGTAAATCAAAATATTAATATTAATTTACCTCAACTACAAGCTTATTGGAATTCGAAAGTTCAATTAGACCGAATTAGAAACTGACGATTACCAAAACCACCTTTGAATGACCAAGAAATCTCACTTGTGTTTGGGTTTCAAAGCATATAGATGTTGAAATTTATTAATGTTGAGCATTGTTTTAAGAACTAGAATGAACTACTAGTAGAATCAAACGACATAAAACTTAAAAAAGCTTACCATCTCTTGTTTTATTGGAGATGTACATTTAGACTACCCGACTTCACAGCACTACCATAAAAGAATCAGACATCACTAGTATTGTATGTTGGATGATATTCCAATTACATGTATAAATTAAAAAGCAATATAAAGCCCTCAAATTCTTATATTTTATCGCTATTGTCTACAGGTGACGGAGTACAAAAACATTATCAGAACTGGAAGTCAGGCGAAGGTCCCAACCATAAAGGACTTTTATTTTCCTCTGCGATGTCAGAAGATTGCGCTTTACTGAATTATTACGACAGGGGACAATGGGAAGACCATCTATGCAGCTCTAAATTCTTCAATTATATTTTTATATGCGAATATGGTAATTATGACTTAACCGTTTATAATTTAGCGGCACTAAACGGTTGTTTCGCCGGCCACGTCCACAATGTTCCGTCAAATGGCCGGATACTTGATTTACACGCAAAAAAGAATAAAAACTTGGCCTGAATAGCGCCATTTAATGTCGTCACTGACACGAGTACGTCATAAGTTGCCGTGACGCTGCTTTGGTACCGTAATGGCGACCAGTGTCGGAACATTGTGGGCGTGGTCGGCGATACGCCAATTCCTCATCAGTTGTACTCTGACCAAACTTGTGATAATTGAAATATTTTAAAGATGTTGAAATAAGAAATATTGAGGGATCAAAATTTAGTTGAATACTTAGTAAAACTTTTTATAGTACCCTTGATATCATTACCAACTCGTTTATCAACACACTAGTTTGAAGTTCCAAAAACCATTTTCTATGTTGTTTATAAGACTCGCTTGATTCATCGCCGGTACAGTTTTCAATGCTAAACAAATTATTTTACTGATTTCGGGATCAGTTACTTTTATGTTAATATGAGCATTTATAGTAGCAGCATCAAAAGTATATGCTTAGCATGGTGCTGCCCATTACAGCTTTTTGCAAACTATGTAAAAACAAATTAAATAGAATTTTTTAGTTCAAAATGAAATACAAAATGTACAGCTTTTTACTTAGCAATAACAGTGTTGTCATGTGCTACTTTTGAATGCATTATTATAAACATTCAAAAGTAGCATATGACAGTGTAACACAGCAAACGCCAGTCATGACAACAAAAGCAAGATATTGAGAGAAACTACTGATTATACAGCCATTACATGGTATCTATCATTTACTTTTAAATCCGGTATCTTTACAGTTGAAGAGTTATAATTTGTAAAATTTATTTTCCTATGTAGCATAATTTGCTCGTCGTTTCAGCTCAGCTAGACATAACGACGTTGCGCATACCCGAACCAAAGACGGCACCACACAGTATTTCTTCAATAACGGTCAACGGCACTTATCATAGGGAAACATCAACATTAAGTAGTTTGTCTTCATTAGAAACAATTAATAACCGTTTGAAGACTACTACATCAAAAAACGTTCCTTACCAACCAGGTTCAAGCAGTTTAGGTAAGTAAAGAACTACGTAAATAAGACAATAAAGCAACGATAATTGTCAAAATATCATAAGTGGGACAAAGAGGAACATGAAGTTAAAAGTTTATAATTTAATTCCATGTATCTTTTCAATACCATCCTTTTTCGGTTTATTTGTGATAACCAATGTTGGTCACGTGATCAATAGCGAAATGACGAACTACTTTTTGTGTTTGGTTAAAAAAGTATACAATGTAGCGCTTTCTACATGTTGTGATTTTTGGGGTTTGTTGTTTTGATAGCTCAGCATACCGATTTTTTTATTTTGTAACAAAATTTATAACCAATCAATTTGATCTAAGATGCAAATACAACATCCGCCGTTGCCAGTACCTCTTTAGAATTTATTGTTAACAATCCACATCAGTGCCGTCCTGAACTTTCTGCTCCATATTCTGTGAACAACAGTAACTTTTTGTCGTCAGAATTCATTTCAAATTCCATTTTTAACAACTGTGTTTTTCAGTTCAAAAACTAATCGTGTCCACTGACTGATCAACGTAAAACTCCAGTACCGTAAAAACGTTTGCTGCATCATGATTGATATTGAACATCACGGTGTTGCCGTCGCCGTCGGCGGTTGTTAATGGTAACGAGCTAATCATGCGTCATAATTATATGACGTCATTTGTATTGATGCGCCATATGACGGTGGTAATTTGAATGTAAAGCGTTGTTCAACTCAATTCAATTATCATTAAAATTAAAAATATTATTGCAAAATGATTAAAATTGTTTTTTAATTAAATTATAAGAAATAACTTTGATATTTTTTTGGTTTATCATTTTTAACCCCAAAAACCGGTGTGCAAACTTTTGTATAACCCGCTTCGCGGGGTTATACAGTTTGCACACCGGTTTTTGGGGTTAAAAATGATAAACCAAAAAAATATCAAAGTTATTTCTTAAATGAATAAGAGTTCCATGAAATATTTAGTTTTTTAAAAACTTCCAAATTGCTTAGTGTACGGCATATCAATTTCAAACATGTTGCCACATCAAAATGTAATGCGGATCCAAACGGTGTTATTCTCAATTCATTTATCAAAATGTACCTACCTACCTATCCTCTTCACTCCTAGTGGAGCATAAGGCGAGGCACAGATCTCTCCACTTCGTCCTATTTGAGACTTTATTCTCTGCCGTTCTCCAACTTGGCAATCCCATATCGTTTCTTTCTTTCTCTGTTGTTCTTCGCCAGGTCTCTCTTGGTCTTCCTCTCTTTCTCTATCCTTCTGGAGCCCAGGTCAATGCAATTTTTTCATTTTCATAATTTCCTTTTCTTAATACATGCCCTATATATCTCCATCGCCTTGATTTTATTGTGTTTTCTACTGATGTTGTTTGCATTCTTTCTCTAAGGTGTTATTTTATTCGGCCCAAAGGTCTTCATTATTCTTCTTAAGCATCTGTTCTGGAATGTTTCTAGCTTCTTTATGTCTGCTTTTGTTAATTTCCAACACTCGGCTGCATAAATTAAGACAGAGATGACATTGCTGTTGAAGATTCTCACTTCAAAGTGTACACATGTACAATTAGCAGTAGTCAAACTCTACAGTTTTATCAAAATTTCAGAAACATCTGTTAAATAATATATTATCTATGAGATGAATACTTGTCTCAAAAGCTACCACCTCCTATGGGCTGCTACCAGCTTTAATGAAACATTTTACCAAATTTTATCTGATTTTTTTAGTTTTTATTTTTCACAGGTTTTTGTGAAAAGATAATATCTACCAAACCACCCTCGTTTCATTATAGCAATGGAACTAAAGGTGAGTGGATTAATCATGATTTAAAAATACTTTTATATTTCTGATGGTGACGCACCTTTCATTTTGTTTTATTTTTATGTAGACATAACATAAATCCAAATGTATGTGCATGATCATGTAAAGTGACTTATGTCAAACATGAAATGTAAACATGCAAAGGAAATGTGAAATCAATGTTACAGTACAGAACTGTCGAAAGTTAAACTTTGAGCTAACGCCAAAAAGTCGAACCCCGGCTGTCTAGTGGCCGACATATAAGTAAGTACTGGCCTAAAAAATACAGAGTTATCTTTAACTAAGGGGGGGGGGGGGCTTAACAAAGTGCCAAATCGGCACTAATTCGTTATCTTAGTGTAAAACTAGTCACAGGACTGCCTTGTATACTTGAAAAAACCCATAGCAATAAAAACATACTGCAAAAACTAGACACACATTACAAATCATAAGATAAACATTTCTTACACTAATGATTGTGTAAAAAACAAAAACAAACTCACGACTTTGGACGAGCACTTGACACAATGGCATATAAGTATCCAACGGTGGAGTTTAATTACTTTTATATTTTATAAACATCCTATACCATTTAAATTAAGTATATATCTTTTTTGATATTTAATGTTACAGGTAAATCCAATGGTTTGATGTCAAGTAAAATAATCTGGATTTCTCTCGGTGTCGTTGCAGCATGTTGTTGTAAAATGTTTGGCGTTGTTTCGGCATTGTTGTTTACTGTTGCTGTTGTTTTTATGTCATCTTAATGTTTACATTTACACAGAACCGAATTTTTGATTAATAAATAAAGTCATACATTGTACAGAATAGTTTACTCTATATGATGGGTCTAAAATGATTACATTCAAAATGGAAGTCACCAAGCAATTTTCAGTATCCTAACATTTATATAGTCTGATACAATAAATCAGTGATCTCAAACGATACCTTTCAATTCCGAAACATTTAAACTGTATAAACCTATATAATATTTTACCAGTACCATTTGCTTAGTAATGCAGTACGCTTGGCAAATTTAGAATATTAGCAAGCAATTAACAATAATATATGTTTATCAAGAGCATGTGCTTAGCAATAGCGAATAGATAACAATAGCTCATCTGCTGGTAAAGAAAATACTACACAAAATCAATTTTTGGGGTACCGTTTAAAAAAGAAAAAAATAATGTAACATACATATGTACACGTCAGGTTTAAACTTTTGATTTATTTTACACATCTGTGCACTAAAGACATCAATTGGATATATCCCACTACGAGAATTTTATACAAATACGCAAGCTGCTTACAAATAATTGTTAACCCAGAGATATTGCAAACCCAGGCTTATTAGGATCTTCAAAAAGTTTGATTGCCGTCATCACAGTATTGTTGCTAATCAAAAACAAACACACTAATCCATATCCAATTCACACTTCACAAGCAAAGTAAAAACTTTAAAACTGACAAGTCAGGTTATACACGTGAACTTCCACCAGGGAAGTGAGACTGGGTGCTCCAGAAGAGTAAGCACCTCCTGGTTAGCTAGCTACACCCGCCACGTGTGTAATCAAAATTATGTGAAAGGAACATGGAACTATGTGACGTCAAACATATCCAGGGCAAATCTGGGCACAGATACATAAAACTTAATGTGATGACGACCTTAAAACTTTTTGAGGACCTTTATAAGCTTAGGTTTGCAATATTAGTATGACGAGACTTTATCACTGTATCCAAAATTTCCCCGGATATATATGACGTAACATTGTTCCATGTTCCTGACTTTTCCGATTTTGTTTAGAAATGTGGCGGGTGTAGCTAGATAGACAGGAGGAGCCTAACCTCACAGAACATCCGGTCTCGCTTCCCTGGTTAAAGTTCACGTGTCTGAATTGCGATTCCGACATTGATCAGTGCGTTTGTTTTTGATATATTCCATGTTTGGACTTCGAGCGATCTTAAGGGCGCTTATGGATCACAGCAACTTGCATTGCACATATTCACATCTCACTTGGGCAGATCCTTGTGCGAGAAAGGTTTGTACTTCATTTTCAGAAGGTGGTTGTTTTTCATAAACATTACGGTTTCGCCCATCATCCAAGAACTTGCCGCCTCGATATAAGTAAAAATCATTATTCCATTCCTCTCTATTTCATTTTGAAGCAAATACCTACTGCAACCTAATTTTACATATATAATGGGGGATTATCATAACAACGAAAATAGAACGACATAAGACATATGCTACAAACAATTTTATTGTAATTTGTAAGCAGTCTACATTTCTAATCGCCACATAAATATTCAGAGTAAAAAGGAATAACAGAATCCTGTCAAATCATCTGCGAAGTAGGTCGTTCACGACCTGATAGCAAAGTATACATCGAGTCTATTCCAACATTAGGGTAATTGTAATGAAGAAAACGTGAGCCGGCGTGATCATGCGCATACAGCAATACGCTACTTACACCCATGTAGACATCATTAAAACAATATCTGAACACAAAATACGAATTAAAGATAAAGAAATGTTCAATTATCCTTCACTATATATATACACTTACATCAAAAGTAAATCTTGATAAAAGCAAAGCATTGAGGGATTGTAGATTAATTAAAACAATATATCTAGTTAACCATTATGTTATTATGACAAGATAATTACAAAAATCACAACATTTCACAAAGACAGGCACCGAAACAGGACAAATGTTAACACAATAATAATATTATCACCGAGTTTTCGTAGTATCTGAAAAAAAATTCTTTAAAGTAAAACTCAAAAACTAATTTTTTCTGGAACATAAAAATAACAGTTTTTTCTGATCAATTATCATTGATATAGCAAATAAAAGAATTGTCACTCTCATTCCAAAACGTTACTCAGTGGAGTACGAAATATAAACATAATAATTCGTTCATCAACTTAAGTTGGCCTCTGCTTCTAAGTTAGTACTAATAAAACATAACATAACATTGTTAAATAAAAGCTCTGGTTATAAACTCTTCCAGATACATCTGGTATCTTTAAAAAAAGGATGCATAATTATGATTGTAATCATTATTATTTACTGAAAATAGAAAAAAAATCGCACTAAGAATTCTTAATTCAAGATAGCTACGCACTTCAATTTTAGTCTCATTTGATGATTTACGAATACTTTTTCAAAACATAATAATTGCAAAAGTTCAATAGTTGCATGCTATATTCATTTTCACTGATTTAAACGAAATCAAAACGTAAGCCAAAGCCTGTCGATTTTCAGTTATTTCCTTCTCTTTATTATGACTCGTATTCCATTCATAGCTATGGTTACTGCTGCCATTGCTTTTTGTACAGTGTGATCTGGAGCAAGTTGTATTGAGTACCTGAAATAAATAAATAAATAAATAAATAAATAAAATAAATAAATAAGCCTCTCTGTCGTATCAATCTTAACTCAAACTGAGAAATATCATACCAAGGTGCTACCAAATTTTGATGACAAAAGTCATAGAAAATCTTCAATGACATATGTCCGCGTACTTTCCCACATGTATCATTACACTTTATACCGTCGCGTTAAACGAATGGAAAGTAAAACTAATACAGGGAAACAAGTATTAACGTTATTGACAAAAACCTTGTTCATTAATATAAGAATTTTATATTTAATAACATAACGTTAGTTCAGCAAATGAAAATTTTTTGATCAAACTGGTATATATCAAATTATAACATTATTATTATAGAATTGAAACTGGTATATGTATATACAAATTGCAAAACGTATATGTAGCCACAATGGTATCAATATTGCAATGTCAACTTTAAATTACTTATGGTATAATATGTATTTTTTCAGTTCTAATTTTACAGCACTAGACGGCCGTTTCGGAATACAATTCCTCATCAGTAGTGCTTCGATTAACATTGTGAAACCAAAACTTTTTTTAGATGTTCAAAAGAAATCCTCATCAGAAGTGCTTCGATTAAAATTGTAAAACCAAAACTTTTTTAGATGTTCAAAAGAAATCTATTGTACCAAATTAAACTAAGGTAATACTTTGTATTAACATTGAATGCGTCGTGTTTTAAATAAAGCAATGTTGTAAATAAAGCAAAGAAATGAACATTTATTTCATATTTACCTATGCAAAAACCGCGCAAGAACAACCTTTTCCTCATTCATTGCAAAATGTTGTCCTATGCAGTTTCTAGAAAAACAAAACAAATCGAATAAAACCCACTTTTACCATTTCAAAAACGTATGGATTAAGATATAGCCAGATACTAAGAATAGTGCTATAATGTTATCTAAACAATACTCATTTGAAAGGAAATAATTTTCATTGTAAGCAATATTAATAATTATTATGTGCTCATGTATTGTCAAATACTTCGAGTTTTCAAATGCAAATTAAAATCATTACATTATCTTGCAAGCTTACAATGAGAGTTTGATTTTTGAATGTTGCTTTGCATTATACAAAGAAGATTTTAAAGAAAATAGGTTCATCTTTGAAAATGAACCCTACTCGGTTGAGATCCTAATGTGGAAAGGTTTGTGATCCTAATGTGGAAAATGTGGAAAGGTTTGTGATCCTAATGTGGAAAGGTTTGTGAATATGTATGAAGAAAGTCGGTGGTTTTCACTTCATTACGCCACTCTATCCCGCTCCATATACTCTCTCAATGATTATATATGTGTATGTACCTTGGTCCTGCTGAGAAGGGACAGAATGCATAACTATCTATTTTGGTAAAATTTTCTTTAGAGAACCTTTCAGGATTATATTCACGAGGATTTTCCCAGACATCAGGATTCATGTGTAGCTGAAGAACACTAAGACTGAAGATTGTTCCTTTCGGGAATGTCTGTCCGTCTATAGTTATCTCTTTTGTCGTCTCTCTAGCAACACCTGGGACGGGCGAATGTAGACGCAAACCTTCTTTTATACACATATTTAAGTACTCTAATTTGGATAAATCATCCCTGAAATAAAATAAAATATCAGTTTCATTGGTATATTTATTTTGATTCTTGCTAAATAAAAAATATAATACAATGAAGGTTAAAGTTTATGCATAAATTAATACGAATAAACAGTGCAAAGAAAATACTATTTTTTTTTAAATAATACGATGCATGGTTTACCATAACCGAATCAACATAAAACATGTTTTAAAACAGACAATTGTCAGTACCTTGGGATAACTTTAAAACTATAGAAAATAGTTTTGTATATTGCAAGCCTAGGCTTATCAAGGCCCTCAAAAAGTTTTATGGCCGTCATCACAGTATTGTTGATAAGTTTGATGTCTCTGTGTCCAGGATTTCCCTGGATATATTTACGTCTCATAGTTCCATGTTCCTTTCACACAATTTTGATTACACACATGGTGGGTGTAGCTAGTTAAACAGGAGGTGCTTACCCTTCAGGAGCACCCGGCCTCACCTAACTAACTTGTCAGTTCCAAAGTGTTTACTTTGCTTCTGGATTGTGATTCGGACATGGTTTAGTATGTTTGTTTTTGATTTGAAATTAAATATTGCAACAAATGATAAAGCTTGGCGTTAATATCACAAATGAAATGCTAGTGATCAGTTGACATGCATGTTGTACCCAAAACCAACTGGAATAATTTCCACAGCCTGGTAACGGACTGGTAACGGACATGATAAACCACCAAAGCACTCTCTAGGATCAGATCCCCGTTGCAAGAGTGTTTAGTAAATATATTTAAACCTACGAAGTTTTAAAACTTGCACGTAAAGTTTGTCCTTAAGCAGTATCCATACACACAATCGAATACAACAATAACTAACTTACCACTGTATGAAGTCAGTATCCCTGCCTTCCAAAACATCGTCAATTTCAGCTTGAACCTTTTCCTGATATTCAGGATGTTCTGCTAAGGAATAGAGGGTCCAGGAAATGCCACTAGCTGTTGTATCGTGTCCTGATAAAAAAATAAGAAAAATTATAACAAACCTTTTTTATAAATCATTACACAGGTATTACTAAATCTGTTTAAATTTAACAGTTTCAAAATAAAAAGTCCTTATCCGTAGTGTTAGTATCAAAATTGTTGCAATCCAAATATTTTTAAAATTTGAAAATGAGAAAAGTAAACGGACCAAAATGTATTTTACCAAATCCGATTAAGAGTGGTTAAAGAGATTCCCGTTAGCGTTCCCCATACAAGATAGACACCACGTTTTTGCAAAGATTTACGATAAAATCAGAGATGTAAAAATGATGATTGAGACCTTGGATATTACTTGATTTATAATTGGTGCAAGAAACAGATTCAAACACTATTTGTAGTGCCAGATAGGAAAGTCTTAACCAAGAAAGCCTCTTTCGGACCATGTATATAAGAACTTTAAGTTATTGAAGCCCCCTATCTGGGCCACAAAAAGTGAGGGATTCTTTTCATATCTACCTCCAAAAAGGAACGTGTCCACTTCATTCCGTATCTCTAATTTAGACAATCCTACTCCATTTTCATTCTTTGCTGTTAAAAGGATATCTAAAAAGTCCAAATATTTCCTTTTTGGAGCTCCTTCCTTATCCTACAGTGAAAATAAGAATTTTTATTTGCAACTGTAATTTAAAAATTGTGTACATGTAGCACTAATAGTCCAGTCTAATTCAAATCCTATCTGTATATGTAACACTTATATTAACCGAAATGTAGTTAGGAATTATGATGGTCTCCTAAAATTGTGTAAACCATTATGTTCTTATTATAACAAAATGATTTATTTAGAGACTATGTAAATGTCATCTATCCTAGTGAGCTTGAAATAAAAGACACGACTGATTCCTCAAATTCTGTTTCATATTTAGACTTATACCTGAGTTATGACGAACAAGAAAGGCTACATTTGAAACTTTATGACAAACGTGATGACTTCAATTTTTCTATTGTCAACTTTCCTTTTTTATGCAGCAATATACCTGCTTCTCCTGCTTATGGTGTATTTGTTTCCCAATTAATACGCTATGGTAGAGCTTGTTCCCACTACGGGGACTTTGTACAACGAAGTAGGCTGCTTGCAAATAAATTGTTGACTTAGGGATATTGCAAGCCTAGGCTTATCAAGGCCCTCAAAAAGTTTTATGGCCGTCATCACAGTATTGTTGATAAGTTTGATGTCTCTGTGTCCAGGATTGCCTAGGATATATTTGACGTCTCATTGTTCCATGTTCCTTTCACACAATTTTGATTACACACGTGACGGGTGTAGCTAGCTAAACAGGAGGTGCTTACCCTTCCGGAGCACCCGGCCTCACTTCCCTGGTGGAAGTTCACGTGTCTAACCTAACTTGTCAGTTCTTACTTTGCTTCTGGATTGTGATTCGGAAATGGATAAGTATGTTTGTTTTTGATTATACCAGTGCTATTTTAGGTAGTTCAATGGCATGAGCCAAAATATGAAGAAAATGTAAGTAAACTTATTTTATATGTATTTTATATCATTCATTTTTGAAAATTGTTATGTTTGTGTTTGGTTCTAATCACATTGTGAAATACAATTTAAACAAAACGAAGGATTTATAAAATTAATGTAATGTATTTTCTATTATCGATTACGAGTTCTGTCCAAATTTGCCTAATGATGCGACATCAGGGTTCGAAAGTCATTGATCCATCATGTTACTCACCAATACGTTTTGTCTCTTTTCTATGACGTCTTCCGCTACGCCATGAACGTAATCACAGAGCTTTTTGAATTTACGTCCAGTAGGTGTTAGATAGTAAATGATATCGGGATGAAGCCAAAATTTTCTAAAATTAAAAATTAAGTCTTGTTGAGACATAATAAATGAAGTATTCTAACATGTTACGCAAATGCACCTTAATCTCTTTAATTTATATTTACTAAACGTTTACATTACAAGCATCGCGTCAAATTTCATTCATAAGATTAAAATATTGAAGCTTTTTGCAGTATTTGAAAGTAAAATTCTCAATTTCCTTGTAAAGTTCACGTGTTGAACTGTATCATTAGTTTCTGTTTTTACTTTGTTCTTGGATTGTGGTTTGGAAATAAACCGGTATATTTATGGTTAAACTTTCGGGATGGGATCGTGAATTGGACATGAACTGGTATGTTTGTGGTTGACTTTCGGGATCGTGATTTGGACATGGACTGGTATTTTTGTGGTTGACTTTTGAGATTGTGATTTGGACACGGACTGGCATGTTTTATGTTCACTTTCGGGATCGTGATTTGGACACAGACTGGTATGTTTGTGGTTGACTTTTGGGATCGTGATTTGGACACGGACTGGTATGTTTGTGGTTGACTTTTGAGATTGTGATTTGGACATTGACTGGTATGTTCGTGGTTGACTTTTGAGATTGTGATTTTAACATGGACTGGTATGTTTGTGGTTGAATTTAAAAATGTGTTTTGGACATGGTTTGGTATGTTTGTGGTTGACTTTAAAAATGTGATTTGGACATGGACTGGTAATTTTTGTGGTTGACTTTTGGGATTGTGATTTGGACATGGAATGGTATGTTTGTGGTTGACTTTTGGGATTGTGATTTGGACATGGAATGGTATGTTTGTGATTGACTTTAGGGATCGTGATTTGGACATGGACTGGTATGTTTGTGGTTGACTTTTTAGATTGTGATTTGGACATGGACTGGTATGTTTGTGGTTGACTTTTGAGATTGTGATTTGGACATGGACTGGCATATTTGTGGTTGACTTTTGAGATTGTGATTTGGACAAGGACAAGTATGTTTGTGGTTGACTTTTGGGATTGTGATTTGGACATGGACTGGTATGTTTGTGGTTGACTTTTGGGATTGTGATTTGGACATGGACTGGTATGTTTGCGGTTGACCTTTGGGATCGGATTTGGACATGAACTGGTATGTTTGTGGTTGACCTTTGGGATTGTGATTTGGACATAGATCGGTATGTTTGTGGTTTATGGATGATTATATTCAGATATATAAAAGATAAATGATAAAAAGTTTTACTAGAAAAACAAACCTTCCCCGTTCAGCAACACCAACTGTTATGTCTCTAACGGCTGTTATATATGGATGACTTTTACTGAAATAAAGATAACGCCCTTAATAAATATAAAGTACAGATGAGTGACAATATGAACATGCAAGGCAAGCCGGGTAGATATTACAAAATATTTTGAGTAATAAGAGGTTACACTTCCGGAACACTTGGTGCCACTTCCCTGATGGAAGTTCACTTAAAGAATTCACTTCTTAATATTGTGATTTAAACATGGAACGGTATGTGGTATGTTTGTGTTTGATAATTACAGACTAACATACTAGTAATCAGATTTGGTCAAAGAAGCATAATGACGCTATTGGTACTGTGACTCGGGTATGTAATCACATGCATCAATATAAAGTGCTTTTCTAAAGAAATACTGTATCTATTGTTTCTGTTTTAAATAAAAGTCAAAATCATAAACATACTAATCCATGTCCAAATCACAATCTCAAAGCAAAGTAAAAACTTTCAATCTGGCAAATTGGGCTACTCCTACCATTTAAGTGAGACCGAGTGTTCCGGAAGGGTAAGCATTTCCTGTTAAGCTAACTACATCCGCTACCTGTGTACTGAGAATTCACCCTTGAATACATGTTGAAATAGCCTACGGCCCTTAACTTTAAGAAAATATTAGAAATAACATCAAGGCAATTAATTTCTTCAGCTGTTGAAATTGCATTGAAATGGACAACTCTTGAAGGAATCGCTATCAGAAATTGCATTGGTTTTATACAAAGTTGTAAGATATACAAATCTGTATTATAGGTCATCTCTTTATAAGGATCGCCGCCTGCTTTTAAAGGCCAATTTAATTATATTTTTTTTGCTTCTTATTCATCTTATTTGAACCTGTATATAAGAACCGCCTGCATATCAAGTTAATTTATACTAGTTCTTTTTGGTGATCTGTCTATTCTACTGTATTTTCAGTAATTCAGTGCACATGGAAAATGCAAAAATAAAGCCGCCGGTATATTCCAACAAACTCACAAAAAATTGTCAAAACTTAATACAAAATATACAGACCTAATAGGGAAAAATATTTTTCATTCATGAAAAAGTGAACTTAATTCTATACATTGAACAATTTTTGAACTTTTTAACAAAATAACAAATATGACTATGGCAAAATTATCCCTTTTTATTTCTTAGAACAACTATAAACGTTATGTCATAGTTTGAATATTCATGATGATCACACCTGAAAAAAACCCGAGCAACAATGACCTACCTGACCCTAAATGCCCTGGTGTAACTTTGAATAAGGCCCAATTGGTGTATAAACTTGATCAAATTTCCACAATGTTCGCAAAATGTCTCTATGTACAGAAGAACTGAACAATAATGTTTTTAATTAAAAATATAATTTCGTTACAGTGCATTTTAAATGCATTTTATTGATAGTTTAATGGAAACATTTTAATTAAAAGAAATAAACAATAAAAACCATGTGCACTCAATTTATGGAAATACAGTAGTTTGTTCAGTTACTGTTAGGGATTAACATCAAATTATTGATATGAATCTTAAATTAGCCACATTTAATATGATGTCTTTACATAATAATCCAATATGATTGATAGTTACCCATCCTTTTGGCAATCTGTTTCGTAGGAGAATGCACATTTCAGTATTATATCAAGTGTACATGCACTTACGACCTGGTATAACTCGAATGGTTTTCCACTGTCTGCATATTTGGAAATTTGGTTCTAAAACAAGCGTATAATCCATCATTAAAAAATTGCTACTTTGCGTATCCAAATAGTCTAACAAAGTAGGCCGTGTTAGTTGGAAACAAGTTGAATTATGCATAGAACATAACATCTTGAATTATTAAATAATTATTAAAAATTAATGAAATTCATGGTATGCAAGCTGCTAACAAATACATTGTTGACCCAGGGGTATTGCAAGCCTATGTTTATCAGGGCCCTCAAAAAGTGTTATGGCCGTCATCACAGTATTGTTGATATTTGATGTCTGTCCAGGATTTCACTGGATATATTTGACGCCCCATAGTTCCATGTTCCTTTCACGCAATTTAGATTACGCATGTGGCGGGTGTAGCTAGCTAAACGGGAGGTGCTTGCTTTTCCGGGGCGCCCAGCCTCAGTCTTCAGGTGGAAGTTCAAGTGTTTAGTATGAATGATCAGTTTCAAAGTTTTGACTTTGCTTTGGGATTGTGATTTGGACATGTATTAATATGTTTGATTTTTATCTAATATTACAAAACATATTCGGGTTAATTGAACAGTATGTACTCTGAAATAGTGGTTTAGACATGTATTGGTATGTTTGTGTTATGGATTGTGATTTGGACATGAATTGGTATGTTTTTGTTATGGATTGTGATTTGGACATGAATTGGTATGTTAGTGTTATGGATTGTGATTTGGACATAGATTGGTATGTTTGTTTTGAATTAATGAATGAAGAACACTTACAAGCATCAACTCAGCACACTCATTATTTACGTTAATATAAGGTCGTAGGATATCAAAATGGAATGCCGGTGTAAGGAGTCTTCTAGATCTGCTCCATCTGGCTCCGTCAGAAATAAGTAACCCCTCTCCGAGCCATGCCTTTAAGAATCTATATCCTCCATTATTTCCTTTTGATTTTGGTTCTGTAAAAAGTTAAATTAAAACAAACAAAACATTACATTTGATTTACAATATATATATTTGACGGCCAATGATTCTTTTTATCTTACAATCTCGTTTTTGGTTACACACGTGTAGCAAGTTAAACGGGAGTGCTTTTCCTCTCGGAACACTTGGTCTTACTTAACGAGTATAATCTAATTTGTCAGTTTCGAAGTTGTTACTTTGTTTGAGATAGTGGTTTTGACATGGATTTATATGTTTGTTTTTGATATATTCTATCTATCTATCTCTCGTTACAACTCTCCCTCTTTATAGAGGATCCTTATATTAAATATGTAACGAACGTATCATGCATATAGCTTCAGTATACACGTGTATTACATTTGATGATGAAATCTTGGTCACACGGAACAAATACTTATATGGTTTGTTTTTTTTATATTAGACGAAGGATTAAAGAGATCTTGAAAAGGAAATGACCTCCAGGTCATAAAATATTAATGAATGTCATGGTTTGAACAGAAGTCTATATAGTGTTTGTCACGCTGTACTGACTATATATAACACATCTTCAAAATCACTTTAAGTTAAAACGGACTTTTAAAAGGTAAAGAAAAATAAGGTAAAGTTAACACGTGTATATTTTGGTGTTTTATAATGATGAATTGCGCCAATCTTGGATAAAATATAGAGAGAATCCAATACGAGTTTCAAACCGAGATAAGGAAATTCCAATCGAGTGGTCAGTTATTTTCATCTCAAACGAGGCTTCGTCGAGATTGATACGAAAATATCCGACCACGAGTTTAATTTGAATTTTATCTGAAACGATGCTCTGTCGAGTTTGAGATGTAAATATCTGACCACGGGATTAGAATTTCCTCATCTCGGTCTGAAACGAGTAATTGATTATTTTTCTCGCATATTCATGTAGACTGTTGGCAAAGGATTTTTTAAATGCAAAGCAAAGATTTTGCTCTCGGATAAATACCCTTCTCAGAGCGCTTTCGTGTGACGTATTGATTACGGAAGAGGTTACTATTTACGTAGGAGCGTAAGGGGTACAATGAAGGGTAGATAGAAGATTGAATCGATTTAAAAGTTTTAATTTATAAAGTTTGATAATGATGAAAGAATTTTTCAATTTATCAGTTAATTAAATCAATTTTGACTATCCTAATTACGCCAAACTATCAAACCATTCTTGAACTGCACTAACCTATGTGAATAGTAAACTGTTCCGTCGTCGCTACGTCACGTATAAACTAGGTCATTGACATTGACTAGAGCGGATGAACATTGTATCTTTTGTGATAGCCAAAACTGAATGTAGGTAGACTGGCGGAAATTAAAAAAATTCTTTTAAGTGTTTTGTAGTTATTGATCGAGCTTGGATTTTTATAACTCTAAAAATTCGCTTTAACTGAAAAATTAGTCCCCGTTGTACAACTGAGATACCTTGCACGTGCTCAAGCTGGGTGTGATATGGAAAACATATCGTACCACCTATCCCGTGCACATGCGAGAAAAATGAATATTATTTAATGTTAATGTTTGAGCAGAAGACCGTAATCATAAAGAATAAACAAAATTCAACAGCATGATTTAAACATAAAAATTTTAAAAGTGTCCATCGAGTCATGTGCTCTCATTAAATGTGTCCTTCATCAGCCGGGTCGCGTTGGTTATAAGTGGTGAGGTGAATACATTACCTGCTGTTTTCATAAGAACTTTTATTGTGTCAGGATGGTTTAGAAAAATTATTGGACGGGAGAAACCAAACCATATCCTGTAATATCTGCGAAATTTGGCACCACAATCTAGTAAGAACTGCATCTGTTCATTGCGCTTTTTAAACACAAACTGTAAAAAGAGAAAAAGAAAAAGTGTTACACCAAACGCTTTACATAATGTCTTTAGCGTTACAATTACTTTATATTGAAATAAAAGCCTGGGTTCTGTCGTGTTGGTCAACTGTTCTCGCCGGTTGATTCTCCATTTTTGGCCAGCACTCAGCATTTAGAAATGAAAGTCAAGGGCTCCTTCGGAAGAGATCTTAAAAACCGATGTCCGGTGTCACGGTAGACATAGTGCGTTAAAGAACGCTCTCTCTGTACATTGCCCTGAGCGCACCACACAGGTGAAATTTTCTGTCACTTCACCTAAAGCTGGTGTCGCCTCGATATAAGTGAAATATTCTTGACTAGAACGTAAACCCCGACTTTGAACGGACATTGAGATACAATGTCTTTACGATGTCAAATGGTGTTGTTAAACTACTTTTGGTGGGCCCGAACCATGTAATATTTTTCATACACCAGAAGTATCTTAAATTGGAAATACGTTTTTGAAATACTCAATTTAGGTGTGTGTGGGTTTTTTTTTTACAAACACACCTAAAATAAAGCTCTCTGGGGGTTAAAGCAATAAATAAATAAAAATAAATAAAAAATAAAGTGAATTTTTTGTTGACAAACTGCGAATCAACTTGTACATATATTCTGTTGTTAGTTTTACTGATTGGAAATCAGCCAACGTTTTCAACCAAGCAGAGGAGATAAAAAGAAAAAGTAGTTGGTCTTATAGAAAACAAAGCTTACGTCATGTCTAGGGAAATTACATAATTTATGATTTTTTGTAATATTTCCACGTGGTCGGGGTGTTTTACATGGCGACAACACGTTTTTTCATGTTGGCAGACATTTTAAAACGTGACAATGCATACGTCATAGACGTAATTGGGGTTTACATAAAGATATTCATGGAGCTTTACATTAAACATATTCATAAGTTACAAAGAGAGATAACTCTTGGTTTTGTAAGTCCATAATACAACAATTTTCATAGACTTAATCAATTGATAAAATGGGTGAAGTGTTAATGGGGCGTGTTGCGCCGGGTTATGTAATAAATGTCAAGTAATGTAATACCCAACAAGGTGTAATAATTTTTTTTCATGTTATGTAAATACACCTTGTTATGTAATAAAGACGACGTGTAATAATAATAATAATAAAACAAGATTTCACCTAATGAAAATTGTCTTGCAATGAAATTATTACATTATTGCACTACAAAATGGGTATTACATTACTTGGCATTTATTACATAACCCGGCGAAACAGCGCGAAACACACACACACACACACACACACACACACACACACACACACGAGTGCTCAAGAGAAATGAGCTAAATTCCCCAGAAAGATGAAATTCGAACCCGAGTCGTAGCGATGGCGTAACACCCGCAAATCTCGCTCCACTTGCTGTGTATTTCCGGGATAGGAAGAAAAAAAAACAGCAGCACACCACGTGTAGGGAATGCACAGCATAATAAATACATAATATATTACAGAGTAATATTTGATAATTATTTAAGTTGACTTACCAGGTGTAAATTACCAAAAAACCAATGGTAGTCCTTCGGTCCCGGGAGTGCATCAAATATCTTGTGTTGTTGTCGTATATTTAGAAGAATTAAAACGACCTTATATAATAAAATTGTTAGTAAAACAACGATGAATGCAGACATCAAGCTTAACGCCATGGTTCTAAATGGGGAAATGTTTATGTGAACAAATGGGATCAAAAAGTAGACTGTAGTGGTCTTAATGCGTATTTATATACAGTTGTACAATCTAGAACACCGAGGGTAAAAATAAGAACGCATTTAACATTCGCACGTGTAATGATTGAAGACATGTCATTAAACTGTTAAATAAATAAAGAAAGAAACAAATAAACAAACAAATAAATAAATAAATAAAAACTCGATGTATATAATTAATGATATATAATAAATAAATAAATAAATAAATAAATAAATAAATGATAATACACGTATAGAAACTCGCTTTACATATAATGAATGATTTATGTACATATAAATAAACTAGAGGCTCCCAGGAGCCTGGTTAGCTCACCTAGGTAGAGTAATCAACAGATTGTCTAATGTTTAAATAAATGCTTGAAATTTAATACACAATATTTATTTCTATCACAAAATTTTAATATTATTTCCTTTCAAAACTATTGTTCGTCTATTTTACTTAGAGACAGTCCTTAACTAAAATGGCTATATTATCATGTGGTTTCTCATAAAATAATTACAATATTTGTGTTTAAAAACAAAAATATGAACAAGGAAAAATACTTGAAAAATCAAAATCATTACATTTGTTCCTGCATATAGAAAAAACATCAGCAAATTTACAATAATCGTGATTAGACTAAGAACTAAAACGCCCGTTTTGGACCTCGTGTTCTAAATCATTGATATTCACGCCTGAATCACGCGTGTCATAGACTTAATCAGTTTGTCCACTTTCACAAAATGTGATTCTGATGCTTTTTTTATAAATTAAAACTTGAAAACTGCATACATCTCGTCATCTGGAATGGATATTTCTTCTCCATAATTTTGACTAAACCGATGCCAGTAACAAGTGTCATATAAGTAATTGTTCACCTTATTTGAACCTTTTAATATATGCATATGAGGTCACCAAAGGAACATTCTACAACTGATATTAAGTAAACAATGTAAAATTTTCTCTATGTAGGAGAATATCGGAAAAAGTAAAAATAAAACAAAAAATATGTTTACATGCGCTTTTTGTTTTCAAAACAAATCATGATTGTTAGGTTTCAAAAACTTAAAAGGTTTGAAAGTTATTTATGAAAATGACTCTCTCTAAACATTAAGATGAACAATAAACCATAATTCAAAATTTTGAGACAATACATCCAAAAACTGGTCAATGGACCACGAAATTAAGGTCAAGGACAAAAGTCATAAGGCAGTCTGACTGATGTACTATGGTGGTCACCTGGGATTACGTGCGAACATATCGGACACAATATTTCAGGTAGACCACACAAGGACTATTGTCACAAAGTTTGGTTGCAATTGGCCAAGTGGCTTGACAGGAGTTGAAGATGTTATTTTAAAATACCAAATGTAAAGACCCAATGACTATTGTGGCCGAGTGTGGTTCCAATTGACTCAGTAGTTTCAGAGAAAAATATGTTTGAACGTATTTTCCCATAGGGTCCAATGTTAAAATATGTTCTCCACTGACGGCCATCTTGGATTTTGTGGTGGCCCTCAAAAACACCAATGTTGTAGGGGCCACTCAAAGACTATTGTGGCCAAGTTTGGTTCCAATGGGCTTAGGGGTTTTAGAGAAAAAGATCTTTGAAATTGTTCCCATAGGGTCCAATGTTAACCTATGTTCCCCGTTGGCGGCCATCCTGGATCAGGTGCAGACTTAAAAAAAACACTGGTTTCAGAAGGTACTATAACCAAGTTTGGTTCCAATTGGCTCAGTAGTTTCAGAGAAAAATATCTTTGAACGTATTTTTCCATAAGGTCCAATGTTAAAATATGTTCTCCGCTGGCGGCCATCTTGGATTTGGTGCGGCCCTCAAAAACCCGAATGTTGAAGGGGGCCATTCAAAAACTATGTGGCCAAGTTTGGTTCTCATTGGCTAAAGGGTTTTAGAAAAAAAGATCTTTGATATTGTTCCCATGGTGTCCAATGTTAACCTATGTTCCCTGCTGGCCGCCATCTTGGATTAGGTGCAGACTTAAAAAGACACCGGTTTCAGAAGGTACCATCTAAGGACTACTGTGACCAAGTTTGGTTCCAATTGGCTCAGTTGTTTCAGAGAAAAATATCTTTGAACGTATTTTCCCATAAGGTCCAATGTTAAAATATGTTCTCCGCTTGCGGCCATCTTGGATTTAGTGTGGCCCTCAAAAAACCACAATGTTGTAGGGGGCCATCCAAAAACTATCGTGGCCAAGTTTGGTTCCCATTTGCTAAAGGGTTTTAGAGAAAAAGATCTTTGATATTGTTCCCATAGGGTCCAATGTTAACCTATGTTCCCCGCTGGCCGCCATCTTGGATTAGGTGTAGCCTTAAAAAAAACACCGGTTTCAGAAGGTACCATCCAAGGACTACTGTGACCAAGTTTGGTTCCAATTGGCACAGTAGTTTCAGAGAAAAATATCTTTGAACGTATTTTTCCATAAGGTCCAATGTTAAAATATGTTCTCCGCTGGCGGCCATCTTGGATTTGGTGCGGCCCTTAAAAACCCCAATGTTGAAAGGGGCCATATAAAGACTATTGTGGCCAAGTTTGGTTCTCATTGGCTAAAGGGTTTTAGAGAAAAAGATCTTTGATATTGTTCCCATAGGGTCCAATGTTAACCTATGTTCTCTGCTGGCCGCCATCTTGGATTAGGTGCAGACTTAAAAAGACACCGGTTTAGAAGGTACCATCTAAGGACTACTGTGACCAAGTTTGGTTCCAATTGGCTCAGTAGTTTCAGAGAAAAATATCTTTGAACATATTTTCCCATAGGGTCCAATGTTAATCTATGGTCCCCGCTGGCGGCCATCTTGGATTAGGTGCGGACATGTCGGACGCAATTTTTAAAGTAGACCACCCAAGGACTGTTGTGACAAAGTTTGGTTGCAAATGGCCCAGCGGTTTCTGAGGAGTTGATCTTTAACGAAGGACGGACGACGGACGACGACGACGACGACGGACGCAAAGTGATGGCAAAAGCTCACATGGCCTTTTAGGCCAGGTGAGCTAATAAAAATAAATACATATAAAAACTGGATTAACTTAATTAATAATCTAATACATTCAAACTCATTAGATCCATCTCAGGAAAAGAAACAAATGCAGGGGCGGATCCAGCGTCTTTGTGAAGGGGGGGAGGGCACAAGTATACGCCAAAGGCGTGACCTAGTAGGGGGTCTGAAAAATTTCGCTTTTTTCAGTACAAATGGTGCAATTTCCTGCATCTTGAACTCTGTCGAGCGTCCTTTTTACCTCGCATTCAAAGTGGATATAAGGCAGTCAAAACTATTCAGGCTAGTTTTTTTTCGAACATTGTAATATTGACGCAGGTGGTTATGAGTGTCGGTGAGTTCATAATATCGTTATCGATATATGTCTATGAACTGTACTGTCGAAATTTGTCGCCGTCGGTAACTTGTATTGTCGGTCTTTTTATCTGTCGAGGTGTAGTTGTGCACCGCAGATCTAGACCGACTCTTTTTTGCGTTATATGAAAGGAGTTCGTTCGACCTTTAGAAGTTGTAAATCGATACGTCGACCCATCGGAGAGATATCTGAGTGTTTTGATTTAATTTGGTCGATAAATGGATGAGCGTCGTCTGGGTGATCCAGTTGGGTTGATAAATCAAGCTCATCGGTGGAAAGGCTTTCTGTTTGAATCCTGGTCCTACGTTTGAATGATCATTGATAAATGGGGTTTTACTTCTAAGTCAATAATATTTCACTTATATCGAGACGTCACCAGCTATAGGTGTAGGTGCAGAAATATTTACCTGTACTTTGTGGTGATGGCATTATGCAGTGAGGGTTCTTTATCGTGCCACGCCTACCGTGACAAGGGGGCTCGGTTTTTTTAAGGTTTGTCCAAAAGACCCGCATTCATTTTTAATGCCGAGCGAGCAGTCACTATACTTTTTCAATTCTTGGGTCAGACCTGACCAGAGACCAAACCCTCGACCTCCTTCACTTACGGAGCAAGCACTCTACCAACTGACCTGCCTGCTACATATACCGAAGGGGTAGGTCTCTTACTACCACCATCCCTTTTCCACACTTGTTTAAAATGAACTGTATGACATACATCTAAATTTTAAAGTTAATTTTATTTTAATATTAGTTTTAAAATGACTAGTTAGTCAGTTTCATCATTGTAAAATGCACATTAAAGGTGCAACCGAACACAATAATCTTGTTACTAGAAAAAAAACACTTTTTATTTTAGACGGATTTGTTCCGATAAACAGATGAATAGAACAAAAAATCAAATGAGACAGATTTTTCCTATTAAAACCAATTAAAAATAAAAATGTACAAAAATTGCATAAAGATTTGGACTTTTATATGGAAATAGAACATCGTGCTATCGTGCTTTAAAAATATACAAAAAAGACAATCTTGTGTGCTAAAAATTAGTATATCCCCCACCCCCCTCTCTCTCGACCATGTCCCTTGGTTTAAAAAGGTAAATTAGATGAATTCACGTATGATTAATGGAATCACTCTTTATGGAAGTCTATTAATTAGTATTACTAATTGGCGTTATCTAATAATACTACCTGGTTTCTTTCACGCCTCAGCGATCAGGTAAATAAAATTATCACCTATGACTGGTCAGTACTACATGGATTCTTTCATGCTTCAGCGAACTGGTTAACATAATCACCTGAATGCAATTTCCTACCTGTGTACACGAATTAATTAATCAGTACCACTAATTAACTGGTCAATTAGCTGTGTGAGAGAGAGGGGGGGGGTCGGGGCAACTGGGGAGGGGTGGGGTGGGGCACGGGCCCCCTTTGCCCCCCCCCTGGATCCGCCACAGAAGTGTATACACAAAAGGTAATTGAAGAACTATAATTTTTTTTAAATATCCGTAAATATCCGTAAAATCAGTAGATTTGAATGAAAATAGTTGTACATTGACAGAAGTATCGCCCAACTATATTATTTTGTCATCATAAATCACCATTGTAATGTCGCAATCCTTCTAAAGATATTTTAAGAATAAAGTTTAATGCGGAAATTGTTGCCTCCTTGGAGGAATAGACCACTATGAATGTTAAAATTGATAATGTTTTCTTTCTGTTTTGATACATGGTAACAAACCGCTGAAGATTATCCATGTCCCTTTATACAAATATATATCTGAAATACACAAAAATCAGAACTATTAAAGTAGTATTTAACATGTGAAGAGTGTGGCTTGATAGACAGGAAATGCTTATACTTCCGGAGCACCCGGTCTCACTTACATGACGTTTAAGTTCACGTGCGTAACTTATTTTCATAGCTTTCAGCTTTAACTTTGCTTTTGGCTTTGTGATTTGGAGATAGACAGGTGTATGTTGAATACATTTAAAAACAATGCTAGATGGACAAAAACCATAGATCTACGCATTTAAATTTAAAAAAAACCATCCAAGTGCTTCTCATTTCTGGTTTGATTAGAGATGTTCATCTAGTCTGTCACTGCTTGCTTTCGTTTAGGACGTTCACTAGATGGCAACGTATTCTAATACCAAGAACATTGTGACAAACAAAGCGTAGGGTGGCGTGATTATATTCAGGCGTTACACGCCATTATCACCGGTGTTTTTAAGCAATCTGCCCATCAGACCGTGAAGGACCTATACATGATAAATTTATTGAACTACATGTATCTATATTTTCTACATAAAGCATGCACGCCCATGCAGCTGAATCAAACACATATAGAGCAATGATGATCAGAAGTACGTCACTACACACGCCGGTGAAACACGACAACTTACCAATATTGCCAAAGCTATCGCTATTGCTAAAGGAACAGCTATCACTATCAGACACAATATCCCAGTCCAGTTAAAGATGCAAAACCCACTCAATTTCTCCTCCCTGAAAAATAATATTTTGTAATTAACCAAGTATTTTACATAATCAACATCGTTATACTGGTGTTTGGCAAGAGTGTAATGAAATAATTGTGGAGTGTTGGAGGAGTTGAGTAATGGTGTTTAACGTCACAGTCAAGAATATTTCACTTATATCGAGACGTCGCCAGCTAGAGGCGAAGGTGCAGAAATTTTGCCTGTGCGTTGCGCTGATAGCATTATACATCAATGTTCTTTATCGTGCCAACCTCTTCGTGACACGCGTACGGGACATCGTTTATTTTAAGTTTCCATCCGAAAGAACCGTGACTTTCATTTCGTAATGCCGAGTACTTGGCGAAAGAGCAATCAGTACCCACTTTTAAGTCTTTGATCAGACCCGGTCGGGGTTCGAACCCACCACCTTCCACTGGAGTGGTGGAGGAAACTTGATTGCATGGAGTAGTCCACCAACCGTCGACAAGTGACCTGACAAGCGACCCGACCATGATATTTCCACACTAGGATCTGCCACGAGCCTCGGCAGTTTAAAGCACTGTGATCCGGTAGCCAGTGCTTTAGACCAATCGCTCACTTTACAAGAGCGGATAGCAGCTAATATCTTGATATCCACATGCATAGAGTGTATATTATGTACCTTGCGATTCCTAAAGTTTTGATCGTTTTAGACTTGGAATTGAATAGTAAGACATGATGATCAAATCTTTCTTCGTTTTCCCGATCTACTCCAATTTCATAGTTTGACATTTTTGGCTGTGTATGTGTGTCATCTAGAGGGTCGTTTGAAGGTAGTGCAGGTATTTCAGATAATAGTTTTGGAGATGATTTCTTGTCTGAGGATTCTATTTTCTGTTCAGGTGGTTGCTCACGTCCTGAGGACATTGTTTCATGTTGTTCTAGAGGTAACCATGGTATTCCTTCTGACGTGGCTTCTTCGTGTTGTTCCAGAGATTCCCCTACAGATTCTGTTGTCGTCTGCTGTACAGGAATTAGCTTTCGTTTTAAGACTGTTTGTGTGGCATATTTTTTCTGGTTAGATTGGTGAACACCTTGAGGCCATATTTCCTAGTTTTAAAGAAGTAAAACTAAAATGTGTAAGAAACCTACTAAACAATGATAAATATTAGGCTCTTATACTATTAAGCTTACGCAGTGCTACTGATATGTGTGTGGCGGTGGCGGTGGCGGTGGTGATGGTGATGATGGTGGTGGTGGTGGTGTGTGTGTGTGTTCGTCTATCAATAATTTATTTCAAAAAGATTGCATAATTATATTGCTTTCATTACTTTTAAAATAAATATAGACATTTGTAAAAAGTCCCATTCTTGTGTTTGCGCATATTCAAATCTTAATAATTAATATCAGGCCCGTGACTGGCAGTATATACTATGTTTATGTCAAATACAAACATACCAATTCATGTGCAAATTATCACTCCAAAGCAAAGCAAAAACTAGTAACACACGTAAACTTCAACTGAGACCGGTGCTCCGGAACAGTAAGCATCTCCTGTTTAGCTACCTACATCAGCCACATGTGCAATCAGCACTGATAATGAGAGGGACAAGGAAGTATTGAACGACAAATATATCCATACTCGTTGTAACGGCCTTAAAACTCTGCTTTGTACTGGTGCGCACTCAAAGCAGCATTTAGGTCCTAATTCAGTGAAACAGCATTTGCAGATGCCGTCTACCCGTTCCCGACACCGATTAAGTCCGCAGCGTAACTTACTGTCACAACATGCCTCCGCCGGTTTCGAAGACATGGCCTCTACTGCTGTAGTCCGAATCGCTACCAATTCTGTAATCCGAATCGCTACCAACTGAGCTATACCCTTCCACAAACATTAAAGTGACCACGGGTAAATTCAATGTCAAATATTGCTTGAGATAACCAAGGATTTAAAGTCAGCTCCAATTGAATTTGGCATTAAACTTTCCACCCTTGTTAAGCTTTATATTCTTAACCAAACATAGGATAGTTATGCATTTCCTGCTGACGATAAGAGTTATTAACGTATGTACATGTGATCTGTCGGCCAATGTACAGATGGTTATGCATTTGCAATAAGCTAATAGTTTTGTAAACTAGGGAATTATTTTTTTAGCCTTTTTAAAAATGCGTTACTAGGAACAACTAGTAAGTTGTAACAAGTAGGCTGGTTAGAATCCCACAAAAGTACATTTACATAAATCCCATTATGACACTGGATACATTAGTACGGTATCTACGTTGATAGAGTGTTCTTTCGGCCGCATATAGGAGATCGGGGTTCCGTCTATTGTCAGGCCTGGCCAAGCTTTGAAAATAGGTAGGGGCTATTTTTCTGCGAAGTATTCGGTATTTTAGAAATGAAAACCACTGCATTATTCTGAAGAAACTTAAAAACCGATGCCCCATGCAACATTAAGCGTCGCACGATATGGCACAATCGTATCAAAGGTCCAAATTTTTTCTCACTTCACCTCACCCGATGTCACTTCCTTGATGGAATATCAGGTGTTTGATGGAATTTGCCAGTTTTGGAAATGGAGCTGGATTTATCTATTAAATTGTTATAGCCAAGTGCACGTGTTTTAGCTAAACATTTGGATTTTTAAGATTATGTTTGTCCTGAAAAATTGGTAGCATTATGGAAACTAGAAGGGTACGTTATTAATTAGTGTGTAAGCTATCTGGGGGGTGGGGGGGGGGGGGGGTTCAAGATGGCGAAATGCAATACTGCTCGTTTTTTTATGTTTCAATCTATGGTGTTAGAAATAATAACCTTTCCATTACAATAGTATCTAAGAATTTACCTTGTGTTTGAAGAAGTTTCAGTATAGAAATATCAATTAAGTATCAAAATACACCTGTTAATTAACAGCCAATCAAAATAACTATACCTTATTTTCATCTTCATTTTGCGTTGCCATCTTGTCAAATCTGGATATAAGAATTTTCAAATAAGTGATTGAAAATCCAAGTAGTTCTATTACTCGTAGCACATGGCCATACTAAAAACTAAATATCCACATCACCATACTAAAAGTTCGACATTTTCAATTTGAAACATCGGTTGTAGGCAAACAAAACTGACCTGTCTGTTTGACCTTTAGTTTATATTGTTTATATGGTACATATATGAATAGGAAGACGTTTTGTGTTCACCATTGGATACATGCATTGTTTGTGTATTTACTGCGAATCCTAACACTAAGCATGTATTAAATTGATCATTGATATAAATATTCCTAATGGAAGGTCAAGTGGGCTGGTTAATGTTGTTTGCCTATACAACATTTCACGTCGCTTGATTTCTCTAATTATGTACACAGTCTAAACGAAATACATGTAAATTAAACAAAACTAAACTTATGGTGGTTCAAATTCATGCTTCATTAGAGTTTCTTCATTTGTTTGTATTAATTAGCTCTTATATATAGTTTCTTAATTAATAGCTGAACGAGCTATTTATAAGTATGTAATAGGCATACAACATTGACCTGTCCGCTTGACCTTTAATTAAATATGAATTATAAACCAGTTCATTTATGTATAGCGAACGCTGTTGTCTTTCATCTATATCAAGTGAAATGTACACTGTCTAAGTGTATAATGATCTAGAAATCAGAACACTACTCATGCATGGGGCTGATCTTCCTATACGAATCGTAATGAAAGGTCAAGTGGACCAGGTCAATGTTGTTTGGGTTTATAAAAATAATTCAATTTCTTATCATATTATTTACAAGTTCCAATACAAATAAATACTAAATATAAATATTTTAAATCTATTTTCTGAATTTACTGAAGCAATTGACGTAACTTATTGAATTATATATTTTATATTACTACCTAATTATATACTCCGGATATCTTTAAATAATGCATGAAAATACACAAAATAATAAGCCGAAAATCTATTTATTTACCGTGTTAAGCTTTAACTGTGTTGCATTGTTATTACTAACTTATCTTATTTGTCAATGAAACATACATTCTATTCAATTGTAAATACATATAGATACATGATCGTATATGCTGGTTGGGTAGCAGTGTCATGTGCTACTTTTGAAATATATTATTTCATAAAAATTCACAAGTAGCACATGACAGCAGAGTAAACATTCCGTACATATTACCGAAAACCAGTTACTGTTTATAATCTTTTGCTATATAGCAATAAAAAACCAGAATTGAAAAAAGGAATAAATGTAAATATTGTAAATAGATAAAGTGTTCATATTTATTTTTATTTGTTATTTTATTTTGTTTTATTTTATTCAACAACTGCCTGGATGTCTCTAACACGCTCACGTGACTACTTCAGTGCCATATTCGATGAAATGGAATCATCAAATTATACGAAATTCATTGAAGTATGATTTCAATTCCATGAAATCATATATGGTACTGAGGTAGTTACGTGCCCAACCCACCCGACCCTTTTGGTTAGAAATCCAGGCATTTGTGTGCTTTAAAGTCTGACGGGAAACAAGCTGACTTCATCTTACGTAACTACCTCAGTACCATATATGATTTCATGGAATTGAAATCATACTTCAATAAATTTCGTATAATTTGATGAGTATTCATAAAATGTTGTAATTGTAATTTCATATTCATTTATATATACATTGTTATATGTTATGCTCAGAAAGGTTAGTTTTGCTAGTTCGCTAAGTTTTAACTTTGTTTTTTGGATTGTGATTTGAACATGGATTGATATGTTTGTATTTAATTATATAAGAGTTTTACCCTTGTCCCGGAATCCTACATTGTATGTGTTTATTTATTTTTGTCATTATATACCTCTTTTAAAATAAGCACTGATTAAACCAACCGTGTTGAATTATTTTTTTTAATATGGACAAACTAAAGTACTAGTCCTTTGATGCTAAAACTCTAGATAAAGGTGTTGTTTTACTTTTGCTTGCCTTATGATAAAATACTGTTGAATATATCCTATAGCTTGTTCCAGTTTCACAGTCATTTCTTCATTTAGATTATTTGGCAAATTTGAAATCTTCATAATTTTGCGAATTGTGAAATATTTAGGAATCTGAATCTTTGCGAAATGTTAAGATATTTAGGTATCTAAGATGTCATTTTGAAGACCATTTCAAGCATTTCGTTTCGTCAAATTATAGTTCCGACGGAGTTTGCTTAAGTTTGCAAAGTTAAGGAAAATCTTGGCTAGGGAATGATTGTGAAACTGGAGCGCGATTCGCAAAGAGCACGGGTCACGCAATTGTGTATTCCGCACGGTATCTGTATGGTGTCGTTTGGATGACATTTAAATGTAAAAACGCGAATTATATATGTTTGAGATTTGTAAGACTGAAGCTATGTATCACGGCCTGTTCTAATTCAGTTACAGGAGTAATAAAGAACTTAATAGTTGCTTAATCGAACAGAATTGGATGGTGGAATGGTGTATATGCCCACCTCAGAACCCTGCTTCACTTTTCCGGTGGTTTAACCTAATTTTCCGGCGTCAAAGTTTTTACTTTGCTTTTAGAATTATGGTTTGGACATGGATTAGTATGTTTGTTTTGGGGTGGTTTTCAGCTCAACAAATACAATGGCAAAATCTAAATGGTTTATAAAGTACGTTTTGAGAGTACCAACAATCTAACTTATATAAATAAATATAAAACTTTCAGTCAGTGATCCACATATTCAATACTTGCATCGGTAATTAATATTGGACCAAATTATACTACCAAAAGAAAGAATAGCCGCAATTAGTACATTTGATATGAGTGTTTAAACATTTTGCGCTAAAATAATTAGCTATCAATAAAAGCGTCATAATTTCTTTCTTTTCTTCATTCCATTTGTTGTTTCTTGCTCTTCATTGCATTGGTCACTGCCAAGTTCTCCTATTGTTAACCAATAACAAACATACCGACCCGTGTTCAATCCCAAAAAGCAGAGTAAAAACTTTAAAACGGACAAATTAAGTAAAACACACGTACTTCCACCACGGAAGCGAGGCCAAGCGTCCTGGAAGTGTAAGCATCTCTTGTGTAGCTAGCTATACTTGTCACTTGTGAAATTCAAATTGAGAACAAAAAGAACATGGAGCTATTTGGCCTCAAATATATCCAAAATAACCTTAGATACAGAAACATCGTAAAACATTAATATTACTGATATAAAATCAGACATTGCTACCGGAACCAATGTTATCTACATCGATCAACTTTCTACCACTTTATCTATAGCTGGTGACGTCTCGATATAAGTTCTTCACTGGGAAGTAATACACCATTCGATCAGTTATTCCATATATCGATAATCTGGAAATGATTGATTTATTGAATGCTGATTTACGTTCGTCAAGAATATTTCAGTTATATCGAGACGTCACCAGCCATAAGTGAAGTGGTAGAAAACACGTTTTTACTATTGCAATGCGTCCAGGGCAATGACCAGGGAGGTTTTTACCATGACACGTGACATCTGTTTTAAAGTCCTGTACGGGCTGCATCTGGTTTTAAAGTCTCATACGGGTCCGTGACTTTCAGTTCTAAAAGACAAATGCTTGGAGAACAATCAGACCCGACCAGGGTTCGAACACCGACCTCCAACATATGAAGTGAACACGATATTAACTAAGCTACCATTGTGGTAAGATGAAAATGAAAATGAAAGTCTTGGTTCAATTCCCACGTGTACACATCTATGTGAGTGCAATTGCTAAAAAATGGGAATTTTTGATTTGGTTATACGACCCCCCCACCCCCCATCGAAGATATAAGTGAAAAACTTAGCAGTGGCAAAACCGTAATTTCTAAAAACTGGCTGCATTGTTACAAGTAAAAAAACAAAACAGTGACAAACCCCCCCGGCCACACACACACACACACACACACACACACACACACACACACGCTAAATATCTCGATATGAGTAAAAATCTTAAAAGTGCATTACAAACAAAATTTCTCCACTCCACTCTAGAAGAATTACATCAAACTTAAATGAAATAAATTGTTTTATTGAAACGTGTGCAGAGATTATATAAAATGAAGCTAACAGAAGTAAAGCCTAAATTTATTATAATTTTACAGAAAGTCGATCAACATTTATTTTTCAAATTTAAATGGTTTAAATATACTTCTACTAATTATAAGTTTTTATTGAAAGCTGTTTTGATCCCTTTTATAAAACGCACCTGTGAAATATGTAAATGGGTTTCATATTGTGGATAACTATGCACTAAACAAATAATAATGTCTTAAAAATGTTCGACTAAGTACAGTGGTTTTGGTTTGAAATTTCAATTTTGAATCTGAATTTAAATTTTAAAATGGCAGAAATTTTTGTCTGAAAAATTAAATGATTAAATTTTATCTATTCTCGATTCGATATAACATACAAAATTACTGAAATATTGTTGTAAAAATAAAATGTATACAATTAAATATCATTGCAATATAAACAAACGACATTGACCTGTCTGTTTGGCCTTTCAATCAAATTGTTGATCATGGTCCAATCCATTTATGTATAGGGAACACAGGTGTTTGTTTCGTATAAATCATGTAAAACGAGCCTTGTTTATGTTATGTATTAATTCCGAATCCTAACACTACTGTTATAATTTTTTGAATTTTTTGAATAAAATATTAAAGAAATATAATATGACAATATAAATTTTTGGATATTTCATTCAGAAAATTAAAAAATTATAATATGACACTACCCATGTATCGGATGGATCATTGTATATGAATATTCCTCTTATAAGGTCAAGCGGGCAGGTCAATGTTCTTTGACTACACATGTATCTAGGTTATCTACCACAAAGATGTAAAGAAGTGCTTAAATAATTAAAAATCAAATCAAATCGAACATGTGCCCTTATGACAAACATTTACATAGATGTAAAGAAGTGCTGAAATAATTAAAAATCAAATCAAATCCAACAGGTGCCCTTACAACAAACATTTACAAGGTTAAGAAAACTATTTTTGTAAACGAAAAAAACATAAAGAATTTAGAATAATTATCAACCATACAAGATCTTTCTGAAAACATGTCACTTCTTGAATTGCGAATACTTGCGCGACGAGTAGTGATACAGCTACGAAAAAAAAGACTCGACCTGATACGAAGGGTTGTACATTCACACTGTGTATATGATATTTTTATCTAACATTTCCAATTAGGTTATTTAAAATAATAAAAAAAACAATACTTTATGTGAAAAAAATACATTTTACCACAGAAAACCACAGAACTATGTTATGACATTTGACATGACGTGACGTCACAATGAGAAAGTGCACGTGCACTTTACCGCTACTGTTGTATCACTACACTGTGGTGATACAAGATTCTGTATCATGCGTTTTGATAAAACTTGTATTTCGTCAAGTCAGATAGAAAAACTAGTCTAATGTTAGATAAAAACGTGTGAGGTATTCGTTTGGTTGATAATTGATATGCCATACTCCTCTACCGTATTGTGTTTAAACAATCAGTGCTGGAGGTCTCTCCTGTAACAAACTATTCTCCAGGATCAATGATATCTGTTTGTTTGTCATATGGTTATACCAAAAAACAAAATTGAAGCTTTCCAGAAAAAAATCTAGAAGACTAAACGAACACGAAATAATTTCTCCATAAAATGAAAAAAAAAAAAAAAAAAAACAGAATACAATTCTTAATTGTCGCCATTTTATCGAGTAATGTCTCAACTGTTGACCAGTGTATGAAAATAGAGGAAGTAGAGACCCCCGTATTTGTATTAAGTGCAAACATTTACAAATGGCAATAAGTTGGAAAAATAAACACATGGGAACTAGTAAAAAAATTTTACTTGGAAATAAGGTGAAGATTAATGCACTTGATAACTAGTTGAAAAAATTAACACATGACAACTAGCTAAAATGAACACATTATAAATAGATATAAAAAAAAGATACAAACGTCAATAAGTTGAAAAAAATCAACATATCTGAACTTGTGGTAGAAATTAACACATGACAACTAGTTGAAATCAATTAACACATAACAACTTGTTGAACAAATTAACACATGGCAACTAGTTGAAATCAATTAACAAATAACAACTTATTGAACAAATTAACACATGACATGTAGTTGAAATCAATTAACACATAACAACTTGTTGATCAAATTAACACATGACAACTTGTTGAAATTAATTAACACATAACAACTTGTTGAACAAATTATCACATGACAACTTGTTGAAATCAATTAACACATAACAACTTGTTAAACAAATTAACACATGACAACTTGTTGAAAGTAATCAAATAATCAACACATGGCAACTTGTTGAAAAAATAAACACAAAGCAACTAGTTAAAAAATTAACACTTCACAAGTTGTTGAAAAAAATAACACACGTAAACTAGTTAAAACAAATATGCATATTTAGTTATAACAACGAGTTAAAACATTGACACATGACAATTAGTTGAAACAATAACCACATTGCAACTAGTTGAAACAATTACCTTATTGCAACTAGTTCAAACAATTACCACATTGCAACTAGTTAAAACAATTACCACATTGCAACTAGTTGAAACAATTACCTTATTGCAACTAGTTCAAACAATTACCACATTGCAACTAGTTGAAACAATTACCTTATTGCAACTAGTTCAAACAATTACCACATTGCAACTAGTTAAAACAATTACCACATTGCAACTAGTTGAAACAATTTCCTTATTGCAACTAGTTCAAACAATTACCACATTGCAACTAGTTGAAACAATTACCTTATTGCAACTAGTTCAAACAATTACCACATTGCAACTAGTTGAAACAATTACCTTATTGCAACTAGTTCAAACAATTACCACATTGCAACTAGTTAAAACAATTACCACATTGCAACTAGTTAAAACAATTACCACATTGCAATTAGTTCAAACAATTACCACATTGCAACTAGTTAAAACAATTACCACATTGCAACTAGTTCAAACAATTACCACATTGCAACTAGTTCAAACAATTACCACATTGCAACCAGTTGAAACAATTACCACATTGCAACTAGTTGAAACAATTACCACATTGCAACTACTTCAAACAATTACCACATTGCAACTAGTTAAAACAATTACCACATTGCAACTAGTTAAAACAATTACCACATTGCAACCAGTTGAAACAATTACCACATTGCAACTAGTTAAAACAATTACCTTATTGCAACTAGTTCAAACAATTGCCACATTGCAACCAGTTGAAACAATTACCACATTGCAACTAGTTAAAACAATTACCACATTGCAACTAGTTAAAACAATTACCACATTGCAACTAGTTCAAACAATTACCACATTGCAACCAGTTGAAACAATTACAACATTGCAACTAGTTAAAACAATTACCACATTGCAACTAGTTCAAACAATTACCACATTGCAACTAGTTCAAACAATTACCACATTGCAACCAGTTGAAACAATTACCACATTGCAACTAGTTGAAACAATTACCACATTGCAACCAGTTGAAACAATGACCACATTGCAACTACTTCAAACAATTACCACATTGCAACTACTTCAAACAATTACCACATGACAACACATGGTAATAAGTTGAAAAAATCAACACATGACAGCTAGTTGAAACATATTAGCACTTGACAAATAGTTGAAAAAATAACCACATGAAAACTAGTTAAAAATAGCATATTTAGCTATAATGAGTTAAAACATTGACACGGGACAGTTGAAACAATTACCACATTGTAACTAGTTGTTCAAACAATTACCACATTGCAACTAGTTGTTCAAACAATTACCACATTGCAACTAGTTGTTCAAACAATTACCACATTGCAACTAGTTAAAACAATTACCACATTGCAACTAGTTGTTCAAACAATTACCACATTGCAACTACTACAAGTAAAACATCAGGACAGTTCAATGAAACCTGCACTTTTATGACTTTAAACGACATAGTGTTAGGAACACTATCTACACGGTTAAATGGTGTAAATTTATAAAAAAAAATATAAAATCAGTTTAAGAGACAATTGGACGCAATTCATTCAAGAGAAGATTTGATACTGAAGTCTTGAGAATCTGGTCATCCTTAACAGTGCTTTATATTAGAGATCAGTTACCCACCGTTTAAGGGCTACTATTACATCAAATGGTCATATTACTAAATATTGAAAGTTTGGGGTTAGTATTTGCAGTGTTTTTCATTTTACAACTGATTAAAAGCTTCATATATATATTCTTAAATGTAATTCATGACGTCAAGTAAAAAGTTGCATCAATTTTGGCATTTCACTGTAGTTAAAAAAATAGCACATGGCAGATAGTTGAAAAAATAGCACATGACAGATAGTTGAAAAATAGCACATGACAGATAGTTGAAAAAAATAGCACATGACAACTAGTTTTAAAAATTAACACATGACAACTAGTTTTAAAAATTCACACATGACAACTAGTTTAGTTTTAAAAATCAACACATGACAACTAGTTTTAAAAATTAACACATGACAACTAGGTTTAAAAAATAACACATGACAGTCTATTGAAATCTATCATTTGACACAACATAAAAGAAACGTGTCACAACTATAACAATTTTATATCATGTTTCTGAATATATTTGAATTCCGGTATGATAAAATTTAAATTAGCCTACATATTTAAAAAAAGCATTTATGTTCTGCAATTTCTCAAGTCACAGAGTTTTGATGAAAATGAAAGGTCATACGAGACTCAGTGTACATTATGCTAACGATTGCTTACAGAAAAGGTTCAGGGCCCAATTTCACAATAATTCCTTGATTTAGATTTTCTTTAACTTTAAATCTAGCAATATTTCAATCTTTAAAATGTTTGAATTTTAATACATTTAAGAATTATTTAATATGTCATTTTGGAGATCAATGTTTAGTCTTGTCAAAAATATTTAAAAATAATTCCAAAACAAAGGTAAACAGAATTTGTGAAATTTAAGTTGAGGAAAATCTTAACTAAGGAATGGTTGTGTAAACGGGACCAGGGCTGGGTAACTCGAAGCTCTCTTAGCAGTTACGAACACTTAATGCCTATATAACACAAAGGAGTTAAGTGTTCGTAACTGCTAAGAGAGCTTCGAGTTACTCAGCCCAGGTTGGCATAAATTTCCCAACATTACACACTCCAATATTTCACAAAAAATGTTAAAATATCGTGTGGCACTATTTCTAATAATATAAGAAGTGTAACGTTATTGTATATATGATATCAAAGCTCTCGTTAGTGTTTATTTAACTCCATGTAGCAAGATTTCGCAATGTTTATGTTGAACGTGTTGCATGACACCATTTATGGTTGAATAAATCCTTTCAGTATGCACGTTTCTGAGATGTACACATAAATATCATATTTATTGTTGATTTCACATGTTAATTTCACATTATCATACACCGTCAGTTTATGAGATGCATATCAACACCAAATAATAAACTTGTTAAATCAACAAATATCAATTCCATACACATAGAATTATATCAAATGAATACGAGTTTTACTCATCCAACGGTATCTCCATCTCTGTAGCACGTGCGTTGTCTGCATTCAAAATATGACCGGAACCTCCTATTATAACATCACAGTGTGGGCATTTGGTTTGAACCATGGCATGACCACAGTCTCCAATTGCGTAAAAATGACCTGGAAATAGTCATTGTAAAATAATAATCCACAACATGTTAATAAACATTATTCTTGAAATAAATAAATCATTATTCAAAGTTTTTATTTTGCTTTCGAACATAAGCCGGTATGTTTTATTTGATAATGTTTCATTAAAATAACATAAATCATCAGTACAAGTAAATTGCAATACCAACTTTACTTCAACATCTAAATTTAAAAAAAACTGACAATATACTTTTCGTATGTGTAAATGAAACGCCATTATACTCTTTCAAAATTGAATAAAATTTTGAGGAAATATGTCGAAATTGAATTTTTTTTTACATACATGTAATTTCCTATATTTTTATAGAATCAGAAATTCGTGTAATTTTCTCCTAATTTCGTACTTTGTGTCAATGAAACCTTTCTACTTTGTGTCATTGAATGGCAAAGTATATGTATAAACATTTCATTTCGAACATGAGCAGGTATGTTTTGTTTGATAATGTTTCATTAAAATAACATAAATAATCAGTACAAGTAAATTGCAATACCAACTTTACTTCAACATCTAAATTTAAAAAAAAACTGACAATATACTTTTCGTATGTGTAAATGAAACGCCATTATACTCTTTCCAAATTGAATCAAATTTTAAGGAAATATGTTGAAGTTGAATTTTTTTTACATAATTTCCTATATTTTTATAGAATCAGAAATTCGTGTAATTTTCTCCTAATTTCGTACTTTGTGTCAATGAAACCTTTCTACTTTGTGTCATTGAATGGCAAAGTATATGTATATACATTTTATTTGTCTTTGAGTTTTGTCACGATAGAAATGCGATGTAATTACACTTCGGATTTTGGTTTGGACATGATTAATGTTTGTTTGTTATACATAATACTCACCATTTTTACATTTGTACCATGGCCTGATATTGGTAGATTCATTGCTTTGATAACCATTATTTGTTCCTCTTTCGATATTCCCATTCCATTTTCTGGCACTTTTTTACGAAGACTGTTGAATTCATCTTGCAGCTTTCCAACTCGCTCATCGAAGTTTGGTCACATTTTCAAGTTCTTAATAACATCGATAACTACTGTATTTATTTTGTCCAGCTCTTCTGATGATTCCCCAATCTGAATGTCCCTTAGGAGAGTAACAAAGTCTACAAAAACAGAAATACGCGTCATCTCCAAACGGAATTCTTCAAGCTCTTGGTTACAAAACTGACGACGAGGTTCAAAGACCCAACGAGAGACAGAAACTATCCTGTTCCAAAGAAAACGCATCTTGTTCATCACGTCGTCGTTGCAATTTTCTTCCAATCTGTCCAGCTGTTTAACTACTGTGTTTAAGTAAGTCAGAAAATTTAGTTGGTTCTCTGCTAAGATAAGTCCACTTTGCGTTTCTATTCTGTTTATATTTTCTATATCTAAATGATTTAATCCACGTCGTCTAACGTTTAAACGTTCCAAATCATAAAAAAAAGTTTGTAATTGTGATCTTTTTTTTGCCAAGTTTCTTCTCTCTTTTCCTAAATCACCAGAATTTTTATGTTCTATAACCCGATGTACAGCTTCTATATCCTTTCTTTGTAATTTAAGTCTATTTCCATAGCGTTTGCTTGTCTTAATGACAGTTCGGCATTTTGGACATCTTTTAATTCCGGATATTTCCGAGGTGTCATCCTCTACAGCATCCATGAACTGATCAAGTCCACGCAATTCAAATACACATTCACAATCTTCCAGTTGAAAAAATCTTGCATTTGGTTCATCTTCATCTCCAAAAAATATTTCAGTGAGTTCTTTCCAGTTACATGTAAGGCATTTATTTGGGCATTTTTCGCAGAATAGTCCTGGACATACGTGACCACATTGCAATTTTTTGGTACATGGGGCATCACATCGTTGGCGATTACATAATTCATGACATAATTTATCACATTTAAATCCATTTGGGCAATTTTTCTCACACTTCCAGTCGCAATCTTCTCTGCAAGCTATGCAAGGACTACCACATTTTTCTGCACATTTTCTATGACTACATTTTACATCGCAATCTTTCTTACACGGCGGGCAAGGTATCGAACACTTTTCTCTACAGCTATGTCCGCACACTAATGTCTTGTCAGAAAACTTATTACATGGAATATGTAACCTTCCTTGACTGCAGGTTGAACATTTTCCCTTACAAATATGACCGCATTCAAGTTTTGTATTGCAAGGTACGGTGCATTCAGGGTTATCTTGTGTACAGCATGGTGCTTGAAATTCATGCCCACAAATTGCTTTAATTTTTACAAATTCAAAACAATCATCAGGTGTAGTACATTGGTCTCCGCAATACCTTTGGCACTGATGACCACAGCTGATCTGCTTTTCACATCTAAATTTGCATTTAACAAATTTTAAGTTTGTAAAACATCTCATTTGTTGCTCGTGTCCACAAATGGGTAAAATTTTCGTCACTTGTTCCATGCACAACCCACATTCTTCGAAACACGGTTTGCTGCATCTGTGGCCAAGATCACACAATGGTTTTTTACATTCTTTGAACATCGTCGTTCGTGAGCTTCGTCATCTGGGTGGCATAAACGATCACAGACATGACCACACTTCTTTTGAATTCCACATGGTTGGTTACAACCGCCGTCTTTGACAAGTTCAAAATCATTTATTTTTGTAATTGCCGTTTATTCAAGGGATGCTTCTGGCAACTTAGTATCAAGGAATTGCCAACGCTTCCACGTTTTTTGGCATCGGACAAAATTTTCCTCCAAAGTGGAGATTTCTGTTCAAGCAAAGACATATTGCCAATTACAAAGAGGCCGTTTTTGCTCTGGAAAGCGCTACACATATTCTGTTGGCCTCTCTCAAATATCCTATACGCCCTTCGTCATTACTTCGGACAAGTGACATTATAATTATCTTGTTTTCTTCTCCTTGGAAATTATCAACTACTGTTACCCTCACATTGTTTCTTGTAAAATCTCGTCTATCTTGGAAAAAATCTTTTGGTTCAACCATTGGAACATCGATATTGTTTTCAAAATACTCTGGTGCTCTTTTGGATTCTATCTTCTCCATTCCGGCAATAATCTTTTTTATCGTACGCATTTGGTCTTTGTATGTTGTGAGAATAGTAATATCGTCGTCCGTGTATCCTTGAATGCGTAGGTATCTGTATAGCGAACAAACAAAATGGGCTTCGTGCTTGTTTACATGACTCTTTGATTCGCATTCTTGATTCCTGTTCTCGAGCTCTGTATGGGATAAGAAAAATAAATTTGTAGCAACTCCTCTAACATTTTTCAGACGTAACACACTCTCATGATCTGTTAAGCATCTATAAATGTGCGGCGTCAATAGCTTTGAAATTTCGGGTCTCATTCTATGTTGATGTGATAGCTGACAAAATGGAAGGTTTGCTCTTATTAAGCGTTCAAATAAGGATATGTTGGTATTGAATTCTTTTGACAACTTATAATCATTATAGGCAGGACGTAATTGCTGATGATCTCCTATCATTATTAAGTGTTGACAGGATGACGAGATACAAGCTAGCGCATGGTGTTCGGGGATTTCAGCTGCCTCTTCAAGAATGATTATTCTGGGACCAACTTTGCGAATGACTTCCATGTCTTTTGCAGCTCTTGTTGTAGTCATTCCAACTACTTTTGCCCTTCTTAAGGCACTTACGTCAGCCATTACCCTTGCTTCCTTGTATCTTCTCTGTGCTCGTTCATAGCTTCTTTCATCTTCGGATTTCTTCTTATCCATCTCAGTTTCCAACATATAAAGCCAGTTCCTATAGAGTCGCCATCTATCTGCCAATGATAAACACCAAACATCTCTGATTGATTTTGCTTCACTTTCAGACATTCTATCTTGGTCGTGGATTTTCCTACGAATATTCCAGGCAATATTCTCTCGTGTATTTTCATCTATTCTACTGAAGTAGCCAAACAATTGTGATGGGTGTTCAGGAAACAATATGGACGTAGATACAGCAAACTCGGGCTCCAATGATTCTATATTACTTTTTGATTTTAATAAATTCCGGAATTGAGAAAAATCCTCTTCAAATTCAGATTCTGATTCGGACTCATAATCATCCATTATATCAGCGTCTTCTTCGTCACTTATGTCACTATATTCCATCTCATTTTCATTTGAAATTGAAGTAGGAACAACAGCTTCATAATCATGAGTCGATTTAAGCTTGTATTTTCCTAGACTTGGGATTTCAAGCCAGTCTATCAATACGCTATAACTTGGTTCACAACTCATAAGGAAATCGTATTGCTCATTAGGGATGATGTCTACCATACATAAGTACTTTTCATGCAATAAACCAGATTTTAGTTTTTCTCTGTATGTTTGTAGTCTTTCATGGAGGAGCTGTCGTCCACTAAGCTTTGCATTGGAAATAGCAATCTTCATAGTCGTAAGGATTTCCCTTCTTCGCTTCGATATATTGTGCTTTGCTAACTTCATTGAATCCGTTCGAGAACCAACTCTGACTACATCTCTTTCATCGCAGTTTAACATTACTGGCATTTTCAATATTTCTTCTAAAAACTGATCTAGTGCATGGTTTGTGTAACTTAATACCAGCAATGGAGTATTTTCTGTTAGTTTTCCACTCCACATGCTTGCATTATTGAGCAAAACATTTGTGATTTTCAACCCAATTACTGTTTTACCTGTTCCAGGTGGGCCTTGGATTAGTGCAAGCTCTTTGGTTAATCCTAAGTATAATGCTTTCAGTTGTGATTCATCTAGACCAAGCATTTTTGCGTTTGGTCTTTCAAACTCGTTAAGAATATTTATTTGTAAATTTGGTTCTTGCCAGTCTAAAATGCAATCAAGCGAAACCTGTTGTTCGTTCTTTTGAAAATATTTTGGAGTGTTAATGCTCTGATCCATTTGAACTAAATACGAAGAAAATGGCAGTTCTTCGCCCTTTTCTACTGATGTATACATGTCTCGAATGACACTCAAAGGTGATGAATAGGAGGCATAGGATGCTTTGCATTCTATCATTACGAATGTTTCATTTGTTAGATGAATGATGCTGTCCAAAGGGATATCTAAAAATGAGATATGTAATTTCCCCTCTTTAAGCTCTTCAGGATTTCTTCTTGCAACTGTGGCGTAAACAATGGTGCTAAAGCCATCACAGGAAAGACAAACCAAAGTCCCATACTGGAGCAGACTTCTAGCATTCCAGTTAACCCGTTTATAACGTGAGACATCGAATTGCATGTTCCAAATCAACCCGTCTTCAGCACTGCAGTCGCATTTTATAATGTGTACATTTTCAAATATTCGAATATCATCATGTCGAAATCTTGTATTTTGCTTTTCGTGGTTTTCAATATGGCCAATGTATTCTTTTATTCCTTTTCTGAGTGGTCTTACAAAATCTTCACAGAACAGATGAAATGTGTGAGAAAGATATTCCTGCGCATTTGTGAATGGGTCTTCTATTGGTCTTTGTTTCAATTCCAAACCCTTGTTGTTTTTTATATCTTCTATCGAAGGAAGAATTTCTTTGTCAGTGATGTTTGATTCTTCATTCTTTCGTAAATTTGAAGTATCTTGTTTGTTTTCCTTTATAGCTTCAATAATTTGTTTAATTTTATCTAGGACAATTTTCTTGTTTTCTTCGTCTAGATACTTTGTGATGCCATCTACAATTGTAACGAAATGAAACATTTCTTCATATTCGGCTTTAATCGTATCGACTAAAGAATACGCAATGGTAAGTAATGACTGTAAATAACTGTTTCTATCATTGTTAATCTTCCCCTCCATAGAAACACTGGTAACAAGAGTCGTTACATCATAACGTTCAAAGAAGCGTGTCTCCTTTAGTATGTATAAAATTTTCTTTTTGTTTTCATTACGATCTGAACGACATACCATTTCCATTAATTGAACAAAGTCTTTGATGCTAGTATGCTTGTCTTTTTTCCAAAGATAATGCTCCAGATCATCAGTCCGTGCTCCCATGATAACAGCAACTTCGTCCTGATGTTTTGTAAGTAATGTAGAAAACTCCTCTTCGATAAACAAACGCTGGTTAGATAATACTTGCCGATTAGACCGAGTAAACTTGTGGCCGTGTTGATTTTTGTTTCCGTTTGAATTGCCATTAATGTGTTCCCTCTGTGTACCATTACCAGGTATTTCCCGAATTTTATTATCATTTCTGTTCTGTACTAAATACCGTTTGTCTTTACTCCTATGTGTAGTTTTTGTATGTGGTCTTTCGTCATCGTCAGTTCGTCGTCTGCTACTGCCATATCTACTCTCCCTTGGCATATCGTCCCGGTTTTTCTCACTTGACCTTTTGTCTCGACCCCTCCCCCTTGGCATATCACCATGGTTTCTCTCACTAGAACTTTTGTTTCGACCACTCTCCCTTGGCATATCACCCTGGTTTCTCTCACTATACATATTGTCTCGACCCCTCTCCCTTGGCATATCACCCTGGTTTCTCTCACTTGACCTTTTGTCTCGACCTCTCTCCCTTGGCATATAACCCTGGTTTCTCTCACTTGACCTTTTGTCTCGACTCCTCTCCCTTGGCCTATCACCCTGGTTTCTCTCACTATGCATTTTGTCTCGACCCCTCTCCCTTGGCATAGCACCCTGGTTTCTCTCACTTGACCTTTTGTTCGACTTCTCTCCCTTGGCATATCACCCTGGTTTCTCTCACTTGACCTTTTGTCTCGACCACTCTCCCATGGCATATCACCCTGGTTTCTCTCACTTGACCTTTTGTCTCGACCTCTCCCCCTTGGCATATCACCCTGGTTTCTCTCACTATACATTTTGTCTCGATCACTCTCCCATGGTATATCATCCTGGTTTCTCTCACTTGACCTTTTGCCTCGACCCCTCTCCCTTGGCATATCACCCTGGTTTCTCTCACTTGACCTTTTGTCTCGAACCCTCTCCCTTGACATATCACCCTGGTTTCTGTCACTTGACCTTTTGTTTCGACCCCTCTCCCTTAGCATATTATCATGGTTTCTCTCACTAGAACGTTTGTCTTGACGCCTCCCCCTTGGCACATTACTTCGATTGCTGCCCTTTAAATTTTGTTCCCGGTACCTTTCATCTTTATGATATGTGTTTTGTCTCAGAAAATTCCTATCTAGATTTCTGACATTTCTATTGTGTTTTGTGATTGAATCTTTAAAGCTAAAGTCTGACCTTAGATCCTTGAAACTGCCTCCTGATCTACGATCATCTGTGTTGATAACTTTATCTAATGATGTACTTTTACGAACTCCATCGTTGCTACGCCCTTGGTTAGTTTTGACACACCTATTTTTCACGATGCTATTTTCTGCAAACAAATCTTTTTCGGATCCGTTGTTAGGTGTAAATGTTTTGTTTATCTCCCCAGAAGCGTTGAAGTTGGCACAGTCTCGACTTGTTGTTCGATACAGCTTCTCATCGCCAACATTACTGTATCGGCTACGTTTAGGCTCACACTCAGCGTAATCCAAGTCTGAGTAACTTATTATCCGTCTCTTATTGTCTGCTCTCTGTGCATTTTTTCTCCCTATTGGATTATTTTCTGACATACCATGCTCTTTATCTTCTCCATTTGACGATTCTTCTATCGCAATAACTTCTACTTCTCTGCCAGTTTCTTCAGAATCATTCCTGTTGTTACCTATATCATTCAATTGATCTTGGCTATTACAGGTATCATCAACTTGGGGTTCATTTTGTTCGTTATTTAAAACGTTGGTATATGCCTTTGTTTTTTTAACTTTGATTGTGGCTTTTACTCGTCTTTTCCTTCTTTTGTTCCATACGTTATGACCAAAGCGTGTTTCGTGTCTCCCTCTTATCGCGCTTCTCAAATCATACTTTCTTTTTATACGCGTTCTCAAATCGTATTTGGCTTCCATTCCCTCAATTAATTCGATAACCTTTTACCCTGTATACGTCGTCATGGAAACAACCATTGCCCTGAAAATAGAAAATATGCTTCTTTTGTTCAAGTGAGACCTCGGTGGCCCAGTTGTCTAAAGCGCATGCTCACTTACAGACCACAGCCTCTCTCGTCAACTACAGTACAGGCCTGTCGAAAGTTTGACACTTTAGTGTCGAATCGGCAGCTCATCTCGGCTGCTCGGCAGTTACATCTCGGCCCTTGTTGTCTATACTCGGCACCTTTTCGGCAACTGCTGTCCACAGCTCGGCAACTTTTCGGCTGCTCGGCTCCTCGGCGGCACCTTTTCGGTCACTCGATTCCCTGTACATTTGTATATCACCATATTTTGGAGAGAAAATCGTGAAATTATCTAACTTTGGAGACAGCCAAAGAGAGATTAGTAGGACAATATTTATCAGCAGAGGGGATGATATTCGTATTATTATATATAATTATACCAAATGTGTCAGTGAACGCCGAAAAGGTGTTGAAAGTATATTGAAGCCAAGTATAGGATGGTGACAGCGGATTAACAGATTAGGATTTTGAAACATGTATATAGCTCCTGACATGAAAGTAGACATTTTATTTAGTTTTTAAAATCCCGCTATATGATGGAATATTAGATATAGGAAATTCTAAAAATAATCAGCTACTCCATCGTCTATTTTATTTATTTATTTGTTTATTTATTTATGGAATGTAAAAGATTTAGGAAGTTCTCAAAATAATCAGCTACTCTATCGTCTATTTTATTTATTATTTATTTATTTATTATTTATTTATTTATTTATTTATTAATGGAATATAAAAGATTTAGAAAATTCTGGAAATAATCAGGTACATGTACTCCATCGTCCCTTTTAACTAATCAATTAATTTATTTATTTACTTACTTTTAATTAAGTCCTGGTAATAATCACCGAGTGGTCTGTCGAGCTTTGGACAACTCAAAGTACCGAGGAGCCGAATGAGCTGTGGAAGGTTCAAGTTGCCGAGGAGCCGAGAGTCGGCAGCTTTTCGGCCACTAACTGTCTACAGCTCGGCCCCTCGGCAGCCGAGTCTCGGCTCCTTTTCGTCAGGTCGGTGTTAAACTTTCGACAGGCCTGTACTGTAGGTGGGACACTAAACACTTAGACTGACACACATTATTTATGCAATACTGATCTGAGAGTATTGTGTAAGACTATATAACTTCAACACTGAATTTTGAAATTTAAAAAATCAATTAAAAACAACGGACATACAAATATGACTAACAAAGGAAGTCGTTATGACTATAACAACCATTAGTTTTTGGCAACTTACGCTAAAAACCTCAACTAGATATAAAATTACCACTGTATTAATCAGTGATCGTGACTATTGGCCTATTGTAAATACATGCTCTTGTTATAAGGCCAAGCCAAATTAATTTATAGTCTTTTGCGAGTTACGTTTGTATATTCTTTGCCTTCTCATGCAATGGCAATCTGTTTGTGTTCGTTTTTTATCGCTCGTCTGGTTCAATTTTTGTGCACGTTTTACATGCTCGCCTGGTTCAATATTTGTGCACCTTTTTACTCGCTCGCCTGGTTCAATTTTTGCGCACCTTAGAAACATGTTTTTTTTTTTTAATGTAATGTTACAGACGTTGTAATGAAATATTAAGAAAGCATTACCTGAAATGGAAAACATAAAGATCACGAATATTATACATTGTAAGTCTGTTTTGTCAGAATATAAAATCAAAACTAAAATAATAAAACCCGGGTTATGAAAGACTTAAACTGTGTCATACTCTGACACTTCTTAAACTGACAAACAGAAATGTCAAAATCGTTACATGTAGTAAAAGTAAGAATTTTCTAGATAATTAACCATTTTTGTAGCTGTAACCTTGACCTTTGAACCCATGACCTTCATCTATATATCAAAAAGATCGTTACATCGATATCAACAATATTGTAATATATGTGTGCCTTCATAAAAAGACTATAGTTTTCAAGATTATTAATAATAATTTTAAGATAACGGAAGTATTACCTAAACTTTTTGACGATGACCGAATTATTTCGTAAATAATTTGAAAATAACGATGCATTTTGTAAATAATTTGAAAATAACGAAGCATTTCGTAAATAATTTGAAAATAACGAAGCATTTCGTAAATAATTTGAAAATAACGAAGCATTTTGTAAATAATATGAAAATAACGAAGCATTTCGTAAATAATTTGAAAATAACGAAGCATTTTGTAAATAATTTGAAAATAACGAAGTATTTTGTAAATAATTTGAAAATAACGAAGTATTTTGTAAATAATTTGAAAATAACGAAGCATTTCGTTAATAATTTGAAAAGAACGAAGCATTTCGTAAATAATTTGAAAATAACGAAGTATTTTGTAAATAATTTGAAAATAACGAAGCGTTTCGTAAATAATTTGAAAATAACGAAGCATTTTGTAAATAATTTGAAAATAACAAAGTATATCGTAAATAATTTGAAAATAACGACGCATTTTGTAAATACTTTGAAAATAACGAAGCATTTCGTAAATAATTTGAAAATAACGAAGTATATCGTAAATAATTTGAAATTAAGGAAGCATTTTGTAAATAATTTGAAAACAACGAAGCATTTCGTAAATAATTTGAAAATAAGGAAGTATGTCGTAAATAATATAAAAAAACGAAGTATATCGTAAATAATTTGAAAATAACGAAGTATATCGTAAATAATTTGAAAATAACGAGGTACATCGTAAATAATATGAAGATGACCGGAGTATATCATAAATAACTTGGGGATGACCGTATTATTTCGTAAATAATTTTAAGATGACCGAATTATATCGTAAATAACTTGGAGATGACCGTAGTATTTCGTAAATAATTTTAAGATGACTGCATTATTTCGTAAATACACATTACAATATACAATTTAAAAAACACCCTTTTAGGCCTCCGTACAAAATTGATTTATGTATAAAATGTTATCGCGTTTTATCATTACCTTGGACGAGAGTTTACTAGGATATTTTTAGAAAATATAATATCTCGAATAAGCATATCGTCCTTATGTAATCGATATCGATCCGTTTAATTTGTGTGTTTGAGTCATCGGTACTATTATCGATTTTAAATATAAAATGCAAATGATTATACCAGAACAAAACTACTTGAATGCATATTGGAATCATCATAACTAGATCTGCCTGCCGGTAGTAAACATTTCAAACGAGTAATGGCTATGGTAACGGGACCTTAAATATTAAAACAATTGATTTTTCTTTTGCTCCAAAGGTCGGAGCATATCACAAATGTCAAGGTTACAAAGGTGTGTGAGATTTTGGTTTATAAGGGAGGGGGAAAAATAGTTCTAATAGGACTAGACAATTATAGTGGCATGATAATTTCTCACATACGGATAAATAGCAAATTACCAACTGAACTACCGAATGAATGAATGAATGAATGAATGAATGAATGAAAACTTTGGTTATGATATCAGTTTGGTCACTTTACAACCTTGGTTATGATATCAGTTTGTTCACTTTACAACCCCGGTTATGATATCAGTTTGTTCATTTTACAGCCTTGGTTATGATATCAGTTTGTTCACTTTACAACCTTGGTTATGACATCAGTCTGTTCACTTTACAACTTTGGTTATGATATCAGTTTGTTCACTTTACAACCTTGGTTATGATATCCGTTTACAACCTTGGTTATGATATCAGTTTGTTCACTTTACAACCTTGGTTATGATATCAGTTTGTTCACTTTACAACCTTGGTTATGATATCAGTTTGTTCACTTTACAACCTTGGTTATGATATCAGTTTACAACCTTGGTTATGATATCAGTTTACAACCTTGGTTATGATACCAGTTTGTTCACTTTACAACCTTGGTTATGATATCAGTTTACAACCTTGGTTATGGTATCAGTTTACAACCTTGGTTATGATATCAGTTTGTTCACTTTACAACCTTGGTTATGATATCAGTTTGTTCACTTTACCACCTTGGTTATGATATCAGTTTGTTCACTTTACAACCTTGGTTATGATATCAGTTTGGTCACTTTACAACCTTGGTTATGATATCAGTTTACAACCTTGGTTATGATATCAGTTTGTTCACTTTACAACCTTGGTTATGATATCAGTTTGTTCACTTTACAACCTTGGTTATGATATCAGTTTACAACCTTGGTTATGATATCAGCATGTTCACTTTACAACCTTGGTTATGATATCAGTTTACAACCTTGGTTATGATATCAGTTTGTTCACTTTACAACCTTGGTTATGATATCAGTTTGGTCACTTTACAACCTTGGTTATGATATCAGTTTGTTCACTTTACAACCTTGGTTATGATATCAGCATGTTCACTTTACAACCTTGGTTATGATATCAGTTTACAACCTTGGTTATGATATCAGTTTGTTCACTTTACAACCTTGGTTATGATATCAGTTTACAACCTTGGTTATGGTATCAGTTTGTTCACTTTACAACCTTGGTTATGATATCAGTTTGTTTACTTTACCACCTTGGTTATGATATCAGTTTACAACCTTGGTTATGATATCAGTTTACAACCTTGGTTATGATATCAGTTTGTTCACTTTACAACCTTGGTTATAATATCAGTTTGTTCACTTTACCACCTTGTTTATGATATCAGTTTACAACCTTGGTTATGATATCAGTTTGTTCACTTTACAACCTTGGTTATGATATCAGTTTGTTTACTTTACCACCTTGGTTATGATATCAGTTTACAACTTTGGTTATGATATCAGTTTACCACCTTGGTTATGATATCAGTTTGTTCACTTTACAACCTTGGTTATGATATCAGTTTGTTCACTTTACCACCTTGGTTATGATATCAGTTTACAACCTTGGTTATGATATCAGTTTGTTCACTTTACAACCTTGGTTATGATATCAGTTTGTTCACTTTACCACCTTGGTTATGATATCAGTTTACAACCTTGGTTATGATATCAGTTTACAACCTTGGTTATGATATCAGTTTGTTCACTTTACAACCTTGGTTATGGTATCAGTTTACAACCTTGGTTATGATATCAGTTTGTTCACTTTACACCTTGGTTATGATATCAGTTGTTCACTTTACAACCTTGGTTATGATATCAGTTTGTTCACTTTACAACCTTGGTTATGATATAAGTTTGGTTATTGTACAACCTTGGTTATGATATCAGTTTGGTCACTTTACAACCTTGGTTATGATATCAGTTTGTTCACTTTACAACCTTGGTTATGATATCAGTTTGTTCACTTTACAACCTTAGTTATGATATCAGTTTGTTCACTTTACAACCTTAGTTATGATATCAGTTTGTTCACTTTACAACCTTGGTTATGGTATCAGTTTACAACCTTGGTTATGATATCAGTTTGTTCACTTTACAACCTTGGTTATGATATCAGTTTACAACCTTGGTTATGATATCCCTTTGTTCACTTTACAACCTTGGTTATGATATCAGTTTGTTCACTTTACAACCTTGGTTATGATATCAGTTTGTTCACTTTACAACCTTGGTTATGATATCAGTTTGTTCAGATTCACTTTACAACCTTGGTTATGATATCAGTTTGTTCACTTTACAACCTTGGTATGATATCAGTTTGTTCACTTTACAACCTTGGTTATGATATCAGTTTACAACCTTGGTTATGGTATCAGTTTACAACCTTGGTTATGGTATCAGTTTACAACCTTGGTTATGGTATCAGTTTACAACCTTGGTTATGATATCAGTTTACAACCTTGGTTATGGTATCAGTTTACAACCTTGGTTATGGTATCAGTTTACAACCTTGGTTATGGTATCAGTTTACAACCTTGGTTATGGTATCAGTTTACACTTGGTTATGATCATTTACAACCTTGGTTATGGTATCAGTTTACAACCTTGGTTATGGTATCAGTTTACAACCTTGGTTATGGTATCAGTTTACAACCTTGGTTATGGTATCAGTTTACAACTTGGTTATGGTATCAGTTTACAACCTTGGTTATGGTATCAGTTTACAACCTTGGTTATGGTATCAGTTTACAACTTGGTTATGGTATCAGTTTACAACCTTGGTTATGGTATCAGTTTACAACTTGGTTAGATATCACTTTACAACCTTGGTTATGGTATCAGTTTACAACCTTGGTTATGGTATCAGTTTACAACCTTAGTTATGGTATCAGTTTACAACCTTGGTTATGGTATCAGTTTACAACCTTGGTTATGGTATCAGTTTACAACTTTGGTTATGATATCAGTTTGTTCACTTTACAACCTTGGTTATGATATCAGTTTGTTCACTTTACAACCTTGGTTATGATATCAGTTTGGTCACTTTACAACCTTTTATGATATCAGTTTTTCACTTTACAACCTTGGTTATGATATCAGTTTGTTCACTTTACAACCTTGGTTATGATATCAGTTTGGTCACTTTACAACCTTGGTTATGATATCAGTTTGTTCACTTTACAACCTTAGTTATGATATCAGTTTGTTCACTTTACAACCTTGGTTATGGTATCAGTTTACAACCTTGGTTATGATATCAGTTTGTTCACTTTACAACCTTGGTTATGATATCCCTTTGTTCACTTTACAACCTTGGTTATGATATCAGTTTGTTCACTTTACAACCTTGGTTATGATATCAGTTTGTTCACTTTACAACCTTGGTTATGATATCAGTTTGTTCACTTTACAACCTTGGTTATGATATCAGTTTGTTCACTTTACAGCCTTGGTTATGATATCAGTTTGTTCACTTTACAACCTTGGTTATGATATCAGTTTACAACCTTGGTTATGGTATCAGTTTACAACCTTGGTTATGGTATCAGTTTACAACCTTGGTTATGGTATCAGTTTACAACCTTGGTTATGATATCAGTTTACAACCTTGGTTATGGTATCAGTTTACAACCTTGGTTATGGTATCATGTTACAACCTTGGTTATGGTATCAGTTTACAACCTTGGTTATGGTATCAGTTTACCACTTTGGTTATGATATCACTTTACAACCTTGGTTATGGTATCAGTTTACAACCTTGGTTATGGTATCAGTTTACAACTTTGGTTATGGTATCAGTTTACAACCTTGGTTATGGTATCAGTTTACAACCTTGGTTATGGTATCAGTTTACAACTTTGGTTATGGTATCAGTTTACAACCTTGGTTATGGTATCAGTTTACAACTTTGGTTATGGTATCAGTTTACAACTTTGGTTATGGTATCAGTTTACAACCTTGGTTATGGTATCAGTTTACAACCTTGGTTATGGTATCAGTTTACAACTTTGGTTATGATATCAGTTTGTTCACTTTACAACCTTGGTTATGATATCAGTTTGGTCACTTTACAACCTTGGTTATGATATCAGTTTGTTCACTTTACAACCTTGGTTATGATATCAGTTTGTTCACTTTACAACCTTGGTTATGATACCAGCTTGATCCCTTTACCACTGCGGTAGCTCAGTTGGCAGAGTGCTCGCTACGTAAGTGGTAGGTTTTGGGTTTGAACCCTGGCCGGGTGTGACCCAAGACTTGAAAATGGATGGTGGCTGTTCTTTCGCCAAGCACTCGGCATTGCGAGATGAAAGTTTTTTTCTGATGGGAACTTCAAATAAAAGAGGCCCCGTGTCACTGTGGGCGTTCCGTGTCAGTGTGTGCTTGGCACGCTAAAGAACCCTGGTGTATACGTTCATCAGCGCAACGCACAGGCAAATATTCTTGACTACTAGTACCCAGGACGTTTAACGCCATTACTCAACTTAACTCAACTTGTTCACTTTACAGTTTAGCAGGACTTCCGGTTTCTTAATGGTTTTATTAGATGGGTTCCATCGATAAGTTTAAAAAGGGTTTTTAGTTTCTTTAGAAGGGTTCCATCCGAATATCATTTTAAATTCACTTACCTAATTCAATCTGCATCTAGTCGAAGCTGTACTCGATCCGGGAAGTGTAATCAAATACGCCCGTCTCTGTACATTCTGATTAATGTCTGCACACATAAAATATGTTCTGTAGTATCAGTGATTATGTCATGATGTTGTTTTTCACTTTTGTCAAGAGCTAGAATATCCAGGCGGTCAATTCTGGAAGATTACCCGGCGAATACAACCCGATCTTTGTTCTATGACTGAGGTAAAAAACAAGGAGCGGTCAACCCACAAATAGGAATACCAGTTTTGATTTTCTGAAAATTAAACAGTAAAGTACGAAAGCCTATAAGGTTTATCAAGTTGAAAAAATAACAAATGACGTAACAGTACGAATAAAGGTGTTTTATATATATGTAGCGGATCTTAAACAGGTGGGATCTAATGTGAAAAAACACAACAAATGGGAATACCAGTTTTTGAATTTCTGAGAATTAACTATAAACAGTTAAGTATGAAAGCCCATTAGGTTTATCAAATTAAAACAAATAAGGACGTAATCATGCGAATAAAGGCGTCATATTTATCTGTTATATCTGGTGTTAAAAAAACCCCACGCCGGAATAGGAATACCAGTTTTTAATTTCTGAAAATTAACTATAAACAGTTAAGTATGCAAGCCTATTAGGATATATATATATATATATTATATATATATATATATATATATATATATATATATATATATATATATAATATATATATATAGTCGGAGTGGTATATTTAGTATTGAATGATTTTGTTGATGTCCAGTCTGCTTCACAGTTCAATAACTGACATGAATTACCGACCTGTCGAAAGTTCAACACAGGGTTAACGATAATGAGTCGACGCTCGCCTGACCCCCTCCCCCACTCCCCCCCCCCCCCCGAGATGTGGGTAGAGACCATATATATATATATTAGGTTAGACTGCTTTAGATGATGACACGCCTTTCTTACGCTGTCACTGCGTAATTACGTCTTTCCGCATTATAGATACTAGTAGTCGATTTAATGACTTTACTTCGCAAAGTAACGCCTTTTAAATCCTTATAGGCTTTCGTATTAAAAAAAAATAATAAAAACTAGAAAAACTGTGAGCCACAAGCTCACAAAAAATACCCCCGCTCCCCCACATAAAAAAATCCATCGGATCAAATTTTTAAATAGGAGGTGCACATCTACATTATATCACAAAGATTGTGTGAAAGTTTCATGAAAATCCATTGAAGGGTTTAGGAGGAGTTGCGGATAAGAGATAGGTACCCTAAGGTGTAACGGAAGGACGGATGGACACACGGAAGGACACCCCTATCACTATATACCCCCCCCCCCCCCCCACACTTTTTAAGCGGGGGTATAAAAATGCATTCATTATATGTCTCTGTTCTTAAATATCGATCTATTTTGTAGTTGATTTCCAAAAAATTAGACAGGTATTTTTGTTCAGAGAATTGACACACTTGTGTAATATGTCTTGCTGTGTAGTATATACATGTATTTTCGGAAAATGTAAAAAGACATTCTTTATTGACATTAAGAACAGTCTACACAAAAGTCCTGTATTTTGTACTTGGTTAACCTTCATATATATAATATGAAATTTAAAGTTTATAATACCAATACAACCACGCGTATATCGTCTCGATCTTAATGATCAAGTGGGGTATATCGGATCATCTATATATATCATTCCGCGAAGCCGTATTGATCTTTAAATATTGACTATCTGAAAATACAAGTATTATAATTAAGGGTCGGATATATTCTCGAATAAGATAGTTTATGTTCTTTGCCACAGACTTCAGCTTAATTTCAAAATAAATTAAAATCAGTTTTATTGTGCGGTTTTAGAACATGGATAATTTTCGCGAGCGCGACAGACACGCACACACACACACACACATATGAAGATTAAAATCATTAATTTTACTCTGTTGTAAGATGCTGATCCAGTGTTTGCAATCATTCTTAAATAACTGATTAACTGATTAATATGTAATATCAATGGGATAAAAAACATAGACACATGATAATTCAGGGTGGGACAAGGCGGGATTAGAATTCAAATTAATTAAATTCATTAATTTCAATTATCCAGTGTTAGAAATGGATTAATCTGTCAATGGTATATGTGTCAGTGGTGTAGCGTGAAAGGAATGAATGTGTAAGCCTCGTGCGAAAGTCACCAAACGCGTCGTATAGTCGCGTCCTTACTAAGTTGTTACAGGGACATGATCCACCCATCCCTTGAAAATTTTGAAAAAATGGAGCAATTTGCTGCATTTTTCTGCATTCTAAATCAGTATTTACACGGGGGTAAAACGAGTTAAAACTTGATTTTTTGTCACGAGTCCTTCGGACGAGACATTAAAACTGATGCCCGTCTCACAGCAACGTTAAAGAGTCTTAATTGCACATCACCCTGAGCGCACTGCAAAGGTCGATTTCTGTCACTTCACCAACAGCTGGTGACGTTTCGATATTTATTGTAAGTAAAATATTTTTTAAGTAAAATCTTTCAATCAATCAATCTTGCTCTCTGATGTAATGTGTGAAGCAACAACCGTTAGCTCATTCGGAATAATGTCCTAGGCCGCATAACAAGAAGTTCAGCAACATCGAGCGTGGTCTACACCTGGATGGGTGACCATGATCATGGCCGTAACTACCATTGAGGCAAGTGAGGCAGTTGCCTCACCTAGAATTCTGCCGATTTTTTTTTTTTGAAAACCGATTTAAGATTTTATGGGAAACAGACAATAACAATAAAAAAAACTTGAGATGTTTTTTCACATTATGAATAGCCAATTTAAGGCGTTTTATTATCGCCACAAAATGGTTTTCACGTAATTAATTTATGGCATGCTACGCAGTTCCGAATATTCACATTATAGTCAAACTTTTACTCACTATCCCTGCAGGTTCATGCTCATGCGAGAGATCATTCTCTGCCATGAGACGACTGAAAGTGTGGAATAGATCAACAATGACTGGAACTCGGTTCTGTAGCCTGTCACTGTTACATATTCATCGTGATGATGTTATTGGAAACGTTTGTCCCGAAAAAGTCCTTAAGAAGTGGGACAGTACTGGAATTAGAAAAATCCCACTTGCTTTTGACATTGATGAATATTAATCGACTCGATCAGTATGTCCGATTTAGTGTCATGTAGTTATTAGATGAAAATCTTCTGTCGTCGACATTTTCATTTATTGTAGTAATAATATTAGTATGCATAATTATATCTGTCACCAACAAGTAACTCAGCTTGGTCTTTTTTTTATCAACATATTCTAAAACTTTGAAAAAAACCCATTTTTTTTCTGTTATGTATGTAAAATGTAAAAAAAGTCATAAGGGAAGATTTAAATGCAACACATGATGTTTAACTACACCAGTCACAGAATTTATTTCTATAGAGGACCTTAAGTCACTTTTGGTAGGCGGCACTTCGGTGCCTCATTGAAGAATTTCACCACAACTGACTAGATGAACATATCTAATACATCCGGAGATGCTAGCTCAAACTTTGGCATTACACTTGAAGCTTTATCAACTTGATCTATTTTTTTCAGATCATTCCCTTCTTTCTTTTTTATACCGGGCTTCTATGACTTTGGGACTATCACATATTTTATTTTCAGTTACAACCCCATTTTGATATCAAAATACTTGAATTGAGTAAACATCTTTTAGCCTTTGAAATGCCAGGAAAATGCAGGAATTTGGCTTAAAACTTTAAAAAAAATTTCGGGGGGCATGCCCCCGGACCCCCTAGAGAAACGTGCCTATGGCGCGCATCACATTTCTGCCTCACATACAACCAAGCCCTAGTTACGGCCATGATGATTTACACAACTCGATCAACCAGTCTACCTTCTACACGCATCCCTGAAAAATGCACACAGTTTTTCATACGAGTTACACGAACACACTGGCTTATAGCTACTAGACTAGGAGGGGGCGAAATTTCTGTTTAAGACTTAACTGAAGTTTGAAAAAAAATCATTGTTTTATTTTTGCAATGTTTTGTATTTTATTTTTATTTATACATAATGACAGACTGAATTAATTTTTAAAATTTTCACAAAAAATTATGTGCAAGCACATGATTATTGGCTTTTATGCACACTACGCCACTGTGTACATCTTATTGGAACAAAACGAAAGTAAACTATTGGAACTCTCTAATATTAGAGTTACGTTTCAGCACACTAATTGTTGATCAGAAATGATTGGACTCGGTACTTTTCACTTAGTGATAAAATGGACCTTGGTGCTTTGTTTTTTGGTGTTTTGTATTCATTACTGGCTACTTAAGAAGACATATCTAACCAGTGATACAGAAATCGCAAAGATATCGGAAAAATATGTCGGTAGGTACAAAGGTTGGGATCCTCACTACAGGTGCAGGGGAGGATCAAAATTATTTATACCCCAGCAGGTGCGCGGGAGGATCCTTCCATGTGATCCTCACTGAGAAATATAGAACGATCTTCTTGACGATATCACAATCACTAACCGTAGTTGTTTTGGGGTTCGTACAGGTCTGGAAAAGTCCTTAAAGTTTGAGGTTTGCCCTAAAAAGACCATAAAAACCAAGTCTGACCCTAAAAAGCCCTTAAATTTATCCCGAAGGCCATAAAAAGCCATTAAATGTTGCCAATTAGGTGTTGATATTAGGTGGTTGTAAATGGACTGATAAATAAATAAATAAATAAATAAAAAAGTTACATTTAAATGAGCGATTTAAAGGTACCTGGCCCTCCTGAACACCCAAAATCAACCCCGACTTCGTATCGTTACTATGGACATGTAAGTAATTGCTTTATTGATTTAATTATCTTAGCACCAATGTTTTTCTTATAAAATTGTCCCTCTGATTAGGCCTTAAATTTGCAAATGATACTCTAAAAAGACACTAAAAAGACCTTAAATTTGGAATCCAAATTTTTGTACAGACCATGTGTTTTAATAGTCTTTAAACAACATCGCTGGTCTTCTATTTTCTTTCCATCGGGATAACCAGAGACCTCAAGGGGGAGTATTTGTAGTCTATATTGATTTTTTATGGAGAATAATTCATCTTGACATTAATATAGACTAAAAAAACTTTCCCTGGGCCCGTGAGTAAGAGAGAATTGTTTTTAACCAACACCGTTATAATTGAAACACTGCTTTCATCTACATTATAATGGATTCAAAGCCTTAATCATTTTACCTAAAATGATAGAAGAATCAAAGTGGTACGGCTAAAGCAGCTGATAATCATTGTATGTGCTTTACATTTATTTTTTATTTATAATCTATAATGCCTACTATCTGTTTACTCTGATGCAGAGAAAGGAACAATGCTAATGTTCCAAAGATTTGAATTGCACAGTTATAAATCAATTAATCATTTACTTACATGAGCCAACTCGTTGGTAATAATCCTAATTTTGATCTAATCCATGCATTATAACTCCTTTAATACACCAAAACGTATTTTGGATGGGTGTTTACAATAGTAAAACATTTGATAAAATGGCGGTGTGTGTGATGTAATGATGACAGAAGAATTTATTTATTTTTTATTATTTACATAGGTTTGCGAGGGGTACAATGAAGGATAGCTCAAATGTCAGGTTGAGTTTTAAAGTGTGAATTTACGTCATTTTTTCAAAAGTTTAAAAATGCAGAAAGGTAGTTCACTTTATTACTTCATTAAATCAATTTTGGTCATCCTAGTTACGCAAAAATCAATCCATTCTTGAGCTGCACTAACCTACGTAAATAGTCAACTCTTTCACCATGACTACGTAACATAAAGAACCCCGCCATTTCGTAAAAATGATTACCAACTGTAAACACCCACCCAGGTTATTTTTTGTTGCATAAAATGATATGTGAAGCAAGGATGAAGCCGAAACAGGAATTTTTAGTAACGACTCGGCCCATGTAAGTAAAAGAATCATTGATTTGTAGCGTCATATTGAAATTTATAGAATATTTTGCAATCTTGCTTTCTCCGAAATAGGCTAAATAAATAGTAACTCTGTATTTACACCCCTGTCAAGATTCTTTCACTTATATTTACATGATTTAGGCTGTCAGATCTGGGATGCTGGAAGAATGTGGCATGTCCAGATAATACAACCAACCTTTGGCAAGTATTTATAACTAGGATGATGTCAACTATTTGTTTGTTTGTTCATCCATCCATCCATCCATCCATCCATCCATCCATCCATCCACCCATTCATTGATTGATTGATTGATTGATTGATTCATTCATTCGTTCGTTCGTTCGTTCATTCATTCATTCATTCATTCATTCATTCATTCATTCAAAATAGGTCAAGATGTTAAGAAAGCTTATTCCATGATAACACGTGATCTTCAGCAGGCCTTTCCAGGACATATCTTAGGGGAAGAGGATCAGAGATGGTTATTTATGAATGCTGGCGGTTGGATGGGGAGTGTGTGTATCCTTCATGCCTCGCTTACTGAGTATATCTTGTTTTTTGGAACAGCTATAAATACATCAGGAAATTCAGGTAAAGATGTTCTTTCACAGACCAGTGAACTGATTTTCCAGAAAAAAAGAAGACATTGATGGTCTTGTCAATTCAAGCTTCCAAAATACAGCCAGAACATAAACACTGTCACCAAATATTTTATCCTGTTGTAGTCACTAAAATTGTCTTATTTTTGGTAATTTTGTCCATGGCATACCATGGTTATGGTTTTCTATGGGTACACCAAATTATTGTGTATGGGTGCATGGAACCTTACAGATACATATACATAGACTTGATTTCTTGTTGTAGCTTAATTATTTTTTAGCTCACCTGACCGAAGGTCATGTGAGCTTATGGCATAGCACAGCGTGTGTATGTGCGTGTGTGCGTGCGTGTGTGCGTGTGTGCATGCGTGCGTGCGTGCGTCGTTAACACCTATTTTCGACTTCTCCTCTGAAACTACCGGACAGTTTTTAATGAAACTTTGTCAGAAGTATATATGGGCCGGTGCAATTCAGATTTGTTCGTGGCATTGCCATGGCTTCCATAACTAGGTCAAGGTGACCTAGGGGTGCAAAAATCTTAAAAAATCTTCTTCTCCGAAAGTACTGATTGGAGAAAAATTCTGATGTGATATTTGGCTTCTCTAGGGTCTTAAGCCTATAATTTGTTCATTTTGTGAAATTCGGATAAAAAATAGGTAACGCGTTTTTGCGTTTAATTTTGAAAAAATCGTAAAATAGCTTCAAATTGTTATAACTTGACTATTTGACCAGATAATGCCATGGGGTTTTCAGTTTTGACATTTTCTTGTGAGTATCTTAAAAATGAGGTCAAGGTCAATTGTGAAGGTCGTGACCTAATTTTTTTTACCTCTGATTATAATTATTATCTCGAAAACTATAAACTTTTTGTATAGACATATATATTAGAATGTTGTAGGTATTGATACAACGATCATTTTGATGTATAGAAAAGGTCATGGGTTCAAAGGTCAAGGTCACAGATGCGAAACAATACCGAAATGGTTAATTATCTCAAAAACTATAAACATTTTGTGTAGGCATGTATATTAAAATGTTGTAGGTATTGAAACAATGATCATTTTGATGTATAGAAAAAGGTCATGGGTTCAAAGGTCAAGGTCACAGATGCAAAACAATACCGAAATGGTTAATTATCTCGAAAACTATAAACTTTTTGTATTGGCATGTATATTAGAATGTTGTAGGTATTGATACAACGATCATTTTGATGTATAGAAAAAGGTCATGGGTTCAAAGGTCAAGGTCACAGATGTGAAACAATACCGAAATGGTTAATTATCTCGAAAACTATAAACTTTTTGTATAGGCATGTATATTAGAATGTTGTAGGTATTGATACAATGATCATTTTGATGTATAGAAAAAGGTTATGGGTTTAAAGGTCAAGGTCACAGATGTGAAACAATACCGAAATGGTTAATTATCTCGAAAACTATAAACTTTTTGTATAGGCATGTATATTAGAATGTTGTAGGTATTGATACAACGATTATTTTGATGTAAAGAAAAAGGTCATGGGTTTAAAGGTCAAGGTCACAGATGTGAAACAATACCGAAATGGTTAATTATCTCGAAAACTATAAACTTTTTGTATAGGCATGTATATTAGAATGTTGTAGGTATTGATACAACGATCATTTTGATGTAAAGAAAAAGGTCATGGGTTCAAAGGTCAAGGTCACAGATGCGAAACAATAGTGAATACCGAAATTGTTAATTATCTCGAAAACTATAAACATTTTGTATAGGCATGTATATTAGAATGTTGTAGGTATTGATACAGCGATCATTTTAATGTATAGAAAAAGGTCATGGGTTCAAAGGTCAAGGTCACAGATGCAAAACAATACCGAAATGGTTAATTATCTCGAAAACTATAAACATTTTGTATTTGCATGTATATTAGAATGTTGTAGGTATTGATACAACGATCATTTTGATGTATAGAAAAAGGTCATGGGTTCAAAGGTCAAGGTCATAGATGCGAAACAATACCGAAATGGTTAATTATCTCGAAAACTATAAACATTTGTATTGGCATGTATATTAGAATGTTGTAGGTATTGATACAACGATCATTTTGATGTATAGAAAAAGGTCATGGGTTCAAAGGTCAAGGTCACAGATGTGAAACAATACTGAAATGGTTAATTATCTTGAAAACTATTAACTTTTTGTATAGCCATGTATACTAGAATGTTGTAGGTATTAAAACAAAAGTTATCATGATGTAAAGAAAAAAGTCATTGGGGTTTAGTATTTATGTTGTCTTTAAATCTATCAGCTAGCCATTAGTTATCAGGTGAGCGTATCAGGCCCATGGGCCTCTTGTTTTTTAATTTGGTGAGGGGGAGGTCATGGTTTGGAAGGAGGGGTGGGTAAATGTGAAAAGTGGCGGTTTATAGCACCTATACCATACATTTCTCAACCCATAAGTCATATATACAATGTATGTAAAAAACATGAATGTTGATGTGCATTTTAATTTTCCCTCAGATCCTAGTGTGAGAACATTGTCAGTTTGCCGGCCATTATAGAACTAGTTGTTTCGATATAAGTGAAATAATTTCCACTGGGTCATAAAAACACCATTCTACTCACCCACCTCCCCTTCTTATAAAATATCCAATGTCTAGTACCCGTATTTAGAATGTACATGACAGTGCTTTTCTAATGTTTTGTTGTCTTTCAATTTCAAAGCTTCAGTTTTCTGCACTTAGGACAGGTTAGGGTGACCTTTATAGTGATTGTGCCTGCTCCATCACTATGTCTATTTTTCACTTATAAAGTATTTTTTAAAGTAAATTCATACATTGTCAAATTTAAATCAGTTTATGAAAAGTAAGTTAATAATTTTCTTCCACTTTAAAAGTTTTTCAGTAAAGTTTTCTAAATCTGTGACATCCTCCTGTCCAGCTAAATTCTAAAATCTGATGGGATGAATCTCTACCATGTTTTTGACGTTTGTTGACCTTGACCTACATTCAAGAGACTTCTGTCTCCTCTGGTGCTCAGCATTTAGAAGATAGGGACTAAGGGTATCAACTGGTTCATCTCAATATAGCTCACAATGAACTTATTGTTCAGTATTCCCATCATCAAGCAGCATTCATTGATATGTAAAAATGCCCCACCAGCCTACATCATTGCATGCCCTCTATTCTCAGGTAAGCCAATTAAGGCCTATTATTATTATTATTATTATTATTATTATTATTATTATTTGTGCAATATTTTCTAAATGATGTATGACTTTCTTTGTAGGAAGGTATTGGGCCAACATTTCTGATACAATACTTACAGGGTCGTTCCGTCAGTGGAAGGAGGGTGACTTAAAGAGCACCATACATAAACCAGGTGAGATATTGTTAACAGTTAACTCTGCTACATAAACCAGGTGAGATATTGTTAACAGTTAACACTGCTACATAAACCAGGTAAGATATTGTTAACAGTTAACTCTGCTACATAAACCAGGTGAGATATTGTTAACAGTTAACACTGCTACATAAACCAGGTGAGATATTGTTAACAGTTAACTCTGCTACATACAAAAACCAGGTGAGATATTGTTAACAGTTAACACTGCTACATAAACCAGGTGAGATATTGTTAACAGTTAACTCTGCTACATAAACCAGGTGAGATATTGTTAACAGTTAACACTGCTACATAAACCAGGTGAGATATTGTTAACAGTTAACTTTGCTACATAAACCAGGTGAGATATTGTTAACAGTTAACACTGCTACATAAACCAGGTGAGATATTGTTAACAGTTAACTCAGCATCACATACATAAACCAGGTGAGATATTGTTAACAGTTAACACTGCATCACATACATAAACCAGGTGAGATATTGTTAACAGTTAACACTGCATCACATACATAAACCAGGTGAGATATTGTTAACAGTTAACACTGCTACATAAACCAGGTGAGATATTGTTAACAGTTAACTCTGCATCACATACATAAACCAGGTGAGATATTGTTAACAGTTAACACTGCATCACATACATAAACCAGGTGAGATATTGTTAACAGTTAACACTGCTACATAAACCAGGTGAGATATTGTTAACAGTTAACTCTGCATCACATACATAAACCAGGTGAGATATTGTTAACAGTTAACTCTGCATCACATACATAAACCAGGTGAAATAATATTAACATTTAACACTGCATCACATACATAAACCAGGTGAGATATTGTTAACAGTTAACTCTGCTACATAAACCAGGTGAGATATTGTTAACAGTTAACTCTGCATCACATACATAAACCAGGTGAGATATTGTTAACAGTTAACTCTGCTACATAAGCCAGCTGAGATATTGTTAACAGTTAATTCTGCATCACATACATAAACCAGGTGAAATATTGTTAACAGTTAACTCTGCTACATAAACCAGGTGAGATATTGTTAACAGTTAACTCTGCATCACATACATAAACCAGGTGAGATATTGTTAACAGTTAACTCTGCTACATAAGCCAGCTGAGATATTGTTAACAGTTAATTCTGCATCACATACATAAACCAGGTGAGATATTGTTAACAGGTAACTCTGCTACATAAACCAGGTGAGATACTGTTAACGGTTAACACTGCATCACATACATAAACCAGGTGAGATATTGTTAACAGTTAACACCGTATCACATACATAAACCAGGTGAGATATTGTTAACAGTTAACTCTGCTACATAAGCCAGGTGAGGTATTGTTAACAGTTAACTCAGCATCACATACATAAACCAGGTGAGATATTGTTAACAGTTAACACTGCATCACATACATAAACCAGGTGAGATATTGTTAACAGTTAACACAGCATCACATACATAAACCAGGTGAGATATTGTTAACAGTTAACTCTGCTACATAAACCAGGTGAGATATTGTTAACAGTTAACACTGCACCACATACATAAACCAGGTTTGATATTGTTAACAGTTAACTCTGCATCACATACATAAGCCAGGTGAGATATTGTTAACAGTTAACTCTGCATCACATACATAAACCAGGTGAGATATTGTTAACAGTTAACTCTGCATCACATACATAAACCAGCTGAAATATTGTTAACAGTTAACTCTGCATCACATACATAAGCCAGGTGAGGTTTTGTTAACAGTTAACTCTGCATCACATACATAAACCAGGTGAGATATTGTTAACAGTTAACTCTGCATCACATACAAAAACCAGGTGAGATATTGTTAACAGTTAACTCTGCATCACATACATAAACCAGGTGAGATATTGTTAACAGTTAACTCTGCTACATAAGCCAGCTGAGATATTGTTAACAGTTAATTCTGCATCACATACATAAACCAGGTGAGATATTGTTAACAGGTAACTCTGCTACATAAACCAGGTGAGATACTGTTAACGGTTAACACTGCATCACATACATAAACCAGGTGAGATATTGTTAACAGTTAACACCGTATCACATACATAAACCAGGTGAGATATTGTTAACAGTTAACTCTGCTACATTAGCCAGGTGAGGTATTGTTAACAGTTAACTCTGCATCACATACATAAACCAGGTGAGATATTGTTAACAGTTAACTCTGCTACATAAACCAGATGAGATATTGTTAACAGTTAACTCTGCATCACATACATAAACCAGGTGAGATATTGTTAACAGTTAACTCTGCATCACATACATAAACCAGGTGAGATATTGTTAACAGTTAACTCTGCATCACATAACTTCACATAATTATGTAAAGACAAGGGTATGTACAGAAATATACCTCTGTGGTACATTATTATACTCACGCCTTTATTTGGGGGTCTCTGTTGTACATTATTATACCTACTCCTTTATTTTGGGGTCTTAATGTAACCTTATTATACCTACTCCATTATTTTGAGGTCAATATGGTACCTTATTGTACCTTCTCCATTATTTTGGGGCCTCTGTTGTACATTATTATACCTACTCCTTTATTTTGGGGTCTTAATGTAACCTTATTATACCTACTCCATTATTTTGAGGTCAATATGGTACCTTATTGTACCTTCTCCATTATTTCGGGGCCTCTGTTGTACATTATTATACCTACTCCTTTATTTTGGGGTCTTAATGTAACCTTATTATACCTACTCCATTATTTTGGGGTCAATATGATACCTTATTGTACCTTCTACATTATTTTGGGGTCTTAATGTAACCTTATTATACCTACTCGTTTATTTTGGGGTCAATATGATACCTTATTGTACCTTCTGCATTATTTCGGGGCCTCTGTGGTACCTTATTGTACCTTCTCCATTATTTCGGGGCCTCTATGGTACCTTATTCTACCTACTCCATCATTTCGGGACCTCTATGGTACCTTATTGTACCTTCTCCATTATTTCGGGGGCTCTATGGTACCTTATTGTACCTTCTCCATTATTTCGGGGCCTCTATGGTACCTTATTGTACCTTCTCCATTATTCCGGGGCCTCTGTGGTACCTTATTATACCTACTCCATTATTTCGGGGCCTCTATGGTACCTTATTGTACCTTCTCCATTATTTCGGGGCCTCTATGGTACCTTATTATACCTACTCCATTATTTCGGGGCCTCTATGGTACCTTATTGTACCTTCTCCATTATTTTGGAGACTCTATGGTACCTTATTGTACCTTCTCCATTATTTCGGGGCCTCTATGGTACCTTATTGTACCTTCTCCATTATTTTGGAGACTCTATGGTACCTTATTATACCTACTCCATTATTTCCGGGCCTCTATGGTACCTTTTTGTACCTTCTCCATTATTTTGGAGACTCTATGGTACCTTATTGTACCTTCTCCATTATTTCGGGGCCTCTATGGTACCTTATTGTACCTTCTCCATTATTTTGGAGACTCTATGGTACCTTATTGTACCTTCTCCATTATTTCGGGGCCTCTATGGTACCTTATTATACCTACTCCATTATTTCGGGGCCTCTATGGTACCTTATTGTACCTACTCCATTATTTCGGGGCCTCTATGGTACCTTATTATACCTACTCCATTATTTCGGGGCCTCTATGGAACCTTATTGTACCTTCTCCATTATTTCGGGGCCTCTATGGTACCTTATTATACCTACTCCATTATTTCGGGGCCTCTATGGTACCTTATTGTACCTTCTCCATTATTCCGGGGCCTCTGTGGTACCTTATTATACCTACTCCATTATTTCGGGGCCTCTATGGTACCTTATTATACCTACTCCATTATTTCGGGGCCTCTATTGTACCTTATTGTACCTACTCCATTATTTCGGGGCCTCTATGGTACCTTATTATACCTACTCCATTATTTTGGGGCCTCTATGGTACCTTATTGTACCTTCTCCATTATTTCGGGGCCTCTATGGTACCTTATTATACCTACTCCATTATTTTGGGGCCTCTATGGTACCTTATTGTACCTTCTCCATTATTTCGGGGCCTCTATGGTACCTTATTGTACCTTCTCCATTATTCCGGGGCCTCTGTGGTACCTTATTATACCTACTCCATTATTTCGGGGCCTCTATGGAACCTTATTATACCTACTTCTTTATTTTGGGTTCTTTATGGAACCTTATTATACCTACTATTTTATTTTGGGGTCTTTATGGAACCTTATTATACCTACTCCATTATTTTAGGGTCTTTATGGAACCTTATTATACCTACTTCTTTATTTTGGGTTCTTTATGGAACCTTATTATACCTACTATTTTATTTTGGGTCTTTATGGAACCTTATTATACCTACTCCATTATTTTAGGGTCTTTATGGAACCTTATTATACCTACTCCTTTATTTTGGGTTCTTTATGGAACCTTATTATACCTACTATTTTATTTTGGGGTCTTTATGGAACCTTATTATACCTACTCCATTATTTTAGGGTCTTTATGGAACCTTATTATACCTACTTCTTTATTTTGGGTTCTTTATGGAACCTTATTATACCCACCTCATTTATTTTGGGGTCTCTATGATAACTTTTGATACTGGCTCTTTTAATTTGGGGCTTCTATGGTACCTTATTATACCCACATCTTTATTTTTGGGCCTCTGATGTACCTTATTATACCCACTCCTTTATTTGTGGGTACTTTTATACCTGCTCCTTACATTTTGGGCCTGTATTGTTCTTATAAAACCTACCCCTTTACTGACAAACCAAATATTCTATTACTAAGTAATTTTATTTTGATTTTATTTTTCAAGCTTGTTAGTCTTGACCTTTTCTTTTAAAAGGTGATACAGTGCTCCATGTATGGGGAGAAGTTACAGCTGTGGAATGGGAAGCTGATACCTGGATGGTAGAGTATGCGAGGGGATTTATACCATCAACACTAGGTTTTGCCTTAGCTGATACTCTGTTTAGCACCACAGATTTAGTTAATTTATTTAATATATTAAGAATTTACACTAAAGCATTACAATTAGAATTATTTGCTTATTTGTTTGACTGGCGAGAATATATAAAAGAGTCCTTATAACACAAATTATAGGATGTTTAGTCAAATATGTTTTACTTTTTTTTAACCTTTTGCACACAAGGCACGATTTCACAATGATTTTAGATGTGATTTTTTTGAATGAGTTTTGAATATACAAATTTGGTTCACCGAAATACCACATGATACTCCCTAACATTTGTGTGGAACAGTGATTTCCATTGGATATGGAATCATATCATATCAGTTCATATTTTGATAGTTTGACAGAATGAATGCAACATCTTTATTTAGTGACTTTGTTAAGCAGGGTCTCAAAATTTCCTTTGTCCGAGGTCCATGATGTTCTAATTTTCATTTATGACCTTTTGAATGTTTACTGTAAAATTTTGATTGTCCTGCAGTTTTTATTGGGACCTCTTTTCTTTATAAGTAAAGATAAGTAATTCATAAGAGTCTATTTTTCATTTCATAAAACTATATAGTCAGTACACCTTTTTCTATATGGCATAATATCACCAGTGTTAATATAGGACATTTCAATCTTTATATCGGAATTTCCCAGAAATGATAACAAAAGGTCTGTGGATCATTTACTGTAAATTTAGTTTTGAACATCTGTAAAGGATACTAATAAAGCTAAATTTACACCCAGTATTTCCTTAGAAAATTCTATTATTTTAACATAAAAACAGTTAAATATGTTCAACCAGCAATAACGATGTTTGTCGGGGTTTAACATCTACATGTAAGCCTGCCAGCCAATATGCAACAATGACTTATCTGTATTTTTATCCCTTTTTAAAGCATCAGCCATGCTGAATGCTTTATAGCGATCGTTGGATTTTTTCGTATTTAGCGCCCTCTCATTTCACCTTGACAGCCAATCAAATCCTTCGTTTCTACTGAAATTACGGGAATTTCCACATACGGTATCCCAGGTATGTATAAACTCTAATCTGAGTGATTGGGTCTCCCGGAAAGTTACGAAAGCAATGTTTTCATCATGTACACATGTGCCGATCTGAAATGTATTCATACGCGTATTAGTCCGTAATTGTTTTTGCTGGATATATATTTTAATTCTTCACTTTTGTATGATAATTTTAAGATAAAAACCATAAAATCCACTAAGTATACGCCCCTCGGAAAACCCAACAAAAATGACGATCTTGTCAGTTCGCGCCGACGTTCTTCTTTTTGACCTACAGTGCTGTAGGCCTACATGTGGTTGTTTTACAGTCGCCGCCATATTGGATTTTCTTAATTTACGCAAAGTGACATCGATAAATTAACACAAAGTATGCTCATTAAACAGTTTTTAAGTTTAATAACTTTAAACATGGATCACATTTGATGATAAATTATATATATTTTTTTAAAATTGATTGTCAATAATATTTCGTGTTTGGGATATCCCGACCTGGTTCATTAATATTCATCATAACGTCACGAGGATTTTCCCGCTTTCATTGGGTAGTAGCGAAATTATGCATAACAAAAAAGTAGAAATCAAAGATTATTCCCAAAAATGTGATACGAAACTGAAAGAAGAAGTTTATTTACAAGTTATTGGCTATGTTGATAAATCGTTTGTGACTCGTGAAGTCGATACCGGTAGTTCGTATGCAAATTAGCCATGTGTTTGGGGGCACATGCCTGCATTTGACACCCGATGCCCCTGCTCAAATGTATTCACATAGCGTAGTGACTGACCTTTTTAGTCCAGTACACCCTTGCCCTTTTTAAAATGGTCATGACACCCTGTCCTTTTCAGTTATCAGTTTAATATAAAAACGACATGCTTTATTCTCGAATCTCTGCTACATACTTCTGTAACGGTGACGATCTTCCGCACACACTCCACTTCTCACCATATGTCTCCGAAGACAGACAATTTCATCATAAATGTTCATTTAAATACCTTTTCCAGTTGTTTAATCAACAAAATAAATCGCAAGAAAGAACTTGAAATCAAAATCTAAACAAAACTGAAAAAACGATGTTTTAAAATTTTCAGATAGAATTTATTTACCTTCTTACAAGTCCTTTTACAGTGGATATCCGATTAAAGTTGTTGTCAGTAGTTTAATCCATGTTTTTTTTACAACATTTAACGTCTTTTCATGAAGCCATATTACTTTTTTTCACATAAAATGTGGCCACTGGACATGCAGGAGTTATTGTGCTTTCTTAAGTTCTTCCGATTTCTAGAGCACCGTTGGTGAAGTAGAACAGAAACTAAGGGCTGGGAAAATAGGGTACCAATCTTGTGAACTCAACTCCTCTTACAGTTTTCAACCAAAAAGCTTGAAACTTCACAGAATGTTTCAATATATATTGAGAATGTGCACCTAACTTTATGGAAATATTTCAAGATTTTTTTCCCAATTTTTCCAGTCTTTAAAACTTAGTCACTTTTTAGCAAGTATTTGAATGGGGGTACCTACATTGTGAACTCAACTCCTCTTAAAGTTTTCAACCAAAAGCCTTGAAACTTCACAGAATGTTTATATATATATTGAAGATGTGCACCTGACTTTATGGAAATATTTCAAGATTTTTTTCCCAATTTTTCCAGACTTTAAAACTTAGTCACTTTTTAGCAAGTATTAGAATGGGGGTACCTACTTTGTGAACTCAACTCCTCTTACAGTTTCTCTTAAATTCAAAGTAATTTTATTGTAACATTTTAGTTGTCTAAATAATAATCAATTAATTTTCAATTAATCGTATTCAGAAATATTTCCCCCTTTTGTACACAATTCTTGTCAACAAACTTTTTTTGAAAGAGACAGTTGCCTGGACAACTTCTGTAATTGGGAGGTACAGATTATTAGCTTATTGTGTCAGGATGGTTTATACCAATTCAGGCTTTTGAAGCTCACTTGGACAATTTATATATATTTAACAATAATTTTAAATACATTTAAATTATTTCTAAAACAAAGGTTTTATTTTTATTTTTATTTTTTTTTCAAATTAATTGTGAATTCAATGAATAAAATTAATGACTTCAACAATGGTTAATCTGTCAATTGCAAGTCAAGGGAAATAGCTGACATGATGACATTCAGTACTGCTGAGCACTGCCAATAGTATGATGATGATGATGATGAAGATGGTGGTGATGATGATGATGATGGTGGTGATGACATTCAGTTCTGCTGCTGTCGATGATGATAATAATTCACGATGATGATGATGATGATAACAAAGCCAATGTCTTCATGCTGATGATGTGACATGATGATGATGATGATGATGATGACATTCAGTACTGCTGCTGCTGATAATGATGATGATTATGTGACACGAAGAGCTATGATGATGATGTGACCATATTAATGATGTAACATGAGGATTTCTGAAAATGATTAATATAATGGTGGTGGTGATTGTCATGGCATGTGTTCTACTGCTGCTGCTAATGACGACGATGATGATGATGATGATGATATCTTCATGTTGATGGTCAAAATGTGATATGAGGAGTGGTAATGATGATGATGGTGGTGATTACAGATCCAGTTTGGGTTTTCTTCCAGTCAACTGCGTTTAGTGGAGTTATGCCCCTTTCACTTTGTGAATTTTATCCAAATGATGGTTTCTCTGGACTTTTTTCAGTTACGCTTGAGATATTTCACTCAGATTTGGGGTCGGGTCTTTAGTAGCCTCTCTTGGTTTTTGAAAAATTGAAAATTTATATTTATGTGAATTACTTAGTTTACTCAATTGATAAACATTCCGTGGCATGTCCATTTTGACCATTGTAACATATTTATATGTTAGAACCTAACAACTTGCATAAAAAGCAGACTTGTTGTTAGAAGCTTCCCGATCACAGTATCTATTATTTGAATGATTTTCATTTGTTACTGATTCATTAGACAAATCTCAGTTTCAAGTGCACATTTTTTTTTATCAAATTGCTCAGTTTAGCTGATGCTTCAGTACCTTCAGTACTTTGATTAATTTAATTTGCCTTTGTTTCAAGCATTTTGATTGCTCAGATCTTTTCTGTTGTTTTTGCATGAAAGGATTGACTCTCAGTTGACTGTTGTTATTGACAACACTGTCATTCCTACACCATGGTGATGCTAACTTTTTCCCCCTGCTATGTCTGTAAATGTATGGAATGAACTGATTTGTTGTTTAAAATATTTTTAAATTAAATTATAAGAAATAATTTTTTTGTATTTTTTGATAAGCAAAAGTAAAAAGAACATTAACACAATAAACTGATACATTATACTTGTAACTTAAATGGCATGCCTTTTCAAAGGAACCCAAACCTTATTCAGCCTCAAACGTGTAGGATAGAAATAAAAATAGCCAATGGCACATCACCTAAACATTGTTTCTGTGAAGACTAATTTCATAAAGACCTGTTAAATGTTTTATGAGAAAAGTGATGGCTGAAAAAACGGAGTAAAAACAATATGTTTCTATGTCTGGTTATCCTCCCCCAACTTGGCTTTGGAGACAGAAATACAGAAAAAATTACATGTATTAGTATACAAATTAGGCCATCACTAGTTGAATGATTTTCATGATTTTATAATAAAATACAAAGGTGTTGAAAAGTTATATGACTGTGTAAAATTGAGTATAAGGCAATCCTTATTGTGTTTTAGCTGAAAAGTTACCTCTATATGTGTAAAAAAATATATGTGTAGAAGTTGGCATGAGACATTCCATAAGTGTAAGCTTTTTGATAAAGCTATTACTTAAGTGTAAGCTTTTTGATAAACTGAGGGTAAGGCATTCTGTTTATGTTTTATCCAAAAGTTACTTGTATATGTGTAAAATTGAGCATAAGACATTCTATATTATGGTTTAGTGTAAGCTTTTTGATAAAGCTCTTTTTACCCAAAATTAGAGATTGTTTTTGTATAGTTGTTTTTGTATACATTTTTTTCATAATACACTATAATTACTCGAAATATCTTTTAATAGTTTATTCCATCCATGAACTTCATGTAATGTTTGGTTGCATCCTTAAAGAGCAGGCATAATTTCACTTCAGTCAATTATTGAATACTTTGAATTTTGAGATCCTAGTCCAGTGTTCTATCTAGAAGAGGCCTTTGTCTCATGTACTGGCCCAAAGTAATAATTTGGCCCCCACCCCAATACTGTCTGTGGTCTTAACTGTGACCCAGTTTTAGTTGAATCTTGAATAAATCTGTTTCTATCTCTTTTCATTCAATATATAGAGGATCTTGCATGAGTGTTTATGTAATATTGAATTTATTAAACGAGTTGAATAATTTTTTATGCAACGAGCCTTGGCGAGTTGCATAAAACATTATTCAACGAGTTTAATAAATTCAATATTGCATAGACACGAATGCAAGATTCTATTTATTATATAATCCCATAAAAACTGTTTTTTCGTAGATTTAAAACTTGTCTTCTCATTATAAAGAAAACAGCTGATTGGCAAAAACACAACAAGTTCACGTAAATGTGTACATGCACCAAAATTAATCCTGCTGAAATATTAAAAGTAAACAATAGTCTGTCCGCCGGATACAAAAACAAAACAAACATTTTCAATTTAAATACAATGTATCCTCTTTTTAGAAGAAAGGTACAAAAGTATCAGCTTAAATTAGAATCAACAAACAGTGTCAAATGAAACAAACTGTGGATCAAGTCAATTGTGTGACGTCACTCTGAAATGACTTTATGCTTTATGACGTCACACTCATTCAATACGATTTTTATTGTATGACCGTATTACATGGATTATTGAGTAGATTATATAATAAATTTTTTTTCTGATTTAAATCAACTGGTTATAGGTTGCAAGAAGTAATATGGAATACTCTAATAAAATAATGATGATGTTTCAATACTGATCTTTCTAATATTTTTAATATGGCTCAAGGTATTATGTTGATCATATGGTCCCTATTTTTTAAGGGCTGGGTCAGGACCCCATCAACTACAGTTCTCTATTGAACACTGCTAGTCTATGTTTAGGTACACACACACACACACACACACACACAGAGTTTTAGAAGTAAAGAGGGATTCCGATGACTTATCATTTCACCATATTCAATATAAAGTCCTTATTTTTGATAATTATATTGCTATTGTTTTGTATATTTATATGTTTTGAAAATAAAATTTATCATACATCCCATTAAAATCTTTGTTGTTTTATTTTTATTTTTAAAATTTAAGGGTAAATTCAGTTTTCAGCCAAAGACTTATGTCATTGATGCTTATTCCTTATCTGCAATGTAAACACAGACTGCAGACCCCAGATTCACAATCATTCCTTTGCAAAGATTTTTCTTAACTTAAATTTTGCAAAATTTCAAATATTTATAATTTTGTAAATTTTCAATATATTCATGAATTTAAGGTGTCATTTTAAAGATCACTTCTAGATTAAAACATTTGCATTTAGGTTTGACAAAAATATTCATCAGAAGTTCCAACACAAGGTTACTAAAATTTTCTAAATTATAGTTAAGGACTGATTGGGAAACTGGGGCCAGGCTCTATAATACTGTTTTATAATTTATACTATTATTATAGTCAATCAACAGGGAACAGTTTCATAATGATTATATTAAAAAAATACCCATAAGTATATAAAATGAGTACTGTGGTGCAATCCAGCAATCAGTTTCTGATTGTACCCCCCCTTCCAGGTAAACAAAGTTAAGTGTGTGTTTGGGGTGGTGTATAGAAATCAGCTTGTCAGTCCATCTGACTATACATGCTAGTTTAAATAATTATTCATGTAATTTGTATGAAGCTTAAATGTATTTCATTTATATAGGAGTTATTGCCCTTTTTATACAAGGATTGGTATGTTTGTTTTTAATTGATATTTGACATCCGTGTTGTCTTTAAGCTCATAGTTTATCATGTTTATAGATGATCTGTAAAATATAATTTAATAATTGAGAGGTTAAGTTTCTATACGAGTACGCGTACGTGAAGGTATGGCTATGACGTGTAAAATAAGTATTTAAGATCTTGTTTTAACGTGTACTGTAGGTGTATCAGCGAATGATTTTAATCACGAATGAAAATCAATGTTGCTATCTAATCCAAAAGTTTTAGATCTGTTGCCTTTTTCATTTAATATCGTTCAGTCAGCTTAACTCAACGTCGACTTTGCGTTGATCCACTCATAAAACCACATTCTGACGTCATACGTCAGTGCCCGCCACAAATTTTGACATCAAGACAATACTGATTTACTTCCAGTTTTAACTTTTTAAAATCGGATTTATCATTTAAAAAAGTTCAAGTAATTTCTTATTTAACGGATGTTTGTTATAAAACACAATTTCTCTTGAAAAATGCATTAAAACTTGACGTTTTTGCCAACGTGTACTTACCGTTTTACAAGTTCGGGAAAAAGTCGTCGCGTGACGTAATCCACAAAATATTTATTTACACTTACGCGTTCACGTACCCGTTTTGGAATCTTAACCTCTCTAATAATAATAATAATTCTGTATTAATTTTAACACAAGAATATTTAGACAATTTTTTAAAAACAAAAATAGTCCATTTATGAAAAAATCCATCAAATCCCCATGCCTCTTTACTGTTCACTTCGATTGCAACTACAATGAAACTAGTCCCTGTGAGTTGTTAGCTCACCTGACGAAATATATAGGTCACGTGAACGAATGACATAGCACAGGTTGTGTAAAGTGTGTGTGTGTGTGTGTGTGTGTGTGTGTGAACATGCAATGTTAACACCTATTTTTGACTTCTCCTTTGAATTATACAGGACACATTTCAATGAAACTTGATCTGAAGTATTAATGGGCTAGTGCAATGATGATTTGTTTGTGGCATCGCCATGGTTACCATAACTAGGTCAAGGTGACCAAAGGGTGCAAAAATCTTTAAAAAATCTTCTTTTCGGAAACTGGCAATTGGAGAAACGATCTGATGTAATATTTGGATTCTCTAGGGTCTAAAGGCTATATAGCCTATACAAACTATATATTATATTTTGTTTATTTCGTGAAATTCAGACAGAAATTAGTTTACGCATATTTGTATTTAATTTGGAAAAAATATCGTGAAATTGCTTCAAATTGTTATAACTCGACTATTTTATCAGATAATGACATGGGGTTATTTAGTTTTGATACGTTCTTTTAATTACCTACAAAATGAAGTCAAGGTCAATTTTGAGGTCATGATCTTATTTTTTTTTACCTTTCTGATTTTATTTTTCCGCTTTGTATAGATATGTATATTAGAATATTGTTGGAATTGATACAGTGATCATTTTGATGTCTGGACTAAGGTCAGGGGTTCAAAGGTCAAGGTCACATATGAGAAAAAATAATAAAATGGTTAATTATCTGGACAACTATACATTTGTATAGACATGTATATTAGAATATTGTAGGCATTTGCACAACAATCATTTTGATATATGAATGAAGGTCATATGTTCCAAGGTTAAGGTCATAGATGAAATATTAATACTGAAATGGTTAATTATCAAAAAACTATAAACTCTTTGTATAGGCATGTATATTGGAATATTGTAGATATTGGCCTAACAAACAGTTTGCTATATGAATGAAGGTCATGAGTTCAAAAGTCAAGGTCACAGATGCAAACGAATACTGACATGGTTAATTATCTCAAAAACTGTAACTTTTTTGTATAGGCATCATGTATATTAGAATATTGTAGGTATTGCCCTATCATCTTAATATATAGATGAAGGTCATAGTTTCATATTTTTAGTTGTTTATAAATAACATTGTAGCTAGACTTTAGATTTGTTATATGTAGCATATTTAGGACATGCAAAAATCCTTGGCCCATACTGCTGAAAATTTGGACATTTTCTTTAATTAATTTCATTGACCATTGGACCTCTGCACAAGATATGCCTCAGGTGAGCGTTAAGGCCCATGGGCCTCTTGTTATGTTTTAAAACAATTCAGCTAGCCATTATTTATAAGGTGAGCGTATCAGACCCAATGGGCCTCTTGTATATGTGTATATAGTGTATGCCGTATGTTGTCCATCTGTCCCTCTGTCCAAGAAGTTGTATCCGCAACTCCCCCTAAACTACTAAATTGATTTTATTGAATCTAAGCAGAAATGGTTAGTAGCTAGTAATAGTTTGCATATTAAAAGATGTTGTCGTTAACTGGTCCTCTTTAATTACTGAAGGGATTTTATTGAATCTAAGAAGGAATCATCAAGGGTTAGTGTTGTGTGTTGCCTTGTATATTAAAAATGGTAGCTTTCAGACCATCTGTCTACGTAGAACTTATATCTGCTATTCACAACTCTGCGTAAACTTCTGATGGGATCGTTTTAGACTAACTCTGTATGTCAGTGTTTCTGTTTTCTGAAGAACTTGTATCTGCAAATTCTCTCAAATTACCGAAGGAGTTGAGTAATAGTGTTTAATTTTCCAGTGAAGGTTATTTTACTTATATCGAGACATCGCCAGCCACTAGTATGAGCGAAGGTGCAGAAAATTTTTCTGTGCGTTGCGCTGATGGCATTATACAACAGGTTCTTTGTCGTGCGTTCCACGCCTAACATGAAACAAGACCTCGTTTATTTTAAGTTCCCATCCGAAAGAACCGCGACTTTCATTTGGTAATGCCGCGTGCATGGCGAAAGAACAGTCACTGCACACTTTCGAACCCACGACCTACCACTTACGAAGCGAGCACATTACCAACTGAGCTACCTCTGTAGTTTAGGGATTGTATTGAAACCAAACAGAAATGATGGTGAGCTAGTGATGTGTTGCAGTTTCAGAAGATGTTTGTTGTCAGTCCATCTGTCTAAATACGGAGAATTGGATTCCACAATTCCTCCTTTATTACTGAAAGAATAATTAAAACGAAGCAGAAATGTCTAAAATTAGTGATCTGTTGCTTATTAAGGATTACTCAACTTTTGTGGTTTTTCGCACATGACATGAATCATTTCACTTATATTGAGTTGGTCAATTCTTGGATGACAAAGACAAATGGAATACTCGGGAAAACCAATAACAATATGCAAGGTAATTCATTTTGTCGCACTAGAATTTGCATTTGTGAGAATCGATTCTAAGAGTTGAGTGGTGCTGTGATCGTAGACCAGTTTATAAACATTCTGTCATCATACCTTCAATGACAAATAACAATATTTACAGAATCCGAAAGCCTCATGAGCCTCATAATGCTGTGAGATTATATGCAAACTGTTAACAACATTACCCTGTATGCTATACTTTTCATTAGATATATATACATACATGTATATAATGATCCACACAATACATGATGGGTAGTGTAAGGTCCATATTATTGTCACCTCTCGAAATTCATTGTAAACCTCGGCTTCGCCTTGATTAACAATCAAAATTCTCGGGGTGATAATATGGACTGTCACCCTATCGGTTATGTAAGGTTGATATTTCAGTTGTTGTACATTTCTGTCAACATACTAATCTCTTTGTACTTCTGAATCACATCTCTGGACAGACGTTCGTCCAAAGTTGCGAATTTTGTTTTGATAAAAACGGCTGAACCATTTTTTGATAAGAGGGTTCATTATTGTTTCTTTTGAAGGCCAATTTCTATAATGAAGATGGTGAAATTGCCTTTCTTGGGAAAAAAATCAAAACTATTTGTTCTGTTTGTCTTTTCTTTGATGGTTGATATTACCCTTCCCATTTCTTAGGATAATTTATTCGGTATGTAAGCGTGTGTAATGCTTTCCTCATGGTACAAAGTCTCCAGCTAATAAAAAAACCAAAGGGACTTTTTACACTAGCGCATTTGTACTGTGGAAGTATATTAATTAGCGAAGTTATTCAAAGGAAAGAAATCCACATGAGGATTTTTTTCTTTTTTGAGAGAATTCCTCGCGGTACTCATTCACAATTTTAAATAGGAGGTGCTTACCTTTTCAGAGCACTCAACATCACTTCCTAGGTAAAAGTTCACGTGCTGAATCAAAAACAAACATACCAATCTATGTCCAAACCACAATCCCAAAGCAAACTGAAAATTTTGAAACTAGCACATTAAGTTAAACACATGATCTTGCACCAGGGGAGTGAGGCCGGGTGCTGCGGGAGAGAAACACCCCCTGTTTAGCTACATGTAGCTATACCCGTCACGTTTGTAACTTAATTTGCCATTTTCAATTTTTTATTGCTTTTGGCAACTGGAGATTGCGTGTGGTTATTTAGTATCCAGCTACAGATTCGTTTGATATATGGATATGAAGGCGGTCACACACAACACAATCATACCGATCCATGTCCAAATCACAATTTCAAAAGGAAAGACTAAACCATGAAAACTGGCAAATAAAATTAAACACGTGTATTTTCACCAGAGATGTGAGACCGGATACTTTGATCACGTCTTATATGTCTAGCTAAAATCGCCACACGGAGACCGCATACTCTACCCACGTCCTATCTGACTTGCTAAACCCACCACACGGAGACCGGATACTCCACCCACGCCCTATCTGGCTTGCTAAACCTACCATACGGAGACCGGATATTCTACCCACGTCCTATCTGGCTAGCTAAAACCCCGCCAAACGGAGACCGGATATTCTACCCACGTCCTATCTGACTTGCTAAACCCACCACACGGAGACCGGATACTCTACCCACGTCCCATCTGGCTATCTAAACACGCCACACGGAAACCGAATACTCTACCCACGTCATATCTGGGTAGCTAAACCCGCCACACGGAGACCGGATACTCTACCCACGTCCTATCTGGCTAGCTAAACCCACCACACGGAGACCGGATACTCTACCCACGTCCTATCTGGCTAGCTAAACCCACCACACGGAGACCGAATACTCTACCCACGTCCTATCTGGCTAGCTAAACCCGTCACACGGAGACCGGATATTCTACCCACGTCCTATCTGGCTTGCTAAACCCACCACTTGGAGACTGGATAAGCTACCTACGTCCTATCTGGCAGGCTAAAACCGCCACACGGAGACCGGATACTCTACCCAGGTCCTATCTAGCTAGCTAAACCCACCACATGGAGAGATACTCTACCCACGTCCTATCTGGCTAGCTAAACCCCGCCACACGGAGACCGGATACTCTACCCACGTCCTACCTGGCTAGCTAAACCCCGCCACACGGAGACCGGATACTCTACCCACGTCCTATCTGGCTAGCTAAACTCGCCACACGGAGACCGAATACTCTACCCACGTCCTATCTGGCTAGCTAAACCCCCCAGACGGAGACCGGATACACTATCCAGATCCTATCGGGCTAGCTAAACTCGCCACACGGAGACCGGATACTCTACCCACGTCCTATCTGGCTAGCTAAACCCACCACATGGAGACCGGATACTCTACCCACATCCTATCTGACTTGCTAAACACACCACACGGAGACCGGTTATTCTACCCAGGTCCTATCGGGCTAGCTAAACCCGCCACACGGAGACCGGATAGTCTACCCACGTCCTATCTGGCTAGCTAAACCCGCCACATGGAGACCGGATACTCTACCCACGTCCTATCTGACTTGCTAAACACACTACACGGAGACCGGTTATTCTACCCAGGTCCTATCGGGCTAGCTAAACCCGCTACACGGAGACCGAATACTCTACCCACTTCCTACCTGGCTAGCTAAACCTGCCACACGGAGACCGGATACTCTATCCACGTCCTATCTGGCTAGCTAAACCCGCCACATGGAGACCGGGTACTCTACCCACGTCCTATCTGACTTGCTAAACACACCACACGGAGATCGGTTATTCTACCAAGGTCCTATCGGGCTAGCTAAACCCACCACACGGAGACCGAGTACGCTACCCACGTCCTATCTGACTTGCTAAACACACCACACGGAGACCGGTTATTCTTCCCAGGTCCTATCTGGCTAGCTAAACCCGCCACACGGAGACCCCATACTCTACCCACGACCTATCTGGCTAGCTAAACCCGCCACATGAAGACCGAATACTCTACCCACGTCCTATCTGGCTAGCTAAACCCGACACACAGAGATTGGATACTCTACCCACGTCCTATCTGGCTAGCTAAACCCGCCACACGGAGACCGAATACTCTACCCACGTCCTATCTGACTTGCTAAACACACCACACGGAGACCGGTTATTCTTCCCAGGTCCTATCTGGCTAGCTAAACCCGCCACACGGAAACCGGATACTCTACCCACGTCTTATCTTGCTAGCTAAACCCACTACACGGAGACCGGTTATTCTACCCAGGTCCTATCTGGCTAGCTAAACCCGACACACAGAGAATGGATACTCTACCCACGTCCTATCTGGCTAGCTAAACCCGCTACACGGAGACCGAATACTCTACCCACGTCCTATCTGACTAGCTAAACCCGCCACACGGAGACCGAATACTCTACCTACGTCCTATCTGGCTAGCTAAACCCGACACATGATACAATAAATAATAACAAAACTAACCTCATGTCATTATATTTATGAAGAAGAAGCAAGTTGTAACATTGTTTCAATATATAGAATATATATATGCATTAAAAATCAACGACGGACTTGCGTTTACCCTAAAGTCTCTAATACCAGTGATAATGAATTTTGCACTACAACATAGCTCTCGGTATAAACACCACTTTGTTAAAACCTTCTGAATTTCAGCTGCATCAAACCATTCTTGTACTTAAACATGATACTTAAACACAATGTCAAAGAAACTTATTTGTTAATGAACACTCGCTTTGTCTCCAACAAAAAATTGAATTGATCAAATTTGTCTCCAACAAAAAATTGAATTGATCAAATAAATGATCCGATAAATTGTTATTATCTTTTTTTTTATTAAACTAACAATTAGTGCTAACTTTGATTTATTTTCCCAGCACTAAGTATTACTATGCAATTTTAATCGAAGCAGACGGTGTGTGTGTGTGTGTGTGTGTGTGTGTGTGTGTGTGTGTTGATAACATAATAGTGTGTTTTGTTGTTTTTCATAACCAAATATTAATGTCATTGCTTTTCTCCATTAGACATTTTCATCAATTCGTATGCTTTGTTCAAACAACAACTGTCTGTTTTTAAAAGCACGTTACAACAGACCAGAAGCACTGCCGTTGTCTCTTTGATAACCTTTCCCGCGTTCTTGTGTCAGTAAGGTAATCTTCTACGTCATTGTATCCGCGAAGTAAAATTGCTAAAAGCCGAGCTCTTGAAGGTGATGATGTTTTTGGAGCGTCAATCACGGGGAAATCAGGATCGATATTATTCTGAAAATAGAAAGAAAAATAAACACAAAGGTCATTAAACGTTTAGGAAAAATATTTTAAAAACTACTGAAAACAACAAAAGTTCTTTTTTACATTTCAGAAAAATTAGATTAAATTACAATACTATTCTAAAAACAGAAAAATAAAATAGATTTCATCCAGCTTTGATTTTTATGCTTTTTGGAATTCAATTAAAATTCTAAAGAATAAACAAAAACTATAATAAGCTAACAGGTTGGCATTTTCTGTGTGGATTTTAACTAATTAATTCTGATTTGTAAACATAAAACCTTTAAAGACAATCCGTTTTTAATAGGGTTTTATAACATTTTAATTGGACTAATATCTCCTTCTTAACAGATTTCGATTTAAGAGCCCGTTTTAATTTCTAAATTGTTTCACTACATTGCATTTTGTTTGTGGATTTATTCACTATTGTTTACTTAATTTGTAAGTGTGATTTTACGTTTATTCAGTTATTTCTGGCCATTAAATGTGGGAGATCCTGGTTCTGAATGAAACACGAAAAACTGCGTCTCTCTTAAAATTATATTAAAAACTGCAAAGTAGGCACACAGTTTAAGGCTTGTAGTTGTATTAATCACTGCGGTAGCTCAGTTAGTAGAATGCTATTTCCGTAAGTGGTAGGTCGTGGGTTCGAACCCCGATCAGGTCTGACCCAAGACTTGAAAACGGGTGGTGACTGTTCTTTCGCCACGCCCTCGGCATCATGAAATGAAAGTCACGGTTCTTTTGGGTGTGAACTTAAAACAAACAAGGTCCTGTTTCACGGTTAGCTTTGCACGATAAAGAACTCTGCTGTATGATGCCATCAGCGCAACACACAGGCAAAATTTCTGCCCTTCGCCTATAGCTAGGGACGTCTCGATGTAAGTGAAATATTCTTAACTGGGACGTTAAACACCAATGTCCCTGCCGATTTGTCTGGCCATAAAATGACACAACACACATTATATATACAAGACACATTTTGAAACTACTAAAAATACAAAGAGAAAATTCAGAAAACACAGGTTTTAATGTCAGATGTCAACATTTTAGAAATTTTTTTGTCACATCATTGTTTTCATCAAAATTGAAATCCATGTAAAATGTTATTCTTCATTAAACTCAAAGCATGTTTTTTTTAACTGGACAGGTAATGCAATTACGAAACCGAAACATCAAGCGAACGAAATGAGTAAACAACAGGAGCTATTTATAATTATAATGTTTTGTTCAGTAACAATCTATTTGAGACTAAATGCCATTATAGGACCATAGTTATCATTGATTTAATGACGTCACTAATTTTTTGTTTATGTCTATATGCGTGACGTCATGTTTTATTTGTTCGAGGAACTAGAAATACATATCGTAAATGGCAGTGTTTTTAAATTTATTTCAGGATTAAACACCAAAATAAAATTTTCAAAAAACTAAAATATAAATATAACTTTGAACTTTCTAGAAATGTCGTTTAAAGTGCTATAACTTCCGTTGTCGTGCGAAGCAAACCAATCATAACGTGCTAGTGCAGTTCATTGGCTTTTTTCAATGGAAATTATAGTGCTATAAATAACATTTCTAGACAGTTTGATGTTATTTTAAATTTTACATTTTTGAAAATATTATTTTGGTGTTTTCATCCTGAAATAAATTTAAAACACGTCTAGTTACAACATGTATAGAAAGCTTTTATAACCCCCCTCCACTTTGTAAGGACATGGATAACACATGTCTTTACTTACATGCCAATTTTACAGCACTGGACGCCCGTTTCGGAATGCAATTCCCTATCAGTAGTGCTTGGAACAAAAGTTGTGAAATCAAAAATTTTTAGGGGTTGAAAATATATCCAAAGGACCCAAAAACATTTAACCAAATTTAGTCAAGCAAACCCTTTGCCTGACGGAACATACCTTAGGTTTTTGAGGAATTTCAGTTTTTAACAATCAGGATTAAGAGAGTAGTATATCTCTGACATTACAAACCATTGCCTATATTATTATACCCTTGGGTATGCTTAGTCCACAGAAGAGGTTTAATCAAAACAAACATATATGTCCGAATCACAATCCAGAAGCAAAGTAAAAACTTTAGAACTTACAAGTCAGGTTAGACACGTGAACTTCCACCAGGGAAGTGGGGCCGGGTGATTCGGAAGGGTAAGCACCTCCTGTTTAGCTAGCTACACCTGCAACGTGTGTAATAAAAATTGTGTTAAGTTAACATGGAACTATGGGACATCAAATATCTCCAGGGCAATCCTAGACACGGTGACATCAAACTTATCAACAATAATGGATGACGGCCATAAAACTTTTTGAGGGCCTTGATAAGCCTAGGTTTGCAATACCCTAAGTCAACAATTTATTTGAAAGCAGCCTACTTCTTTGTATAAAGTCTCTGTGATACACATTACATGCATATCAGTGTTAATTTACAGCTCTTGACGACCGTTTCCGAACCAAACCTCATTATGACAATTGTTCATTTACAAAATACGGAAAGTTTTCTTTTGACGGTATACTGGTAACAAAGTATAATACACAACTAACGTATCATAGAGTTGTTCTCATCAAGACCGAATTTTATCTGTAAAACCGGTAAAACCTTATTAGAATACGCTGAAGAACCTATTTGTTTTTGACAAATAAGATCTTTGCACGCTAATTGAGTGTGCGACATAAAATATAAAAAACTCGGTTTAATAAATCAAAATTATATAAAAGAAACAAAGATATTTAAATTAAATTGGATGTTGTTGATTGGTTGACTGCACACACATTAGACAAATTAATTGACAATAGATAAATTTATATATTAAATTCGTTTTAATCCAATAAAATTCTGTTCTATTTGAATGATAAAAGCCATAAAGACATCAGTATTAGAACTCATTTGGCTGTTATCATACCATTAACATCTGCTTTATGGGTTCGAAGCAACCACAACAGTACTTTCACCCCCACAACGTAAAATACTATCAATTAACGGCTAATACTGGGATAAAACCCGGAGATTCTGGCTGATAAAAGGTCATAACGTTGATTGGATTGTGTTTTTGATAGCTTTGATCACTGGTCTATCATCAGCACATATAGAACGTTATGATCTAATCTCTGTTTGTACTTACCTCGTTAAACCATCTACTATCGCTTTTAACCTTTTAATTTCCAAGTTATACCAAAATGAGCTTTATTCAACAGACATCTAGCATTGTTTTTACTCGTAAATTGTATTCAAATGACAATTATATCGTAAATCATGGTACTATTCAAACCTGTTTAATATTTTATATTGACTTGTTCATAATCAAAAACAAACATACTTATCCATGTCCGTATCACAATCCAGAAGCAAAGTAAAGACTTTGGAACTGACAAGTCAGGTTAGACACGTGAATTTCCATCAGGGAAGTGAGGCTGGGTGCTCCGGAAGGGTAAGCACCTCCTGTTTAGCTAGCTACACCAGCCACGTGTATAATCTAATTAGTGTGAAAGGAACATGGACCTATGGGACGTCAAATATATCCAGAGCAATCCTGGACATGGAGACACTAAACTTATCACCAATACTTTGATGACGGCCATAAAACTTTTTGAGGGCAAAATCAACAATTTATTTGCAAGCAGTCTGCTTCGTTGTTCATAATTTATTGAACAAGTTTCAAAATATGAACTATTGTTGGAACGACTCAGTTTGTAACAGTGAATTATTCCTTAGAAAATGAAATAAACTGATATATTTCTTACTTATTTATGCCTAGTCGTAACAGGAAATCTGTATGCGCCTCCGCGATTAGCCTAGAATATATCTGCACAGGTTAAAACGTTGGCTCTATTTGATTTAACATGTTAAAAAACCAGGCTAATGGCGGATTCTGTTGCACATATGACGTAAAACGTCACAAGGGACATCACTTCCAATGTAAATATCGCCCTTTTCGCCATGTAAAATACCCATAGCGCCAACATTTTCCTTTCTACAGAAATACTTTATGACAATCGCGGATTCGCATACAAATTTTTAGTTACAACTAAGTACTATTAAGTGAAAAAAATCAATCTTTTGATTTTCTATGGAAATAAAGAGTATTTCATTGTCACTAACGGAGTGGTTCCAACAGTAGTTGATGCTTACAATGACCAAAGGTTTGTTGTGTTTTTCCATTACTCCTGGTTCTCCACCATTCATGAACTGACCGCCTTGATATAAGTAACGCATCTCGACTACTTCATTAACCAACCCAACTCTTCATCTTACAAAGTGTGGAACGCCCTTGCCCAAGTTTCACAAAAAATTCTTAAATAAGATTTTCCTTAATTAAGAACTGGAAAATCGTATACCTTAATAATTATGAAATTCAAGTCATTTTGAAGATTACTTTCAGCTACATTTACATTTTTATATTTAGTTTTTTTTTTCAAAATTGTACTTCAAAAAAGATTGTGCGACTTATCTTTGATTCAATGCGAAAAAATAAAAGGTCAATCAAACAACCCACTATATACGATTAATCTCCCTCTATGTGCACGTGTATTCAAATTTATTAAAACTTTGTAGAAAATTAAAATTGATCTATATCGGAGATACACGGATATATAAATCAGTCCATGTGTATCGATTCCGTCTTCCAAACATCCTATACAAACAATTCTCACAGTTTTTGTCCAACAACTCCTAGAGTGTGTAAAATGCCGCGTACAAAATTAATAACTTATCACGCATTCAGTTCCTGTCTTGAGTTTCCGATTATAGTTTATTATACATATTGGAAATTTTAAGCATTCAGAACACCATAAATTCCGTTGACAACTCAAGTACGAGGACAATTTAGTTGAGCATAAGAACGCCAAATTTTATTTGATAAATCTATTTGCGAGCACATTTTAGTTTAGCATTCCGAACATCATAAATTTGGTTGATAACACAAGTAAGAGTGCACTTAGGTTAAGACATTGAGAACGCCAAATCTTTGGTTCACAACCCAAACTTGAGCGCCTTTTAGTTAATATACCCAGAAAGCCATACACTTGTATGTAGTTGACAACAAAGATACGGGCACACTTTAGTTAAGCATGAGAACGCCAAATTGTTTTGACAACTCATATGTGAGCTTGAGCTCGTTTTAGTTAAAACGCCCAGAACGGGATATGATTGGTACGAGCACACTTTAACAAAGCAAACAGAACGCCAAATTTTGGTTGACAAACTAAGTAAGAGGACACTTAGAACGGAATATCTTTGGTTGACAAACCATATTGGAGTACATTTTAGTTAGAGCATTCAGAACAGTATATCTAGTTGGCGTCCATAATTTGAGCACATTTTAATTTAAGCATTCAGAACGCCATATCTTTGGATGACATTTTACTTTAAGCATTTAGAACGCCATGTGTTTAGATGACAACCCATATACGAGCACATTTTAGTTTAAGCCTTCATAACGCAACAGTTCTGTTTAACAACCCATATAAGATGCATTTTAGTATAAGAAATTAGAACGCCATATCATAGTTCAGTTTTATTAGGATGACAATTTGCGCTTAAACGTCACCACTCATAAGCCAAGTTAAAATAGTGTTACTATACCCACCCAATACGCTTGACAAAACCCAGTGAATGTTGCCCATTGTGCTTATTGTTGTTTTGACAAGTTATCCGAGATCAACAGGAACTTTCATGACTTTCGCTTCAGATAAAAGTGATCTCAAGAATCTCACATATTCCTTCATAACTAAACCACTAACAAAACTACTGAGATTAAAATACATTAGTGAATGAATGAATGAATGAATGAGTGAATTATTGATTTAAACAACATCAGTATTATTACAACTATTCACAGCTAGAAAATGTAAAGGATACCATAGTAACAATAAAACTAAGTTACTGTAGAACTAAATAAAATATAACATTATTAATAAAATATTATACCAGCTTTATTTTACAGCACTAGAGTCGTGTCGGAATATAATTCCTCATCAGTAGTGCTTGAATCAAAATTATGCAACGAAAAGTTTGTTTTTTTTTTCAAGATGTTAAAAATATAAACAAAGAAGCCTAAAATATATTTTACTGAATTTTCCTAAGAAAATACTTTGCATGAGGGAGTAAAAATTAGTTTTTGAGGAATTTCACATTTTAACTAGCAGCAAATTTAGACAATAGTATATTTTGTTATTAAATAACATTCTTGTATAAAAATACCAGTAATATCACAGACAATATATTGATGAAATACGATGTATATAAAGCACTAGAAGATATACAATAACATAACATTGAATTAAACACATTTAGGTTTCCTGGAAGAAGTTAAAAATTTTGGATACATTGACATGATTTAATTGGTGACTTAAATTATGACTTGAATGACTTAAAATTCATGAGGCTGGTTCAAATTACCCTTTAAAGCTAAGGGTTTAGAAATTGTGCGATATGTTATCTTTCTTGAATAGATATCCATCGAATTCAAACAAATTGACAACATACATCTATAAAGCTTTTTGTTCCTGATTTTCTAGATACGGCTTTCAATTCCAACTATGGAATTTTTTTCAGTAAGAGAACAATTTTTTTGATTTATCGGGTAATTAAGTCAACAATATCATTTTAATGATTACAATTTTTGCACGTACAGACCACTCTTGTGAGCTAGCCATATCCAGGGCTTGATTTGTAAATAACGGCTATGTACACTGTCACAAACTGGGCCTGTTGTTGCGCATTTGATTCATATTTAAAATAATGCATTGTCATATATAAATTTGTATATCTTAATACAATTTTCACTGGGTTATATATATCCATTCATCAATCAAACACAAACATGCATGCCCGTCCATTTTCGAATCACAATCCAAATATTTAAGTGGAGTGAGACAGTAAGCTCCGGGAAAGTAAGTAAATCCTGTTTAGTGAGCTACACCCGTCACTTGTAATTGAAAGGGCATGGAAGTATGTGACGTCAAATATATACATGGTTATTTTGGATACAGAGACATCATACTTATCAATAATATAATAATGTAAGTTACTACATGTAGTTTAGAAAATGTAAATTCCTCTTTCTGTTGTTCCCTAAATTTTGTAATTTGTAATCTTGTGAAAAAAGAGAGTACAGCGTTACTATATTAATCTTTTAATAAGCAGACATTCGCATAAAAAAGTGTGTAATACTTTTGTTATGATGTGTTGGTACAATTGTCTTTAGAAGAAGGAGTGATATTTAGCGTAAGCAAGACTATCAAAGTCTATAATTATTTAAAAACATTCCTCCCACCCCATCCCCACCCCGCAATTAATTCATATGTTGCAATTTGTAAATTTGTGAAAACAAAGTAACTTAATGTTTCTAGATAATAAGCAGGGATTTTATTTTTAAAAAAATCATAATGATGTTTTAGACTTTCTTTGTTAAAAAGTTAATATTTCGAGGAGTGTCATTTAGAGAAGGCAATGATAAAAGCTTTAGTTTTAAATTTCAGAACCCCACCCGCACCCCCACCCCGCACACACAATTTACCGGCAAACTGACATATTTTGTAATTTGTAAAAACAAAGGTCCTTGTTTCTAATAAGCAGAGATTTGTTTGTTTCAATTGGTAATGATGTTTTAGAGACCACCTTTCTTTATCAGAAGGGTCATATTTTTAGAAAGCAATATAACAAAGAGTATAAACCATCCACCCTCCCGCAGACACAATTTACCAGCAAACATTCTCCAAATGTCAACTAAGAAGCATAATGATAAGTTTTCTATTTTTATTGTTTATTCTATCTCCTTGTTTGAGATTCACTATCACCAGACACTGAACATGAAATTGCAATTAGCCCTACATCGGCATTTCTAAGAAATATATAACTTTATCACGAACGCTAAACCATATCGCAATAATACTAGATCTAGATAGTACACACCCGTCATTGTACAGTAAAGACCTATCGAAAGTTTAACAACACTAAACTAATGAATTAATGCCGATTCGACAGCTCACGTCGGCCTCCCGTTTTCTATATATAAGCATCTTTTCTGTGACTGCTATTTGTATCCCTTTTTGGATTTCGGCCATTGACTATCCATTCGGTACCTGCACTCCAACTCGTTATAGTTAGCTCAGTGTTAAACTTTCGACAGGTCAGTACTGTATATCAGATTAACAGAAAAACGTAAAATGACATTACATCACATTTATCTATTTTAATCACGAAAATAACTTCGTAATGATTTACGCGACGTTAAAATCAGAATTTAACATCTTTTGTCACTCTTTAAAGGCATTTTCTAGTTATTGACTAGTATATATATGAGTTTCCCACTATCTGTATTTTTATCTGTTGGTAATATATAAATACCGGTAGATAAGTCAGTTTCATAGATAACATTTTCGTTTTTAAAACAAAAATTTCAGAGATTAAGAATAGTTACGCCATTATGTCCCCCAAAAACAGAGTGAGGGGTAATGGCATATACAATACAGACATGTCAAAAGATTAACATCAAACTAACGAACTATTGATGAATCATCTGCTCATCTCGGTCCCTTAATAGCTTCATCAGGGGCGTAGAATAAAATGAGACAACCGAGGCAACTGTCTCGGTAATAAAAATCAGTTGGTATTTTTTCTTTCAATTTTTACAGAAACACGAAGATAATAGAAAAGGATAAAAAATAATTTATAGTGCACAAATATATAATTTTGTTTTGTACTGAGTCGAACCGACTTGATTTTTCAGAGTTACTAAGTTGTTTTATTTGTTAAACAATACAAAGTTTTGCTCTGCTTTTTTGACAATGTTTATTAACATGGAATGGTTTGCTTGTATCTAAATTCACTAACTTTCTTTCATATGAACTAGTATCATTTTACAGGTTAATATATATAATATTATTATTTTTACTGAAAGTTTTACAACTTTTGAGGTCCAGGCGTCGCAATAAAGCTTTATTAAACACCTTTTTCAATCCCCCGGCTCCCTAGATATGATGCGCCTCCGGAGCCTTCTATTTTTAGCCTCGTTAAAATTAATACCTATCTACGCCCCTGTTTATATAACGACAGATCCTATGTATCTTTTGGCAGTTTTTCTGTATCTCGGCCAATCGACAGCTGAGTTACGACCCCTTTTTCGTTAGCTCAATGTTAAACGTTTGACTGGTCTGTCCTGTAGTGTTTACTCCTCAATTACTTCGACAACATGTGGTCTGCCACTTTTCTTGAAAGCTATTCAATCTATCTTTACGAAACTTTACAGGAACAATCTTTGTATATAATACATTTGTCCTTGTATTTTGACTGTGCACATGGTTGGGAATGAAGTCCTCCTAGTAAAATTTATTCGCTTATATCGATACAGTCAATTCAAAGATGGTAACCACAGAAAACCGAAGAACTCCGGCAAGCGAATGGACAAATTGTCTTACAAGGTTCTGTTCCGAGCCTATGCACTGAGAGTCTCTGTAGTCTAAATGGTTGGGGATTTCAGTGGGGGCTGGTTTGAAATGGCATTGGATTTCAGTCATATCATATTGGTTGGGCGTTTTCTCGATCAAATATCAAAATTGTAAATCAGAATTAAGGACACTTCAAAGACATACTTCTTTATTATTTTATGAAAAAGAATGAATATAGTTTTGTATAATGGTGATGTATGACCATGTTTTCTAGGGTAGAATGTGATCTATAGAAATGATTTATGGTCATGTTTTCGAGGTTGAATGTGGTATTGTATAGAAGTCATATTTAAAGTGTCATGTTTTCTGGGGTATAATACATGACCATGTTTCTAGGCTTTGTAATATTTAAGGCCTTATTTGCCTTACAATAAATAAAAACCATTGCGACATATGATTGAAGAAAGCGTTAAGATTATTTTGGAATGATTGGTAAAATATTGCGTCTTTGAGGTGATTAACATTAATTTGATGACATAATTCTTTCAAGAAATGTCAAAATGTTACGAAAAATGTCCGTGATGAAATAGACATTAATATGATGACACAATTCTGTCAAGAAAAACCAATAAGCGACACACGATGGACAGGAATGATTTTTTAATTTACCATGTGCTACTTTTGAGTATATATGATGAAATAACAAACCTCCGTGTAAATATATAACTTAATCATACCTGTATAATAAGTATGATATAATTCGTTATTACATAGTCCGTATTTATAAATGTTAAAGGTTAATTTGGATATGTCACAAAGATTCGTCTGAGGAACCTATAATACAGGGTGTGTATCATATTATAATTTTTTTAATTTTCTGAATGAAATATTCGACAGGTGTATTACATATCAATACCAGGGCCATACTGTTTAAGTGTTTAGGCCTTCAACTGCAATGTGCCCCATCGCTGTGTGTTCGGAACAGGTCTACCGCATGAGGAAAGGGTATTCCTTGGCATAAGCCTCTTCCAGTGGGATTGGTACCAGTGTTATGCACTGAGTTGGATGTGATCTATATTTGCGACTTTGCATGCATATGTGTTAAAGATCGGCATTAGTACAGACAGTACAAAAAGTAGATAATAAATATTTTCACAAAACTCACGCACCGAATGACCCTGTGTTTACATTAATTCTTCAGTTTGTTAAGAAAAACAATAATTGATTCGACGTAAAATAACAATCAACAGATAACAACATATCTGTATCAGCCCGCTTCCGGCTATAACAAGCTTACTTCCGACTGGATCCGTCTCGCTCCAGTTAATACTTTGGTTCTATAGAATATTGATAATCAATTCATTAAAATGGAATAATCCCATTCCACTAGTACTTTCATTATTATAACACAAATGCGCTATTCTCCAGCTAATTTACTTAATGCCGTCAATGGTTACTGGTGTTCCTTTTATTCTCAATTTCGATTTTACACGTTTGGCAGGTGTATATAGCTAAACAGGAAGCGCTTGTCCTTCTAGAAAACCCGGCCCTAATATATCTCTCCTGGTTCAAGTTCACGTGTTTAAATAAATTTGCCACTTTCTTCCATGTTGCTTTTTGGATTGTAATTTGAACATGGACCAGTGTTTGTTTTTTACTTTGCTTTTTTTTTGGAATTCGTTTTGAACATGGAGCGGCATGTTTGTTTTTTGCTTTTCTTTGTTTTTTTTTATTTATTCATTTATTTATTTATTTATTGATTGGAATTTGCACATGGACCGGGATGTTTGTTTTTTTAACTTTGCCTTTTTTTATTGCGAGGCCACATTTATACCTTGTAAATTATGGCCATTTCCTTATTAAGGCTTTCTTATCCCCTCAAGTTCAAGCAATCTATTGTACTAACAGGTCATCAAATCTTCACCTCAGATCTATCGAAAGTTTAACACGGAGCTAACGTAAAAAGAGTCGAATTTCGGCTACCGAGTGGTTCTGATAGATATGGATAGCTAGTGACTAAAGCGGAAAAAAAGGTGCCGCCGAGAAATAAGTAACGAGGGGTCGTATTCAGCTGTCAATATTTGACACTAATTCGTTAGCCTAGTGTTAAACATTGAACTAGTGTTTTCTGTTTACTTACTCCTATATTGACCATTATAAGTTCATCGTACATGTAGGAGTCCATACTGGGTGGGTGTTCAAAAGACGAACGTCACAAAAAAACACAATAATTCTATTGCAATGAAGGAAAAAGTAACAACCAACCAAGCATTTAATAAATCAACCAAAGGCATGGCTTTTCAAAAAAGCTGGATATTTCCTGTGTGGTGAACAAAAAATGAACCAAACAAAAAACAGCAACAACCAAACAACGATTTAATAAATGAACCAAAGACATGCCTTGTCAAAAAGCTGAATATTTGTGTGGATAAACTAAAATGAAACAAACAAGCTAAAAAAGCAACAAAAAGCACAATCATTTAATAAATCAACCAAACACATGGTTTGTCAAAAAGCTGAATATTTTTTGTGGATAAACAAAAATGAAACAAACAAAAAACAGCAACAACCAAACAACCATTCAATAAATAAACTGAAGACATGCCTTGTCAAAAAAGCCATATATATCTGGTACAATGAAACAAAACAACAATCGAAATGGAAATATGTGTCTTTATTTTAGTTAGATATCATCTACAAAGCAAGTCCAGCAGAACTCTTGTATCTTGTAGGTTACCATTCATGAACATATACCATGTGTTAGTTTATTATAATTATCAAAAAGCACAAATGAAGAAATACGATAGCGATGATTGTAATAATAGAATACTAAGCACGGTACATGATTTGGATTGTGAACTAAACATGATTTCTTAAATAAACTGTAGGTGTTAGTTGCATACTTCACAACATATACAATGTATATCGTTGGAAAGCATTTCAACGTAAATTTATCATGATATATTCACAACCCGTCCAGTTGCTAAACTGATCAAAATACAATGTTTCAGGAGTAGTGGTAGTACTAAATGGAAATGCCATGTTTTGTAGTTAAAAATGAATTTCATTATAGAATACATTAAAAAATAAATCATATAACATTTTTAAATGTATTTAATGATAGAATTAAAGCCTGGTTTATGATAGAAACAAGAAACACTACCACAGATAGATCGCAAATGTTCGATGTTTCACAGCTTTGTCTATACACAAGCTGTATTTGCAGAATACTACAGACATTTGTCTCAGCATGATAACATTCAGAGTGTCCAAACAATAGGTTATCCCCAAACTAGACTGTTAAAACTAAATATAGTATATGTGTATATATGTTTTATTAGCAATATGACTTTTTTATATATGCCATGTCTTTAATTAAATTCATAAAAGTTTAACTGTTCTTTTCTAATTATTTTGTAGCATATAATTAATAATAATTTGTTAAAAATTTCTTATGGAGGAAATAAAGTTTGAATGAATGAATAAAATTTTGCGGAAGGTCTGTGGTCTGTTTTTTTCTGTGGACACTCTGGTTTTCTCCAGAATCCTTAAACTGACCCTCTCTATATGTGAAAGAATCTTGACTGGGGCGTAAACACGATTATTCTTCTCCGCTCATATTAATAGCTAAATGATGCCTAATAATTTAATGTTTAAAGCTAATTTTAAAAGTTCCATTAAAATTTCTCAAAACAGCTCAGAATTTGTTGATATTAATATAAATTGTTTAAATTGTTAAAGCATTTCATCCCGTCAATCAAACCCACCGAATAAATTGTTAGTTTTATTAATCAAATAAAATTCTATAACGTTTTCTATGGAATTTAAATTTTCAAGTCGTTCTTTTTATGAGAGAATTGACTTTATTGTAATTCCGGTAATGTAAAATCATTAATCGCGCATATTTTTTGTCAGATTTAATAGTGATCTACTGAGCTATCCCATTTTGATAAGAAATTGTACAAAATTAATTTCACATCAACATTATTGTAATACTTGTAGATAAGTAACAACTGTTAAAACTGATATATAAGTTTTCTATGCACATGACTTTGTTGCTTTAAACATATATTCACATCCTTTAGTTCCATGACCATTTCATACTTAAATAAATGATTACACACGTAGTGGATGTAGCTAGCTGAACAGGATGTGTTTGCCATTCCGGAGCACCCGGCCCCACTCCCCTGGTGGAGGTTCGCATGTTAAAACATACGAAACCATGTCCGAATCACAAACCAGAAGCAAAGTAAAAACTTTAGAACTGGCAAATCGGGTTTGGCACGTGAACTTCCACCAGTGAAGTGAGGCCGGGTGCTCCGGAAGGGTAAGCACCTCCTGTTTAGCTAGCTATACGTGTGTAATCAAAATTTTGTGAAAGGAACATGGAAAATGGGACATCAAATATATCCAGGGCAATCCTGGATACAGAGACATCAAACGTATCAACAATACTCTGATTACGGCTATAAAACTCTTTAAGGGCCTTGATAAGCCTAGGCTTGCAGCTAATTTGAATCCCCATGTTCACGTTTGTGTTATTGAACATTTCTAGTTTTGTTGATCACGATTTAAATATTTAAAAAGAATGAATAAATGCATTATTTTTTAATCAACCATCACATGATCGTACTCCATTAATGTATAGTTAGTGGTCGTCCATAGCCATGGATTTATAATTAATTCTTTCAATATGTTTTGCAAGTATTTGTTATTCAGCTACAATTTTATCCAGGAAGCAGAAATGATAGATCAATGGGATTTTGGTGATTTCAAATTTCTTTTTTTATTTGATGTATCAAGATAAGACATTTTTTCTGATGCAATAATTGCCTTTTTACGTCATGTAGATGATCAGGTTGACGTCATATAGACCGATGATCGGTTTGACGTCATATAGACCGATGATGTATGTCTCTTTGGATGAAATCCCACTTTTTTAAAAAAAGAAAAAAGACATTACACGCAAGATCATATCAAGTATAGGAGTAATGAATAAACTATGAAAAACATTTGCATATGATGACATACACACCTGTTTTGTATCTGAAGAACCTGTAAGAGTTTCATTTGTTGCAGGCTTATATTTTATATTTCTTTTAAAAGACTTTTATACCATAAAAACATGTCAATTGGGTCAAAATTTGAAGCACCGGGTTTCAGTTTGTCAACAAACAATTTGTGAGGAATCTAAAGAAAGTTGCTTTATTTCTAGAATATAGCATAAAGGTTATACATATATTAGTTAACTTCATTCAGTCTTAAGTAAGGCATTTATTTACTACGTTCAATATGGTTGGAGTTGGGACAATATATTTATATCAAGATTTACAAACCATTGTGAAATGTGTTTTAATGTACAAATCCTCTACTCACTGTTTCTATTTCATTTTAACGTATTTTAGATAAAAATTCTTAAGTTTAAATAATTGTTACAAAGTTTAAATATTTGTTAGAACTAAACTGAGTGTTTTAGATGTCTGTCTTTTCCCCCCAGTACAAATTAATCACCAGACACGACGTTTTGAAAAATAGTTATGGCGACCAAATCAAAATATTATATACTACTTTTAAAAGAATTTAAAATTGAATGCTTTCGAAATATTCAAATAAAATTCTGATATTTAAATTCTACCTTATAATCATTACATAATTCAAATAACTTTGACGCCATTAACTTCCATTTAGACATACGAGCTTGTAAATAAAACCGAAAAAGTACCAAAACAAACGTTTAAGATGTAAATTCGTTATCTTTAAGTATTTAAAGTTCAAGGATGTTTTTTGTGACGGCAATGCACAAAACAAAATGTTATGCGTTGCGAATGGTTGCTGCTTTGTACCGAAAATTGTCGCAAGCCTAGAGAGAAGGAACAAATAAAATACAAAAAACCTGGACAATTAAATGACATTTGAAAAAAACCTTATTTGGTTACATATTATACTAGTTTTAATTTTCATGCACTTGACTCCCGTTTAGGAATACAATTCTCATCAGTAGTGCTTGGACCAAAATTATGAAACCAAAACTTTTTTACAAAGATGTTGAAAAGAAAACCAAATGACCATTATATATTTACCAAGATGGTCTTTTTTCTACCTGATCAATCTCGTCTTTTTGCAATTTTATTCTCGCATTTTCTAATTAAACCAAAAAGAAAGAGATGCATCTATAATGTGACTAAAACCTTGTAGCTTTATAATAAAATGGAAGATAAAAAATATCAAATGAAATTAAATACCTTTTTTTTTTACTTAAAACAATACAAACATAAAAGATATTGTCAAAGGAAAATTATAATTTTTAATTTAAAATTATATAATTTTAGCCAATCTTACCTGGTCGTTTTCAAATTCCATATCCGGTTTAATTACCATACCATGTGAGTTCTGTAGACAGGTAAATATAAGAATTAATGCTAAAACCAAGGCTATCGAGACAAAATCACACCGAGACATTATTAACTTAAAATGAATGTTAAATCTATTCAATTACTGGTACTTTTCACGTCGAGATCTTTTCTTTTCCTTTTGTTAAGTTCTTCAGTCTACCGGCGTACGTATCTCTTCAAATATTGTTACTTTTTTCGCTTTTTTCTTTCACCTTTGTTCAGTCTTTTAATCTACTTCCTTATATATAGTTTCTAAAGTTTCAGTATATGTCATTAAGCTATATTTTCTGTCATTCTTCAAAGCCTAGACGGTAAATGAAGCCTGCTATTATTTCTCTTGTCTTACTTTATCTTTCACTGACCAGTGTCAGTTTTTTCAGGTATCCAGTTATTTTCAATCGCCGCAATATTCTGAATGGACGGTATATAAAGACAGGTTTTATTACCGATCAAAGGGGCGTCGGAATGATTTTGCGGTTCATTAAATGGGAATATACGCGTGTGTGTATTGATCTGAGTAGTGAAGATACCATCCACGCATTCATCGTTATCATAATATCATTGTCACAATATTTTCATCTCTCTGTTGTAAATAATTAAACATATATATATCGTTTACCAATATCAAACAGTGTTTTACATTCTCACAACCAGAACATTTTAAGCTCAAATTTCAATTATCATTATTTTATTGGACTATGATATTGTGAAAACATTATAATTTCATTAATTCTGTTGCTTAAATATTAGTTTGCGTAACGGGCATTTTGGTAGACTTATTCAATAATTCCGGGTTTTAGTTTAAACGTCTAAGCTAACGTTCTGTCTATGTTATGCTGAATTTTAAATAAATGTGGAAAATCCTAATGTAATACAACAGCATCAAAATTGATTTTACCATATACAGTATTAGGGATATTATGATATATATGGATTAATATATAAATTCCGAGAATTAAATCTGTATGTCTGATAGAATGAGAAATAAATTGATGTCGCAAAGCGAGTTTGAGGGGTTTATTTATGGCTTTTTGTTCCATTTTATTTTTATTTTTTAATTTAGTAATATTGAATAGCGGTTGACTAACATGATCATTGTTCTTGACAACAAACTGGAAGTAATAAGTAATAAGAGAGAGAGAGAGAGAGAGAGAGAGAGGAGAGAGAGAGAGAATCGAACTCGAAAAGCGAAATGTAATAACACAATAAGCTGAAATTGTTCTTGACAATGAACCGCAAATATTCATCACAAATAATAATAATAATAATAATAATAATAATAATAATAATAAATACAATAAAAACAATCAAACTAGAAATGAATGCGAAATGTAAAAGCACAATAAAATGAAAATGCTCTTGACAACGAACCGCAAACACTTGCCACAAAAAAAGAAATAAATGAAATTAGAAAAAACAATTAAACTAGAAATGAATGCGAAATGTTAGTACACAATAAGCTCAAATTGTTCTTGACAACGAACCAAAAGTGTCAATAAGCACGGGACACAAAGAAAATATCGAAATGTAGAACACAATAAACCAAACAACAAATAATAAACCAAACAACTTCAATTGTTCTTTTGTCAATTTAGCTTTTCTATGCAGCAATATACCTGTTTCTTCTGCTTATTTTGTATTTGCTTCACAATTAATACGCCATAGTAGAGCTTGTTTCCACTACGGAACTTTATACAACAAAGCAAGCCGCATACAAACAGGGATGTTTAAACCCTAGGACGTCGTCAAAATATTGTTGATAATGTTGGTATGTTATGTATACCAAATTACCAACGATATATTTGACGTACTATAGTTCTATGTTCTTTACATTATCATGTATAGGATGTAGCTAGCTGAACAGGAGATGCTTACCCTTCTAAAGCACCCGGTCTCACTTACCCGGTAGAAGATAAAATAAGTGTTTAACATTTTATACTCAAAGTAAAGTTCAAACGGCCAGATCAAACTTAGCGCACTACTCCTGTGAATTACAGTACAGGCCTATCGGAAGTTTACACTTAGCAGCTAACAAATTGTTGTCGAATCAGCAGTGCATCTCAAACGCACTATATAATGTTATTTGCCATTTTTCAGTTATAATTATATATAGACAAATAATGGTTATCGATACACACGTGTAAACACGCGCGCTTAGATATACTGGTTGCAATTGTTTTGATTTCAAATTATGTACTGCTGCTCAAATTCAAACAAAAAAGATACAAACGCATATATATACAATTTTGAGATAATGCATTTTTTCATATGTATAATCATGGCATTAAATTCAATCTTTTTATATAATCAAAAACAAACATACTAATCCATGTCCGAATCACAATCCAGAAGCAAAGTAAAAACTTTGGTACTGACAAGTTAGGTTAGACACGTGAACTTCCACCAGGGAAGTGAGGCCGGGTGCTCCGGAAGGGTAATCACCTCCTGTTTAGCTAGCTATATAAATCAGTTTTAGAGATATTTCGCAGAATCGTTATAAAGACAGTGATTTGGAGCTGGAATATATATACACACAACAGCCAGAACATAAACAAACACAGACAATAAATCAACCTAACAGAAAAACAAGAAAAGACATCATAAATATAAAGATGCATGTATTTTACCATTGCTTATAAAACACCATTCTTTTTGTGCGTTTGGTTTATTGCCAAAATGCTGTATACAAAGGGGTCCTTAACCTTTTTACTTATTGTATAAACATTAATTCGTAAATACAGACATTCAAAAATGAAAACTCGCATAAAGTTAATAATCAACCAAGAAAATATCGATCCATGCTCAAGAACAAAGGAAAACCTTCAAAACCTTTATCGTAGTGCGTATTATGTTAAGCGTGAGTTATCCTGTTTGCTTTGCAAGACAATTGAAGTCAAAGCATTATAAACGCCAAGTCTAGACAGTTCAAATGTTAAAATTGCTCTTTATGTTCAATGTCATTACAGAACAATTGTTTATAATTCATACTCAATTATATTTTATCATTTATCTTCTATTTTCACGTATAAAGTGAAGCGCAAACATACTGGTCTATATCTAATTCGCAATCCCAAAAGCAAAGTTATAATCGAAAAAAACATCCTAATCCATGTCTGAATCATAATCCAAAAGCAAAGAAAAATTATGGCACTGACAAGGTAGGGTAGATACCTGAAGTTCAACCAGGAAAGTGAGGCCGGTTGCTCTGGAATGGTAAACCCCTCCTGTCTAACTTTGAAAACTGGCAAAAGAAGTCAAACACGTACATTTCTACCAGGTTAATAAGGCCATGTGTTCTGGAAAGGTAAGCATCTCCCGTCTAGCCAGCTGCATCTGCTTCGTGTTAAACCTGAAGTTAAATGGAACATGGAACTATAGGACATCAAATATATCCAAGATGATTTTGGATACAGACATCATACTTATCACCAATATTGTGATGATAGCCATAAAACTCTGAGGGCCTTGAAAAGCCTCGGCAAACTATATTTTTAAGTCAATAATTTATTTACAAGCACCTTGTTTCGATATCTGAAGTAACCGTAGTGGTAACAAGCTCTGCCATAACGTATTAACGGTGAAATAAATACTATAAGCATCAGATGCAAGCATTGTGTTGCATAGAAAAGAAAAGTTGACAATAGATATATTAAAGTCATCATGTTTGTCATTTAGGTTCAAATGTCACCAAACAATATTAATGAACCAACATTTAACCTGACACGTATATTTTATACACAAAACCTACAAATTAGATGTTCGTTTTATATTTTTTTCATACAAATCTGTATATTATATTATACTATAATACATGTTCTCAATTCACAGATGTAACAGATTAGTATACTGAATGGAAACAATGTACTTTTTAAACAAATACGTTTAATATATTAATATATTTTTAAATTTACAACGTTTTTGTTCCTTGAATTTCTGTTTAATAATGCGACCATAATAACCAATGATAAAGTGAAGTCATTTATACACGTGGCGTCATTAATAGACTGTTTCAGGAACTGGACATGCATGTTTTAAGCAGCAAGGTTTTGATTTTTTCGGAATGAAAATACCAAAATAAGATTTTCAAAAATGAGAAATGTATAGTATAACACTAGCGGGCGTTATTCAGATTGCATTGCAATAAAATGGAAGTTATAACACTATAACTACTTCTTCAATTGTTACCTAGATAGTAGAGCCACATGGACACATTTAACTGAGTGATACCCTCGTATCTATAATTACCGTGGATATATTTTACGTTCAATAGTTTCATGTTTTACTCTTTCAGAGCACCCGCTGTCACTTCTCCTGTGGAATTCGCTGTTCAGCTTAATTTGCCAGTTTCTAAGTTTTTACTTTGCTTTTGGTATTATGATTTGACAATGGATTATTAGTATATTTGTTTTTAATTAAGTAGATAGTAGGAACATGCGATTTTGAGTTACAAGTACACCTACAACATTTCTTTTTTTCTCCTTATCAAAGGATGCAATAGAAATAAATTCTTCATCATATTTCTGGAATAAATTGCGCGGTTTTACACTTCATCATCTTGGTTAAATACATTGCTAATTAACGCGTAAAGATCAATGTTATAGGGATAATTTACAATAATGTGATATGTCAGGCAACGCATTCTAGCTAACAAACTGCGTATCATTTTATTTCCATTATACGCCAACTATGTACACCAATAAAATACGGCTGTAATGTGCATGTTCATGTAACGTCAAACATTTAATTCAACTTAATTTGGCGTTTTAATTGATGGTATCAATATGCATGTATATGTGATGTGGCATGTCTGGTTTTTTTTGCCTGAGGTTCCTATACCTCCACAAATGAGAAAATTCGTCCCGTTCTTTCACAATGTCACTCCCATGCCACGAACTTTTATTGGAAATGGTAGTTGAAAATCTAGATTGTATCCCCAGACATCTCTGGGCGATATAACCCTAGGTGATACTGGTTTCAGCTTTATTTACCAAATTAAAAAAAAAATTTATTAAAATTTCAAACGTAGCAAATGGCAATTATATCACAAATATTTATTGGGAAATAAAATAACATGTTTGATGTTCGAAATAATCAATTTTGCCAAAATATCTGCGTGTAAGTAAAGAAGAATGGAGGTAGTGTTGTTTTACCTGGAAGTCATAACATTCTCAGGTGCAGTCTAGTTCTGTGCGGACGAAAAAAACAAGAATACAATGAACCTTAGTTCAGAGAAATGAATCTTTTCTCGCATTAGGAACTGCCCAAGTGCGCCAATAAGGCTTTAGCACGGGGGTAATCCTGATACACCGTATTTCATTTACGTCGGAGTATTCCGTCGGTTTTTTTTACGTCTGAGTAAAATCATACATTTTTGGTCGTTACGCTTTACGTTTAAAGAGCAAAGAAGACGGTTTTTCATATAACTTCACAAAAACAAAACTTTAACAGAAAGCAAAAGGTTATTCGCATTATATTTGATGGTATTTAACTGCCTCGTATAAAATCTTGCAAGAATTATTGATATTTTTCACGTACCTGTAACGTTTCCATTTTTGGCAGATCCTTTTGTTTAGCAGCTGATTTTAATAAAGCGGTTTTGGATTCAAATGATGTTTCTACTCAAATTTCTCAAGAAATGTCTATACTTTCGTAAACTTGCGAAGACAGAGGCTTTACGCTGCTTTTAAGCGAAATTTCATGTTTCGTTTAAGCGAAGTGGCATAAATGTTACGCTTTCCGACCAGCTGTGTTATGCTTTACGTGAAGACATGTTACGCTTTCCGTTTAATATGATTCGCAATTGACAGAGCACACTCTTCGTTATAACTTTAGATCGAACGTCTTTCTCGATTAAATCTTCACTGGTTGTTTCAGAAATGATTCAGAAAGCATTGCAGAACAGGATTCAATTTTTGAAAGAGAACAAAACCACACACAGTTCGTAACATGAACCGATAAAGAACAAAACAACATGTGCATGCATTTCTCTCAAGAGGAAACACTTTCAAAAGTGTAAAGTTGTGCCAATTACACAAATTAATAAAACTATACGTGAGAAATACCATTTTGAAAAGGATAAATGCAGTTCATTTATGTGGTTTTTTTTGTTTTTTTTTTAATTTTTACCTTTTTCATCTGGGAATGTAGCTGAATTGAACACACACAGTTCGTAACATGAATCAATAAAAAACAAAACAACATACAATGTACATGTTTTTATACAATACACTTCTCCCAAAAGTAAACACTTGCGAAAGTGTAAACCGACTTATAGATAGTTATACCAATTGCACAAATAAAACTACAGTCAACCCTGCTGATAAAGGCAACTCAAGGGAACTAATAAAAGTGGCTTTATGGGCAGGTAGCCCTTATATAAGGTTCAAATGACATGAATAGAGAGCAATTTAGATACAATTTTACTGACCTGTAAAAGCAAGTGGCCCTTATATAGAGGTGGTCTTTAGGCAAGTTGGACTATACATGTTAAATACCATTTTGAACAGGAAAACTGTAGCTCATATATATGGTTTTCAGCCCATCTGAGCTATGGGCTCAGTTGAGCTATTGGCTCAGTTGAGCTATTGCAATCTATCACCGTCCGTCGTGTGTCGTGCGTCGTTCGTAACCTGTACATTTTGATCATCTCCTTCAAAACTACTTGAGCAAATTTGATGAAACTTTGTGATTATCATGCCTGGGTAACAGGCATTTCAAATAGTTTTCGGGATTTGGCCACGCCTAGGAAGAAGGCTGCCGTTACTACATATAGCAAACAAGACCAAAAATCTTTTTGTCTGAAACCAAAACGTGTAAGCAAATTTCGATTGGATATTTGGATTCATGATATATAACTGGGAATATGAAAATTGTGTTTTTCATGAAAATTGGACGAAAATATGTAACGCCTGTTTTGCGTAAAGTTCGTAATTTGTAAAACACAATAAAGGCTGTACTGTATGGAGAATTCACTATTGATCTTGTCTTGCTATTTTCTTCGAATTGATGTCACGATCAAAGCTCAAGGTCATGTCCCAGTTTATGATCTTTAATTAAATTTGCTATTTTTTTTTAACATTTCAGGTGATAGTTAATGCATTGGATTTTCAGTTTATTGTAGATATTGACATGACAATCATTTTTATACATAGATCAAGGCCATTGGTTCAAAAGTCAAATTCACAAATGCACAAGTAAACCAAAATGGTTAATTATCTGCACTGACTATCAACTTTTTGTATAGGCATGTATGTTAGAATATTGGTGATCATATAGATCAAGGTCATGGGTTTAGGGTCAAGGTTACAGATATAGAAAGAATACAGAGGGTTAGGGTCAATGTTACAGATATAGAAAGAATACTGAAATGGAAACAACTATATAAACAGATAATGACATCACTTTACATATCTCACCCAACCTTTAAGCTCACACGTGTTATTGTGTTGGGACGGCCATTGATCCATTGTAAATACTCGGGTGAGCGTTAAGGCCCCTATCTTCCTATTGTTGGCCGGGTTGCACTCCGTGCAAAATCCGGTTTATCATAAAGTGAATGTTGGGCGGGCGGACGGGGAAAATAGGGTACCTACTTTGTGAACTCAACTCCTACAGTTTTCAACCAAAAACTTTGAAACTTCACAGAATGCTTTCTATATATATTGAAGATGTGCACCTGACTTTTTGGAAATACTTCAGGATTTTTCCCCACTTTGAAACTTAGTTACTTTTTACTGTATATATCAAAAGATTATCAAAGATGTGCACCCGACTTAATGGCATTGTTTTCCAGAGTTTGAAAAGAGGGTACCTATTTCGTTGAATAACTCCTCCTACATTGTTTAAATTTTCTTCCACACTTTACACCCATTCAATTGAAATTTAAAAAACAACCCGGCCCATTGAGACTTTAACCCATTTTTTATTTTTAACTTTTTAATCTAAGAGTATATTTGAGTTGGATTATAGTGTTTTACGCCCCAGTCAAGATTCTTACACAGATATCGAGGCGGTCAATTCACAGATGGTGAATAAAACAAGTGTACCAAGAGAACCTGCCGACCTTCGGCAAGCGAACTGTAAACTTTCTCACACTGTCCTAGGTGGGACTAGTACTAAGGCAACCAGAGGCACTATGCTCCATAAGCCCACCCCTTAGACCACTTGGCCACCCGTAAAACAACATTTCACATGACTGGGGCGTAAAACACAATTAACCAATTCAACTACATTCCCAGATGAAAAAGGTAAAAATTAAAAAAAACCAAACAACACATAAATGAACTGCATTTATCCTTTTCAAAATGGTATTTCTCACGTATAGTTTTATTTATTTGTGTAATTGGCACAACTTTACACTTTTGAAAGTGTTTCCTCTTGAGAGAAATGCATGCACATGTTGTTTTGTTCTTTATCGGTTCATGTTACGAACTGTGTGTGGTTTTGTTCTCTTTCAAAAATTGAATCCTGTTCTGCAATGCTTTCTGAATCATTCCTGAAACAACCAGTGAAGATTTAATCGAGAAAGACGTTCGATCTAAAGTTATAACGAGTAGTGTGCTCTGTCAATTGCGAATCATATTAAACGGAAAGCGTAACATGTCTTCACGTAAAGCATAACACAGCTGGTCGGAAAGCGTAACATTTATGCCACTCCGCTTAAACGAAACATGAAATTTCGCTTAAAAGCAGGTAAAGCTTCTGTTTTCGCAAGTTTATGAAAGTATAGACATTTCTTGAGAAATTTGAGTAGAAACATCATTTGAATCCAAAACCGCTTTATTAAAATCAGCTGCTAAACAAAAGGACCTGCCAAAAATGGAAATGTTACAGGTACGTGAAAAATATCAATAATTCTTGCAAGATTTTATACGAGGCAGTTAAATACCATCAAATATAATGCGAATAACCTTTTGCTTTCTGTTAAAGTTTTGTTTTTGTGAAGTTATATGAAAAACCGTCTTCTTTGCTCTTTAACGTAAAGCGTAACGACCAAAAATGTATGATTTTACTCAGACGTAAATAAAAGCCGACGGAATACTCCGACGTAAATGAAATACGGTGTATCAGGATTACCCCCGTGTTTAGATGTACTGAGATCCGTAAGCGAATTTTTCTGTAACAACATAATTACATATTGTTGCAAGTTTAATTTCCTACATATTCAATGTATGTATTTATTTCTCAAAATATTGGCGTCTTGAGGGAAAACAATTATCTTAAAAAAACATCATTTTTATTGTAAGTGCTTTTCTTGGTGTTTTTATTTATTTATTTATCTGCTCACAAACAGTTTTCGTGAAGCAAACCTGACAAATCAACCATTGCCCGCGCTTGTTCTAACGTGCCCTTTTCATCATTAACCACAATCAATGTAAAAGAACAATTCATAATTATAATTCTAAACGCAAAAATTTCTACCTACACGTTTATTTCTATGCGGAAGATCTGAGCAGCAAATTAGTATAGACAAACAGCATTGACCTGTTCGCTCGACCTTTAATTGAAAAAAAAAAAATAGTACATTTATGTATAAGAGACACAGGTGTCTATCACTTCTACATCCTGGGAACATGCATTTTCTATGAATATACTGCGAATCTTTACACTACCAATGTATTGGGTGGATCACCATATATGAATATTTCTTATGAAAGTTCAAGCGGACAGGTTTATGTTGTTTGTGTATATACAGTTATGCGTTACTCAAATCTAATTAAATAATCGCCTTCAGATCTTTACGGGATAACACCGTATCAAAGTATTAAATTGAGCAAACATAACCGATGCGTGTTAATTGTGTTACTGTACTGGTTTGATCATCACCTTGTAAACTTGTATTTAGTCATAAATCTTTATCAGGTTCAGATCTTTATCTAATATGTTTGTTTATTACGCCACATCTGATGTTTTATGACGAATTTGTTATCCATCTAAAACACAAACACAGAAGTTAAACGCAAATTTAATTGAATTTTACACATAAATTCCCAGTAACGTACATAAATTTACTATTATGTACTTAAATATACAATTACATAGACCTAATTTAGTAATTTAATACCGTTAATCATATTTGCTATTCCATGTTAACGGTTTTTATCAACGTTTTTAACATCATAATATTGGCGTTAAAAATCTAACAATTTTCTAGTTGTTGAATTACTTAATTTTAAAAACCGTACCTTGTGTAATATGTTTCTTAGTTCATTGATAAATTGGACTAATCTAGTCTTTTATCTTGCCAAAGTCTAATGAGAAATAAATAGTGATGAATTAATATACTTGTATAAAATTTATCGATGAAACCATCAACATATAAATTTTCAAATGCGTTTAATCTAAATTATAATAATAAATTAAAATTAACATTTAAATTTTAAGATTGCAATTGAAAATATACTTGACAGAAATGAATTTAGATTTTTTAGATTTTTAAAAAAAAAGTTTAATACAGTCATAAATTTTCAGATCTAAACGGAATTAAAAAAAACTGCTTCCGATACATCATGTTAACTGGGTTTTGCAAGGAATTTTAACAGATTATCCAAACGAGGTTAAGTTCTCAAATCTTCTCTAAAAACGACGGGACCGTTTAATAGCCCTTACAAATTTAATTATGACCTTATTAAGTTTGAATTTGTTATATCAAAACTGGCTGTAATTCATTTTACAATTATTACATTTTAACAAATTACGCAAATGAGCTGTTTTTGGTAAAATATTTTGGTTTTACAGTTTTGGTCCAAGCAATACTGATGAGGATTTATATACCGAAACAGTCGTCTACTGCTGCAAAATTAATCATAACACCGGTATTATGTGTTATTTAAGCCATTAGTTTGAAAATTGATTCATCCAAAACTTCTTTAGTTGCAGAGAACAAAATTTGGAAATAAAGACTTTTTATGAAAATTAAAAATTGTTTCCCGATATACCAGTACGAAATATAAGATGGCACCCAATACTTTAAATTGATATACAGATAAAAAGCCGTTGACTATTTATTTATAGCTTCATTAGTTCAAATTTGATATATTTGACACCCCATATATATAGTTCCATCTTACTTTCCTTTCAATTTTGATTAAAACATCACGGGTGTAGTTAGCTAAACACGAGATGCTTACCTTTCCAGAGAAGCCGACCTTACTTTTCTGGTGGAAGGTCACGTGTAAAGCTTAATTTGTCTTCGAAGTTTATAAATTTGCTTTGGAATGTGATTTGGACATGGATTGGCAGGTTTGTTTTGATAAAGAAGATTAGATATCTATTTAACAAAGATAACAGTTTTTAAAATTGTTTCGTTTTCTTTCTTTTCACAGATTATGCCAATGTATTTCTAGAACAATTGTTATTTACTATTGTCAATATTAAAGTTATCCACTAAATTCTAAAACACGTGTACTCTTTTTTCGTACATTGCTTCCCAGAAATGAATTATTTTACAATAAAGGATCATTCAACCAAAATACCGGAATTAAGATAAAAACGTATTTTTGCTAACTTTGATAAATGATAGCATCAATGTTGATGAGTTTTAAGATGGGTTTGTATTCAAATTGGACGTTATTAACGATTGGACTACATCATTAAGAGGAATACAGCTAGTTACAGTTAGTTACAGGGTCTTAATATAATTACATCTGTTAAGATTAGAAATACCTCTCATTATTTATAAAATACATTTTACAAAAATATACATGTTTATCGAAGGATATACAAGTTGTGTACGAGTACGTTACACTAATGACAATTTAATTAGTATACTCAACAGAGCTATTTATTCTTGTCCGTGCTTTGTATGTAGACATCTTTATACCTATATTATTATTCAAACAATGTTTTTCTTAACCCCTTAACCCCCGTAAGCGCCATAGAGCGCCAACCGGATGTTCAGGCAGTGTGTTGTACATATTTTAATGTAAAAATCGTAAATATTGACGGATCTACACAAACTTGGTATCATAGGAAACTACAGAACATTACCTACAAATAGTGTTCTTCGGGTTTTTTGATAGAAAGAATATTTCAGTTCGTATTTTTTATTTGAAATTTGTAGAACGGTTTTATTTTTACGTAATTAAAATTTTGAGTTATTTTTCCTCCGTTTTTTCTAGAGAAAAAGTAACTCGTTCAAACTTTTGAAATAGTTGATCAATTTCGTTACAATTCAGATTTTTATGAAAAGCAGGAAAAGGTTGTTTGTTTTATGTCAAGAAATCAGTTATAGAGACATAAATAATATAAAATTTATCACACTGAACAATTACCACTTTTTGTGTTCATAATGTTTCACTTTGACGTTGTTACCTTCATCCGGGAAAAACGTGTATTCTTTTTTATTTTTACACAATGTCGAGTTTGAAGCATTTAAAATTCTACAACAGTCACTATATAATTCACAAAATCTATGCCGTTAGAAAGCTTTTCCTCCGGTTTTTACACATATAAAATACTGATATTCTAGACATGATATCAATTTACCGATTCGAAATCTTCAACAGGTGCATCCGATGCAAAATTTTCAACCTATTTTTAAATGTCAACATCTACGAGTTGCAACTCGATCGATGTTTTGTATCGATGTTTACGAGGTCTTTTCAAAATCAATTTTTCAATTTCGATTTTTTTTATTTTCACAATCAAATATTGGATATTAAAGTTAATGCTTCTAAGAATATAATGTTTATTATACATGATTGACTAAAAAAGGATCTTGTCAGTTCATTATCCATCACGTTTTGCATCGACAGGCAGGTCTGTGTACACAGCAATGAAGTACAAACGTCATGGGTCATTGCTAGTTTTTGTAGTTCATTGTGCATCTGTAAGCTAAAAAATATTGAGTGAGTTTGGAAGATTTGTGTTAAAATATGCTACATATCTATTTCTAAAAACTTTTATCATTCGAACTATGGACATAGATTTACGTACTCTACACGTCCTGCGCACAAACTTTATCACGTCTAAGAACTGTCTTCTACTACGTCCGTACAATGTATCTAAAAATATAGGGGCCCGTCGCGGGCTTGCATCGGGTTTTATTTTATATTTAGATCAGCTATTTTTTAAATTTATATATATATATATATATATATATTATATATATATATATATATATATATATATATTGTATTCATCATGAGTGTAAGTATAATGTAAATAATCTAGATAAATATAGACTGCGAAATGATTGCTGGTCTCGGCACAATTTTTTTATAAACAGAAGTCGAGAAATATACGTGAAGTGCAATATTATAAAGTTAAAAAAAAAAATATCTGTGAGGTACAATTCTACGAACGATTCAGTTCAAAACAAAATAAGTTACTGATCAATAACTCCTGCTAAAGCTAACGGAGAAATAAAAATAATAAAAATAATAATCAATTATTCAAAATATAAAAATTACAAAAAAATGATGGGTTTCTAAAGAAATTCAGTTACAAAGACAATATGCATAAGATTCGTTTTGATTTTTTTTTTTTTTTTTTTTTTTTTTTTTGCAAAGATTGCATTGTATTACACTTATTCATGATGATGATGGTACGCGTTTTGCTGTCAATAAAATAAAACATGTGCTTTTGAAATAGTATTGTAATATATATTTTTAAAAAATCCTTCTTGCAAAATTGAAGCTTATTAAATTGTTCCTTCCGCTTCATGTGGAAGTACCGGTACCTTGAATAGAACTGCACTCACACAGAACTGCATGAGAAAGTTCGTTAGTTCACAAAGTGGTTACCAGGGCTATGTGCTTCGGTTTTCTCCACCATACCAGAAAGAAATAACCACTTTGATATAATCTTTCTCTCTCATGCTGCTACGGTAAGTAAAAATGCAGAGCTAGAATTTCCGAAATAGCTCTATTCTTTAGATTGGGACACAAATAATGAAGTCTTATTCCACAGTAAGGAAAAAATCTTCCATAAATGCTTTGAAAGTAGAGAAATATAGTAGATGATGCATCGATATAAGTGAGACAATATGAAACAAATGAGTAAAACGATGATTTCCAACCAGTAGTATAGAAGTGTGTACTGACAATCTGTTACAAAGATCACATATATTTTGAGGGTATAGTACCAGTTTTAGCGTATAAAATGCAAATAAGTTTTTCAGTATCGTTTCTGTCTAATATTGATCACAATCAGCTGACTGAATACTGTCTACTGTCATGTACTGTAAACTCAGAACACAAGGATTAACATCTAAAATGCCTGAATTTTGAAGACCACGGTTGTTTGTTGATAAAGAGTTCTATAGTTCTATTTCCTTATGGTGCGTTAGAAGAATGAAAATTCCCTGTAGTTATTACGTTTTATAGCTTGATAGAATTTGTAAGGCTTGATGGTGGTGACTTGTAATTTCGCTTGATGGCATCGGCCGTCCGCTCTTATTAACAATAACTATCAATTAATCATCGACAATCATACAAAAAACATTGTCAGTATTGAATCTGTCCTGCGTTTTTTCCAATGATCTCCAGTCCTGATGGAATCAAGTACTTTTCAAATATTTCTAAGTTCCCTTTGAAACTGTAACGGGTATTTTCGACATATATTTCAGTCTTGATTTTTTATATTATCAGAGTAGTAAGATTGTGGATACTGGAGAAAAAAGTGTTCTCACAAACAATTGATTTATGGCGAGTGACCTGGCAAACTAGGATCTGTCGCAGTTGCAATTCAAACCTAGGGTGACGACTTGCAATGTGCTGTATATGTCAGGCGCGATAGATGATTCTCGCTTGAAAGATCACTGTGTCACGTGTGCTAAATACACCTTCAATTTGTCGTCTAATACAAATGGTAAAAAAGTATTCTCTATTACCCGACCTAGTCTAAAAATTTAACCACTGCGGTAGCTCAGTTGGTAGAGTGCTTGCTCCGTGGGAGGTCGTGGGTTTGATCCCCGGCCGGGTCTGACCTAAGACTTAAAAGATGGTAGTGATGGGTTTTTTGGCCAAGCACTCACCATTACGAAATGAAAGTCACGGTTCTTCTGGATGGGAACTTAAACAAACGAGGTCCCGTGTCACGGTGGGCTTGTCACGCTAAAGAACCCTGCTATACAATGCCTTCAACGCAACGCACAGGCACAATTTCTGCACCTTCGTCTATAGCTGGCGAGGTCTCGATATAAGTGAAATATTCTTGACTGGGACGTTAAACACCATCACTCAACTCAACTCATTAGTCTGAAAATAGGCTGCTACCGTTATTTCGTCAAGCATTCGGTAATTACTAGTAGAATGGCATTAAAATAGAATTTTCAAATAGCGATCTAATCTTTTTCCCAATTAAGAAATCGGACAAAACCAACTGTAGCAATGTGTTTCATGTATTCTGTGTTCATCATAACTTTTTTATTTCATATTAACTGCAAATATTTCTGTTATTTTTATGTGCGCATTTTATTTTTGAATATTACAAAAGTACACGGTTCACACTCAAGTTTTCACCACTACTGTAGCTTAGTGGGTAGAGTACTAGTGTTGTATATATGTAAAGTTGGGGTCCGAACACTGACTGGGTCTAACCACGACTTGGAAATACAATAGTGACTTTATTTTCCTCAAGAACTTAGAACTCAAACCACAGGTTTTCGGGGAAAAGACGATGACCATGCCATGATAAGGAACCTAGCAGATGGCACTGTGCGCACTGCAATGATAAACAATTCTGCCGCTTCTTTATTCCGATATAAATGAACTATACTTGACTTAGAGGTAAAACCTTATCAATCAATCAATCAATCAACCAATCATTCAAATTTAAGCCCTAATTCTAGCAAAAATGAGACAATTTAAAAAGCCAGTTCCCTCATTATAAATACCATACTAATAATATTCGACAGAACCTATATTCTACCATCTAGAAAAATGTGAGAATAGCAAATTTATACTATTTTTCACTTATATTTCTCAGATTTTCGAAGTTTTCGTTGCCATGGTAACGGATATTTAATTAAATTTATGACAAAATTTAAAACAAGTGAAAAACCATCATATAAGTGTTTACAATATATATTGCTGACCATTCCGTTTTAAATTGTTGAAAGTCAGAACCCTACACGTACGTTCTAGATCAACATTAAAACTAACAGAATATGTATGTTTTTGTTGAGAATTAAGCATGCCTGTTTTAAGTGAAATTTGTTATATTTTAACAATTTAAAGACTATTCGTCGTTAAATTTTAATTAGATGATTGAAACTGATTTTATTTATCAAAATTCAGCATATTTTTCATTTGCTGGTATATATAAATAGGCGAAATGTTTTATGTTTTTAACAGAAATTCCCGCTTTTGTGTTTTCTTAAGGATTTCCGGTTTCTGTTGCCATGGTAACCGATATTTATCGAAAATATTTTTTATTCTTATTTAGTATAATAAGGTAAAAATATATTTATGGTTTAACCTTCTAATACATGTATCTCTATCGATAATTTAAAAAAATGGAGTCGAAACTGCGATCTATTTAGTTGTTTAAATATAAATTTAGCACATATACATTTGTATATAGTGTTTGTTTTCAGTATTTGACTGAAAATACACAAAATTTGCTGCTTTTATTTTTTGAGAAAACCTATAAATTTGGATATAATTTTTACACATGATCTTTGCGTAATATGCAAATTTAATATGGACTCGAATAAATATTTTTCTAATGTGTCAAAATTAGGATATGAGCAATTTATTGAAACAAATGCAAAAATGTGTAAAATATTACTCATTTTCTTGGTAAAATCGATGGTTACGTTGCCATGGTAACTCATAATTAGATTTTATGCACCTATAAGTGAAGTATGGTATATAGGGATACTAAATATATATGGGTTGGTATTTACAACTTTTAGTCTAAATGCCCGAAAAATTGCGTTGAAAATCAGGTACTGGTATTGTAAAAAGCCACAAAAAATAGCGGGGGTTAAGGGGTTAACCAGCCTCGCGAAAACATCTACATGTACAAATTATATAAGGTCTGACTATATCAATGTTGTAATAAATAATTTTATAATTTAAAAGTTGTTTACATTACAACATTACAATTCAAGAGCATCCGACCTCATTTCCCTGGTGGAAGTTTTGCTCAATTTCCTAGTTTTAAAGCTTTCATATACTTTAGGATTTTGGTTTGGACATGGAAAGCTTAAAAGATTCGACTGATTTTCAAAGGTTTGCTTTATACATGTATTTATAATCGTACCGTATTTGAAACATCCATATAAGGCTACATTTGAAGCTATATGACATATGTGATGACTTCAGTTTTTATATTGTCAACTCTTTGCATGCATCAATACACTCTCTTGGTGTGTATTTGCTTCTGGATTTCTACGCTAAGGTAGAGCTTGTGTCAACCACGGAAACTTTATACAACTATGCAAACTGATTTCAAATAAATTGTTGACTCGGGGATATTTCAAATTTATGCTTACCTAGGGCATAAAAAATATTGCCGTCATTACAATTTTGGCGAAAAGTATGATGTATATGTATCCATAATTATCTTATACATAAGTCTCAAAGTTCCATGTTCCTATCATTCTCAATTTCGATTCATATGTGAAAGGATGTAGCTTTCTAGACAGGACGTGCCTGTATCTGTCTAAAGTAGAGTTTTAGTAATCAGTGGTCAAAATTCATGCTACCCTTGCTATGATTCTCATTTGTTTTGTATTCTTTGTTGCATTGGCATCTAGAAACGTCAAATGCATTTTTCAGTTAGCAATTGTGTTAGATAAAAATTAGCACGCTGTACAAAAAATATCTGGTAATGTTTTAATCTTTGTTTGGTACAATACGACTTTGACAAGTACTATGTACTGAATCTGTTGAATTTTACAAAAACAGATATTTTGTACCACTGTACATGATACTCAATCTATACTGATTTTAACGCAACTTACTGAACATTTATTGAATTTATATAAAAACTCTCAAAGCAGCATTTTGCTGGACACAATTTCCTACTATGTTCGTTCCAATAATTATCTATCTGCCAATAAAATATATATGTTAAAACTATTGAAATATACTTAATATTATATTAAAATTTAAAATGTTTTATCCCCGTCACGGCGTTATCTGATGATTATTAACTTATTGCTTAACTGGAAAATCATATAAAATTAGATTTTACATTTTAGCTTATGACATTTCATATTATACTGTATCAACTGAAATATTTATTAAAAACTAATGACTTTTTATTTAGTTTGGAATTGTTCTGTTCATTAATTGGGTGATTTAGCTTAAAGAAAGATAGAGATAAAAATAGCTCTAAATATTTTATGATTAAATGTTTCAGGTTTTCCTCGTTTTTTGTTTGGATGGTGAATTATATCACGTACATCATCTAAATACTAGGAAGTCATCTAAATATCAGCAGTCGGTCATTTTATTATTACCGTTATGTATTTGATGTTTACTCCATACCATGATAGTTGATATATAATTAATGTCATACCGAATACAAGCCAGTAGATAGAAACACAACAGGATGTTTTTGAAAGTATTATGCACATAGGAACAAAAAGGGTTGCAGTTAATTATTTAAATACCATATTTGCCAGAAGGAAACATACTAAATCAACCACAATTATACAGACCGATGTTCGAATAAAGAAAACTATAGTTGGTCTCAATCTAAAACATTTAATACATTAGTACATACCCACCAAGACTACATGCTGTGAAATATCCATATTTATATTAGATATTAAAATAAAAACCTTTTATCTCTAGTTTCTCGTTCAGCAAAGTGATCGTTCACTGGGTCGGTCAATTTTAAAAGCGCCTATAACGACTTTTACCTTATTTAGACACCTTTAATTAGAGAATATTGTTTACACAGGTGGTAATGCATGGTATTGTCAGAGAAACATTGTTCATCAAAAGTACCTAGTTTTAAAATTTTAAATATCTCAAAAAATCGATCAAAGTATTGACTTAGGTAGATTTGGTGAAATACATTTGTATTCTGCTATTTGTTTTCATTTATACAACTTTAAAATGTTCAGATTTGCTCAATTTTTGATCTGAACTACCTATTGATGATCAATTTTGTTCTCAAACGGACGTCAGGAGCTGCAAAATTAAAACAGGTTAAGTAATAGTAACAAAAGTATTAAATGATATTTCAAATTTAAATTTGTAACAAACTTTTTAAAGTTTTAAAAGAATTACAATTATCATAGATGTATAATACAATTTCACCACCGTAATGAAAAAACCACCAAAGAGCAATAATAATTTTATAACTTTCAAACCGGTGTACACACCATATGTATAACAAGGTGTATTCTTTGCTCAGACAATTATTAAAAACCTTATTACTTAAATGAGGTACCATTCAGGGAATAAAAAAGGGAAAGTTAAGTTTTGGTAATTGTTCCAATTTAAAAATCAATTAACGTTGTAAAGAACGTCAATATTACAAACATACACGCTTTTCCATGTTTCTAATAAAAACATGTCCGAATCACAATCCAGAAGCAAAGTAAAAACTTTGAAACTGACATGTCCGGTTAGACACGTGAACTTCCACCAGGGAAGTGAGGCTGGGTGCTCCGGAAGGGTAAGTATCTCCTGTTTAGCTAGCTACACCCACAAAGTGTGTAATTAAAATTGTGTGAAAGGAACATGGAACTATGGGACGTCAAAAAGTTTTATTGTCGTCATCACAATATTGTATTATGTCTCTGCTTTCAAAATTTTCTTGAATATATTTGACGTTTCATAGTTCCATTATTCTTTCATTTTCGAAATTAATTTCACTTGTGATTGCTGTAGCTACCTGAACAGAAGGTGCATACTCTTCCAAATAACCCGGTCTTACTTCCTTGGTTCGCTTGTTTTATTTAATTCCTAGTTTTAACTTTTGGGATTCCAGCATGTAATGTTAATACTGTTTAACTCCAATATCCTTTTTACTTTCAATTGAGAAAAATACGTGGTACTTTAACTTTAGGAAATTAAAAGTTATTCTTTTGTACAACTACATTTTTAACCGTTGAAAAATAAAAGAATTTCAATTATCTTGTACAACTACATTTCTAACCGTTGAAAAATAGTAAAATTTCAATTATCTCTCTATTACTCTCTATTATTAATGCATATAACCAAATAAATGACATAGAGTAATCCAAAAATATTATAAAAGACAATGTTCTAATTTTACATGTATCTCTCTGGTTAGGCTGATTTGGTTCGTGTTTTTGGTTGCGTTGTCTGTTGTCAAGTACGTTCTAATATAAAAATCTTTATGGTTACTTTTCACTCTTACCAACATGTCTCTCATCACCCCTTGTAAAGAAATAACTAATTAAAATGACACTGTACTTGTTTGCCATGTATTTTTGTAATCCTGGAATTTATTTTTCCTAGCACAAGTGGTATAATGTTGTATTTCTAATATAACATGTCGATGTTGTTATTTTTATGTTTTTTACTAGACAAGGTATATCAAAAACAAACATACCAGACAAGGTATATCTTATTTCATTTGTGCAAACAATTACCGAAAGGTTAATTGATCTGTATAATGCTACAAACGCAGTAAACACAAACATTTAGGGTTGTTCGAATATAGGCAAACAACATTGACCTGTCCATTTGACCTTTCATTAGGAATGTTCCTATCGGCGAGTCCACCCGATGCATAGGTAGAGTTAGGAATCTCAGTTAATACATATATACATTGGCCATGATTAGTTTTCACATCATATAGACGAAATATAAACACATGATCCCTATAACTTAAATTTACTCTTCCATAATGAATATTTAAATGAAAGGTCAAGCGTTGTTAACCTATAACATAGATTTATTTCCGCCTTTATTTTGTGGTCGTTAATATGCCATTGACTTTATTTTTGCCGCCATGAATAAAAAGACGTCTAATTGACGTCTGTTTGACTTGTAGAGCGGAAGAGTTTCATCAAATAAAAAATTGTAATATTCCTTTCTATATATACTATATTTAAATGACTTATGTCATTGACTAGAAAAAAACTTTATAGATATACATATTCATTTCGCACACATATAGATTTTGTAAGAAGATGGTTTATTTTGGACATGGTTTATTATGTTTGTTTTTGATTTGTTACAATGTCATATAAAAATAACTATTTGTTTGTGCAAGTTGTATCAAGCTAATAGTTATGATTATACTTCAAAATTATTCGTTTTTTCAAATTTTAATAAAATTTGTTAAATATTCAAAGCTACACATTACACGGGTAAAGTAAGATCTCTGTGATACTATAACATGAGGAAATACGAGAAGAATGAAAATTAAATAAAAAAGATGACAACGGAAATGAACTTCCTGTTTATCTAGCTACATCCGCCACATGTGTATTCAAAATTGTGTGAAAGGAACATGGAACTATGAGTTGTCAAATGTATCCAAGGTAATCCTGGACACAGATACATCAAACTTATTAATAATACTGTGATGACGGCCATAAAACATTCAAAATAAATGGAAACTTGTAAAATCATACAGTTTTGACATGAAAAGGGTATGATGACCATTAAAGTTTAGAATACAAACAAATTATGGAAGATCACTAACTTAAAAGTCATATACTATCGACATACTTATTATGCACCATAAATTGACTGAAATTTCAGATATTGGCTCTTAGTGGCTGGTTAAATAATCTAAGTCTGGTAATTTTTCCTTGGTTTGTTATAAGTATCCCTGAGTAAGGTAAATTTCAAAATCTGTGACATTCGATCTCCAGGGCAGTTTGGTCCTTAAAGAGAATGACTATTAATGCGCTATATGTGTTATTCTTTAAAAACGGCATTGAAATGTGAGAATTATGCGGTGTACAAAATATCTTAATCTTTCATTGTTTTCGAATAATGACAAATTAATAAAGTTTTATGTCCGTCACCACAATATTGTTGATATGTATGATGTCTCTGTTTCCAGGGTTACTCTTAATATAATTGACGCCCTTTAGTTGCATGTACTTTTCATTCTCAATTTTGATTACACACGTGAAAGTTATAGCTTGCTCCCGGAAAACCCAGCCTCACATCCTTAAGGAAGTTCAGGTGTTTAATTTAATTCGCCAGCTTCAAAGTTTTTACTTTGCTTTGGTGTTGTTGTTTGGACATTGATTGCTGTTTGTATTTGATCTCATCTTCATACTAACACTTAACAATTAATAATTACATTCTGCTTGTTATGACAGTTACGATATGGTTTATTATAAAGCTTTACGTTAAATTCATTATATTTAAATATGAATTCTTCTGATAATTCAATTTCGTTGTAATTTTATTTTATAATTAATTACAGGTTTCAGCAATCATTTGGTTTGACCTTAGCCTTAACTTAAAAATGAAAAAGTACGATCATATAAAGAAAAAAGTGTCTGCAAAAATCCATGGTAAGTTTAATTTTCCATTTTATCTTTGCATCTTTTTCTCCCTTACTACACATAATATACCCCATTTTTAGAAATAGATACTATTAGTTATTGTCGTGCTTTTAGTTGCAGAGTTCGTTCTTGTTATATTTTATCTACAAGAGCCAAACAAATTGGAAAACTTGAACAAAAAAGAATGAGAATAACATCTATGACACTTACACAAACTACTTCATTAAGCCCCTAACAAAAACAATACAATTGTTCGTAGTTACATACCATTGATAAAGTGTTACAAGTTTATTCAAGCAAATAATTTATCTATCTAACAAGATTGTTGAAGATTCTTAAATACTAAAAATGAATTAGTATAAAGTTATGTTGTTATTTCTGTTTGAAAAGGATGCTTGACAAGTTAAAGGTGACTGTTAACGATACAATATAAGGATTTAAGGGTTAGAAAAAAACCGGTCAGTGCCACATTATTAAAGATGCGTGGCATGTATTAGGCAAAACATTCAATTAATATAGTATCCTTGATTAAACAATTGTGTCCCTCCAGGGAAATTACATCTGAAAATACAATACCGGCTTTGTTGACGCCAGACTTCAGAACTTGTCTTTCCGATCAAGTACCATTGTACAGCCCTAACGCTTCTCTCTGGAGTACATTTAATATCACAAACAATTAATTCAAACTACTTGTGAAGATATCTCTTCTCATTAGCGGTTTGTAAAATATGGTTCATTGATTAACCATCAAATGGATAATAAAGTCTTTAACTGGGAAGCATCTTATGATAATTCTTCCTCAACGTATAAAAGTAATTGAAGTCAAGTATTCCTACACTTTTGTTTTTAACACTTCCATAGCCAGTGGCAGACGACAAGCAGTGACGATATCTCAGATCTACCAGTACAATGTTTCAATACACAAACCTCTTCTTGATGTTGAGTGTGGCCATCGTGTCCAGTATAGAGGCTAAACCGACAGATGATGACCAAGCAATGGACCAAAAGCATTTGTTAAAGGTAAGGTTTCAGTGTTGTTATGATGGTCATAATGTCCAATATACTAGTAGTGGCAAAACCGACACATGATGGCCAAACAATGGACAACAAACATTTGTTGAAAGTAAGTGTTTACCCTTCTCTAAAGGTATAAAGCAGTTTCCAATTTTTAACTCCAAATATTATTGTAATTTTCTGTATTTTATTTTCGCAAATTTGCTTTTTGGTGATTTGTATGCAAACTTTTTATTTTCGTGCCTCAGGGGTTTTTGAAAACACACACGTTATGTAATTTCTGGCAAAATTTTTTACGAAACTCTTACTTTATATGGATTTCGACTCGCGAAGAAATCGGAACGGTGAAATACTATATAACAATAATTATAATTCTTGCAGGTATTTTATGAAAATTGTACACAAGAAAAACATTAGCAAGTTATTTAAGGCAAAGTTTTGCGAACAAAATGCTTATACAGTGAAACTTAATTTTACTCGTCAAAATCCGTTTCCCCTGTTTTCTTTATAAACCTTCCATATTTTATCGCCTAACCGCCTCACAGTGCTAAAAGTTGACGAATGGTTATGGTTAAACAAGACTCTTATGTAATCGCTTTGTATTTTTTAATCAAACGAAAAACTTAGTGAGAACTTACTTTAAAGCATCTTTCAAAAACGTACACTATAAGTTGTGGAAAAAAACTTTTGAGTGCCCTTGGTAAATATTCGATAATGTTTCTAAGGTATTATTTGAATGTTCCTCAGCATTTATAAATGTTGATGGGTAATGTTTTATAATGATCTATTTAATGTTTCAACACATTTAGTTAATGGTGGGATGTACAAAGATAATGTTTGAATGTAATTAGATGTTTAAATGTATTTGGGTAATGTTTGAATGTACTTAGGGAATGTTTGAGTCTTTTAGATGTTTGAACGTGCTTAGGTAATGTTTGAATGTGCTTAGGTAATGTTGGAATATATTTAGGTAATGTTTTACTGTATTTAGGTTATGTTTGAAAGTAATTTGTCAATTTTTGGATTGCAATTAGATAATGTTTGAATGTACTTGGGTTTTGTTTGACCCTTTTTTTCTTGTATTGAATTATATATTACAAACGATCTTTAGATACATAATATATTGATCTGTTTATGGTAAATTGAATTATACAATATAATATTATGATACACAACAATGAGGTAAAAATAACCGTATGTACCTGTAGCTTATTACGTTGTCGTTATTATTCAGAGTATAATGTGACGTGTTTTGATTACATCCAAAACGTCATTGTATAAGCACTAACTTGAACCGAATGATGAACAAAAACTCACCGATTTTTGTCCGGTAGATTTAGGGATTAAATCCCTTTTTGTCTGTAGATATTTTGTGACTAAATTGTATACTTTAGAACAAAAATGTGGTTATACAATTTTGGTCCAAGCACTACTGGTTAGGAGTTGTATTCCGAAATGGCCGTCTAGTGATGTAAAACCAAAATTGGTATAATATGTAATTGGAACATATTATGATAGAAAACTGCTTGACATCGTCATCAAGATGGCGTCCGATTTGGTGGTTTAGATAAGGAAAAATTAGGGTTTTTGGATATTTTAGCAAATAGTAGACTAAAATTGACTTCTTTTTCATCTCTATTCCATTAATAGTAATATAAATGTTGCCATATAGTAAAATGTCCATTGATATTTCCAATTTTATGTCTTCTAGGCAATCGGGCATTTCTTAAAATCGCCATTTGCAAAAAGGACACTAGTACACATGTAAGGATTGACGTTTGCTTTTGATCCTTCATCAAGGTGTGAACTGTTAAAGCAGGTTTATGTAATATACCTTGTCTGTTTTGACAATTTATACATTGATTCTGAAATGATATAAACAATGTAGATATCATAAATGATGACGTTAGGCCACTAGCACTAAAACAACATGGGTTTAATAGGATGTACTGTGTGTAAGATAGTGTGTTAAAAGTTTTAAAAATAATATTAGTAACATTTGTGTTATATAAACATTTTAGAATATTAGTAGCATAGGGCTCAAATTACCAAAATATAACACATAAATTGCTGAATGAAACAACTTATATATTGCATGGGATTGAGTAATGGAATCAGGCTCCGCTATTACTCAAACACCTAAATGATATAATACCGTCATGTATTATAGTGTATACAATAGAACATGTGTGAATAGGGAACATATTATATTTCTTAAAGTTAATAACCCTGGAAAATATTTGACGTCTCATAGCTTCATGTTCCATTCAATCCCAATCACACATTTGGGTGTAGCTTACTAGACAGGCGGTGTTTAACCTTCACGAGAACCCGGAATCACTTCCCTTGTGCCATTTTTGCAAATAAAAATACAAAAAAAAAAACAAGTCGTGTTTAGATATATTCTACATTAATAACACAAACATTGCTTATCTACACAACCTGAAAAATTCTGATATGATGTTAAACAATATTTAACAACGGCCATAAAACTTTTACCAACTAACCACATGACAACCTATTATTAATTATAGGGTTTTAAACATTACATCATCAAAAACAAACACACAAATTTATGTCCAAATAAAAAATTCAGAAGCATAGCACAGACGTTTAAACTCATAAATTAGAAATTATCTTAAGCACGTGAATGTCCATCCGGGTGGTCCGGAAATGTAAGCTAGCTACATCCGCCACGTGTAATCAAAATTGAGTGAAATAAACATGGGACTATGTGTCGTATAATTATTAAATTACTATAATCAAGTAGATTTTTTACGGTTCTGTCCATTGAAAGATTTAAGAACTGTGTTCATCGAAAAACAAAAATAACAATCCATGTCACTAGGTCACAATCCTAAAATAAAGTTAAAACTTTAAAACCGATAAATTAATTTAAACATGTGAACTTCTACAAGAAATATTAAATAAACCTTTATTCTGATAAAAATTATTTACAAAATAATCCCTCATAGAAGGAATCACTTCAGAGTGTCTGAAGTAAATGGGGATAGTTCTGGAGGTTGGAAGTCCCCTAATTGTTGTCCACTGTATGTCTTACTTGCACAGAGTGTGGGATTTCATGCTACATTTCAAAGAAATTCTGGGAGAGCGTGTCTCTTAGCTTTAGCTTATTTTTCCACATCAACGAAAAAATATCACCCACTTTTCGAAAATTTCTGCGTTCGCCCCCGACTAATTATTTGCCAATGAAACTATGATATCTTATCGTAGTAATGTTATCACTTTACCAAATATACAGACTAATTATCGCTTCATCAAACAATATCTTATTTCAAATCATTTTGAAGAGAAAAAAATTGATCATTTTGATCATGTATTGTATTGCTTGATACTTTGTCAATTGGTTTGTCGAAATTAGATTTCGTACAGAAAAAGTCGGAAATGAATAAACTACAAGACACGTGCATATACACTGTCATGCATAAATAATTATTTATAACTGTAAACAATCATATTTGTCACATGTTTAAAACATAATGCTCATGTTTTTAGGTATCTTAAAGTGATATCTTTATGTGGACAGAAAGGTTATTTTCCTTTTTTCTTAATTTCGGGGGAAAATTAAAAACTGTGAGGAAATTTTTTTATCAAAATTAAAATACATTAGTTTACCTGAAACAAAAACATTTGAAAAGCAAAACTTTTTCAATAAAATTGCAATAAATTTTTGACATCATATAAATTTGAACACATCATAAAATAGTTCATATCAAACCAGATTCATGTTTTGACACAGAAAACTACAAAATAGATTTGTAATAACAATGATTTATCTTAAATAATAAAATAAGGGAAAAAAGGCGTTTGGCTATTTTTGATAGAATAACATTTTCCTTGTTTTGTAGATCATCTTGGATGCCACCTTGAATCGTCAAATATTTTCAATGATGCCACATTTTTGGCGGATGTAGCTAGCTAGGTAGGAGTTTCTAGCCCTTCCTGACCACCCAGTCTCATTTCCCCGGGTGGAAGTTCGCATGTTTAACTTAATAGGCCAATTTGCAAAGGTTTCCTTTTTCTTTTGTGATTGCGATTTGAACATTAAGAGGTATGTTATTGATTTTTTTCTGCTATAAATCAAAAGAAATACATGTATTTTTTTCTTTTTTATCTACATTTTTCTTTGCACTGTAGAGCGGGTATCCCACCCTTCGTTGGGGTTGTATGCACATACCTGTGACGTCATTTGTTGCTCGATGCCAGTAAGATAGAGAATAATTGATAATAATTCATTGATTGCCATCTTGAGAATTCTACTTCTGCGCCTAGTTGAGTTGTAACCGTTATCTGATTAAGCATTTGGTTATACTTGTCGGTTGTTCCTCAGTCAGGCAGGTCATTATTCCATCTGTTATAGATTTGGCTCTCTAAGTTGCTGGTCTGATGGAAATTGTAACTAATTCTAATTTTATTTTACTACTACAAAAAAGCGCTTCTTGTAAAATCAGCATTTACCTGACTGTCAATTGTTACAGTCGATCTTACAGTTCTTAATTATATACTGCCAGGTTTTTCAAGGCTCATAAAAATGTTATGGTCGCCATCACAATATTGTTCCTAAGAATGATGTCTTTGTTTCCTTATTATCCTGAATATATATTACGTCTAAGTTCCATATTCCTTTCATTCTCAAATTACATGTTTTGCGTGACGGGTGTAGCTAGCTAAACGGGATTTGCTTACCGTTCTTAAGAACCAGGCCTCACTACCAGTACGGTGTAAGCTCAAGTGTTTAAGTAACATGTTTTCAACGTTTTTGTCTTGCTTTTAACTTGTGATTGTATGTTTGATTTTGATATACATAATATCATGAGAGATTTAATATAGCATATTTTAGCACAACTTTTAAGCTATTCAGATTAATACAAGCTCGAGCCTTAAATAATTGTTTTGTAAAAAACATAGTAGAATAACGTATGTTTTGTTGAGGATTTACACAAAAACGAAGTGGTTTGAAAAGCTACAATAGTAAACCCAAATACACTACTGTCATTCATGTAATCCGTTTTGTTCATAATGAAGTTGATTGATCACACTTGTCTTAATAATCTTCATTTTTGTGATCAGTGAAACGATTTCTCTCTCGCTTGGAAGAACCGAGCTAAATTGTGGATGACACCGGAAATTCTTGGCGTTTACACACTACACCGGAAGTCCTTAGAGTTACACATTGTACACGTGTTAATCAGCTATTGTACTTGATGTATCAGACATTGAAATTCTGATTTCCGTTCTGTTTCGTTCATCTGAATAGATAACACTTTCTAAAATGATTTATGTATAGAAATTTATTAATTTGGAATTGTTAACCTTGTATTATACCTATAAAGAATTCTTGTATAAGAAAACAGAAGCTTATTTATATCAAAGACCTAAAATAAATTATGGCCGTCATCACCGTATTGTTGACAAGTTTGATGTCTGTGTCCAGGATTGCCCTGGATATATTTGACGTCCCATATTCCCATGTTCCTTTCACACAAGTTTGATTACACAGGTGATGGTTGTAGATAATTATCAGGATGTATTTACCCTTCCGGAGCACCCGGTCTCACTTTCCTTGTGGAAGTTCACGTGTCTAACATAATTTGTCAGTTCCAAAGATTTAACCTTGCTTCTGGATTGTGATTCGGACATGGATTTGTAAGTTTGTTTTAGATTAAATGGAATACATACAGATTAATTAGTGTATTAAGATGAAAATGTATTTTCAGTTTTCCAATAAAATTATTATTTATTATTAGTGTAAAAAATCAGGTTTTTACAAGCGATACTCATGTCATTTTTATGTAGACATAGTACAAATTGCTGTCACTTGTACATACTTCTGTTCTGACCAAGTTCCATTCTAAATATTTGAAATATTCATTGAATTCAATGTAAAAAATATGTCTAAAATCCGTGACTCTGATAATTTTCACGCCATAACGACATCAGAAGATTCCCCAATTGAAAGATAATCAGAATACTCCCCCATTGTAACGACCGATAATTTAGGCGCGTGTGTAGTAAGGTTTCACAGTTTATCGCCAATATCTTAATTACTTTATAAGCTGAGAAAAGCCATTTTCATCACTTGATTTTAATCATAATGATACTATGTCTCCTTAAACCAAGGGTGCAGCTAGGAGACAGTTTACAACCGACCTAAGCCATATTCATTATTAGTGAAACCTCGTTTTAGAGATTGTAACCACATTTTACAAAACATTTACATTTTCTAGTGACATCATTTTATTAGGAAGTGTAATTATCAACTGTACTATGCAGTCTCTGCTATTTTTCAAAAAGTCTGCATGTTCTGTAAATTTTTTTATTTCACTTCAAACTAAAAACTTTCTACGTCCAACAACTCCACTTTTTTCCTTAAAATGGATGGTTGATATTTCATCTTTGAAAATTACATGATCGAGTTATAATTACGTGGTATTGAGTACAAGTTAACGTTAAATATGTGACCGTGCATCCATTACCACTTTCTTTTAGCATTTTAATTTAGTCAGACAATGTGTTATGTACCAGCTATCAACAATTCTATTTAAAAATAAACGGTAAGTTGTAGATATAGAAATTTTCAAGTTTTTAGTAAAAAATAAAATTTTAAGGAGCGTGCAGATTTTTTAAAATACGATTTTGATCCGACAGTGACATTGTACGTTAGGTCACTTTCTAATAAATTATGCCACAAGAAAAATTTGTAATTTATGTAAATAATGGCTACAATCTGTGAAAATGGGGTTTAAGTAATAATGCATATGGTTTAATCAAATAGTACAGACCAATTCGAGTCAAATCGCCCCATGTAAAAATCGCCGCAGTTCATAATCGTCCCAATTATTGCAATATCTCCCTATTCGGAATGATCATATTGAGAATCGGGAAATTTTAAGTGGTAATTAGTTGATTTTTTGCGACATGCTACATAAATACTAATTGCTGATATTTCTTCATCGGTCTGTGCCAAAACTCCACAGTTACTTGGGTCAGAAATATAGTTCAAATGTTTCATTTGGTAAAATAACATTTTTAGGGTATTTTGTGCATTTGCATTGATACATAATTAACACCTAACATTTTTATCAAACTCAGAATCGCCAATCACAATTTCGAAAAAAAGAAAGGGGCAAGACTGACAAAAGCATAGAATAGATTGATAATCAAAAACAAACATACTAATCCATGTCCGAATCACAATCCAGAAGCAACATAATATGCTCCGCTTTTTTCTAAAAATTGAAAAGGATTATAATAAAAATACTTTAAATAATGAAGATTGAAATTTTATCTAGTAATTGTTTTAATAGCATTTCAATTATCTAAAATTTGATTACACATTATTTTTAGCTTGATATTGTAAATTATCTTGGAAGTTAATACAAATCAGTTACTATGGCAGAATTTTAATTGTGACGTGCTAATGGGAATTTTGTAAAATATTCATGTGTTATCAGGACACAATCACATTATATAAATGGCTCAGTAATTGATACTTATTTCAATATTCAGATTACACCCGTTCTAAATGACATTCTAACTCCAAATACCATTCTCTATATTAATTACTTCCGTATAAAATTCTATTAATTTTCAATCAATTCCTATTGAATATTTATTTTTATTTGATTTTTGCACTTTAACTTTAAATTACGTCAATTTTTCACATTTTTTTTTAAAATCCACTGTATTATTGTCGTTTGTATTTACATTGTAATTTTAATTTATAACATTTTGTCAATATATTTCACTAACTAGAAATATTGCCTTAAATTTTTTTGCCGTGCAACTTTAATTCGTTTAATTTTTCATTACTTTTCTATTTACTTAATATTTATTGTCAATTGGTTTTTGTACTATAATTCTAAATGATAAAACAAATTTTTCAATCGTGTCAATGATCGCAACTAATAGACATATGTTTCCACTGAAGCTTTAAATAATATTAATGTTTCAATATTTCTTTTACTCATTCGAAACTTTATTGCCATCTATTCTAAGTATTTTTAGGATATAGGTCAACAAATAAATTACAATTTGAAAAAGCATTTCCTGCCTTTAAATGGAAACCTTTTAAAAATTTTTATGCATTTGATAATTACCAAAAACAGTAACATACTAAACCTAGATCAAATTCCTTTCGGTAGACCCTCGTTTGAGATGAAAATATCTGACCATTCGACTGGAATTTTCCTTATCTCCGTCTGAAACTCGTCATAGATTCTCTTTATCTCTTTTATTTTTAAGGAAAACTTTTGGGGAAAAAACTTCCACCTCAGCACACCAATGGAAAATATTGCGAAGGTTATATCCGCAATCCGTTTAGTTTTCATTCCTTTATACTCGAGGACAGCTTGAGTATTACACTGTTCAAACTTACATCTGTTAATATACTCTGTGTTTGGCAACACAGGACAATGTTTATATACAATACCAAATGACGTCATCGTGTCTTTTGCATCTAGAGTTGTTGAACAGTGAATACAGGCCATTTTACAGCTACCTTTTCGGAGCACCTGTCTTCACTTCCCTGATTGAAGTTACTTGTTTAACTCACTTTGCCAGTTTTCACTTTGCTTTTAGTATTGTGATGTCTAAATTGGTTGGCGCATTTGTGTTTGATTAATAAATTTTTTTCTATTTTTAGAGATCGTCGTTTTCTGAAAGAGATTTGGCAAATCGATTGTTGAGTAGACTACTAGACGTTGCGTATGAAACATTCCGGGATCTTGGCGTCAGCTCGGAAGAACTACAACAAGTCCAACACAAGAGATCGCGAATTTCGGCATGCTATTTCCAGGCAGTCACTTGCTACTGATTTATTTTGACTTTTATATCGTCTCTGTCTTTTAAATATTGTGAATGAAATATGAAATACCAGAATAAAAGAAGACAAATAGAATTGTGTCATTTGTAATCGGTGCTCAAATATTTCATATGTGAAAATAAAATCCTAGGAACAAAATATTTAGTTGTTGTTTAATTTTCTTGTTTTAACAAATAATATGATGCAACCAAATATAGCACGTTGGTCTTATGAGATTAGGGTCTTCAAGATCTGATGGCAAAGTGTTTATAAAAACGGGTTTAAATTATAGGAACGCGTTATAACAGCGTGCAATCGTATGTTCTCGTGGATTGTTGCAATCATCTTAATATTAAAACAGACTTGTTGTAAACACTGCCATCAGATTGTGAACACCCATACATGTAAAGGCAAACAGCATTAACCTGTCTGCTTCACCTTTAGTTTAAATATTTATTATGGACCGAGTGCATTTATGTATAAGAAACATTTTGTCTACATAATGGGAAACGCGTGCATTGTGTATGTAGTACATGCGAATCCTAACACTACCAATGTATTGGGTGGACCATCATATAAAACTATTTCTATTGCAAGGTCAAGCAGACAGGTCAATATTGTTAGCCTCTACGTGATTGAATACACAGCTTAATTTCGGTATACAATTTTCAAATAGATCACATGCATAGGGAGATCCAATGTCGTGAGATTTTGTAGTCTTTGTATACGTTTATCTTGAATTTACCAGGGATAAAGATTAGCAATCCAATAGCCCATGTCTACTAAAACCAGTCTGGGTCCCTTACATTTTATAAATAGCTACCTATTACTATGACTTCTTTACTGAAGTGAGCTTGATCACCAACTGAAAATAGTTAAGCTTCATTCCTATATTCTAAATTCGCTAGTTTTTTTATTTGTGTTCTTGGTGACATTGCCTTTTGCCAAGAACTAGCTTTTTTCAGCCTGTCGTTGCCAATCAAAAACTGACTGTGTCAACCATGAAGCTGATACGCAGAAGATGACAAATATCTCTACCTGAAGCTAGCTAAAAGGAGGTGCTAAGCCTACCGAAGCACCCGGTCTCACTTCACTGGTGGAATCCACGTGTATAACCTAATTTGTCAGCTCCACATTTTTTACTTTGCTTTTGGATTTTACTTTGGACATAGATTAGTATGTTTGTTTTTGATCCTCTGTGGTTCCTAAGCGAGGTAACAATGTAATTAGTATTTGTTAACTTTTTCTGCCCACAATATGACATCAAGGAAAAGGTCTTATAACTATTGGTCACATTTGTGTCAGACTTGTTTTCACAAATATGCCTACACTGGTTGACATTGGATGCCCAAATATTAGACAATTATCTGAATTTAAAAGAAATGGAATGATTATACATGGGATAGATGGCCCTCCAATAGTACAGTACCCACACCACTAGACACCGACTCAGTTGCCAGCCCAAAGCCTGGACTATGCGATTGACATTTCTTTGCATTGCCTTGCTTGTCTGTTTCATCATTAACTTGTGTTGTTTCATGTTCTTGGGTATGTTGGTTGCTGCAATGTATGCTATTCATGGTTTGTATTTGGTTTTTCTTTGTTTTTGTAAGATTTCAACTTCAATTTGCCAATTTAATCCAAACTCTGTACAAAGCACTTCACCACAATAGATAAAATTGTTGTTCAGGTAAGTTACTGATCAAGATCCAAGCATAATGATAGCAAAGTTTCATCAAATTTTGCACAGTTGCTTTAGAAGAGATGATTCAAATGAAAAACTATGAATGAAGCAAAACAGACAATTATCTATTACAATACCTCATTTGAGCTTTAAGCTCAAGTGAGCTAATAAATAAGCTTAAAGATTAAATAAAATACTTAAAAAATTTATTTATAAAAGTACCTATAAACATAGGATAACATTAGCACTGAATTATACAGACATGACAAATTCAAGGCTTAAAGCACTTCCTTCTTAACAAAATATGTTTGAATCATTAATGAAAAAATTAAAACTGTACAATAAAATCGTAAAAAAACAAATATGAAAGACTTGATGACACAATAATCACAATTGTATTATGCTGAACCAATGAATCTCTACTCTAGATAATTTAACCATATCATCATCGTCATCAGCCTAAAGCCAATTCAAAAGTCTTGCCTACCGGTTTTATGAAAAAAAATCAGGTTTACATTGGTAAGTTAACATTAGAAATAAGTTATATAAAGTATAACTATAAAGTTTATAATAAGAAACAAAAACATCGAATGATCCATGTCTAAATTCACAATCCAAGAGGAAAGTAAAAACTTTGAAACTGAGAAATTAGTTAAACAGATGAACTTCCACCAGAGAATTAAGGCCAGGTACTCCGACTGTAATGTTACATTTGTTTGTCTATCATTTAAATACAAAATGTCCACTTAGTTTCTACTTGTTCTTCGTTATTCCTTTTCATCTAAGAGAACCAAATTTACAGACTATGTGATTCACTATTTGGTAACATGTTTTTTGTTTGTTATTGCCATGTTTATTTACAGAGTTTCAAATTTAAATATTTCCCCACCCATGTGATTTTTATCATTTTTGTAATCCATTTAACTATTAAAACAAGTGGTTTTTTTAATATTTGTCAGTTTTGAAACAGTAATTGTAGTGGAGTTGGGTTAAGTAATGGAGATATACATCATAGTCAAGATTCTTTCATTTATATCAAGGCTGTCAGTTCATAAACAGTAGAGGAAATCTGAAAAAAAAACACAAGACTTTCTCATACCAGGATCTGCCCAGGATGGAAGTTGGCCTTATGTGTTGAGAGGCAGATTCTTTTGACTTTTGGCATTGGTGATGTGATGATATGAGCAATTGCTATACATAGAGTTCATAATGAAAGCCAATAAATAAACATAATCATTATACATGCATTAATACGACCATGTTCTAATCAATGTGAATGAGTTGTGGATATCCAGTTTTGCGCCCCTCTTATAGAACCTTTGTAAAACATTAGTTTTGATGGTTTTAGTACTTGATGTTTTCTTAATTTATATTTGCCAAAGCACTATTTTTTTATTATGTATAAAATGTTTTTCAAATGGCATAACTATTAAAAGGATCAATTGTAGTTTTAGTAAAGTGCGAGTGATAAAACAAATGTAAAAATTTGGCAAAAAATCCAATTTCTTCAAATATGAGTCGATTGATAATCACATGAAATTAAGTATCATAGCAATTTTCAGTATTTTCTATCAGTTTAGTCCATATTTGAAGAAATTGGGTACCCCCCCCCCCCCATATTTTACATTTGTTTTATCACTCGCAGTAAATTATAATTAAATTTGATACTTTTATCAGTTAAGCCATTTGAAAAACATTCAAGGTACCGGTAGTATATAAAAATAGTTCTTCAACAAATATACAAAACATTAAGTACTAAAACCGTCAAAACTGTTGTTTTACAAAGGTTCTATAAGGAGGGCGCAATACTTTCTGGACGGACCTGTATATACAAACTGCTATGATAATCAATGTAACAAATATGTTGATAACTAGAGATTGAAAAGCAGAAAAATATTGCAGTGCCAAATTGTAAATTTAAAAGTATGAATGTTTGAAATTTAATGTCTGCTGGTCCATCATGAAAATATTTTATACATTAAGCATTAGAATCTAAAGCATGGTTTGGGTTGATAAATAAAATGATCATCTTCAAAATACACCAGAAACACAACAATATATTAATAATGCTTTGGTGGTAATAATTTAATATCCAAAAAACTATACCAGAAACAAAACATATGCCAACATTGTCCTAGCAGTAATGTAAAAAAACAAGTACAAACCTTGCCAACAACTAGTGTATCATATCACATGGAATATCATTTTTGTCATGAAAACTTGGCAAATAGGATCATTATCACAAAGGTTAGCAATAAGATATGATAATATTTTAATCCAAGAAACAGCGTTAAGACAATTTAAATGGAGAAAAATAGGGAATATACACTGCCATTCATAAATATACAAATTTATATAGGTCATATCTGTTAACATTACTATAATTTCTGCATTACTAAAGAAGTCTTTAACTTAATTATCGACATGTAAATGTATGCAACAAAGTTGTTTGCAATCATAAACAATTTTCTTTGATTTTTTTTAAAGAAAAAATATAAAAATGATAGAAATATATTTTTCAAGATAAAAACATCAATTTAGCTGACAAACATTTAGTGTTAACATAATGATGTTTTCAACAATTTAATTTTATAAAGAATTTCAGTCTGTAATGATAGGACCAGTTTTTAAACATGTATAATATTTTATAAATGACAATGTAGTAACAAGTATATCAATAACTGACAAATCTTTTCCAGATACTCTTTAGATTTTACTAAAAATGATATCACAAATTGATAATATTGGTTTTGAATTGATACAAAATTCTGACTATACTTCACATGATTTATATCATTGGCAATATTGCATACAAAAAATAACCCATTAAATGTGGACATTGTATACATTAATTTATAATTCTTTTATATACTCAACAAAAACAGTTAAGAAACACATCAAAAACATTATTGAATTTTGTAGAATGTTAATCAAATCATTTTATCTTCACACTTCTCATAATTTTATTAAGGAAATTTAATTCCATACAAAAAATTACTTCATAACAACATTTGAAACTAGAAAAATACAGATGGATTTTCCATTTTTCAGTTTTTGGATTTCTATTTCAAAATTTACAATGGTCCCCAACTTTTTTGTTGAGTATATATAACAACCTTGTTCTGATTTTGATAAGATATAAAATGAATTTCTAGTTCCTTTTTCATGTCTGAAAATGTATTCCCCCTGAGCCATCACTTGTGGCCCAGGTGAATATCTTCCGTGACAGGGAATATGAGCCCATACACCTTGTCAAAATCAGAATAACTTATAATAGTAACAACATACAGAGCACCTGCATTTTGTGACCACTTCAATGAGAGTGAAAATGACTAAATAATGCAACAGGAATGGCAAAACCAATTATAGCACCTGCATTTTGTTACCGCTTCAATGAGGGTGAAAATGACTTTAAAATATAACAAGAATGGCAAAATAAATCAAAATATTGCAAAACAAACAATATATTATAAACTATTATAGGTATACAACATTGACCTGTCTACTTGACCTTTAATTTAAATATTATTTATGGACCAGTGCATTTGCATATAGGGAACACAAGATATGTCACTAAACCAGTACATTATATATGTATTAACTGTGGACCCCAATACTACCACTGCACTGTGTGGATCCTCCCAGTGCTTCAGATTGTCGGTGCGCCCGCGCCAATCCCGCATTATTTTAAAAAATGGCGCATAACATTTTTCTTCTAATGGGTCCACGTGGCGCATGGTTTTTCTTAGCCAAATTGATCGTTAATAATTTCTTCCCAAAACTACATATTAGATTCCATGCGGTTTTCCGATTTGACTTTCTGTTTTCGTTTTCTATCGAAAATCTCTAGCATCTTTGTTTCTCATAATCAGCATGTAGACAGGACTCCCGACAAGCCCCTTCTCTTTGCTCTATGCGTCGTTATTAACATTGATATTCAAAGGGGGAGAACTCGTAATAAAACTTTTTATGACCTCGGACGTTGTCGTTCATTTAATATGCTAGCGGCAACCATGGCTATGAGATGCAGACGACTCTATTCACATTTTTTAAAACAACACAAAGCGCAGAGAAGTAGATACATAAAATGAATCATGGAGTTGAAAGAGTTTAAAATATATCGTAAAGGTTAACAAAGTATAAATTAGCAGATGACAAGATCGCTTTTGGTGCATTATTAAGATGTCAAGTGCCGACTTTCACTTTCAGTCACGTGTCGTGGCATAACAATTTAATTATGTGGCAAAACATGACCCACTATAACAAGAAATGACCCCTTGTTATTGGACCTGGTGGCCCTTGTGGCCCACTATCTGTAAAAACAATCTGAAGCACTGTCCTCCTATATAAATATTCCTAATAAAAGTCAAGCAGACAGGTCTACCTATTTGTTGTTTACCTAAATATAATCACAAGTACATTAATAACTAGACGTATATAACACCATATTCTGTATAATGCTGATTTCTTTTTCATTTTAACTGATAATGTACAGTACAACCTGTTTAAACCACACCCTGAATAAACAAAAACAAACCCTGTCTGGTCTTAACTAATGCCTTAAGTTGTAAAATTATTTTTTTTGCAAATTACTGTAAATCTACTTAATTTCAGTTTATAATTTCATAGTTTTGTAATTGACAGATCGTCAGCCATGCCCACAATGTTCCGACAATGGTCCAGTATGCTTAAAATACACACAAAAAGAATGAAAACTAGGCCTGAATTCTGACATTTAATGATGCCACTGACACTAAAACGTCATCAGTTGCTGTGACGCTGCTGTGGTACTGTGATGGCGCCAGTGTCGGAGCATAAAGGCGGGTCGGCAATGTCAATTCCCAATCTTTCCACAGAATGTATTATAAGTGGATAAATGAACCTGAATATAAGATTGAGAATATATATTAATTTATGCATGGTACAAATTTATCGTGGAGAATTTTAGATCCTGAAATGAGCATAAATTAGTACACTGCGAATGAAACTACACTTACATTTATTTGGGTGAACTGACTACAATCCGATGTTATTTAACATCCCAAATAAACATTTCCGATAAAACTTCAATACATGTACTGATGTCATGATTTCAAACAAGTTTTTGTTTTATAATAGTACCTGAAATTCCTAAATGTCCAGAAAAGGTAACAGAATTATATGGATCTGCAATTTGTAGTATAATGGGAGAAATTGTGGTTATGAAAAATTGTGAAACTAGGTCACGTTTTTCAGTCATTTCTTTTATAGCACATCAATATTGCACGACTACTAACATAATATCATAACTAGACTAGACCTTGAAATATCGGACTTCAGTTTCACAATTTTTCCTTAACTAAGATATTCTTTAATTTAAATTTTGCAAATTTGAAATTTTAATGATTTTCTTATATAATCTTTCAGATATTTGAAAATTTTAGGTGATATTTTGAAAATCATTTAGATTTAGTTTTGTCAAAAATGTAAATTTCTACCCTTGACAAAAATTGTAATTTTTTAAAATTTATTTAAGGAAAATTTTAATTAAAAACATTGTAAAGGTTGACCCTAAATGTCTTGAAAGAACCAGTAAAAGAATCTGAAATTTTGCAATTAGTGGAAATAGTAACAATAGTCAAAGAATTTAGGTTTTGAAGCTACAAGTTATTCAGGGCAGCAACATAGCCTGTTTAAATCAATCTAGCAACTTCTATTTAAATGATAGATAATGTGTTGGGACTTTAATACAAGCCTTTTGAGCTTGCTGGCATTCGAATTTCCCTCGCCCCCAAGTCAAAATTTAATGACTTTATGTCATAGCACAATTGTGCTTTTTGTGAAAACTGTAACAAACAACGGTCTGCTGCACATTGGCCATGACAATCATCAGGTAATGAATAATTTTGATAGCTGGAAAAGTTTGTCAGCCATTTTTATGGCACATCAAGATTGCACAACTGCAACCTGTAATATAATCTGTAATAACTGACTAGGCATTAAAATCTCAGGAAATTAAAAATTGGAAATTTCTAATTTAAAAAAGTAAATGAACTGTTACGATACAAAAATATCAGACAAAAAAGTCTAGCATAGGACTATTTCTGAATGTTTGCATGAAATTAACAGAATATATATTGCATTATTTTAATGTTGCGTAAAAATCATGATGGAGGAAAGTATCATGTAGATGTAGATTTAATGATCAAATGTTCAAGCAAAAAAATACAAATCAATTTTTTACATGTTTAATTGTTTATATGCATGGTTTTTTTGCCTGAAAACAGCAAAAGAACTAGCAATCAATGAGATGCTATTCACTTGTACAATTTAGACTGATATATAGTTCTTCTAAATTTGATCAGTATGCTATGCGTATAAATCCATAAAAAAGCTATTGAATTTTAATTCAATATTTATATCCTTATTAAAATGATTATGATATGATTCATTTAATATATCAAAAAAGTTTAAATGTTTCAAAAAAATACTTTTATGGCACATATAACTCCAATAGTAATATTTTAGTTTTTGTAAATTTCTAACAAACATTAAAATTTTAACAATATCATTGATTGATTGATTGAATGGTTGATTGAATAAATGAATAAATGAATGAATGAATGAACCCAGTTAAGACCATATCACCTATATAAAGATGTCTCCAGCTGTAGGTGAAGTGCCAAAGTTTTTACCTTTACAGGGTAATGTGAAATCAAGGCTCTTTAGCATTACATGCCTACAACAGGAAGACAACACTTTAAGGTCTCTTCCAAAGGACCAGTGACTCTTCAATTCTAAATGAAGTGTGCTTGGCAAGAGAACAGTTACAACCGATCTAAATGAAGTGTGCTTGGCAAGAGAACAGTTACAACCAATTTTATGTTTTGGTTAGACCTGACTGGGTTTTGAACCCTGACCTCCAAAATACTGAGAAAGCAGACAACAACAACATCTTACAAATACCAAGATGGCATCAACCATAATACTCTGACCTTTCAGGAGAGAGATAAAAAAGGCCTATATAAAACAAAACTGTTACAATACATGAACAATTATGAAAACTATGATAAAACTAGAAAAACTGTGAGCCACAAGCTCACAAAAAATACCCCCCCCCTCCCAAAAATCCATCAGATCAAATTTTTAAATAGGAGGTGCACATCTACATTATATCACAAAAATTGTGTGAAAGTTTCATGAAAATCCATTGAAGGGTTTAGGAAGAGTTGCGGGTAAGAGATAGGTACCCTAAGGTGTAACAGAAGAACAGAAGGACACACGGATGGACACCCCTATCACTATATACCCCCCACTTTTTAAGCGGGGGGTATAATAATTATTACTAAATATTGTCAGTTTTATCTTTTGTGAATTTTCAATACAATTCTTAAAAACTAAAATACATGACTTATAGTCATAAAAACAATTAAAAGTTAATGCAAATCAATTTATCAGATCCTATATATATCTAAAATCTTATAACATTAGTAAAATACTTAGATGATGATACAGCAACAAAATCTATTATTAGTAAAATGAAGAAGTCTGAAGTATGTTTGAACCCATGACCTCCACTTTGTGCTATACCACTGGGTCACCAAGAGAAGGAAATGTACTTGCAGCATGGGACTTCATACTGAGCTTATATACAAAATTTCAAGTGGCTGTGTTTAGTAGTTGCCGTTACGATAATTTTTGTTTCAGACAGATGGACTGAGGTATACCCTCCCCCACCCTCTTCTTCATATCAGGGATGTAATGAAGTATACATATACAAGACAAATTTTTTACCATCATAAAAAAGTATATCTTTGCTTATCAGCAGTGAAACTTACAAAACAAATGTCAAGTTTCAAGTACTATATTTTTTCAAACTTATTTTCATTTGCTTTCACAAGGTAATGTAAACCAACTTTTATTCGTGGATATTAACTTTCGCGATTCTCTTACCAAAACCGATTTGCGACTATAAACTTTCGTGATATGGAGTTAAGCTGAATATTTGGTATTATTATGAGCATTTTCGAAACCAAGTTCGCGGCATTTAACTTTTGCGATTATTTTGTCCTCATGAAACACGCGAAAGTTAATCGCACACAATGAAAAGTTGGTTTACAGTATTTGCTGCCCAATTTACAGGCAGTGAAGGTCATATGTGACCATTAATTACATTCTGATTCTTATTATGGGGATATTCAAAAAACCTGTGAACATTGTTTTATTCTTAAACTACAGTTCTTAAACAAAGTGTATGGATGATGTTTAGTTTATATTTACAAAATGGAGAAGTAAAAAATACAGAATCTTTAACAAGTTACAGATGGACATTTTCTATTGCATAATTTTATGTACATTATTATATATTTAACAAAAAATACCCTTCCCCCCCCCCCCCCCCCCCCCCTCCCCCAAAAAAGGGAACAATTTGTGTACACTGAGATTATGTAAGATTCAGTACACATCCTCCAAATCTCTTAAAACCTGGCATTAAAAATACTTGATTCAATTATAACAAATAATTAAATTCTATAAATTTCAAAAATCAATTGAAAATATTATTTGTTCATTGCAAAATACAGTAAAACCTTCATTCATCGCCCCCATTTGTTCAGTCATATTTTGGCATTATAGATTAAGGGAACTGTATAAATTAAAACATAGAAAATTTGGATTTCTGGACTTGTGTCGTAATTAACAAAAGTGGCAAAATTATGAAGGGACAGTATAACAAGATTTAACTGTATCAATTGTTCATTGCTCATACCCATTCTTCATGATCATCGTGAAATAGTTCTGGTGATGACAATTTACTCATCTACCACTGCAATATACCATATACAAATCGTTCTTTTTAACAAAACTGTTCATATTCAAATGCCCAATATTACTGTATATCCACAAACAGAGTGAGTGCACATGGAAAATGCAAGAATAAAGTTGCACTTTCTAACAAATTCATAAAAACACTGTCAACACTTGATGCAAAATCTACTGACCTAATAGGAAAAAAATATTTTCATTCATCCTAGAGTGAATTTAATTCTTTACATAGAGCAATTTTTTTTGAAGTTTTTAACAAAGCAACAAAAACGGTTCATGTTCAAAATATCCAAGATTCATTGTTTAAATTTACAATCTTTATATCACTCTCTATAACAACCTCTTTTCTCTGACTGACATTATTCATCCATGAACATTGAAAATGTAAATAGTTCCATGATGGTGCATGAAACGTAATAAGGCGCAAACTCCACAAATAGTCCCTACTGATATTTCTAATTCAATGTTTTGTCTTTTTATGGTATTTTTCAAAAATCACCATTTGCAAAAAGAACACTTACATGGTTGTAAGTACAAGGGTTGACGTTTGTTTTTTAATCATAAACAATTTCAGGATTTATGTGATTTATCACAGACTGTTTTTACAGTTCATACTCTCACCAACAAAGACTAAACATCAATCCTTAATTATTAATGACTAAATCGTAGCATATCAAATACCATATACCTGACTCGCTGAAACATACTAACAGTATCACAAACATTATACAACTAACAGTATCACAAACATTATACAACTAACAGTATCACAAACATTATATACAACATGTGGAATGAAAGCCAATCGGTAAGTGATATCCTGCCTAAATTCTATATTAATCAACTGCCATTGGTAGCTCTATCAATTCCAGAGTCCTGAAAAAAAAAAACAACATGAGTTGTTAGAAAATAAATATAGCTTATCTAAGTAGACATTACATGCATGTAAACATGTTTACTAAGAACAACAGGGCTTTACTTATCCACTAGTTCACTCGTCCTGACAAGTAGAATATGAACTTGGTCTAGTGTTAATGTTCTTGTCACTTGTCACTGTGCCAAGTTTAATTTATTAAACAGATACTTTAGTTGCCCACATCGATCATGCCTTTCTGTTACATACATTATTTTGAACATTTGCAAACTTGTTACTCCACACTCAGTATAAGGTAAATTTCAAGCAATGTTCTAAATTCTTCTATAGTGAATAAACATATCCAAGAAAATTAAAAGACTTTCTAAAATCAAACAAGGCTTTCAAAAATGCCAAGCAGGCTTATGCTGAACCTATCTATCGATCAGGTGGATGCCACTCCAAAAAGTAGAACATCCAAAATTCATAAAAAGCCCTAGAATATGAAAATTTAATTATGAAATGAAAAAAAAAAAATCTTTTATAACTGTTATGACAGTGCCAAGTTAAATTTACAGGGTCTAGTGGTTTTGTCTCCAATTAGGCACTGTGTAGAACTGTCATTGATATATCAACTAAAAAATATATCGAAAAATCAATACAGCTTTTTCACCAGAGTGCGTTTTTGACAGGATGATTTTAGGAATGACGCAATTCGATTCGGATGGTGTGTTATTGTTATTTTTGATCCAAATATTTTTACAAATTGAAATCAGTTACTTTGTATTTGAAAAAAAAAATAACTACATAATACCATGTGTTTATTTCTTTTGAAATCTATGTCAACCATCGGTGGTTAAAATCTATCAGGAGTGAGGTGACTCCTGTGTTATACAAATGCTTGGTAAATACAATCATCATGTGTACAAAGCACTGTGATGACCATTACTTGCAATTCTAATTTACAGACATGGTAAAGGATAGGGACATAACCGGATCATAAAAAAGACATATTTTCTGATAATTTGATGATTTTATTGGCAGGTATCAACAAGTTGCTGATTTTATTGGTAGATATATTCTTTTTCTCTATCTTAATCAAGTGCTTTTAAAGGCTCAAACCTAAAATTCAACTTCAAGGGTGTTTGTTCAAGAGACAACTCATTTTCAAGGGGTTCCCAAAACCTGGGTGAACAATGATATCATTCATATCAGGTTTTTTTTTTTAAATTTAAATTTAAACTTGATTGCCTGAAGCCAAGTGGCTAGCTGTTAAACATAATTTAATGAAATGAGCTTAACGAATTTTCATTGTTGTTTTATGGTGCACCGAATATTCTCTTTATTAACCAAATTTAAATAAAAAATTAGAAATTTTAGATGACCCTTAAAAATGAAAAATGACCCCCAGATTTCAGGGTAGTGGGTCACCAATGACCTCGTTTTTAACAGCTGGAGAATACACTGTTTATATAATGAAACATCCGAAACATGATTAAAATAGTTTATTTTAATTTTTTTGTTGAATCTTTGATAGACAAATTTTTTTTTCAACAATATTTGACATGTCTGGTGTCATCTAAATGTTTCTAATATTATATGCACTCTGTTTTGTATGTCAGTTGGTTTTGAGATACCTTAAAATGACAGGTTGTAATTATAATACATTAACAGCAGTTTGATCAATGTGTCATTGACTTCTCCAACCTTGGCCATGAACTGGCGGCCATTTTTGTTGATATCGATACTCAAAAAATGTATCGATATCGTATTAATGGCTTTAATCAGTGATATATATGGTCTTTAGACCTACCAATGACAGTCAGGGTTCGTACAGACATTTGGACTCAAAATTTAAGGACTTTCTAGGGTCTTATTTGCAAATTCAAGGCCTAATCAGAAAGACAATTTCAGCTAAAAATATTGGTGAAAAGACAATTAAATCAATAAAACAATTACTTAAGTGTCCATAGTAAAAACACTTGAAGTGAAAAAGGTTGAAGTTGGGCATTCAAGAGGGCCAGGTACTTTTAAATTGCTCATTATTAGTCTATTTGCAAATACTTCATATCAAAATACAGACACCCAACTGGCCAAATTCAAGGGCTTTTTAGGGCCTTCAGAATAAATTCAAAGGCTTTTTAGAGTCAGACTTGTTTTCAGGGTCTTTTTAGGGCAATCCTGAAAATTTAAGGACTTTTTCAGGCCTGTACAAACCTGACAGTCCTAGCACTGTGACATTAAAAATTCTATCTGCGGCCAGCAACAGAATCTGATGTTTGTTCATGATGACTGAGATGGATTATTAAATGTAATGAGATGACACTGAACATTTCTGTACTTTGAACAAGTAAAGATGACAACATCAAAGCACAAATCAGCCATGTTTATAAAATGTACACTCACAATTCAACCATGTTTATAAAATGTACAAGCACAAATCAGCCATGTTTATAAAATGTACAATCACAAACAGCCATGTTTATAAAATGTACAATCATGCAAAGTTCTATATAAAAGTAACTATACAATACCTGGGTATCAAAATTGGAATGGAGGCTCGGAGCATCGTTAAAAACATCTGAAATCGGAGCTCTGTGGGGAGGATCAAATTCTAGCAATCTACCATTAACATACAATGGAGCATTTCTATCATCAATATTAGGCTGAGCCACTGGGTTACCGGTTAATCTGTCATCAATGGGATGTTCCCGTACCTGACCTGTGATAATTTAAATTGAATAGTTGTAACCGAAAAACATGTATAGTCTATCAGCAATATTGTGGCAAAGTGTATATAAACACAGGCAAGTTTATTATACACAAATAGGTATTAATAGTGTGTTATTGTATATACATGTATATCCATGCCTTAGTATGTTCATTTGTCAACCCAACCTTTATATATCCCTATCTCAGACTATCTACATTATGTAGACTAAACACTCTGCCAAAATACTACTGATGGACTATACTCGGCAACAGTCAATGCAATCAAGAATATGACACAATAAAAGTCAATGACAAAAAAAAGTCACAGACAAAAACAAACTGAGTGGACTCATTGATAATAAAATTCTAACTTTTGATGGACACTGTAGTTTATTTCCAGTGGTATGTATGACAGTGATTACTGTTCTATTGAAGGAAACCTGACCATCATTTTTAAAGAAAAATTATTGTATTGCTGTTAACTTCTCCAATTATTTGACACCAAATTGTGATCAAAGGGAGCTAAATCTTGTTGACAACAAATAATGCCACCAGTGCTGGCAACAAAGTTTACTTTATTGCATCTGTAATGGCCATCAACACAATATTGTTGACAAGTATGATGTCTCTGTATCCAAAATTATCCTGTATATATATTTGACTTCCCCGTTCCCATAGTTACATGTTCTTTTCATTCTCAATATTGATTTTACAATGAAATATGACCTTCTGAACAACATGACCCAGATAAGGACTACCATGATATGCCTACCTCACAATACAATACATACCATGGTTCACATGTGGCGATACGATACATTTTGGTATGATACACAGGAGCCCAGACTTACTGTTAGGAGTCATGGGCTACTGGGCCCATCTTAATTTTAATCCCAGTAATATCGGAATTAAAGTAATTCTAATACAATCAATCCTGTCTATAAAGACCACCCAAGGTAACCAATAAAAGTAGCCTTTATGGACAGGTGGCCTTTATATACAGGTTCAAATAACATGAATAAAGAGTAATAGGGAAAACATTTTACTGGCATTTAAAAGCAGGTTGCCCTTATATACATGTAGAGGTGGTTTTTAAGACGGGTTTGACTGTATATATTTAATAGAAATACCTTGTGCAACTCCAACAGGTCTGCCTCTGTATTGATCACTAACATTGAAGCTTTCAGACTCTGCTCCGTCTTGTGATTCATTATCCCTTTGTTCTAAACGCCTACATTCTTCATTCCTTTGCTCATGTTCTTCTGTAATATCACCAGCCAGGTTTTTAGGGTCAGTGTTTTCGCCATCACTCACTAACTCAGTCTCAACAGGTGAAAATGGATCTGGAGAAATAATACCCGAATCGGTGGACGACCGCTTTATTTCATCTGACTGCTTATTGGCATCTTTATTTGCACACTTGCAGGAGCAAGTTTTATCTGAATTATCAGCCTCTTTATCTTTAAAGCTAGAGTTAACATTAATTGTAAGATTTTCAATTACTTGGATAGGACTTCCAACAATATTAACATAATTCCCAGCACTAACACATGAAGAAGTATCCCTTTGATCTGGTTTGTATTCAGAAGACTTTTGGTCTTCCTGTTTAGAATTTCTTGTGCTTGATCCACTAATATTTGACTGATCATCAAATGATTGTCCTGAGGTTTTTCCATTAGATCTTTGATACGACTGCTCAGATTCAGTGGGTGATTTATCACTGCTAACTGTAAGAAATTGCTCTCGGTTTGAAGACCTGTGAGACAATATCAATGGTTCTGAATCAGGTGGTCCATTAGAACTATTGTTTATATTATTATCTGGTTGTAGCAAGGGGTCTGATTCAGTGGGTCCATCAGAATTACTGATCATATTATCTGGTGGTAACAAGGGATTTGATTCAGAAGGTTCAACATGATCACAAGCCACTTCGATATCACCTGCAAGTTTGTCAGCAGTCAAATCTTCCTTACCAGTTGTCACATTGTCCTGTTGTTCTCTTCTTGTTTGTATAGGAACTTTATCTCTTGGATTGTTCCCATTTTGTTGCAGTGTCCTACTTAGATTGGAATTTCTAATGCTAGGAATACCATTTGATGTGAAACCATTTTCAAGATTTCTGACTCCACCTTGGTTTTCGTCCACTGTAACTACACTATGTTGAATATTGGGATTTCTAGTGCTAGGAACACCATTTGAAGCCAGTCCATTTTCATGATGTGTATCTCTACCACCTTGGTTTACTTCTGTAAGCTGTACTGTACTATGTTTAGGATTTATGTTCCCAGTGCTAACATGTCCATTTGATGTAAAGCCATTTTCGTGAGCAGTATTTCCACCACCTTGAATTAGATTAACTGTGAGCTCAATGTCTGTATTACTTTGAGAATTTTCTTTTCTGGTGCTAACATTCCCATTTGGAATCAACCCATTTGTACGAGGTCTGTTTATATTACCTGGTGAAATTAAATAAGCACTTATTTACAACTCTATTAATATATCAAAATATTATATACCTATGATTTTATTTTAATAGAAATCAACTGGAGTGTTCCGGTCCAATATAAAGAGAATCAAAAACTAATATTTTAGCATAAAGGTGTTGAAATTTTCTACTACAAAGCAAAGATTTTGCTAGCGGATGAATAAGTGTATGACGTAATGCTGTAATGTTATCAAAAATGTGTAGCTCAGAGCAGAAATGTGAACCTATGCCATAATAAATAACAACAAAATACATTCTCTTTTTTATATATTGGTCAAAATTAATTTTTTATCACAAACAAAAATAATAAATAGAATAAAGAATTATAGAAATTAGTTGTTAGGGGAATAACTTTAACATATTTTGATATCCCTTGTATCATGAATTACGTCCCCTACTATTATTGGGTTGGTTCGATCTATGCATATTCCGACGGATGTTTTTTGGAAATAGGAACAATGTACCAAACCATGTATTACTAAATTAAATGGAAGAAAATAATAATTTCATAAATATATGAAAATGACAATCAGTAATTAAAATTAAATAAAGTCGTACCCGATCGTTTTGTCATTTCGGATAGAGAGAAAATAGAGTTTTGCAGACCCTACCGTCACTATGAGGGGGTACATTCTAGCGGTTGTATGTAACTGGATCATTTGCTGTTAAATCTGGGTTTTAACAAACTGCTGATTATCACTCACAATATTCCCGTTTCATGTTAATGGTGAAGTATTACAATCCACATGTGGTCATTTGCACACAACACTGTACAAATTATCTCCCTTTCACGAAAGTGAAATCTAATCGATAAACAGTTTTAAAATATGACACAATTGCCTCAACATCAAAATACGTTATCATACCCTTTAAAATAAATTTAAATTACCGTAGATTTCATGAAGAATTAATTAAATCAACCTGCCATTGCTGTTTATTTCATAACTTAGTTATAGTTAAACTAGAGGCTCCCAGGAGCCTGTATAGCTCACCTAGGTAGAGTTGTTGCAGAATGAAAATCAACAGATTGTCTAATGTTTAAATAAATGCTTGAAATTTATTACACAATATTTATTTCTATCACAAAATTTTAATATTATTTCCTTTCAAAACTAAACCATATTTCAAAATTTGAGACAATACATACCAAGTATCATCGACTTTTCATGTATAATACCTGAGAAATTTTCCTTATCCAAAAACTGGTCAATGGACCATGAAATTAAGGTCAAGGACAAAAGCCATAAGGCAGTCTGACTGATGTACTATGGTGGCCACCTTGGATTACGTGCGAGCATATGGGACACAATATATCAGGTAGACCACACAAGGACTATTGTCACAAAGTTTGGTTGCAATTGGCCAAGTGGTTTCACAGAAGTTGATTTTTAAATGCAGATGTTATTTTAAAATACCATATGTAAAGACCCGATGAATATTGTGGCCTGAGTTTGGTTCCAATTGACTCAGTAGTTTCAGAGAAAAATATGTTTGAACGTATTTCCCATAGGGTCCAATGTTAAAATATGTTCTCCACTGATGGCCATCTTGGATTTTATGTGGCCCTAAAAAACACCAATGTTGTAGGGGGCCCACCCAAAAACTATTGTGGCCAAGTTGGGTTCCAATTGGCTTAGGGGTTTTAGAGAAAAAGATCTGTAAAATTGTTCCCATAGGGTCCAATGTTAACCTATGTTCTCGCTGGCGGCCATCTTGGATCAGGTGCAGACTTAAAAAAACACCGGTTTCAGAAGGTACCATCTAAGGACTACTGTGACCAAGTTTGGTTCCAATTGGCTCAGTAGTTTCAGAGAAAAATATCTTTGAACGTATTTTCCCATAACTTATGGGCCATAAGGTTCAATGTTAAAATATGTTCTCTGCTGGTGGCCATCTTGGATTTGGTGTGGCCCTCAAAAACAACAATGTTGTAGGGGGCCATCCAAAAACTATTGTGGCCAAGTTTGGTTCCCATTGGCTTAAGGGTTTTAGAGAAAAAGATCTTTGATATTGTTCCCATAGGGTCCAATGTTAACCTAGATGTTCCTCGCTGGCCGCCATCTTGGATTAGTGGAGACTTAAAAAAAACACCGGTTTCAGAAGGTACCATCTAAGGACTACTGTGACCAAGTTTGGTTTCAATTGGCTCAGTAGTTTCAGAGAAAAATATTTTTGAACATATTTTCCCATAGGGTCCAATGTTAATCTATGGTCCCCGCTGACGGTCATCTTGGATTAGGTGTGGACATGTCGGACACAATTTTTAAAGAAGACCACCCAAGGACTGTTGTGACAAAGTTTGGTTGCAAATGGCCCAGCGGTTTCTGAGAATTGATCTTTAACGACGGACGGACGACGGACACGCCAAGTGATGGCAAACGCTCACATGGCCTTTTAGGCCAGGTGAGCTAAAAAGTTATGATTTTACATCGTAGGACGCAAACTTCTCGGACTACTTTTTATTGTAAACACGAGATCAGTTCGCCAAATTGCAGAAATTTTTGGATGCATCCCGTCGCAATATTTTACTAGATTCCGAAATGTATTCCGAAAATTTATTCCAAATGTGCATATGTAACCAAATACATTAACCGTCTCAGAATACATATCTCACGATAAAACTGATATATTTCTTTCATGCTCATTTACCAGACGCGCTATTTCCATGCGTATTCATATCTTATAATTTCATAGCAAAGAAGCCCGATATCTTGGAAGAAAGCGATAGCAAAGTACACGTTCACTATCGTGAAACGCCGTACAAAAATTATAGAAGTCAGTTGTTAGGGGAATAGAACTATGTTATGATATCCCTCGTATCATGGATTAGGTTCCTTACTATTATTGAAAAAGAAGCCCCCGTTGAACTGAGATACTCTACACGTGCTCATGCGGGGTGTGATATGGAAAAAAACTATCATACCAACTATCCCATGTATACGCTCCGGGCCGATCCGGTATATTATATCCGTATTGTTATGTGGGGTGTGATATGGAAAAAAATATCATACCACCTATCCTGTGTATACAGACCGGCGCTTTGGGCCGATCCGGTATATTATATCCGTATTGTTATCCATGTTAGGATTTACATTTTTGACATTTCTTCCACTATTGTCTCTGCATATATATGTAAGTGAAAGATTTGTTTATTAATCCACTTGTCATTAGAATTAGCCTAAATCTTACCAAGTTTTAAGTAGAGTTAAAGTTATTGCATTGACATTTAGCTATAGTTTGGATAATACACATGTTGACATGAAGCTCAGTCATCAAATGAGTAATATAAAATGAAAACCAAGGCAATATCCTCTCACTTAAAATATATTTATATATAGCACAAAGGTTTCCTTTTTGTGTTTTTTCCTAAAACAAGAGGCCCATGGGCCTTAACGCTCGCCTGAGGAAGAGTACATATCTTATGCAGAGGTTCAATGGTCAATGACATTAATAAAAGAGAATATCAAAATTTTCAGCAGTAAAGGCCAATAATATGCAAGTATTTTTGCAAATTAATTATAATAATTATTATATAAGTATGCTATATATAACATATCTAAAGTCTAGCTACAATATATTATTTATAAACAGCTAAAACATCTGTATATTAAAATGTGCATTAGGCCAATACCTACAATATTCCAATATACATGCCTATACAAAGAGTTTATAGTTTTTGAGATAATTAACCATTTAAGTATTCGTTTGTATCTATGACCTTGACCTTTAAACCTATGACCTTCATTCATTTATCAAAATGATCGTTAGGCCAATACGTACCTTATTCCAATATACATGACTATACAAAAAGTTTATAGTTTTTGAGATAATTAACCATTAAGTATTCATTTGCCATCTATGACCTTGACCTTTGAACCTATGACCTTCATTCATATATCAAAATGATCGTTAGGCAATACCTACAATATTCTATAGACATGCCCTATACCAAAAGTTTATAGTTTCTGAGGTAATTAACCATTTAAGTATTAGTTTGCATCTATGGACCTTGACCTTTGAACTATGAACTTCATTCATATATCAAAATGATCGATGTGCAAATGCTACAATATTCTAATATACATGACTATACAAAAAGTTTCTAGTTTTTGAGATAATAACCATTTAAATATTCGTTCGCAGCTATGACCTTGACCTTTGAACCTATGACCTCTAGAAATTCGAGATAACAATATTCCAATATACATGCCTATACAAAAAGTTTATAGTTTTTGAGATTAATTAACCATTAGGTATTTATTCAATTCTATGTGCATTAGCCAATACCTACCAATATTCCAATATACATGCCTATACAAAGAGTTATAGTTTTGAGATAATTAACCATTAAGTATTTGTTTGTATCTATGCCTTGACCTTTGAACCTATGACCTTCATTCATATATCAAAATGATCATAGGCCAATACCTACAATATTCCAATATACATGACTATACAAAAAGTTTATAGTTTTTGAGATAAAAACCATTTAAGTATTCGTTCGTGTCTATGACCTTGACCTTTGAACCTATGACCTTCATTCATATATCAAAATGATCGTTAGGCCAATACCTACAATATTCCATATACATGTCTATACAAAAAGTTTATAGTTTTTGAGTGAGTGAGTGAGTAATGGTGTTTAACGTCCCAGTCAAGAATATTTCACTTATATCGAGACGTCGCCAGCTATAGGCGAAAGTGCAGAAATTTTGCCTGTGCGTTGCGCTTATGGCATTATACAGCAGGGTTCTTTAGCGTGCAAGCCCACCGTGACACGGGACCTCGTTTATTTTAAGTTCCCATCCGAAAGAAACGTGACTTTCATTTCGTAATGCCGAGTGCTTGGCGAAAGAACAGTCACTACCCACTTTCAAGTCTTGGGTCAGACCCGGTCGGGGTTCGAACCCACGACCTTCCACTTACGGAGCGAGCACTCTACCAACTGAGCTACCACAGTGGTTTAATAGTTTTTGAGATAATTAACCATTTCAGTACTTGTTTTTGAGATAATTAACCATTTCAGTACTTGTTTACATCTGTGACCTTGACCTTTGAACCCATGACCTTTATTCATATATCAAAATGACCATTGTGCCATTACCTACAATATTCTGATATACATGCCTATACAAACAGAGGCCCATGGGCCTTAACGCTCACCTGTGACTTGACCTTTGAACCCATGAGCTTCATTCAAATATCAAAATGATAGTTAGGCCAATATTCTAATATACATCCCTATACAAAAAGTTTATAGTTTTTGAGATAAATAATCATCTCAGCACTTGTTTGTATCTGTGATCTTGACATTTGAACCCATGCCCTTCATTCAGATATCAAAATGACCACTGTGCCAGTACCAACAATATTCTAATATACATACATACAAAAAGTTAATAGTTTTCAAGATAATTAACCATTTAGGTATTCATTCGCATCTGTGATCTTGACCTTTGAACCCATGACCTCATTCATATATCAAAATGGTTGTTAGGCTAATACCTACAATATTCTAATATACATGCATATATAAAAAGTTAACAGTTTTCAAGATAATTAACCATTCAGGTATTCATTCACATCTGTGACCTTGATCTTTGAACCCATGACCTTCATTCATATATCAAAATGATCGTTAGGATAATACCTAAAATATTCTAATATACATGCCTATACAAAAAGTCTATAGTTTTTGAGATAAATAATCATTTCAGTACTTGTTTACATCTGGACCTTGACTTTTGAACTCATGACCTTTATTTTATATCAAAATGACCATTGGGCCATTACCTACAATATTTTAATATAAATGCCTATACAAAAAGTTCATAGTTTTGCAGATAATTAACTATTTTGGTAAACTTGTACATCTGTGACCTTGACCTTTGAACCCATGACCTTAATCGATATATCAAAATGATCGTCATGTCAATACCTACAATTAACCAAAAATCCTACGTCATTATCACCAGAAATGTTTAAAAAATAGCATTTTTTATCACAGGTCAAAAACTGGGACATGACCTTGACCTTTGACCTTGACATCAATCGGAAGAAAATCGCAAGACAAGATCAACAGTGAAAACTCCATACATTTATCTTCAGCCATTATGAAGTTATAACAATAAATGTCTCATTTTAAAAATTACATAACTTTACGCAAAAAACGCGTAACCTATTTTCGTCCAATTTTTATGAAAAACACAATTTTAATGTATCTAGGTATCCTGAATCCAAAAATCTAATCAAAATTTGCCTGCACCTTTTGGTTTCAGAGAAGAAGATTTTTTTGTCTTTTGCTATTTATAGTAACGGCAGCCATATTGTTGGGCGTGGTCAAACCCCGAACACAATTTGAGAGCCTGTTACCCAGGCATAATAATCACCAAGTTCCATCAAATTTGGCTCAGTAGTTTTGGAGGAGAAGATTAAAATGTAAAGTTTACGCACGACGGACGACGGACGACGGACGACGGACGGTGATAGATAGCAATAGCTCATCTGAGCCTTTCGGCTCAGGTGAGCTAAAAATTCATAGTTTTGCAGATAATTAACTATTTTGGTATTCTTGGACATCTGTGACCTTGACCTTTGAACCCATGACCCTGATCTATGTATCAAAATGATCATGTCAATACCTACAAATAACTGAAAATCCTACGCCATTATCACAAGAAATGTTGAAAAAAATAGCATTTTTATCAAAGGTCAAAAACTGGGACATGACCTTGACCTTCGACCTTGACATCGAGTGGAGAAAATTGCAAGACAAGATCAACAGTGAAAACTCCATACAATTATCTTCAGCGGTTATGAGTTATAACAATAAATGTCTCATTTAAAAATTACGTAATTTACGCAAAACGCGTAACCTATTTTTCATCTGATTTTATGAAGAACACAATTTTAATGTTCTCAGGTATGCTGAATCCAAATATCCAATCAAAATTTGCCTGCACCTTTTGGTTTCAGAGAAGAAGATTATTTTGTCTTTTTGCTATTTTTAGTAACAGCGGCCATCTTGTTGGGCGTGGCCAAACCCCGAACACAATTTTGAAAGGCTGTTATCCAGGCATGATAATCACCAAGTTTCATCAAATTTGGCCCAGTAGTCTTGGAGGAGAAGATTAAAATGTAAAGTTTACGCACGACGGACGAAGCACGACGGACGACGGACGGTGATAGATTGCAATAGCTCATCTGAGTTATTTTGGTTAAATAAAGAGCAACTTATTCAGGACTTTTTGAAACAGTTCAACCTATCTAGAAATTCAAGATAACAAGATTCAACTGTATATTTGGTTCAAATAATTCAATTCTGTCAAATGATGAAAAGTAGAGCTAGGACAAATCTATAATTAACTGGGTTTCTTAAACGCTTACAACATCAATCATATTAGTATTACTTGTCTTCTACGTTTGAGCACAGCACAAACAATGACAATACCAATGATGATGCTAAAAATAAAAGAAAATGAAATCAAAATACCATGACATACTGGTTTAAATAATATATTAAATTTAACAATGCATAAAAAATGAAGAAACTAGAAAAACTGTGAGCCTGTTGTAGCTCACAAAAATACCCCCCCCCCCTCCCGACATAAAAAAATATCCATCAGATCAAATTTTTAAATAGGAGGTGCACATCTACATTATATCACAAAGATTGTGTGAAAGTTTCACGAGAATCCATTGAAGGGTTTAGGAGGAGTTGTGGATAAGAGATAGGTACCCTAAGGTGTAACGGAAGGACGGACACACGGACGGACACCCCTATCACTATATACCCCCCACTTTTTAAGCAGGGGTATAATAACATTTACAGTGGAAATTGAGCGGAAATAGCAAAAATGATAATAAAAGCATAATGGTTAAAATTTAGTTTGACTCTGATCTTACATCAAAATATCTTATGAAGTGATGAAATAAATAAAGCATTATATGTAAAAAAGTATTTCTTTAATACAAATTAGGTCAACATTCGGGACATAAAATGGGGTTTCCACCTGTGCCATGTGATCAACACCCCTTAATGTTGTCTGAGATATCTTGGAAAATGTTTATGTTCCAAATTACCAAGATAACACTGTTTTTACAGGAAATCTTAAAGCAAAGTTAAACTAATATAACAAACATTAACGGGTATCATGTGGTATATTGTCGAACCTCATTTAAAAACAATACAAACTTTTAAAAATCCTGCCTTAACACTTCCAAACATTTTCATCTAAAACCTTGTGTCTTCAATTTCCACCTGACTGTTCTTGTACTTTTCAATTAGAAACCAAGTACAGGAATTCCGTGGTTAATGTATTACCCCTAAATATATCGTGAGTCGTGAGTTCGATCCCTGGACCGGGCGATGTGTTGTGTCCTTGAGCAAGACACTTAATTTCACGTTGTTCCAGTTCACTCAGCTGAAAAATAAATGAGTACCAGCAAAATGCTGGGGGTTAACCCTGCAATGGACCGGCGTCCCATTCGGGGAGAGTCTTGTACTCTCAGTCGCTTAACACCACCGAAACCGGGATAAGCTCCGGCCTGATGGGCCTAATGGCTCGGGACAGACTTTAACTTTTAACTAACCTAAATATATAAGGTTACCAAATAATGAATCAAACATACATTTGTATTTGGAACTTTTGGAGATAGGCTTAGGTTTAAGAATATAGCTGACCATACACAAACTAAAACACATGATAGAAGCATAATAATTAAATAATTGAATACTTACATTACTCCAACTACTGGTATAACAACTGTTAAATGGTTGAAACCTTCATCTGAAATATCCAAATATTAATTCACAAAATGTAACAAATATATGAGTCAGAATACAGCATATAGGCAAACAACATTAACCTGCCTGCTTGACATTTAATTAACATGCATGACAACACATACAACAAATGAAGTCAGTTAAGATAAAAAACTTTCAAAACAATTGTATAACAGAGAGACAACCATGGAGTGTAAAAGACACCATAACCCCACTAGTGCGTTTACACACATATATATATAAAACAAACATACAAATCCATGTTCAATTCACAATCCCAAAGCAAAGTAAAAACTTAAAGTAAGAACTAGCAAATGTTTTGTAAGTTAAATATGTGAACTTTCACCAGGGAGTGGTGAAAAAAACTCCACTGACTTTCACTTTATAAATCCCATGCTATATCTTGCACCATAAGTAGTATTTATCTATATTTCTTGCACCATAAAATACACCCACTTGATTAAAATTTCATTTCAACATGTTCTCAATCACTGTTACATCAGGAAAAAGAGTGTGTAGGCTAAGTTCACAGGGGGTGCAAGATAGCAAAATGCAATACTATTCTTTTATGGATTTTTTAATCTTGGGTGCAAGAAATAAGGATCCTTTCATCACCATAGTATCTAGGAATTTATCTAGTGTTTGAAGAAGTTTCAGTATAGAAATATTAATTAAGTTCAACTACCGTGATGACTTGATTCAGTATTTAAATTATTACTATCTGTACCGGTAACAATAATAGTCTTTGTGGGTTCTGTAGTTGTAGTGGTGCTGAAATTGTAAACATATCAAAACATATTTAATTTCACTGATATACTTACGATTGCAAAACATAAAGTGTATAAAAATAGAATATTTCTTGCAGAAATCACAAGAAGTAATCATGTCATGTACTGGAAATCATGAAAATTTGTGGCATGAAACACTATACAAGTAGATCGGGAAAGTTTTGCTTCACAAAATTACGTGAGAACTGTCAATCCAAGATATTCGCCGCCTACTTTTATTTAAGTTAGTAAGTACAATTACATGGAAATTATATCAAAATAAAATAATCTGGAAAGTTTTATTTTCACATCTTGTAGCCATGAAAATCCATCAAATGTGAAATCATCCAGATTTACAGTAATTTCTGGTTTATATTTAGAAAAGAAAAAGGTTCCACTAGATCTTGTAAACTTAAGTGAAATAAATCTACAATAATGGATATTGATCCCTGCTGTATGGTAGGGTAGTGAGTATAGTCAGTGGGAAGTTGGGGGTATGAACCCTAGATGTATGATCAGGGCTTGTAAAAGGAAGTGACTGTTATAAGGTATTAGCTACCAAGTTAACCAATGGCTATACGATACATTTCTTTGAAGGGTTACATATATTATTAACTAACAAGCAAATTCAATGAATTTGGATCCCTGCCAGCAGGTTCTTTTTTTGTGATTTGCACTCATGTTCAAAGGGCCATATCAAAAAGGAAAATGATCAAACCAACTTGGGTTAACAATATGTGCATCTCCTATCTATGTTGATACCTTGCACCAAGTTTCATGAAAAGTGTACGACAGTTTTGGAGAACTGACGTAATTTTGAATGGACGGACGGAAGGATGGTAGGATGACGGAAACTCAAATTTAATATCACCCTTTTTTCTTTGCAAGGCAGGGTATAATAAAGATAATATAGATACCTCTTTGGCACACATGTACTATTATCAGGGTATAATAAAGATAATATAGATACCTCTTTGGCACACATGTACTATTATCAGGGTATAATAAAGATAATATAGATACCTCTTTGGCACACATGTACTATTATCAGGGTATAATAAAGATAATATAGATACCTCTTGGCACACATGTACTATTATCAGGGTATAATAAAGATAATATAGATACCTCTTTGGCACACATGTACTATTATCAGCCTTCGTTTTCTCAAATCCAGGATCACATGGTCCACATTTTCCTGAAACAAACAGACATAAAAATAAACAAGAATATTGGTAAAACCAATGGATACTCCCCTAAAAACGCCAATTGCAAAAAGTGGGTAGTGACTGTTCTTTTGCCAAGCACTCGACATTACTAATTGAAAGTCACAGCTCTTTCGGATGAGAACTTAAAATAAACAAGGTCCTGTGTCTTGGTAGACATGGCACTCTAAAGAACCCTGCTGTATAATGCCATCAGCACAATGCACAGGCAAAATTTCTGTACCTTGGCCTATAGCTGGCGATGTCTTGATATAAGTGAAATATTCTTGACTGGGACGTTAAACATGATTACTCAACTCAACTCTTCTTATACAGTACTTTTTTATATAAAATCTGAGAGGTTAGAAAATCTTTACTATAGTATATACATGTATAGCAAACTACTGTATTTCCATAAATTGAGTGCACATGGTTTTTATTCTTTATTTCTTTTAATTGAAAATGTTTCCATTCAACTATCAATAAAATGCATTTAAAATGCACTGACCTAACCAAATTATATCTTTATTAAAAACATAATTGTTCAGTCTTCTGTACATAGAGAAATTTTGTGAAAATTGTGAAAATTTGATCAAGTTTATACACCAATTGGGCCTTATTCAAAGTTACATCAGGGCATTTAGGGTCAGGAAGGTCATTGTTGCTCGGGTTTTTTTTCAGGTGTGATCACCATGAATATTCAAATTATGACATAACGTTTATAGTTGTTCCAAGTAAGAAGGTACAGAAGGAATAATTTTGACATAGTCATATTGTTGTTTTGTTAAAAAGTTCAAAGATTGCTCTATGTACAGAATTAAGTTCACTTTTCATGAATGAAAGAAAATTTCCCTATTAGGTCAGTATATTTTGTATAAAATTTTGACAATTTTTTGTGAGTTTGTTGGAAAATACTTTATTCTTGAATTTTCAATGTGCAATAAATTTATGGAAATACAGTACATTATGACATGTTTGAGATTCTCATTTATAATACCTATTGTGAAGTTTTGTTGGGTCAAGACAGTTTTATACAACTTTAACGCATCTAATTAATGTAAATAGTTGTTTGTGTATTCAAATGTGCACGACACATTCTTAAATGTTGTTGTGGGGAATTTTAGGGGTCAAATTTGGAAATTTTAGTCATTTTTCCTTTGGGAAACTATCTTTATTGAGGTAATTTGAGGCAAAAAATTCAGTTGAAATTATGACAAATATCCCAGTTTTTACATAAATAACACTTGAATGTGTGTTGAATGGGTACTAAGTCAGTCAGGAAGAGTTACCTCTCTTTGAATATACCATACACAGATACCTGTAGTCCGTGGGCTAGGTGGACCCACCGTGCAACCCCCAGGATCCTCCGACACCACTTTTTTCTGGTACCTTAGGGTGTCTAGTAATGGAATCGGGATGTTTCCCAGAAATAAGTTGGGATGCTCTTCATGAAAAACTTCAATATTTAAGAGTACCTGAAAGTTTTCAGTAAATTTCTCTATTAGGGGTAGGGGAACGTTTTTATCTTTGTTTTCAACATTATTATGCAGATATAGATCATATTTGGTACCATTGTAAAGGGAACATGTTCAGCTTTTATAAAATACAAAGTTGGTTGATGTAGCAGCTTCTATGTCGTCACCATGACGTCATAAACACAAGTTTTGAGGAAAAACGCTATAAAATCGTGTCAATTTATCCTTTATAAAATTATTTCTGTACAGCATAATAAAACACATTAAGACAATGTATGTTTTCCATTTATTTAATGAATTGTAGTTATAAATGATCATATATTCTCATCTTCGATAAAAGACACCACTCTATTAGAAAAAATATATTAAAGATAGCCATTTTTTTTTAAAATGATCGAAACGGGGTAGGGGAACGTTTTTATCTTTGTTGTCGATGATATTATGTAGATATAGATCATATTTGGTATCATTGTAAAGGGAACAGCTTCAGCTTTTATAGAGTACAAACTTGATTGGTGTAGCTATTACTGTGACGTTTCTATGACGTCATAAACTCAATTTTGAAGGTAAACGCTATAGAATCATTTGAAATTATACTATATTTCTGTACCACCCAATAAAACACATTGAGACACTGTATGCTTTCATTTACTTCATAAATTGTTGTTATAGATGATCATAATTCTCATTTTAAAGAAAAGACACCACTCTGTTATGAAAAATATATTGATTTAAAGGTCACCGGTCACCAAAAACCGAATTTTTTTTAGTATTATTTTCCGAAAGATTACATCATAAAAAGTCGATTTAGCCACAAATCACATTTTTTAATCATTTCTATCCTTTTCTACAGCGTAAATTAAAGTCCTGAAACTGTTGAAAAACTGTGTTATCTCCCTTTGGTAGTAAAAGGGCACAAAACCGGAAGTGACGCAGAAGGTGTTATCCCAGCTATTTAGTAAATGAAGCTTGTATAGTGAACTGCATTTATTACCCAGATTTATCGGAAATAACTTCTATGTTTTTACATATTTATTTATTTTTTAGCATTGGGTATTTCAGTTGACTTCAGCAGAAAAAAATTAATAAAAAATAAACATAATAATAAGAAATAAATAAGGAAAAAAAAACTATATTTGTGTTTGCTCTAAGTATGATATACTATTTACTAATACTTTTTACAAAACATAATTTTACATTTCTTTTGATAATTATTTATTTATTTATTTATTTAACACAACAAATAATAAAAGAACCCCAATTTTCGTTTTTTATTTAAAATATTGTTCATATTAATTTCATTAATATTTAATATCATTTTAATCTTTACATATCTCTGAGTTATTTTTATTTATTTATTTATTTATTATTTTTTTATTATTTATTTATTTATCACAACAAATAATTAAAGAACCCAAATTTCCGTTTTTATTTAAAGTAGTGTTCACATTAATTTTCATTAATATTTAATATCATTTTAATTATCTTTACATATCTCTTTGAGTTATTTATTTATTTATTTATTTATTTATTTATATCTATTTATCACAACAAATAATAAAAGAACCCAAATTTCCGTTTTTTATTTAAAATATTGTTCACATTAATTTTTATTAATATTTAATATCATTTTAATTATCTTTACATATCTCTGATTAATTAATTAATTAATTAATTAAGTTATTTATTTATTTATTTTTATCTATTTATCCTAAGGAATAATAAAAAAAACCCAATTTTTTGTTTTTTATTTTTAAAAAAATCTTTTCTCTCTAGTACAGCCATATTATGACCTCAAATTGATTTTAATTTATATTTGTTTTAGAAAGTGTCACCCATTTTAATTTCTTTCAAGTTAGATTAAAATCAATGATTTATTATTATTATTATTATTATTATTATTATTATTATTATTTACCCATGTAATTAATCAAAAGAACACGTTTCGGATAGAATCTAGATCCAAGACCTGCAGTTTTTTGTACAACGAAAATATCAAAATACAGGTTTAAAAATAACTTCTTATTGTCTCTCAATTAAAATATTTCATCCCAGGATTACTTAAATATGAAAGTAATTTCAATTCAATAGCTTCTTATTCCTTATTTGCAGTAAGTTTAATAATAATAATAATAATAATAATAATAATAATAACAATAATAATAATGGAAATTGAAGTTTACGTCAGTGGGTAATTTAAAAAAAATATTTGTTGATATTTTCCGATGGAGTACTGATCAGAATTCTAATTCTCATTTATTTTCACTGTTTTCATGATGAAATAAAAAAAAATAATAAAAAATTTCATATAATAACTTTATTACGCTTTAATTTTAATGGGATGAAAAGAACTTTGTCAAAATGTGATACCAGTGAGATTATGCTCAACTAACTAAGGACTCAAAACTCGAGTGTAACTTTCTTTCATTTATTCACAATAAATTAATATCATTCAAAGCGTGATTTACACCCCTCAGATATCAGTAATTAAGAGATTATCAATATGCTACAGTCCATTGGGAAACATCCTGTTTAGAAGTAGATATCTACCACCTGTAATCAACAATTTACCTTACAATATGCAACATTAATTGACACGTGTGATTATCTTTATGATATACCCAGTAAATGCTATTTGTCATTTTTGATGGATTCTGAAAATCGAATAAATTAAAGTTAAATGAGATTGGTTAATTTGAACAGGGCATACAAGACTTTGTTTGAACGTGTGAACTGAATGAATTACGGAATTAAATTAATTTTGAAAATTAAAATTGTTTAAAATCTATTTATTTGACTGAATTGATTCATAATAAATTGAATTGTCTTAAAATGATTATACCACTCACATTTCCCTGACTTATCTCGTAATATTTAATCTGAATACATTCAAAACAATTATAAAGCTGCATGAAGGACTTGTGTAAATCTGGCTTTAATTTGTTCTGAAATTTGTGGAAAAAACATGTTTATCGGTCATTGTGATTTTATTATCTCCAAACGTCACAAAATATAGCATTTTGACTTGAAATCAAACTTTAAAACCCGTCAAAACGCCACACAAACCCACATGTAATATATGGATACATATATAGGTAATGTGTCTTTCCTCAGCAGCTTAACACCATGTACGTCATCAATTAGGTCGCCGGAAAGTTACGAGCGGTGTCGGAAACTACCGAGTATTAGCAGTTCGTTCAGGTAAGGTTTTAGTGTATTACAGGTAAATCTAAGACGTGGGAAACCGTCAGACACATCAATATTGACTATTCTACCCATTGGAATGCAAAATACAAAATTGATAAATTTGGTGACCGTGACCTTTAAATTACCCTTTTATTTAAAGTTGATCGAATCTTAAGATTAATAGTTTTCATGATTAAAGTGACCCAGTATGTTTCTTTGTATAAATAATATCATCATCATCATCAATTTTTTATACATTCATGACAATACAAATTTACAAAAATGCCCAACATCATCACCCATTATTCTATAGCTAACAAAAAGCTTAATTAATAATCTTAGTTTGAGAATTACTTTAGTTCTTATCATTGCCATAGTGATTTAGCAGTTGTTTTAATGGTGGAGATATGCCACAGGGTTGTTATTTGCATCTAGAACAGTGGAAACCTAACATGTGATTTCTGCCGTAGGCTAGTTGTAGCGAAAATGAAACATATAGAATGTTTCTTTTGCCTCACTATCAAGACTCTTGCAGTGCCTCCTCTTAGCAACATTCAGAAACTGTACAGGTGAATTTGTGGGAGGTTTTCCAGCAGCTACAGTCCCAGAGATGCAGTTCCGTCATGTTTTCAAACATTCATAAGCAAAATCATAAAATTTTTTAACATTATCATCCATTATCCTTATAACACATTCTTTATCAGTACAATGCATTATAAAGACATAGTTCAAATAGTTCCTTGAAAAATATATGGCCATCAGAGTATTTTTTCAATTGAAACGATTCTGTTCTGTCTCTTTTATTTCTCATCAAAAGCTTTGGCCTTCTACTCTAACACTTGTCCTTTGGTGGTTTTCTGAGCGTATGTCTAATTCAGTTCCACCGTTCCTACACCATATAAGAGGGACGATTTACATTGAGTTGAATATTGGATTTTTGTTCTTAGTGGCAGACTAGCTTTCCATATGTTTCTTTATAATTTTGAATGCTTTTCTGGATATTTTTATTCTTTTTTGATGCCCCGTTCTGTTTCTTCTTCAGCAACAATCATGCTCCCCAAGTAACAGAGCTCAATTACCTCTTCAATTTATAACTATCTTAATTTATACCTTTTGTTGTATTGTTGTTCAACATTTTGTTTCGTTTGAGTTGATCTTCAGTCCAGTTTTTAAAACTGTTTCGTTTAGTAGAGTGGTCTTTATCTACATTTGATTTAATGTGAGGGTCAATAGCGTATATCAGCGAAGCCCATATATTCTATCTCGGGTGTTAGTGTCCATTGTATTCCATTTATTGCAATTAAAGATGATTTGTGTTTGTATACAGCTTTGACATACTCTTGTATTCACATGAAATGCTTGGGGATAGTTTTCTCTTTTGAGAACTTAACAAATGTACACTTAGTATTTATAAAGGTATAATGAATAGTGTCATTCTACTGATTGTTCTATACCTGGGCATGGCAATTTGGTCTGTGTAAGATTTTTTCCCTAAAATCAGCTTGCACCTAGTACCTCTTCTATTCCATCTTTTAGTCTATGAAGGATGATCTTTGACAGTATTTTCTCAGCTACATTGGGTAGCATGGTGCCTCTCCAGTTCTTACATCTCCATTATCTACCCTCTTGAGTAGTTTAATGAGATAGTCCATCTCCCATTGTGTTGGAATAATTTCTCTTATCCAGATGATGCAAAGTAATTTAGATATTTATTTAGGTCCTATAGCTTTTTCTTTTTCAAGTTGATTTATACTTTTTTATTTCTTTTTTGTTGGCACCCCTTCTTTATTTTATTATCAAAGGTATGTGGTGTTATGTCCAATATTTCTTATGGAGGTGGTCTTTTGGTATATAGTTAAAACGTTCAGCCCATCTTTCCTCTTCCATCATGTTGTGATCTCTTTTTTTTCATCCTTTCCTTACACCGGTCTGTCTGTGTTTGCTGGTTTACCTGTGTGTTTCTTTGTTTTTAGGTATAGATTTTCTAAGTTTCATTAGCTACTATTTCTTGTGCGGTTACAAGATTTTCCATCTTTCATATATTTTTGTTCATCACTTGTTTGTGTTCCTTTATATTTCTTCCTTTGCCTCCTCATACTCCCTTCATACTAATATTTTGCTAATCTGGTTCTGTTATTTGTTATTTTCTCTTGTATTTCCTTGGGATATTTTGTCCCGTGTTTCCTCTGACAACCATATTCTCTGTGTCGATATACCGGTATGCCCTTTTTATGACATCCCAGCTCTCATTATTATCACCTAATATTACTAATATTTTGCTAATCTGGTTCTGTTATTTGTTATTTTCTCTTGTATTTCCTTGGGATATTTTGTCCCGTGTTTCCTCTGACAACCATATTCTCTGTGTCGATATACCGGTATGCCCTTTTTATGACATCCCAGCTCTCATTATTATCACCCATAGCCATTAAAGCATAAAACCTGTTCTTCAGACTAATCTTAATTCTTCTTTCTTTTCCAGTTGTTTCAATTTTCTAACATTAAACTCATGTTCTGTTTTTTCCAGGATTTGTTTGGCTGCTTTTACTTTTATCTTTGTCATGATAAATTGGTGGTTCGAGATGACATCTGCTCCATGCATTGCCCTGACAATGAATAGACTCCGCCTACATTTGTTCTATAGTTATATGGTCAATAATTTTTCTAGTGATACCGATGTTACTTTATGGCAATCTTTGTGTCGAAATAATGTACCCCATTGTAGTGATAAAGCATAAAGATAATAAATAATATCTTTAGAAAATTTCTATGATTTTGCTCATAACTGTTTGAAATATGATGGAACTGCATCTCTGGGACTGTAGCTGCTCCGAAATCTAGCAAAAATTCACCCTGGGTTAGTAGGATATACAGTTGGCAGTAAAGTAAAAGATTTATTCTTGATGTTGGCATATTTTCTTTAAAATGAGAATTATGATCATCTATAACAACAATTTATGAAGTAAATGAAAAGCATACAGTGTCTCAATGTGTTTTATTGGGTGGTACAGAAATAAATTCATATAGTATAATTTCAAATGATTCTATAGCGTTTATCTTCAAAAATTGAGTTTATGACGTCATAGAAATGTCACAGTAATAGCTACACCAATCAAGTTTGTACTCTATAAAAGCTGAAGCTGTTCCCTTTACAATGATACCAAATATGATCTATATCTACATAATATCATCGACAACAAAGATAAAAACGTTCCCCTACCCCGTTTCGATCATTTTTTAAAAAGTGGCTATCTTTAATAAATTTTTTCTAATAGAGTGGTGTCTTTTATCGAAGATGAGAATATATGATCATTTATAACTACAATTCATTAAGTAAATGGAAAACATACTTTGTCTTAATGTGTTTTATTATGCTGTACAGAAATAATTTTATAATGGATAAATTGACACGATTTTATAGCGTTTTTCCTCAAAACTTGTGTTTATGACGTCATGGTGACGACATAGAAGCTGCTACATCAACCAACTTTGTATTTTATAAAAGCTGAACATGTTCCCTTTACAATGGTACCAAATATGGTCTGCATCTGCATAATAATGTTGAAAACAAAGATAAAAACGTTCCCCTACCCCTAATAGAGAAATTTACTGAAAACTTTCAGGTACTCTTAAATATTGAAGTTTTTCATGAAGAGCATCCCAACTTATTTCTAGGAATATATTGTTTCTAATAGAGTGGTGTATTTTATCGAAGAAGAGAATATATGATCATTTTAACTACAATTCATTAAATAAATGGAAAACATACTTTGTCTTAATGTGTTTTATTATGCTGTACAGAAATAATTTTATAAAGGATAAATTGACACGATTTTATAGCGTTTTTCCTCAAAACTTGTGTTTATGACGTCATGGTGACGACATAGAAGCTGCTACATCAACCAACTTTGTATTTTATAAAAGCTGAACATGTTCCCTTTACAATGGTACCAAATATGGTCTGCATCTGCATAATAATGTTGAAAACAAAGATAAAAACGTTCCCCTACCCCTAATAGAGAAATTTACTGAAAACTTTCAGGTACTCTTAAATATTGAAGTTTTTCATGAAGAGCATCCCAACTTATTTCTGGGAAACATCCTGATTCCATTACTAGACACCCCAAGGTACCAGAAAAAAGTGGTGTCGGAGGATCCTGGGGGGGGGGGGTGCACGGTGGGTCCACCTAGCCCACGGACTACTGCATAGGAAACAGGATTTGCCTTTTTTAAGTTTAATTACGGTATTATTTTTTATTTCAATTTTTAGAAAGTTTACACATACCATGAAGCACTGGGCAAAATGCAAAATTCAAGGACTTTACATTGAAGGTATTTGAAATTGAAGGAGTTTTCCAGACAAATTCTGAATTCAAAACCTTTTCAAGAGATCAATCAAATTCATGACCTTTTCATTTTCTGTGTGAACTATGATCTGTTAATAACACTTCAATGTAAACATTTTGTTCATCAACATTTTGTCTGTCATTTTCCTGGAAAACTATGTAACAAGTCTGTATGAAACTTCACAGGACAACTTTAGATATATTAGTAGATTGCCACTGGCTATTTGTTGTTTTATCATGCACATAGTTCAGAATTTCCCAGTTGGAGTTTGTTTGGTTATAATTTTGAAATGGTATCCTATTTCAGTTATAACCTGCTCATACATACCATTATGTTTCAATTCAATTCCTATTCCATCACATGGAATTAAAGCTGTAGCACAATTCTTTGGATCAGGACCAAAATGTAATTTGGAACGATCACATTGGCAAATCTTTTTTCCTGTAATAGGACATTCCTCCTCATTCAAAATAACAGCCTCTGGAAAAGAAATAACACAAAATTTGTCACCACAAAAACTATGGTTCCCATGCTTGACTTCATTCACAATTCCCTGACATTTTATCGACAGAATTCCATTTCTCCCCGACATTCTAGCGCACTTCAAAACAAGAACCCTGCTAAGTGCACCAAGAAATGCCTGTTTACATTTTTTGCCATTTAACTGTTAGTATAGATGGCAAAGTACAGAAGGACATAAAATATTTTGGTAGTATCATGTAAAAGGGAAATAAATACTCGGGTTCTAGTCCATAATATGTCCTGGCCCCAGTTTCACAATCATTCCTTAGCTAAGATTTTCCTTAACTTAAATTTAGCAATTTTTGGTTATCTCTTTTTGGAACTACTGGTGAATATTTTTGTCAAAACTAAATGCAGATGATTTAATCAAGACATTATCTTAAAATTGACACCTTAAATTCCAGAATATCTTCAAAATTAACAAAATTATCAAAGTTTTTAATTTGCCAGATTTAAGTTAAGGAAAATCTTAAGTTAAGAAATGATTGTGAAATCGGGAGCCTGTTCTGTGCAGTTATGTGGAAAGATAAGGACAGATAAGAGAAAGCACAAGGGCACATATCTTGAGAAATTACTTGACATTTTTTTAAATTCCCTGAAGTTCGAACTTAAAAAAAAATTAAATTTAAATTCCCTGCTTTTTCTCCAATGCGTAGGAACCATGACAACACATTAACCATGAATCTGAATCATCAATGAATTTAGATTAGTAATATTAACATTTGTGATGTTTTAACATATTAAACTTTGTTTGAGACTAAATGGTTATTGAAGGAGTATAATTGCCATTGCTAAGGTGACATGACTCATCTTGCTTATGCCTGTATGTGTGACATCAGTGATTGGCTGTTCCAGCGATTGGAAATGCATGTCATACACAATAGTGTTTTAAAGTTGTTTCAGGATTAATTAGAACTGTCTCTTGAGAGCCAAATACCCCCGCCCCAAACATGTACAAGAAGTTAAATGCACTTCTGCAACCCTGACCTTTCAGACACCTTTGGACCATGAAGATAATTTGTAAAGTTCTATGACAGTCGTCCAGAGCAGCTATAAGATAAGGCCCAGACATGATTTTCAAACATACTTTTCTCATGACCTTGACTTTTGCAATATGACCTTGGCTCCACACGCCTTTGGACCATGAAGATTATTCATGTCAAATTTTATGACAGTAGTCCAAAGCAGCTACTGGACACTGTTTTAAACTGGCAGACATATAGATGGATAGAAAGACAGGCATGGTGATTCCTATATATCCCCCTCTCAAACTAGTTTGTGGGGGTATAAAAAACAAAATAAGATTTACTTATGTAAATATAACCATTGCACTTTCTAGCAATGGTAGAAAGGACTTCCACTGCCATGCAAAGCAAATTAAATAATGTGCTTACCGGTATGCCATTTCTATACAATTCAATGGTTTTTAACTCTGATCGTGACATCTAGATGGAAGATGGATATTGAAAATTACAAATATGATTGCAAATCTTCCACAAATGAGTGCCAGAACCGTTAGGAATGTTGTGAGTTCCATAAACACATAACATTTTAATGAATAGATTTTTGGTTTTATGCTACAAAATATATTTTATTAACCATATTTTCAATTTACCCTCAAAACATTGGCAATCGGGAACTTTACAATGGATACTATTTGGATCGAATTCTTTGGTATGGAAACTGCTTGGAAAAATTTCCCCTGAGTGACAAGATAGGCACTTATCTTGGCCATTATCTACCTGGCAACCCTCAAAGTAGTGATCTAAAATAAATAATACACATCAAATGTTAATGTTGTAATGAGGAGGTACCATTACAAGTGTAAATTGTAATGTGGTGGTGCTATTACAACTGTAAATTGTAATGTGGTAATGTCATTGCAAGAGCCAATTGTAATGTGATGTTGTCATTCAAATTAGGAATTGTAATGTGGTGGTGTTATTACAAAAATATGAATTGTAATGTGTTGGTGCAATTACAAGTGTAAATTGTAATGTGATGGTGTCATTACAAGTGTAAATTGTAATGTGGTGATGCCATTACAAGTGTATATTGTAATGTGGTGGTGTCATTACAAGAGTCAAAAAATGTAATGTGGTGGTGCAATAACAACTGTAAATTGTAATTGGTGGTGCAATTACAAGTGTAAATCTTAATGTGGTAATGCCCTTACAAGTGTAAATTGTAATGTTGGTGGTGTCATTACATGAGTCAATTGTAATGTGACAGTGTCATTGAAAGTATTAATTGCAATGTGGTGATGCCATTACATATGTAAATTACAAGGTGGTGGTGCCATAACAAGAGTCATTTGTAATGTGGTGGTGTCATTACAAATGTAAATTGTAATATGGTGATGTCATTACAAGTGTAAATTGTAATATGGTGATGTCATTACAAACATAAATAGTAATGTGGTGATGTCATTACAAATTTAAATTGTAATGCGGTGGTGTCATTATAAGTGTAAATTGTAATGTGGTGATGTCATTACAAGTGTAAATTGTAATATGGTGATGTCATTACAAACGTAAATAGTAATGTGGTGGTGTCATTACAAGTGTAAATTGTAATGTGATGTCATTACAAGTGTAAATTGTAATATGGTGATGTCATTACAAGTGTAAATTGTAATATGGTGATATCATTACAAACGTAAATAGTAATGTGGTGGTGTCATTACAAATGTAAATTGTAATGTGGTGGTGTCATTATAAGTGTAAATTGTAATATGGTGATGTCATTACAAGTGTAAATTGTAATATGGTGATGTCATAACAAACGTAAATAGTAATGTGGTGGTGTCATTACAAATGTAAATTGTAATGTGGTGGTGTCATTATAAGTGTAAATTGTAATGTGGTGATGTCATTACAAGTGTAAATTGTAATATGGTGATGTCATTACAAACGTAAATAGTAATGTGGTGGTGTCATTACAAATGTAAATTGTAATATGGTGATGTCATTACAAGTGTAAATTGTAATGTGGTGATGTCATTACACGTGTAAATTGTAATGTGGTGATGTCATTACAAGTGTAAATTGTAATATGGTGATGTCATTACAAACGTAAATAGTAATATGGTGGTGTCATTACAAATGTAAATTGTAATATGGTGATGTCATTACAAGTGTAAATTGTAATGTGGTGATGTCATTACACGTGTAAATAGTAATGTGGTGGTGTCATTACAAATGTAAATTGTAATAAAATCAGATGCATAAAAGATAGACAAATAGAATTCTAATTTGCATTCAATTATATTTTATGACCAGTAAAGTCTGAAAGTAATATTTTTGCCTCTTGTTGAATTTTCCCAAAATGAGTCAAATTTCCCAATTCTAAGGGCCCCATTCCCAAAAAGGGGTGAAAGACCCCTGGAATCTGTAGAGAGGTCATTGTTGAATATTTAAGTACCGCAGGATTTCATATAATTTGAAGATAAATAATATTAATGGATCATTATCAGACACTGTGATAACTACTGGTCCGTCAGCCATGACTGGTTAAATTGCTGTCAGACTGCTCTCCTTTTCCATCAGACTGAATGACCAGATCTAAACCTATTTTGATATTACTATTTTTATTGACTTCTGCATACCCAAGTAATTGACCTATCGCCGACCACGCCCACAATGTTTCGACACTTGCCGCCATCATGGTACCAAAGCAGTCATGGCAACTAATGACGTACTTGTGTCAGTGACGTCATTAAATGGCGCAATTCTGATTCATGCTGAGTTTTCATTCTTTTTGCGTGTTAATAAAGCATCCGGCCATTTGTCGGAACATTGTGGACGTGGCCAGCAATACGTCAATTGTCTACACTTTCTGACCATTGAAAAATCAAAAATCAGTCAGACCAGTTAATTTCTGAATCTTGATGGTCCAATGACCAGTATGAAATTTTGTCTTTCATGTCTGCAATTATTTGAAATATTTATGTATTTTTTGTTTGATGGGGCCATTGGGGGGGGGGGGTAATTTTATATTTACAAGTAGATATTGTGGTCAAGTCAAATTTGATTACACATGTGGCTGGTATAGCTAGCTAAACAGGAGGTGCTTACCCTTCCAGAGCAGTCAGCCTCTTTTCCTTGGTTTAACTTAATTTGCCAGTTTCAAAATTTTTATTTTACTTTGGGATTGTGATTTGGACAGGATTGTTATGCATGTTATTGATCTGACATGTACACCAACACTTTTGACCACTTCATCATCAAGGTCCCTAGTACCTATAATAAACAAACTGTTATAATTTGTGTACAACAAAGATAGAACCTACTTTTATCACATTGCCTTGTAAAACAACAAACAGGTTCTCCCGCGTTGTTGATCCTCTTCACTTGATCCTCTTGACATTGTCTGTCCATACCAAACACTGCTGTTGTTAATATCAATATTAAAGCACTAGTAATACAAACTATAGCAGCTAACATCTATAAAAAAAGAACAAATAGTTCTAGGGTCTATAACCACTCTCCTAAAGGAGTCAGTGCTTATATCTCTTGTAGTATGTAAACCATTGTATTTTGTACCTGTAATAATTAGGCTGACCAAACAAATTTTTTTAATTGTCCAGATCTGTACATTTTTAGTGAGCAGGGTTGCCATTTAGGTACTTTTTTGTCGTAAAGTGTTCGATTTTGGTACAATTTCAATACAAAAAGTAAGAATTTTTAGTACTGTCAAACCTGTCTATAAAGGCCACCCAAGGCAACCAGTAAAAGTGGCCTTTATGGACAGGTGGTCTATATATACAAGTTCAATTAATATGAATAAAGAACAATTGGGATACAATTCTACTGGCCTTTTTAAGCAGGTGTCCTTATATAGAGATGGTCTTTAAAGCAGGCTGGACTGTACTTTTAATCAAAAAAGGTCAAAATGGGAAAGATCAGTCTAATTTGACCTTTTTATTTTATCCGCCCGTTTATCCGTTTTTATGGTACAAATACGTCAAAAACAGATAAATCTGTTGAATTGGTCAGCCTGTAACTATTAGTACATGTACTGACATTAATTAATAATTTATCACTTATACTTAAATATGAAGTGAAATTTTCATACAAATTAATCAATCCTAAAATAAGAAAGATATCATTGTATCAGTAATACAACTTCCATTATAACTCAATGCAAACAGAAAAGTCTGGTTTTTGGGACACTTTGTCATACTGTACCTCATTACAGTATTCACCCCCACAGGGTCCCCACTCCACCCTACCTACCCCATATGATGATTAACAAAAATTGTGATAAGAGCCTATTTACATTGAGTATCAAGACTAATTCAATAGTCAATTCCTAAATCCTGAAATTTTATCGCTAAAATAGTAAAGCTAGACTACGTATGGTTAGGTATCTGGTCAACTTGTTCCAATTCCAACTCGTTCCAACTGATTTTTGCCAACGCGTTCCAACTTTTTTACCAACTCGTTCCACTTTTTATGCAGAGTTATTACACCTCTGTTTTTATTACCAATCAAAAACTAACATACTAATCCATTTCCGAATCACAATTCAGAAGCAAAGTAAAAACTTTGGAACTGACAATTTAGGTTAGACACGTGAACTTCCACCAGGGAAGTGAGGCCGGGTGCTCCGGAAGGGTAAGCACCTCCTGTTTAGCTAGCTACACCCACCACGTGTGTAATCAAAATTGTGTGAAAGGAACATGGAACTATGAGACGTCAAATATATCCAAGGCAATCCTGGACACAGAGACATCAAACTTATCAACAATACTGTGATGACGGCCATAAAACTTTTTGAGGGCCTTGATAAGCCTAGGCTTGCAATATCCAAGAGTCAACAATTTATTTGCAAGCAGCCTACTTCGTTGTACAAAGTCCCCGTAGTGGGAACAAGCTCTACTATAGCGTATTAATTGGGAAACAAATACACCATAAGCAGGAGAAGCAGGTATATTGCTGCATTAACAGACCTGTTTACCCTTTTTTTTGACGAAGTGTAATCGGAGAGGAAAATCTCTAAAATAAGTGTAATTTTTGGGCTGAAAGTGTAATGCATTAAACGTTGTCTGGAAATGATAATATAACTACTAATAATATAAATTTGAGTAAATCGCTTATTATATAGTCATTAAAGACATGGAAAAACAGAACTGTATTGTATACATACATGTATAATCAATTCACAAATTAATTAACACATTTTCATTTTTGGTTTCGGCATTCTTTGTTATCTATCTTCTCAAACATATTTTTATCGAATTCTGACTCAGTTTTGTTTTTTCAAAATCCTTGTGCAATTTCGTCTGGATCTGTTTTCTAGTAATACTTTCGCGAGTGGGCGCAGGAAAAGTCGGAATTATACATGGCACAGTGAACATAACTTTCGCCCTTCGTAGATGGTCCTAAAAATGGCCATAGCGCATTATATTCAGTCTTGTACCGTTGCTTTGTATAGATACATTGTCTTTTATTATCTTGTTCTTCAACATGAAGTTCATCCTCATGTGCACGTTTTTCAGCCATTGTTTAACACTAATCAACGTAAATTTAGTCGCAATTGACCATTTTTACACACAGTACATGTATAAGATCAAGGGCAGTAACTCAAGGAGTGTCTAGTATGACAATTGGAAACGAAAACGGGTAAAATTTCCGGATTTTGTTTAGGAGCGTAATATGTTGCTGGCATGCGTAATAGCGTATTTTAGACATGAAAAGTGTAGAAATTACGCCAAAATCGTAATAGTAAACAGGTCTGCATTAAAAAGGAAAGTTGACAATAAAAAAATTGAAGTCGTCACATTTGTCATAAAGTTTCAAATGTAGCCTTTCCTGTGCATCATAATTCAGGTATACCGGTAAGTCTAAATATGAAGCAGAACTTGAGGAATCAGTCGTGTCTTTTATTTCAAGCTCACTAGGATAGATGACATTTACATAGTCTCCAAATTTAGAATTGTTAAGAGACAGAACGTCATCTCGTACCAACTCGTTCCAACTTTTTTACCAACTCGTTCCAACTTTTTCAACAACTCATTCCAAATTTAAGAATTTTAATTGAATGATTTTAGCCGTTACCAACTAGTTCCAACATTTATATAATTAAATACTTAATTTAATATATGATGATTTAAAAATCAAGGATCTCCTAATTTTTAATTAATCACAACGTTGCCCAGCTCTAACCACACGAAGGTATCCTCTTCAAGAGCCATAATAGTCCAAAGTTCCAAAAGATATATTGCAGAGATTTAATTTTTTTAATGTTACATTTTTCGTTATATTTCCTTCTTTTTTTCTTTTCTTTCTTTTATATCTTTCTTCATTTCTTTTCTTATTGTGTTTATTATTTTATTCATTCTGATTGGTTTGCTGTTATTTTTGACTGTTATCAAGTAGTTTTTTTTAAAGTTCTTGTTTGAGAATACTTTGTGTTTTTTTACGCGCACTCGTCGGTATTTAAAGAGGAAAAACAACCTAATTTTTCAATCGTACACTAATGTTTACAAAACAAGTAGACAGTTTATTTGCGAAACTAAAATTCCTTTAAAAAATAAAGAATGCGCTGCTAATGCGCTTGTTAACCGGACAAACTCTCCGTTTATCTGTTTATGGTGCCGATCTACTTAATAGTTCCGACAGTCGTGATAAACAAAGACATAGCAATTAATTGTGACCACCATATATAACATTATTTATTATTTATCTGTTATATAATTTATTTGTTAATTTATTTGTTTATCTATATTATGCTATTCATAATCACTTAAAATCATGGAAACTATGGGGAATATTTATCTATTGAAAATAAAATAAAATTGTTGTTGTTGTTGATTATAAAATAAAATAAAATAAAATAAAATAAAATAAAAAATAAAATAAAATAAAATAAAATAAAATAAAATAAAATAAAATAAATAAAATAAAATAAAAACGCATGTAGATCTAATCAACTTAATTGAGAAATTTGGTACGAGTTGGTAGTTGGAACGAGTTGGCAAAAAATTTGGAACGAGTTGGCAAAAATCAGTAGGAACGAGTTCGCCCGAGATTCCTCTGGCCCGAAAGATTTTTTTTTTATCAGTTTCGGACTGATAAAAAAAAATCTTTCGAGCCAGAGGAATCTCGGGCTAAACTGATAAAAAAAATCTTTCGGGCCAGAGGAATCTCGGGCTAAACTGATAAAAAAAAAATCTTTCTGGCCAGAGGAATCTCGGACTAGGACAGTACGAGTTGGAATTGAAACGAGTTGACTAGTATTCTATGGTTAGCTGTAAACTAAGTCCCCACACATAAATAATTTACGGTTACCAGTGATTACCTTGTTAATCTCTCATAATTTTGTGCATCACTATCGACAAAACTAAATATAATTTTGAAGTAAATATATCCTCGACCGTCTGTGATTCGAGACTCTAATAGAAAACGAACTAAATTTGCTAACGCAACAAGAATTTGAGAGCTGAAAAATAGACAACTGATTTTTCTGGATAGTTTCACAGTAAATACCTAAATTTTGTCTTTAATGCATGAAATCGTCACTGCAGAGACGATACTCGCGTATAATAACTGAAAACAAAAATGGCCTCGAATCTTAGGACGGTCGACGATATCCCAATAACAATATGGAAGCCTACAGTTCATAATCTCTCGGGTGTTATCCTTTACACGCATGAATACAAGCTTCGAACAGCGGCCAACATTCGTCACACCGTTTACGACATTGTAAAGATTTACGACATAAACTATTTGATATTTATATGACTTGTTAATGATTGGTTATTCCTACATATTGTTCACGTTTTGTAGATGTGTATTAGTTTGTATGGTTAAAGGATAATGGCATTTTAATAAATGAGTATACAACAGTGTGACGTAAGTTTTTATTTTTTCATAAATGATAAACGCTAGACAGCCCTTCGGAACATTTCTGAAGCCTGTGTACATTCGATACAAAATGGCGGCGCCCAGTAAGGTTAGACATATCTCTATCGGTCTCGCGAAACCGCACATCTTCTCGCGAAGTCAAAACGAGGCTAACACGAGGGGGTATAAAATGTGTAGGCGGGCTGGCAAAATCTTACACCCAATTTTCAATGATCTATATTTCAATAAATGTCTATTGGATTCTTATAATATTTTTACATAATATCGGGCATGACCTAAATTGTTTAAATATATTTTTAATTTTAAAAAATATTTGATATTTTTGAAGTTATTACAAAAAACGTGGGCTACACTTTTTTCAATCGGTAAAAATTCATCCGAGGCAGGATAACAAAATTTTACCACCCAATTTTCATTTATCTATATTTCAATAAATATCTATTGGATTTTTTCCCGTCTATAGGTAACACGTATGTATTATGACGTCATAGAAAATTGTGGAAAAATTCTATAGACCGTACGTCCAAATCATTTGACGCCGCGCGTGCACCACTTTTCTCACTTTTCTCAAGGCCATTGAAGGGGTCAAATCGACAGGAAGTGAGCTCCATATGGGGGAAAATCTCGCCCGTCTCGTACATCAGAAATGAAACCAAGGAACGATTATCGTGAAAATAATTCATTGAAACAAGTAATAATGTAAATAGGTTGATCGAATACCAAATATTTACGTTTCTTTCGCCGTTCTGGCTGATCTCCAAGTGTAGCGTTTCAAGATTCGCGATGACGTGATTTCTTTTGATTGGGTCAAAGTTTAATTCAGATCGATAACCACTGTAAGCCAATCAGCGACCGACTTTCCCACGTGCATCAACCATGATCACACAGTGTAGCGTCGCCGACGTCACACTCGCAATATATACATATATCTATTTACACAATTGGGGAAATCTTTATTGGAACTTCTTATTAGAATTCCTGAAGAGAATTCCTCGTTAGAATTCTTACTATATGCGAGAATTCTACTACATAAGAATTCTTGGAGTATAAAGAATTCTTATAACTCTGTTGAAGAATTCTAATAAATCCTAGTGTGAGACATTCACGTATATCTTTAACCTGTATTCTCGAGAAGTCTACCATTTAAGAATTCTTGCACTACTGAGAATTCTTATAACCCTGCTGAGGAATTCTATAAACAGTTCTGTATATCCTAGTGTGAGCCATTCACGGCCTGTACCCTTGAGAATTCCACAATGGTGCAAACTGACACCCTCGACATACAGATTTCACTGTAGTCGTATTTCCTAGAACTCTTATCTATGAGTTCTTCCTATTGGGAATTCCTTTTAACTGAGTTCCCCTTACCGTGAACTCTTCTTATTTCTGTATCAACTCTGCTTATTTCTTTTCTTCTTTAGACACCTGTAACTTACTCTGTTTCCATACACACTCTGCCCTGACTCTGATTTTGGCTAGCCTTTTATACCCCTGGACCAGTCAATAATCCTTAAAGGGGCAGACGGGTCATACCAATAGAGGAGTTTAACATTGTTTATTACGCATGCGCAAGGCCCGTGACCTTACGAGATTAGACGCGATTGAACGTGATTTGCAATCGAGGGGGCAGTCGTAATAAAGGTCTAAGGCTGGTAACGCTTTTAAATGGTCAAACATTGCCGTAAATGGGATATATTTACATTCATTCATGAATAAATATATATTTTATGTGACAAAACTATTTCTTACTAATAAATTTATATTTCTTTAAGTCAAATATGTTTATTATTTAATATTATAGAAATTAAAACTATCAAGAATTAAAAAAAACAGTTAAAATTAAAAGATGATAAAAATGAATAAACCAAATTAAAGAAGTATAATTAATATATTTTGTTTAGCATTTTAAACTTTAAAAATAAAATAAAATGGCTATGTTTGCTATAAGGACAAAGATATGAGACTAATAATAGGCAGTCTATAGCTAAAAAAACAATCTTGAATACATACAGTTTGTGGAAGAACTTTACCAGTTGTTCTTTTCTTCAAATAGTATCAAAACTTATAAAGTTTACGCCGATGTGGGAGAAAATTGAATCGATATATTCTGTATGCATGTAAATAATTGCCTTTGACAGAATTACATTTAACTAATTTTAATTAATTAAACGAACCCAAAATTATGATGTACTTATGGCGATTACAATTACATTTTATTCTTTCCCGTACCCAATATTTGCTCCAAGAAATATGATGCTCCTCATATCTATATGTTTCATTGCTGTTTATTAAAAAGTTTCTCATTGATGAATTGTTTATCCCGTAATGTATTACCAAGATTATGGTGTTGAAGTCTTAATCGGTTAATGAGTATCCGTAATTCACACACCTCCGCACACCTGTCAACATTACCGGATGACTCAATACATGACACGTACCGACAAACGACAAATGAACCCCTTTATGGTCAGCATCCATCGATAACATTAAGAATTTAAAAGTATCGTTTTTATCAATTACACAAACTTAAATATACAAGAGAACATCAAACTTATAAACTGATAAATGAAATGTATGAATGTTAGAGAATATTGTAAAAGTATTTAGAATGTGAATAAAAAAGTATAATAAACTTTAACATCAAATCTCTGTATGGTTTCAATAATTTTATACGTTTTTTTGGTTGTCATATTTTTTTTATTTATTTATAAAATAATCTCTATTTTATGATTTCATAAAAAATGGCATATGAAATGGTAAACGATTCATTATTTTTTAGAAAAAATCTCTATTTATTTCAAACATTTTAACTAAAGTAACCAACTATTCCCTTATAAAGTTACTTTCCAAAATAAAATTTAAAATAAATAAATAAATAAATAAATAAATAAATAAATAAATGAATAAATAAATAAATAAATAAATAAATAAATAAATAAATAAATTTAATTGATAGACATGACATAAATTTTTTCACTGTGTGTCAATAAAAAAAACAAGAAAAAAGTAAAAAAAAGAATAAATAAAAATAAAAAATAAAAAAAAGATTTAAAATATTTAAAGTGTATATTGATGCGGCATTCAAGGTCATGTTTCAAAATGTATTTATGTTTTATTTATTTATTTATTTATTATTTATTTATTTATTTATTTATTTATTTATTTATTTATTTATTTATTTAAAAAATACTATAATTCAACTTTGCATCAATCAATATTCAATTACATTGTGGGTACTTATTGAGTCAAGATTACTTTTCAGTCTTATTTATTTGTTTATTTATTTATTTATTTATTTTCAGACGAAACACTAAGAAAATAAAATATAATGCAGATACATTTATATATACTAGCACATGTATACATGTAGGTAATAGGGGAATGCCCCCTGGCTTGCAGACGGTACACTTTCTTACCTCTAACCATAGAGAGTAATCAAGGGAGATAAAATTGTTAAACTCCCGTATTTCCCTTGCTTCACTAACCAATATATGTTATAATATAAAACAGGGCCCGTAATTCATTGGCTTAAGGGCCTAACCCGAATAACAGGTTTATTTCCTGTGATGTCATTTATGACTTGTAAACAAGGCTTTTCCCGTGGGAAACTTACAAGCCATTTCCTGTCTGCTACTGTAACAAAGGGTTTAGTACATTTTATTCATTACTACAACATCCTCCCCAACAGGTAATTAAACTTAAATAAAATATACAAAATAACCATTTTCGCCACATTGCCCCCCTCTTCTCTAAAATGCGTCCCGCATTTAGACTAACAAATATATACAAATAATCGGGGCGAAAATCAAAATAACAAAAACAACAAATGATTGAACAATAATAATTTCTTTATGTATTCAATAGAACAACCAGAGATCAATCACAATCACATTAATCTGCCTGATCATGTGTCATGTCACACAGCTGCCTGCTGTCAGTCTTTAAACTTTATTTATCACAAGAAGTTGAAGAACTCTCTACTTCTTTTCTATCCACCACCATTTCTGTAATTCCTTGAACTTTCTTCCACCATCCTCCCATTCCGTCGTCAATTCCTTGAACCGTCTAATGTCTTCTTTGTCCCATAAATTCTCGGTTTGTGTTCCCTTTTCCTCCGGCATACATGGTATACTTTCTGGTGGCTCTGTGTTTTTAGGAGACTCTTTATATACTTTCTTTGGAGCTTCTATTCTTCTCTTTGGAGTAAATACCGGGGCTGGGGCTGTCCGTTTCCTATTCGTTGGATCGATAATGGATGATAAACTTCCGGGGTCCTGTTCACCCCACTCAGATTCAGAAACGATCATCTCTTCCTCTAAAGTTGTTTTCTTTTCTGACGTTACAGTTGCAGTTGGCGTTGAGAGACTTCGTCTGGAACATTTGTGTTTAGCTAAATCTCCCAAGCGATCCGTTCTATAACTGCAGTATGTACACCCATGTTTTCTTTGTTTATACTCCATGTCTTTACAACATTTAATTAAATGTTCTCTTAACTCTCCATGGAACCTGAACACTTTGTCACAGAAAGCACAATGTAATTCCTCCTTCCTATGGGTCATTTTTGTCTTTGCCAGCTGTAAAATAATGAAAATAACATATTTAACATATTTCTGTGGTACAACTCATCACCCTACACAAAGAAACAAAGAAACAATAAACTTTAATTATTTACATTTATTTACAAAAGCATGTCATAATCATAATATTTTAAATTTTTTTTTTTTTTTTTTTTTTTTTTTTTACATGATTAAAACCATTCTCGTTCTTCTGTAATCTTCGTATGCTTAACCCCGTCAGCAGTCCACTCCCTTATGTGTTTTTCTATCCTCTGTCTGGACGACGGACGTTGGTTACTTCTATTCATACTTGTTGACGAACATGGAGGATTTTCGGGCTTTGGTGAGGTAAGTCCAGCATTTGTTGCTGAAGATCGCCTTGACGACATCTCTGACGTTACTGGGGTAGTCGGAGGAGCCAGGTTTCCATCCCTGTGGCCCATCCTTAAAGGTGTTGTTCCCATAAGAGGTCTTCTTGAGAACTCAACTGGTCTCTGGTTATCACATAACCGCACATAATCATACTCATTGGTATCTTTTACTGGATTAGCCGCATAATGCAACTCGCCATTTTTAGAAGCCATTTTTCAGATTTCTCTGACTAAGACGTCCTTACCCCAAACGCAGAGATAAGTCGCAACATTAGAATTCGGAATAGAGTGGTGACTCAACATTTACCTTTGGAAACAATAATCTGGTTTCCCAACGTCTTAAATCATAAGTTACTTCACGATCGTCAACCGTTTCTTCAATTGTAACGACTTCAGAGGAAACTCTCCACCTAACAGTCAACTGATTTCTATTTCTGTGAAATAACGCGGTTACAAATCTGACCACTCGTCTTTGTCGCTCTTTACCTATAGCAACCCATCCGAAATAACAAAACACAATAGTTTCAAATAGGATATCTAAAATTATCAATGCTAGCAATACTTTTGCTGAGAAACTAGGAACTAAAACGGCAATTGTTTTCAACAATATGTTGGTAATACTATACACAACAAAGACAAGGAATTCGAATTTATTCATTATATTTATAATCTTCTAAACGTAAGTCTCTAGTGCATAATAGCTATCGCGGTCATTAGATATAGTAGCAGCTTCATCGACGTCCGGAGATTCACTTGTTTCCACTGGTGTACACTTAGCGTACTTATACACTAGATTAGCCGAGTACACTACGGCTAACACTATATCAAGGCAAAACAATGTTAAAAGAACTATATAACTAAGGCTATTTACAAGTAATGCAACTGTATTTAAAACAACACAGACGGCAAAGTGTAAAGCAAACGCGTACGTTTCGCAATTTCCGGGCATTGGTACTCTAAAAGAGCTCTCGACTAATTTGACTTCGTCCGATAACTCGGTCTTCATTACCCACGATATAACATTTTCCTCGTTCCGGTAATGCGTCTTATTATAGCGATTAAAAACTTAGATAATTCTCCCACCAAGATGGCGGACGTCTGTTTCTTTGCGCTCTTTCAAGAGGCTGCTCTTTTTGCTCCAATATAGTTTCACTAGTTACAGGAATATCAAACGTCTCAGTATCTGAGTTTGGATCATCCAGATTTAGTTGTTCTTTGCACGGTTTCAGTCTATTTACATGTACTACCTGCGGTGCCCCATTTCTGCCACAATCAACGAGATAGTCAACAGGTCCCATTCGTTTTAATACTCCATAAGGGCCTCTCCAATAGCTTGCAAACTTGGGTGTCCCACCATAGGGAGTCCTAGGGAAATAAACATATACACTATCTCCCTCTTTGAAATGATGAGCCAAACTCTTTTTGTCATGGAGTTGTTTTTGTCTCCTTATATTAGTAGATACGGTCTCTTCTACCAACATATGGCTTTCTGCATTCTGGACTTTATATTTTCTACCCATTGACAAGGGTTACTATCGTCACATGGTAGAGGAAACTGAATGTCTAGTGGCGTTGAAACTTCACGGCCTAGCATCATCATATTAGGCGTAAATCCAGTGGTTTCTTGCACAGCACTTCTATACGCCATCATAACATAAGGAAGGTAGCGGTCCCACTCATTATGCTCATCTTGGACATACTTGGCTAACATATCCTCCAGCGTCCGGTTAAACCTTTCTACTAGTCCGTCAGACTGCGGATGATAAGGCGATGTTCTCGTCTTCTGAATCTGTAACACTCGACACATCTCTTGAAATACTTCTGATTCGAATTGAGTGCCCTGGTCACTATGCAAACTGTTAGGAACACCGAATTTAGCTACGAACTCTTTTAGCAATACTTCTGCTATTGTTACAGCTTCAATATTTCTGACTGGTATTGCTTCTGTCCATTTTGTATAGTAATCAACCATTACTACAATGTATTTATAACCACTCCTTGTAATAGGTAAAGGCCCCATTATATCTATGGCTACCCTTTGCATTGGTTCTCCTACTCTCACGGTTTGCATTGGAGCCCTCAGTTGTTTAGGTGGTTGCTTTCTCTTATTGCACCTCTCACAGCTACCTACGAACAATTCGACGTCAGTCCTTAAACCCGGCCAGTAGTATTTTGAGCGGATTTTCTCTAAAGTTTTTCTGATCCCTAGATGACCTCCTGCTGGCCCATTATGTAAACACGAAAATATTTCCGAACGAAAACTAAGAGGTACAATCACTTGCCTGCTGATCTTGTTTTGACCCTCAAAATATTCTCTATACAGAACTCCATCTTCTATACACAATTGCTTTAGTTGATTCCAGAGGCTCTTAACAACTCTACTCTTACTTGATATGTCCTGAAACACAGGGAATTTGTCATTTACAACCCAAGATTTCACGAGAGTGATATCCGGATCTTGATCCTGTAGTTCTCTTATTTCGTGATACTCTTTTAGCTTGAGCATTCTTATAGGTGTTTTTTGGTTGTCTTGCCACCCACTGTAAATACCACATTGTTTGCAGGGTATCCTACTGAGAGCATCTGCATTTCTATGTCGTTGTCCCGCTCTGTGCTGGATATTAAATTGATATGGCGCTAAAGTTTCCATCCAACGAGCTAGTTGGCCTTCGGGTTCTTTAAAGTTGTATAGCCATCTTAAAGAACCATGGTCCGTCCTCAACAGAAATTTTCTTCCATAAAGATAAGGTTTAAAATATTTTATAAACGAAACTGCAGCCAGAAGTTCCTTGCGAGTTACACAATATCTCCGCTCAGGTTTAGTTAGAGTCTTGCTTGCATATGCTATCGGATGCTCTTTACCATCAATGATCTGGGATAGAACTCCCCCTATTGCGAAGTCACTCGCATCCGTATCCAAAATAAATTCCTTTGTAAAATGGATGGGCGAGAATAGGCGATGAAATCAGTTTATCTCGTAATTCTTCAAAAGAATGTTGACATTCTTCTGTCCATTTGAACTCCTTATTCTTCTCTGTAAGCTTATGCAACGGTCGAGCTATATGAGCGAAATCTTTAATGAAACGTCTGTAGTAGCTACAAAATCCGGTAAACGATCTTACATCCTTCACTGAGCTTGGAGCTGGCCATTCTTTTACAGCTTGTATTTTTGTTGGGTCAGTACTGATCCCTTTCTCGGATATGGTATGTCCTAAAAATGTGACTTCTCTAGCAAAGAGTTGACACTTCTTTGCTTTTAACTTGAGCCCAGAAGAACTCATTCTTTGAAAAACTTTGTCCAGATTCTGTACCATATCTTCAAATGTTTTTCCTACCACAATTACATCATCTAAGTAGATTAAACAGATGTCCCAGTTTAAACCTGTTAAGACGGTTTCCATTAGACGTTGGAAAGTTGCAGGCGCATTACACATTCCAAACGGCATTACATTGAATTCAAATAGTCCTCTTCTTGTCGCAAATGCTGTCTTTGGTTGATCTTTTTCATCTACTTCAACTTGCCAGTATCCTGATAGAAGATCTAGAGAGGAAAACCATTTATTACCTTGCAACTGGTTTAGAGCATCGTCTATACGAGGGAGAGGATAAGCATCTTTAAGTGTTAATTCATTAACGCGTCGATAGTCAACGCAAAAACGCATGCTTCCGTCTTTCTTCTGAACAAGAACGACTCCCGATGCCCATGGACTCGTAGAATGCTTAATGACATTTTTCTCTAACATATCGTCTAACGTTTTGTCCACTTCTGTTACTAATGCTTGTGGAACTCTTCGGGGTGGCTGTTTAATTGGTCGAGCATCCCCTACATCAATCTGATGCTTTATTATACTAGTTCTCCCTAACGGATCACCTTCTAGTGCAAATATCAGGGCGTATTTTGTTATCAGCTGTTGCGCTATGGTATACTGATCTTCGTTCAGATGAAGACGTGCATTTTGAAGTAATATCTCGGACAGCTTATTGACTCGACCAGTCAATATTTCTTCTTTGTCAACTTCGTTCTCAATAACATTAACGGGATATGCTTCCCCGACAACTGTCTTCTCATATATTGTCTGCGGTAAATCTAACGGGTTCATAAGTCGGATGGGTATTTCTTTTCCTCGCTGAACCAGTGTTCGTGCTATTAGTGCTTTCTCTTTCTTAATAAATTCTTCGGTAGGCTCAATTACAAAATTTTGTCCGAAATTACAGTCTGTTAAACATGGTGTTGCTTTAACAACTACTTCACTTCTGGGAGGAATGCATACTGTTTCTTGCATAGCAATTTTGAAACAACCAATTGGTCCTTGCCGTTTCAACGGAATGATGTGATCTCCTAGAAAGAAGTCGCTGTTAGGAACGTCTACCATACATTTCTCTTTCTCCATGAAGTCTAGTCCTAGTACGCCGTCAACGTTTAAATCAGCAATTATGAAATTCGCTGTACATTCTTTCTCATTCGCCTTTACCAGATAATTGGCCTTCCCGTGTATTTTTAGCTTCTCACCGGTAGCTCCGACAATACTTTGGAGTGCTAACTGTATTTCTGGTTTTCGTAGTTTTGGAACTTTTTCAGCGATCTGTCGAGATATTAATGACACCGTTGCTCCAGTATCTATCAATAATTTGCAAGAGACACCATTAACTTGGGCTTCTAAGTAAAGGCCACCTTCTACGGGCTCATTCTTGTTATCGATTGATGCATGTCGAACTTTGCCAATACTTGGTTGTGCTGGTGGTTCTGAGGCTCTTGGTTTCCATCCATTCGTACAGTCTCTTTTTATGTGTCCCTTTTCTCCACACTTATAACAAGTAACTTCAGACTTCATTGGTTTAGCTCTTTCATAGCCAAGGGTGCTATTAGGAGAGCGAGGTCGGTTTCTATTTTGAAATCTTCTTGGTGCATGACTGTTGCTATTGTGGGGTTTGGACTGCATAGCTTGCAACTCTTTTTTATTTTCTTGGTTTTCTTTTTTAAGTTGGACCAGTTCCCTTTTTAGGTCTGATATTTCCATATTGGTCTCATTTGTTTGAATTGATCTAAATCTTCCCTCAGCATTTTGCTTCTGACTTTCTACTCTAATGCACGCATCTAGTTCTATAGCGATACTTATAGCTTCATTCAAATCTTTTGGTTTCCCTTGTCGTACTCGAATTCTTAGTTCTCTTTGATACAAAGCGTCGATGAATGTGTCTTTTGCAAGAGCATCTTTAACCGAGGTATCCAATCCTGCATATATTAGGTTGGTCAATCTTCGAATTTCTTGTCCCAACTCAGCTAAGGATTCTCCAGGCTTTTGTTTTCTTAGCTTTAGTTCAGTTCTATATAACTCCGTCTGACTTGGAGGTGCGAACCGTTCTTGTAATGCATTCACAAGAGCCAGGTAGTTTTGTCTGTCTTGTACACTCATATTCCCTAATACAGCCTGTGCATGTCCCCTCAAGCAGATTGCTAACTGTGACCCCATTTCTGTGTTACTCCACCCATTGGTACTCGCACAAATCTCAAAATGTGTCTTATAATCATTCCATGGTGTGCTGCCATCATAAGTAGCTGGCTTGGCTTTCACATGTTTCACTGATTCAATTTTTTGCTTCCTGACTGCCTCATCATTATCTTGAACTGATTTAGTCTTATTCTTCTCTAGGATTTCAAGCTGCTGTTTCAATTCTTCTAACTTTTTATCCCTGGCATCTACGATGTTCTCAACACAATTTGGTCTTGGATCTGTATTTCTTAATATACTAGGACTGTGTAATAGAGGACTTTGTTCATCTAGATTATCCTTATACATGCTTTCACTAAATGTGTTACGAATGCCCTTGACAGCTTCTTGAATTCCATGTGATACCTCTGTCTGTACCTCGATCATCATCTCGCTCATTTGCTTTCTCATTTTGTGGATTTCTTCAGTAAGAGACTCTCTTAACTCAGTCTGTTTCTGTACCATTTCTTCTGGCGAAGTCTAATTCTGAACGAATTTTATCTATTTCCACACTAGGCTCCAACACACTTTTATCCCTGTTCCCCCAAACATATATTCCTTGTTGGCCATTGCTCATTTTCTGTACTCCTGGTGTAGACGAAAATTTAGGCTTTGAGTCCTTCTCTAAGAAGTCTGTAACGAGATCTCCAAACATATTATTCTTGTCATCTTCTTGAATTCTTACTTGTAGCCTATCTCTGGAATCCTTATCACTGCAAATCGAAGCCGCTGCACACCCTTCTGTTTCTCCTTCTGCTCTTAAAAGCTTCAAAGTTTCTTCTAATTCGTGCACCAGTTGTGTCCTGGTGTTTGTTCTCCCAAATTGAATTCCACTATCAGAAAAATGCGACATCTTCTAGAGCACGAGAGTTCGTTTTCGCAACAACACTATGGTGGGTGTCGTTATTCTACGGCAAATATCCCACCGCTGCCACCAAAATTTTATGTAGCGTCGCCGACGTCACACTCGCAATATATACATATATCTATTTACACAATTGGGGAAATCTTTATTGGAACTCTTATTAGAATTCCTGAAGAGAATTCCTCGTTAGAATTCTTACTATATGCGAGAATTCTACTACATAAGAATTCTTGGAGTATAAAGAATTCTTATAACTCTGTTGAAGAATTCTAATAAATCCTAGTGTGAGACATTCACATATATCTTTAACCTGTATTCTCGAGAAGTCTACCATTTAAGAATTCTTGCACTACTGAGAATTCTTATGACCCTGCTGAGGAATTCTATAAACAGTTCTGTATATCCTAGTGTGAGTCATTCACGGCCTGTACCCTTGAGAATTCCACAACGGTGCAAACTGACACCCTCGACATACAGATTTCACTGTAGTCGTATTTCCTAGAACTCTTATCTACGAGTTCTTCCTATTGGGAATTCCTTTTAACTGAGTTCCCCTTACCGTGAACTCTTCTTATTTCTGTATCAACTCTGCTTATTTCTTTTCTTCTTTAGACACCTGTAACTTACTGTTTCCATACACACTCTGCCCTGACTCTGATTTTGGCTAGCCTTTTATACCCCTGGACCAGTCAATAATCCTTAAAGGGGCAGACGGGTCATACCAATTTCCCTTGCTTCACTAACCAATATATGTTATAATATAAAACAGGGCCCGTAATTCATTGGCTTAAGGGCCTAACCCGAATAACAGGTTTATTTCCTGTGATGTCATTTATGACTTGTAAACAAGGCTTTTCCCGTGGGAAACTTACAAGCCATTTCCTGTCTGCTACTGTAACAAAGGGTTTAGTACATTTTATTCATTACTACAACATCCTCCCCAACAGGTAATTAAACTTAAATAAAATATACAAAATAACCATTTTCGCCACAACAGTATACAATGCGGGAAGATACAAAATTTGCCGATTTCAAGTTAGATAAATCGATAACCATAGTTACCTGACACAAAACTATTACGAGGTTAGCATAACCACAGTATACGACTTCTACGGTAACTCTTTTTCACATATTATTACTTAATTGAATCAAAATTTTGAGTGCATCTGTGACCCTCGCTGAATGCAGTGTAAACAAAAATGGCGTTCGTCAGGACGGGAAAGACGTTTTCACAAACGATCGATTTTTAAGAAAAATAATAAAATGCGCCTTTCGAAAGAATTAATTAACAGTTCTTCCCAATAATCATTTTTATGAATATACAGATAAAATTTATTGAATTTATTCCGAATTTAATGTAAATATTGACAAATCCTCTTGTTTGTTTACATGTGACGTGGATATCATGATCAGCTGATCGAGCTGGACCAGTTTGACTTTAAGGTGCTGACTAAAACTGACTTCAACTACAATGACTGCACTCATCAAAAATCTAACTTGGACATAACTGATGAGGAAACTGTACATGTTGTGCAATGAGATGGACCGCTGTCCCAAAAAGTTGTGATGAAAATAACAATAATAAAACATTCATGTTGAGTTTAGCAGCTGACTGTAGTTGAGATCCACTTAGGTAAGGTCTGAATTGACTCCTTGAAAACCTCCAGGGATGGCGACTGGACTACTGATGCTGGCAGGGGATTCCAATAATTTAGTTCTCGGAATGAATATAAAATTTTTAACTAGGGTAAAATCAACATTACCTTCTTCAATATCCCAGACTTGGTTCTCGAAAAAAAAGTTGGTATAAGTGAATAAATGCCAATTTCGACTCCACCATCCACATAAGCGACCATTTCAATATAAATCTTAAAGCACCATCTTTCTAGTATATCATCCCAGAATGTTTCATTTCAATTTAGGTGAATAATGAATAATCTTGACTGGGGTTAAAAAAACCTTCAACCCACCATCCTAGAATTAACCGTCTCGATATAAGTGAAAAAGCATTTTTAACTCTCCGGGGCTGGGGCTCTTCATGCAGTGAAATTTAAAGGGGCTGGGCTAAAATTAACATTATTTCGGTACAAGCCTGTCAAGTTTTAATCATTTCATTTGTCCCTTGCAATGGTCTGTGCTTTAGAAAATTCTCATCATGGTACTATATGCCTGTGAATGTTGAAGGTGTAAGAGGACCTTACCCTCATACCACTGTATTAATATCGGGTTGTGGGTTAAAGGTTCTGCCTAACAGAGTCACAGACAAGCATTTCACTCCCAATTAATATAATTCTGTAACCAGTCGATAATCTATCCTTTAAGCCAAATGTGGCTTGCAAAATGAGGAAGCAGTAACTCAAATTTTGAAGTATTGTCATGTATATCACAAGTCAGGTTGGAACCAAAAACCTTCCACTCTCCAAGAGGATGCTATACCATTGAGCAACCAAGGCGGTCACAAACAGAATAGATTGTTGACCAAGGGATAATGCAAACTAGGCTTATCAGGGCCTTCGGCAAAAAGTTTTATGACTATCATCACTGTATTGTTGACAAGTTTGATGTCTCTGTGTCCAATATTGACCTGGATGTTTTAGTTCCATGTTCTCTTCACTTAATATTGATTATACACGTGGCCGGTGTAGCTAGCTAACAGAAGGTGCTTACCCTTCCAGAAAACTCGGTCTCACTTCCCTGGTGGAAGTTCGCGTGTTTAACCTAACTTGTCAGTTTCAAAGTTTTTCTTACTTTACTCCCGGATTGTGATTTGGACATGGATTAGTATGTTTGTTTTTCATTGGTATAACTGCTGTCACAGGGTGACATAATTAATTAATTAGTTACATAATTAATTAATTACTTACATCATTTCTTAATAGGGAGTTAATTCTGATACAAAGGCATTAATTAATAACACCATAATGTGTATTGGTAGTTGATTTTTATGTACTTTGGGCTAATATTTTAATAATTATTTGTGGGGAACTATTTGTTAAATTTTACTTAAATTCTCCATTAATTTATAGGTCATAAAACTTATTAGATTTAGCAATAGTCAAAGTTCACTAAGTATGTTATGTCTCTAAAGAAATACCATGGTGACCTTACAGTTGTGAGAAATATGTTAATGTCCTAATTTCTTGTATAAACATTGACCACAGTACCATTGTTAAAAGAGGAAATGTATTGAACTTGATACTAAATTTAACTTCTTAATGTACTGGTCAAGCACAGTACCTTTGAGGTGTGGGGGATAGGTAGGGTCAGGTTGTTTTGACCCCCATTTTATTAGATTTCATTGGTCAGTAATTTGTGTAGGATGATGGGGATCTTATAAAAAGAGGAGTATTTTGGGATTTCAAGGGACCTCATGTAGAAATTTGGAGTGCTTGGTTCCAATACCTGGTCGCTGGCCCACATGGATTTTACTTAATTTAGCGTTACCAGCTAAATTTAATACAGTATTCTAGCGTTACCAGCTAGTGAGTTATATTCTGGTTTATTATGGAATTACTTCGATGCTACCAGTCGAGTTTCATTATATTACGGCGCTTCCAGTCGTGCCCAAGTGGAATTCGACGTTACCAGTCGAATTTCACTTGCAATTCGGCGAGACCAGTCGATTATCCTATGTTTGTCGACGTGACCAGTCGATTTTTGGTATATTTCGGCGTGACCAGTCGAATTTCTCTTGGATTGCTGTATTATTAATGGTATTAATCCAAAACATGCGAGGTAGCTTTATATGTGGTCTGAATTTTGTGTCAATGGGGTCGGGAGCAGTCACATTCTTGTTTAGCAGTCACATTCTTGTTTAGCAGTCAATTTCTTGTTTAGCAGTCATTTTTCATATTTTTGCCCTATATTCGTGTAGGTATATTTTTGGGGGGTTTATTCATTTTTGAGGTAAAGTAGGTTTTTACTGTTTTTCAGTATTTTCTATTTTTGTTAAGGTTAAGGAAAGTACAAATAATAGTTTTGATAAGGTTTGATTATTGGGATTAATAATAGTTTTTGGGAATACTAGTTTGCCCTCATTTTTTTATTGTCCCTAAATTAATGCCTTGTTAAGGTTATTTTTCATGAGGAGTAAGTGAGATTTGTAGGCTGAGAGTTGTATATATTTGTGTAAATAAAGTTTTGATCTAGTTTTATAATAAATGTTGTAAATATATTGTACTTCATTTCTTATAGTTTTCATTTACTTTAGGGATTAGTTTCAACAAGTGTTGTAGCCTGAATGCTCAGTATTTTATTAGATTTATCAGATTTAAAATTATTTATATTTACATTTAAATTTGAGACTTTTGTCTTAGTTACCATAAGACAGTAGTGCCGAATTCTAGTGACCATAGGAGGCACTGGTATCAAATTTATATGGTTATTGGTTAATTTAATTTACAAATTCATAAGTACTTTTACTGATTTTTGGCATAATTGATTATATTAAAATTTCGAGTTATACTTGAGCATTCAGATAACAGCCCTTGTTTGTGAGTAAGAGTACATCCTTGGATTTCTGATTTTATTGAGTCCCTTAATTTTGGTTGAGTTTAGCTGAATATATGCACTTGATCTAGTGTCATTATCTTGGTAATTGAGTTTTATAATCAGTATCTGAACTGACAGAACAGAAATAGATCAATTCAAGCTATACTGGCTTGCGGATTCAGGCACGTTGAGTTCTTGTTCCTCGTTTGAGGTGGTGGCAGCTTTTACCTTTTGTTGTTTTGCTTGAGTCGCGTACTCGGCAGTTATTGAACTCAACACTCTGTTGCTCGGTACACGTGATTTGACGTTGTCCCGAACCTTCACTTCCAAGCTAGATACTCGGAGATAGAACCACACCATCTGGCTTCGGTCGTTTAGGTTAGGATTTCGTCAAACTTGAGAGGAGGTCGGCCCTCAAGGTCTTGGAGTTACCCAGGCGTAAGAATTACATCATAACTTGGACCTTGTGTGGGGTTTTGGTTACGTCATAATAGGACCCCTGAAACCCCTTAAATAGCCCCGATACCTCCAATCCTGCCACAGTGGTGGCAGCGGTGGGATAAAGTGGTTGATTTCTTTGTTTGTGTCTGGCAGTTAGGTGTCTGTTTTTGCATCTCGTTACCAGAGATATCTGATATTTTGTGATTTTAGGTGAAACTTGCATCGTTAAGGAAGTTTTTCTATAGATTGTTTTATTCAGTAGGATTTTTATTAGGTTGATTTTTTGGTTGTTTTGTTTAATAAGGAACCAAGGCATCTTGATTAGATTATAGATTCTGATAGGGATCATAATTATATCCGACCAGGTATTGGAACCAACCACGACTGCTCCCTTGACCAAAAATTGGTCTCGGTCACCCATCGTTTCCCAGCCACAGAAGGTTTGTTGGTGGGACACTAAGTGGGGAATTTATTTTTGGGGTTAAGCCCACTCAAACATTTGATGATGTTGACAAAGGCACTGATTACGTTCAGCCAATCTGTAGCAACTCTTCTATCAAGAATTTTTTAAAAGGGAATAAACGGCTCGTGAAGCAACTGGAGGAGAGTGGAAAGGCGCCTCACTCTCACTCTAGTGAAAGAGCAATGACAAGTTAGTCGGCACAACTGGCTGATAAGAAGAGTTATATAGATTGGTTGAGATGGGAACATGCATTCAATACCAGAATGCCCATTGTCTAATAAATGATGACATAGCAAACGAAGATTATAAACAAATTTAGGTGGTATTGTTTATAACAGTGTTTGGTTTTAGGTTATATGAGTTAATGTTAGCTTGATGCCAAAGTTCAGGTTGACTAAATGTAGCTGTTTTGCTTACTAAAGTTTTAGGTTATTAGTGTATTTGGTTTATTGGTCATTTTGGGGAAGATATTTCACCAGAAGGTGGTAATAAGTGGTTAGTTCTTGGTTATGATTTGGAAGACCAGTCCAGAAAATTCTGAATCTAGTAGTGACCATACTAGTGAAGAATGGTCTAATGTCATGGCAATGTATAGATATAGTCATCTCTCCTTTGTTTTTGTGTATATAGCATTTATGGTGAAGGGTTTAGTTTTAGTTTTGTTTTGAGATGCTACCAATCTCTGATTGATTTTTTAGGATATTTCTTATTAGATTTAGTTAGTTGTTTAGCTTAAAGTAGTTATTTGGCTGTAGAAATATTATCTTAAGCATTTTAGTTCACATTGTAATGCACAGGATGTGTTGTATTACATCGAGTGAATCTTATTTTAGTATTTTGGGTTTTTGGTGAATTAGTACACTGGAAGTTGTGAAGACATTTGACGTACAGTGGATGTTGTCGGAGGATAGACTACTTTTAGAATTTGTATTAGAAGTCAGGGTGTTACTTCTGAATACTTTTCAATTCTTGTTAGTGAAATCAACATGGTGTTTTGTTGGAGGTGTTTTGAAGTGTTGTGTTTGTAGTATAACATGATTCGTGCCCCTAGTGAGGTTTCTGAGGGATAGACCCGCGTTTTGGTCCCTAAATTTGCTTGAAAACTTTGTTTCGGTCAACTGCATTCAATGTAGTTTTACTTTGCTCTATAGACGTATAGATGCAAGTATTCTAAATTTGGCTAATAAATAATCTTCTATTCCCTTAGGTGACAGAGTAATGTTTGTTACTGGAATGTTTTGTTTTCTCTCTCACCTGGACAAGATGGTCAAATTAGAATTACATTATGCAAGCGTTATGTGGTTGCGACTAGGTCGTGCCATGGTTTGTGGGGAAAGTCGATTAGTTAATTTGGTTGGCAGGTCAAGTGAAGCCAAGACCCCCTATCCCGCATGTTGCTACCAAACATGTTTTTTTTTTTTTTGTTGTTGTTTTGCCTCGACTGGGTCACATGGATTGATGTCCGTGAGGTTATAAGTCCGTCAGTATGGGACGGCAATGCTTAGGATTGGCCATCCTAAGAACCAGGGAAGGGTGTAATTTATACCCTGGTAATCATGAATTGTTGTAATGCTGATTTCAGTCTCAAGTATTTACCAGAATGACAGGAAACATTCGGGAAACATTATACTTTGTGTTTTGTGCGTCATCCTTTATGACAGCTGTCGTCAAAATCCGTGTACAATGAAATATCTTGCTAATAGTTTGGAAAAAGTGAAATATTTTTTGGTTATATTGAGAAATGTAGTTTGGAAATTTAACATCCCTTCAGGTGTAATGTAAACCCTGGTAATTTTGTACGTATTGTAATGCTGATTCCAGTCTCAAGTATTTACCAGAATGACAGGAAACATTCGGGAAAAGTTATACTCTGTGTTTTGTGCGTCTTTTTTTTAAAGCTGTCGTCAAGCTCTGTGTACAATGAAATATTTTGTTGATAATTTGGAAAAAGTAAAATATTTTGGTTATTTTGGGGACTGTGTATGGAAATTAACTTTCTTACAGTCGTAGAGTTCAAAGGTTGTATATGATTGGATTGATTTCTTTTTTTCTCTATTTTTTTTATGAAAACAAGATTTTCTTAAGAATTGTTTTCAAATTATTTAATCACAATGAAGCTAAATAGACCATGTCAGTTGGTGCTACCAACCAGTAGGCCTGATGTACCAAGAAGATAACGAAGAAACCATGGAAACTGGTGTTACCAACCATTGAGCCTGGTGTACCATATAGTTGGCGAAGAAACATGGGAACTGGTGTTACCAACCAGTAAGTCTGGCGTTACCAGCTAAGACTTGTCCAGCCCCGACCAGTGCTTTGGTGGTTGACGTTTCCAGTCAATTTATTTTTTTTCTTTCAGGTTTAATTTTTTTCAGGTAAATGGTAAAAGAAAAGGCAAAGATTCGCGTGGTAAAAATAAGGATAAGTCCATGAATAGTGATCACTTGGACACTATTCTTTTTACTTTTCAATAAAAATGTGAAAGTTTAAATTTCTTAATAATGTTTCAATAAAGATAAAGATAAGTCATTCTGACACTAATAGTGCATCACTTGGACACTATTATTTTAATGTTTGTGTTTTGAACTTCAACTTTCGAATCTATAGTGAGAGAGCAATTGTGTGTGAGATTGTTATTCAGGTGATTGTATTACACTTGGTAAAGTTCGGGTCGAACTTTTATTTGGTAGGGGGTAGTGTCACAGGGTGACATAATTAATTAATTAGTTACATAATTAATTAATTACTTACATCATTTCTTAATAGGGAGTTAATTCTGATACAAAGGCATTAATTAATAACACCATAATGTGTATTGGTAGTTGATTTTTATGTACTTTGGGCTAATATTTTAATAATTATTTGTGGGGAACTATTTGTTAAATTTTACTTAAATTCTCCATTAATTTATAGGTCATAAAACTTATTAGATTTAGCAATAGTCAAAGTTCACTAAGTATGTTATGTCTCTAAAGAAATACCATGGTGACCTTACAGTTGTGAGAAATATGTTAATGTCCTAATTCTTGTATAAACATTGACCACAGTACCATTGTTAAAAGAGGAAATGTATTGAACTTGATACTAAATTTAACTTCTTAATGTACTGGTCAAGCACAGTACCTTTGAGGTGTGGGGGATAGGTAGGGTCAGGTTGTTTTGACCCCCATTTTATTAGATTTCATTGGTCAGTAATTTGTGTAGGATGATGGGGATCTTATAAAAAGAGGAGTATTTTGGGATTTCAAGGGACCTCATGTAGAAATTTGGAGTGCTTGGTTCCAATACCTGGTCGCTGGCCCACATGGATTTTACTTAATTTAGCGTTACCAGCTAAATTTAATACAGTATTCTAGCGTTACCAGCTAGTGAGTTATATGGTTTATTATGGAATTACTTCGATGCTACCAGTCGAGTTTCATTATATTACGGCGCTTCCAGTCGTGCCCAAGTGGAATTCGACGTTACCAGTCGAATTTCACTTGCAATTCGGCGAGACCAGTCGATTATCCTATGTTTGTCGACGTGACCAGTCGATTTTTGGTATATTTCGGCGTGACCAGTCGAATTTCTCTTGGATTGCTGTATTATTAATGGTATTAATCCAAAACATGCGAGGTAACTTTATATGTGGTCTGAATTTTGTGTCAATGGGGTCGGGAGCAGTCACATTCTTGTTTAGCAGTCACATTCTTGTTTAGCAGTCAATTTCTTGTTTAGCAGTCATTTTTCATATTTTTGCCCTATATTCGTGTAGGTATATTTTTGGGGGGTTTATTCATTTTTGAGGTAAAGTAGGTTTTTACTGTTTTTCAGAATTTTCTATTTTTGTTAAGGTTAAGGAAAGTACAAATAATAGTTTTGATAAGGTTTGATTATTGGGATTAATAATAGTTTTTGGGAATACTAGTTTGCCCTCATTTTTTTATTGTCCCTAAATTAATGCCTTGTTAAGGTTATTTTTCATGAGGAGTAAGTGAGATTTGTAGGCTGAGAGTTGTATATATTTGTGTAAATAAAGTTTTGATCTAGTTTTATAATAAATGTTGTAAATATATTGTACTTCATTTCTTATAGTTTTCATTTACTTTAGGGATTAGTTTCAACAAGTGTTGTAGCCTGAATGCTCAGTATTTTATTAAGATTTATCAGATTTAAAATTATTTATATTTACATTTAAATTTGAGACTTTTGTCTTAGTTACCATAAGACAGTAGTGCCCGAATTCTAGTGACCATAGGAGGCACTGGTATCAAATTTATATGGTTATTGGTTAATTTAATTTACAAATTCATAAGTACTTTTACTGATTTTGGCATAATTGATTATATTAAAATTTCGAGTTATACTTGAGCATTCAGATAACAGCCCTTGTTTGTGAGTAAGAGTACATCCTTGGATTTCTGATTTTATTGAGTCCCTTAATTTTGGTTGAGTTTAGCTGAATATATGCACTTGATCTAGTGTCATTATCTTGGTAATTGAGTTTTATAATCAGTATCTGAACTGACAGAACAGAAATAGATCAATTCAAGCTATACTGGCTTGCGGATTCAGGCACGTTGAGTTCTTGTTCCTCGTTTGAGGTGGTGGCAGCTTTTACCTTTTGTTGTTTTGCTTGAGTCGCGTACTCGGCAGTTATTGAACTCAACACTCTGTTGCTCGGTACACGTGATTTGACGTTGTCCCGAACCTTCACTTCCAAGCTAGATACTCGGAGATAGAACCACACCATCTGGCTTCGGTCGTTTAGGTTAGGATTTCGTCAAACTTGAGAGGAGGTCGGCCCTCAAGGTCTTGGAGTTACCCAGGCGTAAGAATTACATCATAACTTGGACCTTGTGTGGGGTTTTGGTTACGTCATAATAGGACCCCTGAAACCCCTTAAATAGCCCCGATACCTCCAATCCTGCCACACTGCTTCATTAATTGAATGGGGCAATCTTGAACTGTGATATGATACACATCTTGTTTTAAGAAACAGGAGTAGTTATTTATGCAATCCATAAATCAGTAGATTAAATTATTCACATGGTATGGTAAAAGGTGATTTAAGATGAGAAGACATTACAACGTGAGAATGTTGTCGTGATATGGATTAGTATATTCACTATATTGGGTAATTGAATAGCCTTTTGTGTCCCTGGAAAGATCATACCAAAACTCAGTTCTGTGTGACAGAACATGATTGAAAGATGACGCAAGAACTCGGCGTTAGTTAACTATAGTCAGTCCCACTAGTATTTGGTAAGACAAAACAATGTGTGCCATCTCTTTTTTGGGTGTGTGTGTGTGTGTTTGTGTACACAATAACCCGATAATAAATTTGGACATTTCCCGGGATAGGCAATGCCTATTTTCATATTACACCCTATACCTTATTTCGGAGTTCAAAGAAATTAATACGGGAAATGTCCCGGCGCAAAGCGCCGGGAATTTCCCGTCTAAAGGTAACACGTATCTATTACGGGAAATGTCCCGGCGCGAAGCGCCGGGAATTTCCCGTCTATAGGTAACACATATGTATTATGACGTCATAGAAAATTGTGGAAAAATTCCATAGACCGTACGTCCAAATCATTTGACGCCGCGCGTGCACCACTTTTCTCAAGGCCATTGAAGGGGTCAAATCGACAGGAAGTGAGCTCCATATGGGGGGAAATCTCGCCCATCTCGTACATCAGAAATGAAACCAAAAAACGATTATCGTGAAAATAATTCATTGAAACAAGTAATAATTTAAATAGGTTGATCGAATACCAAATATTTACGTTTCTTTCGCCGTTCTGGCTGATCTCCAAGTGTAGCGTTTCAAGATTCGCGATGACGTGATTTCTTTTGATTTGGGTCAAAGTTTAATTCAGATCGATAACCACTGTACGCCAATCAGCGACCGACTTTCCCACGTGCATCAACCATGATCACACAGTATACAATGCGGGAAGATACAAAATTTGCCGATTTCAAGTTAGATAAATTGATAACCATAGTTACCTGACACAAAACTATTACGAGGTTAGCATAACCACAGTATACGACTTCTACGGTAGCTCCATATTATTACTTAATTGAATCAAAATTTTGAGTGCATATGTGACCCTCGCTGAATGCAGTGTAAACAAAAATGAAGTTCGTCATGACGGGAAAGACGTTTTCACAAACGATCGATTTTTAAGAAAAATAATAAAATGCGTTTTTCCAAAGAATTAATCAACAGTTCGTCCCAATAATCATTTTTATGAAAATACAGATAAAATTTATTGACATTTATTCCGAATTTAATGTAAATATTGACAAATCCTCTGTTTGTTTACATGTGACGTGGATATCATGATCAGCTGATCGAGCTGGACCAGTTTGACTTTAAGGTGCTGACTAAAACTGACTTCAACTACAATGACTGCACTCATCAAAAATCTAACTTGGACATAACTGATGAGGAAACTGTACATGTGCAATGAGATGGACCGCTGTCCCAAAAAGTTGTGATGAAAATAACAATAATAAAACATTCATGTTGAGTTTAGCAGCTGACTGTAGTTGAGATCCACTTAGGTAAGGTCTGAATTGACTCCTTGAAAACCTCCAGGGATGGCGACTGGACTACTGATGCTGGCAGGGGATTCCAATAATTTACAGTTCTCGGAATGAATATAAAAATTTTAACTAGGGTAAAATCAACATTACCTTCTTCAATATCCCAGACTTGGTTCTCGAAAAAAAGTTGGTATAAGTGAATAAATGCCAATTTCCACTCCACCATTCACATAAGTGACCATTTCAATATAAATCTTAAAGCACCATCTTTCTAGTATATCATCCCAGAATGTTTCATTTCAATTTAGGTGAATAATGAATAATCTTGACTGGGGTAAAAAACACTCCAACCCACCATCCTAGAATTAACCGTCTCGATATAAGTGAAAAAGCATTTTCAACTCTCCGGGGCTGGGGCTCTTCATGCAGTGAAACTTAAAGTGGCTGGGCTAAAATTAACATTATTTAAGTACAAGCCTGTCAAGTTTTAATCATATCATTTGTTACTTGCAATGGTCTGTGCTTTAGAAAATTCTCATCATGGAACTATATGCCTGTGAATGTTGAAGGTGTAAGAGGAGCTTACCCTCATACCACTGTATTCATATCGGGTTGTGGGTTAAAGGTGCTGCCTAACAGAGTCACAGACAAGCATTCCACTCCCAATTATTATAATTCTATAACCAGTCGATAATCTATCCTTTAAGCCAAATGTGGCTTGCAAAATGAGGAAGCAGTAACTCAAATTTTGAAGTATTGTCATGTATAACACAAGTCAGGTTGGAACCAAAAACCTTCCACTCTCCAAGAGGATGCTATACCATTGAGCAACCAAGGCGGTCACAAACAGAATAGATTGTTGACCAAGGGATATTGCAAGCCTAGGCTTATCAGGGCCTTCGGCAAAAAGTTTTATGACCATCATCACTGTATTGTTGACAAGTTTGATGTCTCTGTGTCCAATATTGACCTGGATGTTTTAGTTCCATGTTCCCTTCACTTAATATTGATTACACACGGTGGCCGGTGTAGCTAGCTAACAGAAGGTGCTTACCCTTCCAGAAAACTCGGTCTCACTTCCCTGGTGGAAGTTCGCGTGTTTAACCTAACTTGTCAGTTTTAATTTTTTTTTTTTTACTTTACTCCTGGATTGTGATTTGGACATGGATTAGTATGTTTGTTTTTCATTGGTATAACTGCTTCATTAATTGAATGGGGCAATCTTGAATTGTGATATGATACACATCTTGTTTTAAAAAACAGGAGTAGTTATTTATGCAATCCATAAATCAGTAGATTAAATTATTCACATGGTATGGTAAATGAGAAGACATTACAACGTGAGAATGTTGTCGTGGTATGGATTAGTATATTCACTATATTGGGTAATTGAATAGCCTTTTGTCATACCAAAACTCAGTTCTGTGTGACAGAACATGATTGAAAGATGACGCAAGAACTCGGCGGTAGTTAACTATAGTCAGTCTCACTAGTATTTGGTGAGACAAAACAATGTGTGCCATCCCTTTTTCGGGTGTGTGTGTGTGTGCGCACAATAACCCGATAATGAATTTGGACATTTCCCGGGATAGGCAATGCCTATTTTCATATTAATATTTTTACATAATATCGGGCATGACCTAAATTGTTTAAATATATTTTTAATTTTATAAAATATTTGATATTTTTGAAGTTATTAAAGAAAATACGGGCTACACTTTTTCCAATCGGTCAAAATTCATGCGAGGTAGGACGAGTGAGGTTTGAACATTGATCCGCGGATATCTCTCCACATAATTATGCTTGCCTATTAAATTTTTCAATAAATACGCGGTGGATATGTATCTTTCATAGCAACAAAGTGTATTTCTTATAATGGAGTGGTTTTCTTTTTACAAACGATTGTTTGTGACAGTTTATTGTTCTTTAATTGCGATAAGTACGCCGCCATCTTTGATCAAGGCACGACAGGTTCACCATTACACAGGAGGGATTTACAGAAAAATAACTTATGGCGTCGTACTAATGTCACAAACAATCGGTTATAAAAAAAAAACTACTGCATTATAGGGAGTACCATTTGGTGGTAGCAAAGATACATATCCACCGCGTTAATATTGCAAATTTTAATAGGCAAGCTTAATCATGTGAAGAGATATCGATCAATGTTCAAAGCTTACCCGTCCTGCCTCGGATGAATTTTGACCGATTGGAAAAAGTGTAGCCCGTATTTTCTTTAATAACTTCAAAAATATTAAATATTTTTTAATATCAAAAACATATTTTAAAAGTTTAGGTCATGCCTGATATTATGTCAAAATACTATATAAATCCAAAAGATATTTATTGAAATATAGATAATTGAAAATTGGGTTGTAAAATTTTGTTATCCTGTCTCGGATGAATTTTGACCGATTGAAAAAAGTGTAGCCCATGTTTTTTGTAATAACTTCAAAAATATCAAATATTTTTTCTTAAATAAAAATATATTTAAACAATTTAGGTCATGCCCAATATTGTGTGAAAATATTATAAAAATCCAATAGATATTTATTGAAATATAGATCATTGAAAATTGGGTGTAAGATTTTGCCAGCCCGCCTACACATTTTATACCCCTTCGGCTAACACTTTTATGGAATGGGGATTTCCATACCTATAAATACGAATGGGATGGGTCACGGTGGATGGGTAAACATCAACCAGGTAAATGCAGAAGAAGGCAAGATCACAGGGACCAGTTTCATAATAAAATTTTAAAAATTACCCATAAGTATATAAATAAGAGTACTCTTTTTTATATTAATTATGAGTATTTTTTAAATTTATTATGAAACTGGCCCCTGTGGGCAAGATGACACGAATCGAATTTTATCATAAATCAATATTCGTGATATCATCAATTTACAAGATCTATTAATATATTTTTTTATTTTTTAATACATAGGTATGTTGTCCATAGCCTTCACTCTAGTCATATATATATATATATATATATATATATATATATATATTATATTGCGTTTATAACATGATTTAAATGTGACTATCTCACAGTTGTCTTGTAAATATGTTTACATGTTTAATTTATATGTTGTATATATGTTTAATTATATTAATATACACTCAATTATGAGACAATAAAGAATATAATAATACTTGTTTGCCTATTAAGCCTCATTTCCCTCGAAGCTAGTCATTTCGTACCATAACCATTTCGTACCATGACCATTTCGTACCCAAATTTACCATTTCGTACCCAACTCTGTCCATTTCGTACCATGCCATATGACCATTTCGTACCATAACCATTTCGTACCATGACCATTTCCTACCCAAATTTTCCATTTCTATGGTACGAAATGACTAGCAAATTTTTAGTAAAATAATGCATTCAAAATCTGCACATGCCGGGAAATACTACCATTTCGTACCATATTTATAAAATATAATGACATTATTTGTTGATTACATTAAAAAAAAGGTTCTTTATTGATAAGATTTTTTTTAAGTGTTACTTATTAATACATGTATTAATTAGCCTGAAAAAAAGAACATTGTCATTTGGAAATTTTGTGAACGGTCTTTGTTTTTGATCTGATGTCCCTAGTTCAGCAAAAAACATCGTTTTTTTAACATAGATTCTGAAAGTTAAAGAGTTTTTTTTATTTGAAGATGTTTGTCTTATTAAGTTTTCATTGAAGAACTTTACTGTAATGCTAGAACTACGTTGAGAGAGAGAGAGAGACTTTCACTATCATATGGTACGAAATGGTAGTTATGTAGTTCTTATAAATGGTAAATGGCTTGAGTGTATGGTACGAAATGGTCAAAGATTATGGTACGAAATGGTCATGGTACGAAATGGATATGGTACGAAATGGTAGTTGATATGGTACGAAATGGATGGTACGAAATGGTCATGGTACGAAATGACTATAATTCATTTCCCTGCCCCTGAAACCTAATTTGTCAGTTTCAAAGCTTTTACTTTACTTTGGGACTGTGGACATATGGACATGGATTGTTTTTTATTTGTCACTAATTTTGCTCCTTGGACATGGATTGTTTTTTATTTGTCACTAATTTTGCACCTTGGACATGGATTGTTTTTTATTTGTCACTAATTTTGCACCTTGGACATGGATTGTTTTTGATTTGTCACTAATTTTGCACCTAGTTGGTTTGTTTACTGGTAAATTTATACTTTCCATGAATCTGATTTCTATAGACTCTGTTCAGTCTCTATCCTTTCACAAACCACAATTTCTGGGTGCAGACTATAGTACTTGAAATTACCTGTTCAATCAAAGATGTGGATGACTTGTCTTAATCTATTTGGTATTTACTTTTGTAGCTCCAATTATATATTATATATGACTGATGAATGTGTCTGAGCACACTGCGAGTCCTATTAATGTACCAGGTGCAAATAACAATTTTTTTTTTGGTTTATTAAGTTTTATGTGTTTTAGGTTAACATGGCAAAAGAATAAAAGGCAGGTATTACAGTGATTGCTGGTTAAATCACTGGTATTAGATACAAAGACAGACTAAGGAGCAATCATAGAAAAGGGAGCACCTAGGCCATGGCAGACAGTACCATATAAAAAGTGATCCTAATTCTAAATGATCATCAGTACATGTTCTAATCATTGGAAACTTGAATATGGTATGTAAGAAATGTCTGATATTGTAAAACAAAACAGTCAAACACCCTGACAAATGAATCATACCCACACTAGATTTATATTCAAGTTTGCTTGCTAAAGGTCAGTTGTTTTCTATGTACACTCAGGTTTCCCCATCCTTGAACTGACCTTTTGGTTATAAGTGAAATAACCTTGTCTGGATCTTAAAACATGTACGATTACTACTACACTCCATTCAGTGTTAATCAATGGTGCATCTTTTTCATGTCTTTCAATCAAAAACAAACATACTAATCCATGTCCGAATCACAATCCAGAAACAAAGTTAAAGCTTTGAAACTGACAAGTTAGGTTAGACACGTGAACTTCCACCAGGTAAGTGAGGCCGGGTGCTCCGGAAGGGTAAGCACCTCCTGTTTAGCTAGCTACACCCGCCACTTGTGAAAGGAACATGGAACTAAGAGACGCCAAATATATCCAGGACAATCTTGTACACAGAGACATCAAACTTATCAACAATACTGTGATGACCGCCATAAAACTTTTTGAGGACCTTGATAAGCCTAGGGTTGCAATATCCCTGAGTCAACAATTTATTTGCAAGCAGCCTACTTCATTAAAAAATATATAGAAAAGTTGCAGACAAAATGTTGGTTGAAGTAATGGAGTAAACGCTATATGTGACAGTCCCAAGTAGAAATCCCATCTAAGGAACAAACTGACAATCCGAGTAATGAAGACAGTAAAATTACACCATGATGTCAGATGTCGCTTCAAGTTGTGCACAGCACAGCAAAGACATCTGAACAGATCTAACATTATTTTTTAAGTTTTTATGAATCTTTGGTGAAAAAACAGTACATTACACATACATGTGTTCTTCCGCATGTTTCAATACTTGCCATTTTCAAAAAGAAAGAAGTCATATACACTATGTTGACATTACGTCACTACTGTAAATACTAAGTAAACATAATTAATATATAGGTAATGATTAAAAATGCCTGACCTTTGTATTTTTATGCTTAGAAACATAAATTATGACAAACTCTTGAGTTAAAATTATATTTCATATCTAGCGCCTTTGTTATCAATTAAAATTTAAAAATATTAAATTTGTTCCGTAGATGGCATTTGTACTTGGGACTGTCACATATGTTCCTTTACTTTGTTTGGGGGACATAAATATACCTATCAATTGGTCCTATAAATTAAAATGTTACAGAATGGTACGTCATGCAATGAGAATAATCATAATCATGGAAATATAGCAGTACTTATACATTGTTCATTTCAGATGTGCGAGTCATTTCCATGCTTTAGAAGGTGCAGCCGACACATAAAGTTACAAGCACATTTCATAAAGTTCTATTCAAATTACAAAATTATTGATATATTTTTATTTTTTATATCTTTAGTTTGGTTTTTTGAATCATTGGCCTCTTTAGTTAATTTAAATTCAGTGTCTAGTTAACACATTTGGAATATAGATTTTTATTTATTTTGTTACAATTCCTGCAGTAATTAATTTCAGTAATTTCATATCATTGACAATTATGAATAGTTCTGACATAATAAACATTTGGACTGTGCTTGCCTGTATGTTGATGCTGATTGAGATGTGTCAGGTGAGCGGCGGGCCACTTTCACCTGCAGTAAGTATGTTATATTTACATGTAATAAGTTACAATATTATTTATTTATATTTTTTTGAGCACTCGCAGACATTCTAACTTATAGGAATCCCATCTATTAAACAAAAACATTATCAAAAATTACATTCGTTCCACTCGCAATGATGGCATGCAAAAAAAATTTTTTGACTACAAACAGGGGTGAACATTTTTCCACATGAACCCAATCCCATGACATTTTGACATAAATACGGGTGTAGATTGTCACAGTAAGACACACACATGCTTACAGATTTGGAAAGAGAAATAATTACAGTGGTAAATTTATAGTGTACAAACACATACTGGAAATTATAAGATACACTTACAGATACAAGGTACACTTACAGTTACAAGGTACACTTACAATTACAAGGTACACTTACAGTTACAAGGTACACTTACAGTAACAAGGTACACTTACAATTACAAGGTACACTTACAGTTACAAGGTACAATTACAAGGTACACTTACAGTTACAAGGTACAGTTACAAGGTACACTTATAGTTACAAGGTACACTTACAATTACAAGGTACACTTACAGTTACAAGGTACACTTACAGTAACAAGGTACACTTACAATTACAAGGTACAGTTACAAGGTACACTTACAATTACAAGGTACACTTACAGTTACAAGGTACACTTACAGTTACAAGGTACATTTACAGTTACAAGGCACACTTACAATTACAAGGTACATTTACAGTTACAAGGTACACTTACAGTTACAAGGTACACTTACAATTACAAGGTACACTTACAGTTACAAGATACACTTACAATGACAAGGTACACTTACAGTTACAAGGTACACTTACAATTACAAGGTACATTTACAGTTACAAGGTACACTTACAGTTACAAGGTACACTTACAAGGTACACTTACAATTACAAGGTACACTTACAGTTACAAGGTACACTTACAGTTACAAGGTACACTTACAATTACAAGGTACACTTACAGTTACAAGGTACACTTACAGTTACAAGGTACACTTACAGTTACAAGGTACACTTACAGTAACAAGGTACACTTACAATTACAAGGTACACTTACAATTACAAGGTACACTTACAGTTACAAGATACAGTTACAAGGTACACTTACAGTTACAAGGTACACTTACAAGGTACACTTTCAGTTACAAGATACACTTACAGTTACAAGGCACACTTACAGTTACAAGGTACACTTACAATGTACACTTACAATTACAAGGTACACTTACAATTACAAGGTACACTTACAGTTACAAGATACAGTTACAAGGTACACTTACAGTTACAAGGTACACTTACAGTTACAAGATACACTTACAAGGTACACTTACAGTTACAAGATACACTTTCAGTTACAAGGCACACTTACAGTTACAAGGTACACTTACAATTACAAGGTACACTTACAGTTACAAGGTACACTTACAGTTACAAAGTACACTTACAGTTACAAGGTACACTTACAATTACAAGGTACACTTACAGTTAAAAGGTACACTTACAGTTACAAGGTACACTTACAATTACAAGGTACACTTACAGTTACAAGGTACACTTACAGTTACAAGGTACACTTACAATTACAAGGTACACTTACAATTACAAGATACACTTACAGTTACAAGGTACAGTTACAGTTACAAGGTACACTTACAGTTACAAGGTACACTTACAGTTACAAGGTACACTTACAATTACAAGGTACACTTACAGTTGTAAGGTACACTTACAGTTACAAGATACAGTTACAAGGTACACTTACAGATACAAGGTACACTTACAAGGTACACTTACAATTACAAGGTACACTTACAGTTACAAGGTACACTTACAATTACAAGGTACACTTACAGTTACAAGGTACACTTACAGATACAAGGTACACTTACAATTACAAGGTACAATTACAGTTACAAGGTACACTTACAGTTACAAGGTACACTTACAATTACAAGATACACTTACAGTTACAAGGTACACTTACAATTACAAGGTACACTTACAGTTACAAGGTACACTTACAATTACAAGGTACACTTACAGTTACAAGGTACACTTACAGTTACAAGGTACACTTACAAGGTACACTTACAGTTACAAGGTACAGTTACAAGGTACAGTTACAAGGTACACTTACAGTTACAATTACAAGGCACACTTACAGTTACAAGGCACACACATGCTTACAGATTTGGAAAGAGGAATAATTACAATGGTAAATTTATAGTGTACAGACACATACTGGAAATTATAAGATACACTTACAGATACAAGGTACACTTACAGTTACAAGGTACACTTACAGTTACAAGGTACACTTACAGTTACAGGGTACACTTACAATTACAAGGTACACTTACAGTTACAAGGTACACTTACAGTTATAAGGTACACTTACAGTTACAAGGTACACTTACAGTTACAAGGTACACTTACAATTACAAGGTACACTTACAGTTACAAGGTACAGTTACAAGGTACACTTACAGTTACAAGGTACAGTTACAGTTACAAGGTACACTTACAATTACAAGGTACACTTACAGATACAAGGTACACTTACAGTTACAAGGTACACTTACAGTTACAAGGTACACTTACAATTACAAGGTACACTTACAATTACAAGGTACACTTACAGTTACAATTACAAGGCACATTTACAACTACAAGGTACACTTACAGTTACAACATACAGATTCAGTCAGTTTGGGACAAAAAGAGACATCTTACATGTACTAAAATTGTACAAACTCTGACAGTGAGACATATAATTACAAGCAATTCTAGTTAATTTCAATGATGTAGGAAAACATACATTTAATTTTTCTGAAAAACTTTGAAGTCTCTTTGATATGCATTTAGTGTCAACATTATGGATTTGTATGTTTGGCTTTTAAATTTTAGTTTTTTTTCTTCCCATGTTACAGATGTTAAGGTATTTTAGCATGTTCAGACCACTGTACCTTGGTGTTTTCTTTTTGACATGTTTGTTAATTTTCGTGTTTTCTTGCACTTATTTGACACAACATTATACTAGTATATAGCATCAGTGCTTGACGGACTACCAATTACCACAGTAATTTATTTTTTAAGCTGGTTGACCTTGACCTTCATTCAAGGTAAATATGACCTTCAAAAGCATAAACTTTAACATACAGTAATTCTGTCCATCTACCCAAATGTCTGGAAGCTTGAAATTTCATATAGAACATATAAGTGTATTAGTTTTACTAAGTTTATAAACTGAGTTTACTTTGATCTTCATTCAAGGCCAAAGTGATTTCAAGACATTTCATCAACTTATTGTCACATACATAACGCCTTAAAGGTTTAAATATAACTTCAATGCAATGACTGACAAGCTTTATCAAGTATGTAAATACTAAATATTTCTAATTACATGATTACGCATGTCCTTGGATGACCATTCAGACCCTTTGGTTTTTGTGTTTCTTTGATTACTGGTAAAACTAGAACTGTCTCCTGAGAGCACAATACCTCCCGCCCCAAACATTTAATGCTTTCCAGTGACCTTGACCTTTACTATATGACCTTGGTTCAAGATCGTGACACACCTTTAGACCTGTGAAGTTTTATGACTGTCGTCTAAAGCAGCTATGAAATATGGCCCGGACACAATTTTACACAGACAAACAGAATTATAACTACTATAGTTGAAATAATATACTAGTAATTATGCCGGCCCCCCAAAATTTGAAAGTAGAAGGACAAAACAGTCATGGGCTGAAAAAGAATCTGTGGCGGGGTATTCTTTTTGAGTTTTACTCAGTTTTTCTTGTATAGCCAAACCAATGGTAACAATTTTGAGATCACATATTTTTACAATATTTCACTTCATATCTGCACTGCAAAGGATAATTGTGTTTTATTTGCAATGCCACTTGCACTTTATTAATTGTTATGTATGTACTGTGCAATACAAGTAAATGAAAATTAAGAGGTTACATAATCTATAGTAACATCTATTTACCATTATGATACTCCTTTATAACATTTCCACCTCCCTAATCCCCACACTTTTTTTGGAGTCCGAAAATGAGTTTTCCTTTAAAATTTTCTTTTTTATAAGCTTCTCTCAATTTATCACCAAGCTCATTTATAATGCCAAATTCTGACTGAGCAAATAATACTTATTTTACAACCAGTGGTCCAGTGGTGTGGTTATATAGTTCTATAATATGACCCTGACAATTATTCCACTTATTTTACAACCAGTGGTCCAGTGGTGTGGTTATACAATATACATTTTGTACTACTATTAGAGGGCCCTGACAACCATCCCACTTATTTTACAACCAGTGGTCCAGTGGTGTGGTTATACAATATACATTTTGTACTACTATTTGAGGGCCCTGACAACCATCCCACTTATTTTACAACCAGTGGTCCAGTGGTGTGGTTATACAATATACATGTTGTACTACCGGTACTGTTAGAGGGCCCTGACAACCATCCCACTTATTTTACAACCAGTGGTCCAGTGGTGTGGTTATACAATATACATATTGTACTACTATTAGAGGGCCCTGACAATCATCTCACTTCTTTTACAACCAGTGGTCCAGTGGTGTGGTTATACAATATACATGTTGTACTTCTATTAGAGGGCCCTGACAACCATCCAACTTATATTACAACCAGTGGTCCAGTGGTGTGGTTATACAATATACATGTTGTACTACTATTAGAGGGCCCTGACAACCACCCCACTTATTTACAACCAGTGGTCCAGTGGTGTGGTTATACAATATACATTTGTACTACTATTAGAGGGCCCTGACAACCATCACACTTATTTTACAACCAGTGGTCCGGTGGTGTGGTTATACAGTATACATGTTGTACTACTATTAGAGGGCCCTGACAACCATCCCACTTATTTTACAACCAGTGGTCCAGTGGTGTGGTTATACAATATACATGTTGTACTACTATTAGAGGGCCCTGACAACCATCCCACTTATTTTACAACCAGTGGTCCAGTGGTGTGGTTATACAATATACATGTTGTACTACTATTAGAGGGCCCTGACAACCATCCCACTTATTTTACAACCAGTGGTCCAGTGGTGTGGTTATACAATATACATTTTGTACTACTATTAGAGGGCCCTGACAACCATCCAACTTATTTTACAACCAGTGGTCCAGTGGTGTGGTTATACAATATACATGTTGTACTACTATTAGAGGGCCCTGACAATCATCCCACTTATTTTACAACCAGTGGTCCAGTGGTGTGGTTATACAATATACATGTTGTACTACTATTAGAGGGCCCTGACAATCATCCCACTTATTTTACAACCAGTGGTCCAGTGGTGTGGTTATACAATATACATGTTGTACTACTATTAAAGGGCCCTGACAATCATCATCCCACTTATTTTACAACCAGTGGTCCAGTGGTGTGGTTATACAATATACATGTTGTACTACTATTAAAGGGCCCTGACAATCATCATCCCACTTATTTTACAACCAGTGGTCCAGTGGTGTGGTTATACAATATACATGTTGTACTACTATTACAGGGCCCTGACAATCATCATCCCACTTATTTTACAACCAGTGATGCGGTGGTGTGGTTATACAATATACATGTTGTACTACTATTAAAGGGCCCTGACAACCATCCCACTTATTTTACAACCAGTGGTCCAGTGGTGTGGTTATACAATATACATTTTGTACTACTATTAAAGGGCCCTGACAACCATCACACTTATTTTTACAACCAGTGGTCCAGTGGTGTGGTTATACAATATACATGTTGTACTACTATTAAAGGGCCCTGACAACCATCCCACTTATTTTACAACCAGTGGTCCAGTGGTGTGGTTATACAATATACATGTTGTACTACTATTAGAGGGCCCTGACAACCATCCCTCTTATTTTACAACCAGTGGTCCAGTGGTGTGGTTATACAATATACATTTGTTTACTACTATTAGAGGGCCCTGACAACCATCTCACACTTCTTTTACAACCAGTGGTCCAGTGGTGTGGTTATACATATACATGTTGTACTACTATTAGAGGGCCCTGACAACCATCCAACTTATATTACAACCAGTGGTCCAGTGGTGTGGTTATACAATATACATGTTGTACTACTATTAGAGGGCCCTGACAACCATCCAACTTATATTACAACCAGTGGTCCAGTGGTGTGGTTATACAATATACATGTTGTACTACTATTAAAGGACCCTGACAATCATCCCACTTATTTTACAACCAGTTGTCCAGTGGTGTGGTTATACAATATACATGTTGTACTACTATTAGAGGGCCCTGACAATCATCCCACTTATTTTACAACCAGTGATGCGGTGGTGTGGTTATACAATATACATTTGTACTACTATTAGAGGGCCCTGACAACATCCCACTTATTTTACAACCAGTGGTCCAGTGGTGTGGTTATACAATATACATTTGTACTACTATTAAGGGCCCTGACAACTATATCCCACTTATTTTACAACCAGTGGTCCAGTGGTGTGGTTATACAATATACATGTTGTACTACTATTAAAGGGCCCTGACAACTATCCCACTTATTTTACAACCAGTGGTCCAGTGGTGTGGTTATACAATATACATGTTGTACTACTATTAAGGGCCCTGACAACCATCCCACTTATTTTACAACCAGTGGTCCAGTGGTGTGGTTATACAATATACATTTGTACTACTATTAGAGGGCCCTGACAACTATCCCACTTATTTTACAACCAGTGGTCCAGTGGTGTGGTTATACAATATACATGTTGTACTACTATTAAAGGGCCCTGACAACATCCCACTTATTTTACAACCAGTGGTCCAGTGGTGTGGTTATACAATATACATGTTGTACTACTATTAGAGGGCCCTGACAACATCCCACTTATTTACAACCAGTGGTCCAGTGGTGTGGTATACAATATACATGTTGTACTACTATTAGAGGGCCCTGACAACCATCCCACTTATTTTACAACCAGTGTCCGGTGGTGTGGTTATACAATATACATGTTGTACTACTATTAGAGGGCCCTGACAACCATCCCACTTATTTTACAACCAGTGGTCCAGTGGTGTGGTTATACAATATACATATTGTACTACTATTAGAGGGCCCTGACAACTATCCCACTTATTTTTACAACCAGTGGTCCAGTGGTGTGGTTATACAATATACATGTTGTACTACTATTAGAGGGCCCTGACAACTATCCCACTTATTTTACAACCAGTGGTCCAGTGGTGTGGTTATACAATATACATGTTGTACTACTATTAGAGGGCCCTGACAACTATCCCACTTATTTTACAACCAGTGGTCCAGTGGTGTGGTTATACAATATACATGTTGTACTACTATTAGAGGGCCCCGACAACCATCCCAATTATTTTACGTCAATACTAATACCCAAATTTAGTCATTAAAAATAAAATTTAATGAACTTTAGCTAACATTGAACCAATTGTTTTTATTAATTTATAGAATGAGGTTAATACACTCAAAGTGAGAACCATTAATGGTATAAAGGTTACATGTTACACAATCAAGTGTAATGAAAGTAAGTATGGTATCCTACAATGGAATGTGTTCAAAATGATACAGTTATATACTAGAGCTCTGTATCAAACTATACTTTATTCACAGGAGTGATTGGGAGTTATGGTGTTTTACGCTCCAGTCAATATTTTTTTACTTATATCAAGGTAGTCAGTTCTAAATTGATGGAGGAACCTGAGTGCCAAGAAATTAACCACTGACCTTGGGCAAGTGCACTGACAAACTTCTCAAACTAAGATGTGCCCCTTATGGGATTTGAACCTATACACTGTGAGCCTAAAGTACAGGTTTTAGACCTATTGCCTGCTGAGACCATCAATGGAAAAAGGCATTACTTTCTGGTGCTATTATATGTGATAGGAATTAATGACAATATCAACACATCTGTAGAAACTCCTAGGTCGACTGGAATAAAGTTTGTACCAAATGACTCAGTCCATTATCCAATATATAGTCCATCAGCGATATTTTGGCAGTGTTTATATACATGGAAGGGTCTAATTTACACGAAAAGGTATTAATACTGTGTTATTGTATACATATATTCACACCTTCATCCCTTTATTTGTCAAAAGCTCCCTTATATATGACCCCTTTTGACATTATATAGACTCTGCCATGTTTATAAACACTCTGCCAAAATATTGCTGACAGACTATAGCATGGTGACTAAAAATAGAGAAAAAGAAACCAAAACATTATTCTTTGTGGATTGAATTTCCATTATTTCTGTTCAAATTTGGAATACATGTACATGTATACATTAACAATCAGTTTAATAGTCCCAAGTGATAATGAATTACGTATATAAGCAGTCAATATCACAGTAGTGATGGGTATACTGTCTACATTTACAGTGTATGCGCAATGTCATTGTACATGTATTAACACTGTGTTTCATTCATTATTTTCAGACCAATACCCTAAATTTTGCACAGAAGATTTTGGACACGATACCTGCCATAAGTGCCCACTAGGGTACATTAACAAAGTCCCAATTAATTCTGTGGAGTGGGAATATGAACTGCCAGCAAAAGGAGGGTTTTGTACAAAGTTGGATTGTACATGTCCTCCAGGTAATATACTTGGGTTATAGTATAAAAACAGGACCCCAAAAATTCTAACAATTGGATTTGGAAGTAAAGATAAAAGCCTTGTAACAAAAAAACAAATGACTGATTTTTAATTTGGTGTTTTGCGGTACTTGCCAATTCATTGGAGATTTTTTAGCCAATTTTAGCAATTTTAGGGTCCCTGTATATATTATACACTATTTATTCAATTCCTAAATTATACTTTGTTAGTCCACACTATTACTGAATAATTTTTCAACCCATTTAGTCTCCTTATACTTGCAAAAAGTCAATTAACAATTGTTTAGTAAAGAAAATAGTGATAATTTTGTAGCTGACCAGGCTCAGTATGTTTAAGAAATAACATGTTAAAGACGGCCTGTGTGTAATTCGACGATATACCACGGGTAAATGTTGATCATTTCTAACATGACTTGGATAAAAAAGATTGAAATTACGAACTCTTTCTTCAGAATTATATTTTACTATCTATTTGCAAAAAGGTCCATTGAAATAATGCGGCTGTTGAGATTACCTCCATTGAAATAAATTATGTTGTGAATAAAAATATTGTCACAATCATTGTTCATGACACATAGCATGACGTCATAATAAAAACAAGGAAGTATGTAATTAAAACGGAACAGCGATGGGTATATCATTTGTTACCACGGCTGGCTCTCTTCATGTTTCATATGAAGGAAAGCGTAGGTCATGTTAGAATGCCATGTAGCTCAGTCAGTAGAGCAGCCCACTAGCGTTAAAAATATCACAAGAATTTAGTTCAAGTTCTGGTTTGGCAGCTGCATTTCTTCCCTTTCCAGTTTCAAAATCTTTAACCTCATGGAGCTGCCAACAGGACATGGTTAATCAAACATCTGTTGGGGTATTCAATATGGTTAAGTGAAATTTGACCCAAAAAAATTAAAAATCGCATTGAAGGTTTTACTTTAAATCAATAATTAACAAATAAATTATTTTTTACATAAATTATTTTAAATTTTTTCCTTTTTTAACATTTTGAAAACTTGTTATGGAGTTGGCCAGAGTACCATGTGATCAATACCTCTTAACAACCTGGTAGACTGCCGAACCCCATCATTTAAATTGGTTGGAATTATGGTTAAGTTTGTGAGAATGCCCTTGAAGTGTTGGTGATGAAACTTCTGTCTTTATTTGATATAAGAATGACTATTTAATCAGTATGATGTGTCATGTTTTCTTTCAGAGTCCATAGCTGTAGATGATACATGTTTCACAACAGGTATCAAAAAATGTGTCTGTGACTTGGCTGACAACCAATATGGCCATGACTTCCACAAATGTAGTTATTTTGAGGGCATTTGTTTGGCTGGTACAGAACTGACCCATGAAGGACATTGTATAGAGTGCAGGGATGGCTATTTTAAAAGTCATGATGGGAAAGGTCTATGTATACCACATAATGTGTAAGACTTCATAATTTTCCTTATAATTAAATCTTGTATAACTTGTAGCTTGACTAGTTCTGCAGTCAGGAGGTGTACAGTGGAAAAATAAGCAATTTCATAACTTGATGTTTTCCAAATATTTTTCAGTTACCAAGTAAAGCTAAAGCAGTCTCTTGAGAGACAAATACCCCATGGCCCCAAAATTGCCAAATTGTTATTTGTAAGATCATTTCCCCCACTGGAAATTACTTTTATTTGGTAGTATTTAGGTAAAAATCACTGGTACCATTCAATATGTGCAAATTTAAGGTGTTTTAGAATTGTTTGTAAACTGCATCTTGTATTCTCACTTGATACAATGTTACCTAATCTAACCAGTATTTGAAAGATTTAATTTAGATTATTCACCAGTAGAGTGATCATCATAGTTAGTTAGTACAAATATATGTAACCTCATTGAAACCATCTGTGATTTACAATTGAATTTAAAAAAAAAATGTCACTTTTCATTCTATAAATATTTAAATTTTGATTTTTAATTTGATGTTTTAGGTGTCATCCGCCCCACCAGGAGGTTGATTTTCATGGCAATAAAACATCTGACGTGACATGCAGGCCTGCTCTTAGAAACACCTCTTCAACATTGATCTACGGAGAAAATGTTACCCCTTCTCATGTACCAGTCAGTCCTTACATCACAGATAATCCGGTGAAAGCAAACAATTCTAGTAGGAGTAAGTATATTTAAGTTTGAAGACATATTTTTTATATGTAACAACAAAAAATGGGGAAAATGCAATGCCATACCAGGACGTAAACCCAGGACCTCCCTAATACTAGCAAGATGCTCTACCAACTAATCTACCTGGCAACCCATCATTTGCATCATATTCCACCCTGGGAACAACCTGTTGGTCGGCCACTTCTAAGGGTTGAATGAGCCCTCAAGTGTTACAGGAAAGGATAAAAATGGTGTGGCCCAATACTTTGCCAAAAAATAATAACTAGTAATATGTTTTTAACATAACCTCATATGTGTTTGTCTAATTGTCTTGTTTTGTGTGGTTGGTTTTTTTCAATACTACTGTAGGAACCACTGTGGCTATGACATTGAAATATTCTTTATATCCATAGAAAATCAAATAAATTTAAATAAAGCTTGATATTTTTCACTTACTTGTACCTAGTCGTAATGGGAAATCTGTATGCGCATCCAAGATTTTCATAAAGTATGTCTGTAGAAAGGAAAATGTTGGCGGTATGGGGATTTTACACATGCGAAAATGACGATGTTTACACCGGAAGTGATGTCCTTGGTGACGTTTAGGTCATATGCGCAACAGAATCCACCATTCGCCTGATTTTTCAACATGTTAAATCCCCATAGCACCAACATTTTACCCTGTGCAGATATATTTTGGGCTAATCGCGGATGCGCATACAGATTTCCTGTTACGACTAGGTACAAGTAAGTGAAAAATATTTATCTTTATTCAAATTTATTTGATTTTTTATGAATATAAAAAGTATTTCACTGTCACAATCACAGTTGTTCCTACAGTAGTCAGTTGTATTTTAAGGAACATGGCTTTTCAGGTAGATGTGGGTATTGGTGATTGTTTACTTGTAATAATATTTAGGGACATTTATCTTATATATTACCGTATACATCATTTTTCTTTTCAGACTCAAGTAACACTGAACCAAATAAAGGTGCTGAGGAAAATGGTACAAAAACTAATGATGACAACAAGTAAGTGGTTATAGACAAACAATATTGACCTGTGCACATATCATTAATTTATAACCCGAGTTTATTTGTTCATTTTCCTGGGAGTTAAGGCCCTTTGACTGAAAAACATAAAACAGTTAAATTTTCTAAAACTCATGACCAGAGCCTAAATCTGATTTGATATTTATCTTTTCTGTAGTCTGAAACTAATAGTTTATTCATTTTGTGAAATTTGCTTGAAAAATGCGAAACACATTTTTGTGTTAAATTTTGACAAAATTGAAAAAATGCCTTCACAAGAAAATGCCTACTCAAAATTCTTGTTCAGAGTTATTTTTACAAATATATCAAGCACTTTTTTTACAAAAAAGTTTTTTTTTTACTTTTTTTAGCTGCTCTATAATCTTAAAACTAATTATTTATTCCTTTTGTGAAATTTGATTGAAAAATGGGTTGAGCTTTTTTGTGTTAAATTTTGACAAGATTGAAAAAAGCCTTCATAATGTTATGTTCAAACAAAATTCTTGTCCTGATTAATAGGTGATGATGTCTCAATATAAGTGAAATCAAAACTACGAGGCACTTTTTTCAAAACTTGCATACCTGCTATCCCTCCCGATATGAGCGGGAATCTCTTGCTATGAAGACAAAAAATTTGGAATCTCCCGCTATCACTGCTTTGTCTGCGCAGGAGGTTAAAATCTCCCGATTTTGAAGAACTATATTGACCTCCATTTCAAAGTCTTCCTTCTTTTGAATTAATTACTTCAATTTCCAAGATCCCCAGGCAATGATTGTTTGTCTATAGACACTAATTAATCTATCCACCTTTGGTTGATCATTAATGGTTAAATAAACAGCACAGGTACTGGATTAACACTTGTGTCTATCGTGTATACATAGGTAAAAGCACTGCATACATGAAGCAACATAAATTGGACATTGCACTTCGATTTTATAAATAGAACTTTAATAATATAACAGACCCATTTAAAATGTTCCTTTTTCATGAAATAAACCATAAATAAAAGCATTATTCGATTGCATGATGTTAAATAGTGAAAAGTCTCTGTTTACGTAAGGGAGATAACCCAAACAAGAAAAAAACTATCTATATTTATTTGTGATTTTTCAGTTTATTGAAAGACTGGAATTATTCTAGAATATGTTGTATTTATTCATTCATCATTATGACATTAAACAACATAATTTTATTTATCTTTAGTTTAATTTTCAAATAAATGTATTTATTTATTTTTTAAATTATCCATTTACTGCTCAACTATGACATGAAAAATATCAGAAGCTTATTATAAAGTATTTATGTGCTTTTAACAATATATAGAGTGAAATAAAATGAAAAAAATAGTTTTAGTAAACATGCAGTCAGTGGATATAGTTTTTCAATATCTTATGAACATTTTGTAAATATTATTTAAAACTCTGAGAAACATTATGCTATGGGTCTCTGTGCAGATTATTGAAACCTCAATGAAGAGTAAACAATTGAATACAGGAGTATGAATTGTGTTTTAGTCGGATTACACAGAAAAAGGTTGTTACACAAAATAATCTCCCCCCGACCAGCACTGCCGGGAGGGGGAAGAAGAGAGAGAGAGAGTAGATCTCCCTCTTTGGAGTCTCCATAGGTTGGCAGGTATGAACTTGGTGCAAAGCATCAACATTGATAGGAGATGTGCATATCATTAACCTGAGGTAGTTTGCTAATTTTCTAAAACACTTGACTTGAGCCAAAATCTGATGTGATATTTGGCTTTTCTATACTCTTAAACTAATAATTCATGCATTTCGTTAAATTTAGTTGGAAATGTGTCTCATGCAAAACATCAAAATTGACAGGAGATGTGCATATCATTAACCTGAGTTTGTTTGCTTATTTTCCTGGGAGTTATGGAAGTTTTAAACATATGTGCAAATAAATGTATTTATTTATTTTTTTAAATTATCCATTTACTGCTCAACTATGACATGAAAAATATCAGAAGCTTATTATAAAGTATTTATGTACTTTTAACAATATACATAGTGAAATAAAATGAAAAAATAGTTTTAGTAAACATGCAGTCAGTGGATATAGTTTTTCAATATCTTATGAACATTTTGTAAATATTATTTAAAACTCTGAGAAACATTATGCTATGGGTCTCTGTGCAGATTATTGAAACCTCAATGAAGAGTAAACAATTGAATACAGGAGTATAAATTGTGTTTTAGTCGGATTACACAGAAAAAGGTTGTTACACAAAATAATCTCCCCCCGACCAGCACTGCCGGGAGGGGGAAGAAGAGAGAGAGAGAGTAGATCTCCCTCTTTGAAGTCTCCATAGGTTGGCAGGTATGAACTTGGTGCAAAGCATCAACATTGATAGGAGATGTGCATATCATTAACCTGAGTTTGTTTGCTTATTTTCCTGGGAGTTATGGGAGTTTTGAACATATGTGCAAATCAAAAGAAAAGAACCTGCTGGCAAGGGATCCCAATTCACTTAATTTGCTTATTCCTTATTCAGGTAAATAAACTTATAGACAGATATTTTTTTTTATTTTTAGGACTGTGATGATTATTTTGATCATTGTGATTTTTGCACTACTGATATTGGCAATAGTTGTCTTGGTTATATGCTGTAAAAAGCGTTTAGGTGAGTCATGTATATTAACACATACAATTTATTTTTATAGCATAATAAGTTTATACAATAAACCCATGTAATATAAATTGTATTACACACATGTTATATCACTCCTTTATCCTAGGTTATAATGTTATGATTTGACCATACAATAAACCCATGTAATATAAATTGTATTACACCCAAGTAATATAACTCATGAATCCATGGTTATTATGTTACGATTTGACCATACAATAAACCCATTTATTACATTATGATATGATTTTACTCTGAGACCTTTGTTTTGATTGGTTAAACTACTTGCACGTACAATTTCATCTTATTGCACCCTGGAACATGATAAAACACCATATTGCATTAAGCCAATCAAATCCATCATATCCATGAACTGATATGATTCAACACCAGTGTAACAAATAGTTCTGCACAAATGTTAGGAGGGATCATCACTGTGGCAAGTGGTGAACCCCATTGTGTGTTTTCAAAAATATATTCATGCAAGGGGAATTAAATTTTAATCTTCATGATATCATCAACCGCTAGAATCATGAATGTTCATTTTATTCCCTGTTGGTATTTCTAGTTATACAGTCAATTTCTCAGTTTCGTAAGAATCAGAAATCTAAAGTTGATGGTGTAATGTTTTAATGTTGTTTAACATAGCATCAGCAATTTTTAGCTATTCATGATGAGAGCAAGTGTATTAAGTTCTTAGTATTAATTTTATGACAGGTTTGTGTATGCATGAGGTGTGTGAGTGTGTTTTATGGTTTGCTTTGTACTAGCATAAACTTAGAGTATCTTTAAGGTGCTACACATACTATTGCTCAGGGGTCAGTATGCCACAGAAAAACGTGCCACTCCTCCCGTTATGTTATACTGACACTAGGTGAACCAGTCAATACTCTGTTATCTTAATTCCAAGCTCAAAGTATTTGACCCATATCTATTTTAAAGTATTGTGTATGAAAGGCCCAAGTTCAATTCCACAACCTCTCACACTTGGAGTCTTTCTAACACTGAGCCAGCAAGGTAGTAGAGAACTCTAAAGTGCACATTAGTACAAATCAGATCAGGAAAACGTGCACAAATTGGTCCGTGGGCTAGGTGGACCCACCGTGCACACACACACACCCTTCCAGGATCCTCCGACACCACCTTGTAGTCGACTTAACCTTGTACACAACATTAACTTGTTTTTTTTTTACAATTCTAGAGATTTTTAACAAACATTTTCTGGTCATGAATCACTGATTAATTAATTAAAAAACTGATGGAATGTAAAACAACATTCAAACAACCAAACACCAACTTTCAGTTCCACAGCTTAAGCAAAAGTAAACTGTCAGGCAACCTTGACTTTTAACTAGTTGAAATAAGTTAAATAAATAAAATCCTGTTTAGTAAAAAAAAAATGAAAGTTGCCAATATTTGAAGAGAATGTTTTAGAATGATTTCATGCAATTTTATATATTTACTTTTTTTTGTTCTTAAAGAAGATCAGGCAGAACTATCAGAGTGGTCAAGTAGGTTATGTAATCTATACACCTCTCTCAGAAATTGCTCATGGCGAAATATTTCTGAAAGGAAATCAACACAACAACAGTCTGTCATGTACGATCCTGTTGGAAGTCAAACATCATTAACAAAGCAAAATGATCAGGAATCTACCACATACAATCCACCTGGAAGTCAAACATTAGTAAAAAGTCAGTGTGGGGAATCAGCTGAACAAGATAGTATCCTTTGTCCAAATAAACATAAAAGTAATGGTCACCTGTCATATAAAAAAAAACCTGTAAACCCAATGAAAGATGCTGATGCTCAGGCCTCACTTCAGTCATCTGAACCCGTTGAAGATGATGGAAATATTGATCCATATAAAACACTGGCCAATAATCCTTTAAGCTCAATGAATGATCAACAAAAAGAGAAAATAGATGAAAGTCAGGAAGAGGACAAATTTGAATCCTTCAAATCAAAACCACCAAATATGGATGAAGATACAGAAAATAAAGTTGTTGGAGAAAGAACAGAGATGTTTGAATTTAGGAATGATGATTCCCCAACTTTCTCCAGTAAAGATGATGCTGAAACAGGTCCAGCACTGGGTGGTATTCCAAACAAGCGAAAAGTCGAGAAAGATCAGATTTTTACTGATGTTGTCAATAGTAATTATATTCTATAGAGTTTTTACATATACTGTCTATTCACATTTAACAATTAACATTCAGGTGGTTCGCAAGGACAAAATATTTGCAAAAGTTTATCGCCGTGAACTTTTTAGCTCACATGAGCTATTGCAATGGTTCCCCGTCCGTCGTCTGTCGTGCGTCGTGTGTTGTGCGTCGTGCGTTAACTTTGTACATTTTAATCATCTCCTCTGAAACTACCAAGCCAAATTTGATGAAACTTAGTGATTATGATGCCTAGGTGAAGGCCTTTCAGATTTGCACAAATGAAAGGATTATGTCCCCTTGGGGCCCCAAAAAGGGGGAAATTGTGGAAATCTTTAAAAATCATCTCCTCTGAACTTACAAGAGATATAGCTTAGATATTTCATGTGAAACATACTTAGGGCACCTAGTTTCAGATTTGCACAAATCATAACTGTAGAGGCCAAAATGGGGAAATGGCAAGGTACTTAAGGGGAAAATCGCTAAAATTAATGTATTTGTCAAAATATCTTGAAAACTATAAACTTTTTGTATAGGCATGTATATTGGAATATTGTAGGTATTGACCTAACGATCATTTTGATATATGAATGAAGGTCATAGGTTCAAAGGTCAAGGTCATAGCTGCGAATGAATATTTAAATGGTTATCTCAAAAACTATAAACTTTTTGTATAGGCATGTATATTAGAATATTGTAGGCATTTGCACAACGATCATTTTGATATATGAATGAAGGTCATAGATACTTAAATGGTTGATTATCTCAAAAACTATAAACTTTTAGTATAGGCATGTATATTGGAATATTGTAGGTATTGGCCTAACGATCATTTTGATATATGAATAAAAGTCATAGGTTCAAAGGTCAAGGTCATAGACGCAAACGGATACTTAAATGGTTAATTATCTCAAAAACTATAAACTTATTGTATAGGCATGTATATTGGAATATTGTAGGTATTGGCCTTACGATCATTTTGATATATGAATGAAGGTCATAGGTTCAAAGGTCAAGGTCATAGAATTGAATGAATACTTCAATGGTGAATTATCTCAAAAACTATAAACTTTTTGTATAGGCATGTATATTAGAATATTGTAGGCATTTGCACAACGATCATTTTGATATATGAATAAAGGTCATAGGTTCAAAGGTCAAGGTCATAGACGTGAACGAATACTTAAATGGTTAATTATCTCGAAAACTATAAACTTTTTGTATAGGCATGTATATTGGAATATTGTAGGTATTGGCCTAACGATCATTTTGATTTATGAATGAAGGTCATAGGTTCAAAAGTCAAGGTCATAGCTGCGAACAAATATTTAAATGGTTAATTTTCTCAAAAACTATAAACTTTTTGTATAGGCATGTATATTAGAATATTGTAGGCATTTGCACAATGATCATTTTGATATATGAATGAAGGTCATAGGTTCAAAGGTCAAGGTCATAGAATTGAACGAATACTTAAATGGTTAATTATCTCAAAAACTATAAAGTTAACTCTTTGTATAGGCATTTGTATTGGAATATTGTAGGTATTGGCCTAATGCAATTTTAATATACAGATGTTTTAGCTGTTTATAAATAATATATTGTAGCTAGACTTTAGATATGTTATATATAGCATACTTATATAATAATTATTATAATTACATGTAATTTGCAAAAATACTTGCATATTATTGGCCCTTACTGCTGAAAATTTTGATATTCTCTTTTAAAAATGTCATTGACCATTGAACCTCTGCATAAGATATGTACTGTGCCTCAGGTGAGCGTTAAGGCCCATGGGCCTCTTGTTTGAAAATGGTATACCGGTAATTTATACCAAATATTTAGCTAAATCCATATCACGAAAGTTTATAGTCAAGAAATGGTTTTTGTTTTAGAATCACAAGTGAAAGTTGGTCTACAGTAATCAATAAGGACTGTTGCTCAAGGCGTCCACTGGCTTAAACTCTGATGCTCATCATATCAAACTCCATCAGGGATTAAAAGTAGTTTGACTTATCTAATATTTTTATCTGAGTTGTTAGTAGTTAATAGCAGTTGAAATTAGAGAATAAAAATTATGTTGAAATTTTTAGCCAACCAGGAAAGTCAAACCTGTGTATAAAGTCCACCAAAGGGAACCTTTAAAAGTAGTTTTATGGGCAGGTGGCCCTTATATACAGGTTCTAATGACATGAATAAAGAGCAATGGGGATAAAATTTTACTGGTCTTTAAAAGTAGGTGACCCTTTTATCGTATATAGCGTTGGCATTTATTTTAGTGCTTTCATCCATTTAGGGACTTTTTTTTAAAAAATCAAGCGAGCAAATCTTTTTTCCTTGTAGGCTATAATGTTGTCTTGGTAACATTGCTGATTTGATGCAAAACAACATTCAAACAACAAGCTTTAAAACTCCTTCAAGGGTTGAAAGCACTAGAATAAATGCAAAATGTTTATCCTGGTCACAGGTTTTTATTATAAATATATACAAAACTGAAAATTAAGTTGAAAAATGCTTTCTATAACATAACTGAATTTATGTTTTGTAAAACATGTTTCACTGTTGTGTCGACTCGGCTCTTCTTGTCACACACACACACACACACACACACACACATTTACATTTAGACATGATATTTTATGTTTCAGTGTCTCCTTTGCTGGTATCAACGTCCACAGCTGTCACTTCACGGCTGCCTCCTGTGACCCAACCACATTCCGATTCACTAATGCTACCTTCTGCAGAGCCATTACAGTATGACTCCATTTATGATCAAGTATGTTTCAGGCTCAATAGGACAATTCACAACTTGCTTTTTTAACCAAATAATTTGCATAGGCTAATCTCTCTCTCTCTCTCTCTCTCTCTCTCTCTCTCTCTCTCGTCACTATAACAAGCAATCATAATGTGCTAATACAGTAATACTGCCAACTTTATCAAGTTGAGTGGTTTCCAGGTAGATAAATTTGAGTATTTATCTTTATATTGGTAGTCACAATATTGTTGATAAGTATAATGTCTCAGTATCTAAAATGGATATATAATGTCCAATAGTTTTTTCATTCCCAATTTTGATTACACATGTGATGGGAATAGATGGCTAAACATAAGCTGCTTACCCTTCCAGAGCACTCAGCCTCACTTCCCTGGTGGAAGATCACATATTAAACCTGATTTGCCAGCTTCGAAGTTTTTACTTTGGGATTGTGGTTTGGCTATGGATTTGTATGTTTAAATTTTTCATTGGTTGCCATGATAAATAATTCTGTTTAATTTAATCCTAACCTTTTAAAAGGAAACTGAATTAATCCTATTGTATATCTCGTTACGGTGCTTTTTTTTCATCTGTAAACATTTGTAAATTGTGAATATTTAAATAGTCTTAAGTAATGTTGATGTTATATCTTTTTATTTTAGGATAATGAGTCAGAAGCAGAAGACGACAACTGAATACAGGCTATCAATATTACAGATCATGCATGATTGAAAATCATAGAATGGCTTTCATACAATATGGTTGTACTTAAAAGTGTGTACATGATTATTTTTCTGTCTTATAAAGTTACCATAGTTCTAGTATAACACAAAAGAAATCAAATGCCTTTTTGTTGCCATAGGGACAGGAAATGCAAGATGACACAAAGTAGTGGTACTGTTTTTATGGAAGAAAATATCTGAATTCTAGAAAGTTACATAACCCAATTCTATACATTTGAGAGTGGTCACAACTTACCAAGCATTCAATAGAATATTTTTATTATTATTATTATTATTATTTTTTTTTTTTTTTTTTTTTTGTATAGAAAAAACAAATTCTACAAAATGTGCCATTTTTACATAAAACTTATAAGAAACACTGTCAACTTGAATGATCAAGAAATATAGGAAACATCTGAGGTATTTCTGTGGCAGAGATGATATATTGCTACGGTTCACATTTTTAGCTCACCTGACCGAAGGTCATGTGAGCTTATGGCATAGCGCAGCGTGTGTATGTGCGTGCGTGCGTGTGTGCGTGTGTGCGTGCGTGTGTGCGTCGTTAACACCTATTTTCGACTTCTCCTCTGAAACTACTGGACAGTTTTTAATGAAACTTTGTCAGAAGTATATATGAGCTGGTGCAATTCAGATTTGTTCGTGGCGTTGCTATGGCTACCATAACTAGGTCAAGGTGACCTAGGGGTGCAAAAATCTTAAAAAATCTTCTTCTCCGAAAGTACTGATTGGAGAAAAAATCTGATGTGATATTTGGCTTCTCTAGGGTATTAAGCCTATAGTTTGTTCATTTTGTGAAATTCGGATAAAAAATAGGTTACGCGTTTTTGCGTTTAATTTTGAAAAAATAGAAAATAGCTTCAAATTGTTATAACTTGACTATTTGACCAGATAATGACATGAGGTTTTCAGTTTTGACATCTTCTTGTTAGTATCTTCAAAATGAGGTCAAGGTCAATTGTGAAGGTCGTGACCTAATTTTTTTTACCTTTGATTATAATTATTATCTCGAAAACTATAAACATTTTGTATAGGCATGTATATTAGAATGTTGTAGGTATTGATACAACGATCATTTTGATGTATAGAGAAAGGTCATTGGTTCAAAGGTCAAGGTCACAGATGCAAAACAATACCGAAATGGTTAATTATCTCAAAAACTATAAACTTTTTGTATAGGCATGTGTATTAGAATGTTGTAGGTATTGATACAACAATCATTTTGATGTATAGAGAAAGGTCATTGGTTCAAAGGTCAAGGTCACAGATGCGAATCAATACCGAAATGGTTAATAATCTTGAAAACTATCAACTTTTTGTATAGGCATGTATATTAGAATGTTGTAGGTATTAATACAACGATAATTTTGATGTATAGAAAAAGGTCATGGGTTCAAAGGTCAAGGTCACAGATGCAAAACAATACTGAAATGTGTAATTATCTCGAAAACTATAAACTTTTTGTATAGGCATGTATATTAGAATGTTGTAGGTATTGATACAACGATCATTTTGATGTATAGAAAAAGGTCATTGGTTGAAAGGTCAAGGTCACAGATGTGAAACAATACCGAAATGTTTAATTATCTCGAAAACTATAAACTTTTTGTATAGGCTTGTATATAAGAATGTTGTAGGTATTGATACAACGATTATTTTGATATATAGAAAAAGGTCATGGGTTCAAAGGTCAAGGTCACAGATGTAAAACAATACCGAAATGGTTAATTATCTCGAAAACTATAAACTTTTTGTACAGGCATGTATATTAAAATGTTGTAGGTATTGATACAACAATCATTTTGATGTATAGAAAAAGGTTATTGGTTTAAAGGTCAAGGACACATATGTGAAACAATACCGAAATGTTTAATTATCTCGAAAACTATAAACTTTTTGTATAGGCTTGTATATAAGAATGTTGTAGGTATTGATACAACGATTATTTTGATATATAGAAAAAGGTCATGGGTTCAAAGGTCAAGGTCACAGATGTAAAACAATACCGAAATGATTAATTATCTCGAAAACTATAAACTTTTTGTACAGGCATGTATATTAAAATGTTGTAGGTATTGATACAACAATCATTTTGATGTATAGAAAAAGGTTATTGGTTTAAAGGTCAAGGACACATATGTGAAACAATACCGAAATGTTTTATTATCTCGAAAACTATAAACTTTTTGTATAGGCATGTATATTAGAATGTTGTAGGTATTGATACAACGATCATTTTGATGTATAGAAAAAGGTCATTGGTTGAAAGGTCAAGGTCACAGATGTGAAACAATACCGAAATGTTTAATTATCTCGAAAACTATAAACTTTTTGTATAGGCTTGTATATAAGAATGTTGTAGGTATTGATACAACGATTATTTTGATATATAGAAAAAGGTCATGGGTTCAAAGGTCAAGGTCACAGATGTAAAACAATACCGAAATGGTTAATTATCTCGAAAACTATAAACTTTTTGTACAGGCATGTATATTAAAATGTTGTAGGTATTGATACAACAATCATTTTGATGTATAGAAAAAGGTTATTGGTTTAAAGGTCAAGGACACATATGTGAAACAATACCGAAATGTTTAATTATCTCGAAAACTATAAACTTTTTGTATAGGCTTGTATATAAGAATGTTGTAGGTATTGATACAACGATTATTTTGATATATAGAAAAAGGTCATGGGTTCAAAGGTCAAGGTCACAGATGTAAAACAATACCGAAATGATTAATTATCTCGAAAACTATAAACTTTTTGTACAGGCATGTATATTAAAATGTTGTAGGTATTGATACAACAATCATTTTGATGTATAGAAAAGGTTATTGGTTTAAAGGTCAAGGACACATATGTGAAACAATACCGAAATGTTTTATTATCTCGAAAACTATAAACTTTTTGTATAGGCATGTATATTAGAATGTTGTAGGTATCGATACAACGATCATTTTAATGTATAGAAAAAGGTCATGGGTTCAATGGTCAAGGTCACAGATGTGAAACAATACTGAAATGGTTAATTATCTTGAAAACTATTTACTTTTTTGTATAGGCATGTATATTAGAATGTTGTAGGTATTGATACAATGGTTATCATGATGTAAAGAAAACTGTCATTGGGGTTTAGTATTTATGTTTTCTTTAAATCTATCAGCTAGCCATTAGTTATCAGGTGAGCGTATAAGGCCCATGGGCCTCTTGTTATTTTTGAATTTTAAGTGCCACTTTAGGTTTAAGAAAAAGTGGACATAGTGACAAATATGTATTTTTTGGTATTTTTCACCTTAATTTTATGCATAATATGCCCACTTCAAATTATTTTTGATAAAATATTGTTTGTTGTGAAGGTACTTAATATATATGTTGACCATTTCATTGGGTACTTTTCATCCTTATTGCAAAATATCATTAAATTTACTTAGAAGCAAACCAGTGTACAACTTAAGACCATGAATGATTTTAGAGCACTGAACTTTACTTCACAATAGAAATTCAAAGCATTACGTGCATCCGGTGATTTATTTGAATACCTGTCATATTTAAAGAAAATGGTGATAAAATCGTGTAATGTTTGTGATAAAGAAAATCTAGTCTCTGAAAAATGATGGTGATAATACAAATTTTATTTTATATAATTTTGTGTGCATAGAAGTTTAGATATTTGACAATATATTAGATATGACATTTTATAGTGAAAATGGTCCTTAAAATTATGTAATTACTATTTTTTCATTTGTTTCAAAACATTCGTTTTTAATGTTGATGCTTCAAAAATATAACAAAAAGTTAAAATATCAAAATTTTAATGTAAGGACCCTTTTTAAATATGGATGGTCAGTTATATATGGTTTGTGATATATTTTTGCTGAACATTGATTTCATAATATATATAAGCAAACAACATTGACCTGTCCGCTTGACCTTTGATTTAAATATTTATTATGGACAAGTGAATTTATATATAGGGAACACAAGGGTTTATTTTGTCTTTATAATGAGAATAATCATGTGCCTTGTGTAACTGTGAATCCTAACACTACATATGTATTGGATGGATTCCTCTACACGAACATTCCTCATCAAAGGTCAAGCAGACAGGTCAATGTTGTTAACCTATATATGGTTGTGATAAATTTGGTTCATCAATACAAGTAACATATAATACAGTTAATAGAGACCTGTCAAAAGTTATACACTGGGCTAACGGAAAAGAGTAGAAGTTTGGCTGTCAAGTGTCTGAGATGTGGATAACCAGTTGCAAAAAAAGCTGTCGAAGTATGTATGCCAGCTGTGAAATCGCTGCCCAGATATAGCTTACAAAGGGCGGATATGAACTAATTTGTTAGCTTTTTTCGTTAAACTTTCGACAGGTCTGTACTGTAGGTGTAGATGTACTTATAAAAATTGGATCATGTATACAAGATCATATCATATATATCATGTACATGTATATGGCAACTATTGTGATACATATGGTGCATCAAAACAAGTGACAACCACTGCGGTAGCTCAGTTGGTAGAGTGCTCACTCGGTAAGTGGGAGGGCGTGGGTTCGAACCCCTGCCGGGTCTGACCCAAGACTTAAAAGTGGGTAGTGACTGTCTTTCGCCAAGCACTCGGCATTACGAAATGATAGTCACGGTTCTTTCGGATGGGAACTTAAAATAAACGAGGTCCAGTGTCTTGGTAGGCTTGGCACGATAAAGAACATTGATGTATAATGCCATCAGCGCAACGCACAGGCAAAATTTCTGCACCTTCACCTATAGCTGGCGATGTCTTGATATAAGTGAAATATTCTTGACTGGGACGTTAAACACCATTACTCACTCACTCGAAACAAGTGACATATTACAAGCATAGATGTATTTATTTAAACTCTGGACATAAGATGTCCCCAGTGGATGTGTGAATTGACACTGGATGTGTGGATTGACAGAGTCTTATGTCTACATTTGACCTTTTGGTATTGGATGTAGTGAATCAAATTCACATGTAAGTGGGATATTTATATATAAGCATGTTTGTATAATTTAAATGACATTATGTACAAATGTGATAGTGACTTCTGATAAATGTTGTGCATCAAGTGTATAACAGATTCATACTAGGACTTTAAAGACAATTTATCCACACTTAACGTTTATGTGAAGACATGATTATCAAAAACATGTACCACGAAATGTTATGAAGACTTATTATAAATGAGAGATGCAGTTTAAGAGAACTTTAGACTTATTAAAGATATCTCTTTGAAAAATTGACTATAAAATACATGCATGATAAAATGTTCAGTAGACTTATTATACAATATAAATGTGAGATGGAGAGCTTTAGTATACACTATACACTACGTTTAAAAAACACTACAAAAAATGCAAATATCTTAATATTTGCTGATAGCCCAACTTGAGATATAGAAAGCATTAGACTTATTACCCTACATTATAAATGTGATTTGACTTACGAAGATACATGTATTATCACATTATAATTGTGAATACATACTCCATTAAGTGCATAAGATGAAGTTTTGGAGAACACTAGACTATATAATCCTGCATTATAAATGTGATTCAACTTACTTATGTATTTTTACATTCTATATATGAAATGACAGGAATATTTTGTGGAAAAACTGAAATGTGTATGTATGATTCAGTAACAATATCAGAAACCTTATTGAATAACATTTGTGAAAATGTTCTCTCTGTATTGAAAGTTGAACATATGCATACCGGTATACAATTTACTTACAACTACTATGTGTTTATGCAAAATTATCTATAAAATGATCATAAACTATATTTTATTTACATGAGTGATCAGAACAATGATTTAAATCGCATTTATTTTACAAAAAATTATTGTGATAGATAATTTTTCATATTTTCATATACCAGTAGATATTAGACTTCACAAGTTAGATAATTTTTCATATTTTCATATACCAGTAGATATTAGACTTCACAAGTTGTTACCATGTATATAATATTGAGCAAATTTAAAACCAACAATAAATATGTACATTTATTCCGCAATATATTAATGAAAGATACATAGATAAACATAATAGCTGCTTGTTTTTTACCTTTCTATGTTATATAGCTTTAGTGTTCATTCTAGATGAGGGCATGGGGTGATTGATGCCTTCTTTTGTTTCCCAATGACCCCATTGTTAAGACCTAAGTTGGCCATATTTAACATTATACTGATTTTATGGTATTTAAGAGAATAGTCTTTTGCCCCCCCCCCCCCATAAGAAGTCTGAGATTGAGCTATGTAGTTTTATTGTGATAATCTATGTATGATACTCTTTTAATATACTAGTAAAGACTTCTTCAATGAGATTGTTTTAAAATATGTATTTTTCTGCAGCTTATTTACCAAGTAGAACAAAATTTAGTAGTTGCATGTATCTGTTTCATGTCTTATTCAGCCTTATTGTGATAATTTCTGCATTATATACTCTTTTAATTGAATAGTTTTTCCATGAGATTAATATATACATTTTGTAATTTTCTACATTTTATTATGAATTATTTATGTATTATGAATTATTTATGAAGTTCAACATATTTTAGTGATGGGGGAAATGAATATGTACATGTGTACTATTTATTTTCTTAACAACCAAAAATTATAAATTTTTGTTTTTATCTATTGAACACCAATGTACAAACATGCTTGCCAAAAAGAACAAATTCTGGACTATTGATAATTTAGGTATAATTATAATATTGTTAGCGGAAATTTGTAGCCAAATGTCAGCATGGCTTTTGTTTTAGAATTGTAATATTATGATAATCATAGAGTGAAAAGCTAATAAAAATGTTTTTTATAACTCGAGCAAACTAGTTTCAGGGGGTATATAGGAATCACAATGTCTGTCTGTCCTTTCCCTCTGTCCCTGTAAGCTCGTGTCCAGTCCATATCTCATAATAGCTTTGAAACCCTGTCATAAAACTTATAATCAACAATCTTCAAGGTCCAAAGGTTTGTCATGGCCTTGAACCAAGGTCATATCAGAAAGGTCAAGGTCACAGGAGAACAGTTAACCCTTGTCCATGTTCGGGGTTTCGAGAGACATTATTAGTTTAATCTGTCCCATATTTTATCAGTTTATTTGTTATTTCATTGGTATTTTTTTTTGTTTATTATTATTGCATTTGCTTACCGTATTTATATATTACCAAGAACAACAATGTATTGCTTATATTAGAACAACACATGAACAATCCTTCCTGACAACTTAGGTACAAGAACATTTTAAGAATGATTGGTCCATTTTAAATCATGTCAAATCAAACCAGGGAACAGCATGTAATGAATGCTAATGTCAGCTGTTTGGGAATATTTACTGTATAGATAAACAACATTGACCTGTCCATTTGACCTTTCATAAGGAATATTCATATAGAAGAGTCCACCCTTTACATAGGTAGTAGTAGGAGTCACAGTTAATAATATATCACAAGATAAGTGATTAGTGTTCCCATTATGTATACAAAATAAATCCCTGCAATTCCTATATATAAATGCAGTCGTCCATAATAAATATTTAGATTAAAGGTCAAACGGACAGGTCAGAGTTGTTTAGCTATACTGTTCCAGGGTTGAGGTAGCTTTAGCAATAATTTGATACATGTTTATAAGTACACAATCAAATTTCGTTCAAAGCAAGAAAGTTCTGACATATGTTTCATGGCCCAAAAAACATAAAGGTAAGGGTTGTCAGACGATTGGAAATATTTACTGTACTGCTGCATGGTTGAGGCAGGCTTAGTAATAATTTGAAACCTATGTATGTGTTCACAATCAAATTTCATTCAAAGCAAAAAAGTTTTGAAATATGTTTGATGGTCCTAAACCCTAGTTAAAATGTAAACTAAATAGGTTACTATGGTGATAGGAGATGTCAAGACTTGTGGATTTCTGCTGTCTATAATCATGTATACACCATGAATTGATCTATATATTTCCTCATTTTCTCCACATTTTGTCATTGTGCTGTTTGTTTTTGATTGTTGGTCAGTAGAGAAGGATAGGGGGTCAGTAATGGATATGTTGGGCAATAAATCAAGACATGAATTGGGCATTACAGGATAAGGTGCATTACATTTTCACAATTTTTCACAAAATAGTTTTTTTTTTATTTCCGTGTGAGTTTTCCTTCATTTCTGCAATCAATGTTTGTTACCTGTACAGTTATGTATAAAGATTTGAGAGAGAAATTAGATCTTGTACATAAATAACCCACTGTGAGAATTTATCCTTTTATAGCAAATTTAAGTACTTTTTCTTTTAAGTATTTTATCAGTTTTAACAGCATTAGGCTTTTTTTTTTTAAAAAAAAAAAAATCAGAGATTTTCTATTGCTCAAAACCCCACTTTCACCTCCAAACGGAGGGTTTTTCAACAAGTAAATTGTGGCAAATAAAAACATAATATGGTAAAATCTGTGTTTTTTTCATGTTGAATTGTAAACGTTTTAGTGGAAAAGTCACATCAAATTGTCAAAATGTAATGCACAGACAGCGTGTTAGGTATGAATGTTACATTTGTTTTGTAAATAGTCTTAAATTTCTTGTACGATTTTCATAGATGTGTATTAGTTGTTACAAAAATATTTATATGAGGTAGACTAGACATGTATAGCATTTTTAGTATTTTGATACAGCATTTGAGAAATCCTGACCACAATGATTATATTTGATAGTACAGTAAAACTTTGCTTCACTCTCATCACTTGTTCAGCTGAAGTTGGGCAAAATACAAGTGTTTGGCGAAAAATGGAGAAATAGTTAATTAAAAAAAGAAGTTTTGTGTTCCATTGAATAATAATGACTTGTGGTGGATGTTCTGTTTAGTCGCCAGGTATTCACAGTCAATATAGCAACCTTTAAGTATTGTTGAGTGATCTTGATGTGTGGTGGACCAAGCTTTATAGGTGGCTTGGTAACTCGGAGCATACTGCTAGTATTGGGGAGACCTTGGGTTCAATTTCCTGTTACAGAGGGTGGGTAACTTTTGAAACAGTCCAGAGATGCATATTTGTTCTTCTTATTGTAACTCCTAGTTTTGATCGAGCACTTTATTTGCAAGATATACATTGATGAACATGAAAATAAGGGTGGGTGAAAGTAGAGTTCAATATAGTAAAAACAGCAGGTAATAATACATGGATAAAAACCATGAAATTGTATTAAGTTCAAACGAAACACAATTATGTTGGTCCATGAATGTCCAAGCCACAATCCCAAAAGCAAATAAAAGGTTCAAACTTGCACATTTATAAGTTAAACATGGATTTTCAAAATGGATTAAATAATATGTGGAAATGATTGAAATTGTGTCATGGAAGTAATTTTCCCAACTAAATGGATTGCTTGTGTTCTTTTTAAAAGTGATAAATAGTTTTCTTACTAGAAATAAAATACGGTTCATTAGTAATACCTGGTGGTTGATGTTTTTTTTAGGTATGAGTGTTAAATTGTAGGCTTTTGACTGTAGATTAATTTTAACCAGATTTTTATATTTTATTCATATATTGAACTAGTCTGCTTTAGAAAAACAAAATTAAGCTGCTATCTATGACTTGGAATGACTCGGGATTTTGTTCTTCAAAGCTTAAAGTTTTATTAGTGATTTAAAGAAATTAAAACATAAATAAAAATCAACATATCATTATCATGTCAATGGTTTTTGTACGGCGTTTCACGATAGTGAACGCGTACTTTGCTATCGCTTTCTTCCAAGATATCGGGCTTCTTTGCTATGAAATTATAAGAAATCACTACACATGGAAATAGTGCGCCTGGTAAATGAGCGTGAAAGAAATATATCTGTTTTATCGTGAGATATGTATTCTGAGACGTGTAATGCATTTGGTTACATATGCACATTTGGAATAAATTTTCGGAATACATTTCGGAATCTAGTAAAATATTGCGACGGGATGCATCCAATTCACCATTTCGAAAACACAAAGTCTCGCGTCTACCGAAGTCTCGTTTAAGTCTCGTGGGGGGGCAAGTCCAACAGGTTGCTGAAGAAAGACTACATTGAGATGCGGTTACGCTGTCGAAAATTGTGAATTAGTAGTTCTTCGTTATCGTTTTCACCAACAATTATGACGAATAAAAGAAATAAAATAATACAGAAAGTGAAACAGTGTGTATTAATCATTTATTTGTAGAAATTATTTAAATTACAGCAACCAAAAAGGAAACCGAAAGTTGACACGGCTGTTAAAAAAAAGATGTCTACGTTTGTAAATTTATCTGTAGTTGATATATCTTTCCTATGTGTCAAATAAAGTGGTATATAAATAAGTAAAAACAGTTATTAGTTGAGAGTAAGAACTAGTAATTGTTTCTATTTAAAAAAAAATAAATAAACCACTCACTTGCCATAGTACAACTTTTCCTCATCATGCGATAGACCCCGAATAGCTCAAGTTCCGATTTACATTAATCAAATTATGAAGGAACGTGAATAAAATCGTTGAAAAAGTATTTTTTACCATTAAACCATCAATTTGTTATCATAAGTTATAAAAGATCGAAATAATCCCGTGCCTATGGTGTAAAAATTATTTTTATATCTGATGTCTTTCCTTCTATTTTTGTTTAAAAAATTGCCTTTATTTCACCCTTTTTCCCTTATAGTATCCAAAATCTTGATTATGGTTACATTTTTCGACATTTGTTGTTTCTCAGGATATTTTTACATTTTTATAAACGACTTTTTGCTTCCAATTTGCGTTAAAGATGACAAAATTCTACGCCGGATTTTTACCGGTATTTCACAGGTAACCGGCATATCGTTACAGAATTTACACCCAAAGTTTTCCGTTTTAGAAATTAAAGAATTTGAATTTTATTTCATTATAAAGTCTTTTTTAACAAAAAATAATAATAGTAATAAAAATTAAAATTAAAAATCATTTTGAGAATATAGTTCAAACATCTATAATTGTAGCTGGTTCAACGTCACAGAATTTTTTTCATGTGCTCTTCAACGGTAAGTTTATAATGAATGAATGAATGAATGAATTTATTTATTTATTTATTTATTTATTTATTTATTTATTTATTTATTTATTTATTTATTTGAATACACAGTCATTAACTATACGAAGTCATGAAATTAGAAGTATAAATTCACGGCAGTTTCAAAGCTAGTGTGGGTACTAGTAATTCAGAATCATAATATTCATCATAAATCAAGGTAATTAATTAATCCGTTAATGAGATTAACACCATGTAGGTACATTTTCCACGTATAATATACTATCATCTGATCCAATGGGAATTTGGAATTTGCTTCCGTTATCAATAAGTTACCGCGTCTGTTGATAAGCAGATAAGGTATGCAGATTATCAACATTAATTAGCAACCTTTACCTGTGGGTAAAAATATGTAATATACACTTTCGTACAAGTCAAAACTATCACTTTTGAAATAAAGGTTCTCGGTTCCAGTAATTTTCTATTACAGAAGTTCTGACTTCGAGAAATATTTACAGAATGAAATTATGATAATAAAAAATAATCAAAATATAAAATTTTCAAAATGAACAGTTAAAAATGTTTGTGCGGTTTAAATTTGTTTAATATATTCAGAACCTCTTAAAATGAAAAAAAAGTTAAATAAGGAAGAAGAAATGTGATATATATAATCAGCGACGTTGAACACGGAATACTTTAAAGACTCTATTAAACGTCACGGGCGTTGATCAAATTAAATATGAAGATTTTTAGAGTAAAGTTTCATTCTTTCGAAAATTTTTGTTTATTTTACCTTAAAAAAGACTGCCAAACTGATTTTAATACATTATAAAATATTAAATTTTACATTAGCCATACACAGATATAAGGAAAACAAAACTGGCCCCGGTTTCACAATCATTCCTTAGCTAAGATTTTCCTTAACTTAAATTTAGCAAATTTTGTTAATCTCTTTTTGGAACTACTGCTGAATATTTTTATCAAAACTAAATGCAAATGTTTTATTCTAGAGGTGATCTTACAAATGACACATTAAATTCCTCCATATCTTCAAAATTAACAAAATTATAAAGATTTGAAATTTTGCAAGGTTTAAGTTAAGGAAAATCTTAGCTAAGGAATGATAGTGAAACCGGGGCCTGATTATTTAAATATAACCAGATTAAGAATTACATCACAGATAAAAAATTGAAATTGGACGTTATTCAAAAAAAAGAAAAAAAAGATAAATTATGCGCTAAATGTTATAGTAATTCTATAGAAGATGAAATTCATTTCTTGATATCTACTGTCCAGTAATTTTGACAGATGATTTTCGGCTGTAATAAATACATCAAATAAATGCTTTAATAATCAAAACTCTTTGATAAATATTTTTGGATTATAAATTGTGAAGATTGTGATATACTTAAGACTTCTGTACAACCTGGGGTACAACAAAAGTCTTTTTTTCTCCGTTTCAATCGTCATATTCTACGCTGCAACTATACTGGACGGATGTAGCTTGCCCCCCCAAGCCTCGTTTTCGTTCATAGGTGTTATCTCCCCTGTCGTGTTTTCGAAATGGTCAATAATTTCTGCAATTTGGCGAACTGATCTCGTGTTTACAATAAAAAGTAGTCCGAGAAGTTTGCGTCCTACGATGTAAAATCATAACTTTTTATGAAATAAACAGCAATGGCAGGTTGATTTAATTAATTCTTCATGAAATCTACGGTAATTTAAATTGATTTTGAAGGGTATGATAACGTATTTTGATGTTGAGGCAATTGTGTCATATTTTAAAATTGTTTATCGATTAGATAACACTTTCGTGAAAGGGAGATAATTCGTACAGTGTTGTGTGCAAATGACCACATGTGGATTTTAAATACTTCACCATTAACATGAAACGGGAATATTGTGAGTGATAATCAGCAGTTTATTAAAACCCAGATTTAACAGCAAATAATCCAGTTACATACAACCGCTAGAATGTACCCCCTCATAGCGACAGTAGGGTCGGCAAAACTCTACTTTCTCTCTATCCGAATGATGACAAAACGATCGGGTACGACTTTATTAAATTTTAATTACTGATTGTCTTTTTCTTTTTCATATATTATTGAAATTATTATTTTCTACCTTTTAATTTAGCAATACATGGTTTGGTACATTGTTTCTTTTTCCAAAAAACATCCGTCGGACTATGCATAGATCGAGACACCCCCCCCCCCCCCCCCCCCCCCCCCGAATTTTCGGTTATATTCTGTCTTGCTACAACAACGCCGTACAACAGCACGGCAGTGTTATGTTTAAGCAATGACGGATTTTTTTTGCAAAAAGTTTACAAAATGTTTGATATTAGAAAGAAAGACATTCTAGTCAATTGATTAATAACTTAATTCAACTTTGAAGAACAAGGTCCTTGGTCAAGGTGCGCATAGCTAAATTAGAGTTAATTATTAAACGAAAATTAGTCAACTGATTTGCTAATGCTTGTTAATTAATTATTAACTTTAATTAGGTTTGAAAACCGGGATCCAGATTGTTAAGAATAATGTGCGTTTTATATTGACATTGTAATTGCATAAAATGTAGTATATTGTTGACAGATTTGTTTGTTTTTCAATAATAGCAATTCAAAAAGTGCAATATCAATGCAGATATAAAGAAGAATGCAATACGATGTTTCTGTTACGGTAATTGTTAATTGGTTAGAAGGATTTTTTTACTGAGAAGATTATGATTGTTTGATAAGTATATATTTGTATTGAACGGAATGTGATTCTGATTAGGTCTGTATGATATTGGATCTGATGGATATTTGGACCATTGAAGGATGTATTTGTTATGAGATTTTTGATATGTGATTTAATAAAAGTAAAAAATAGTAATGCAGACTTAATTTATTGTTGTGATATTTAATAACAGCCAAACATTTTTCTGCAAAATATTCTTTTTTATCTAACATTAGACTAGTTTTTCTACGAAATACAAGTTTTATCAAACATGCATGATACAGAATCTTGTATCACCAACATTGGCGGTAAAGTGCACGTTCTCATTGTGACATCATTAGGGAGAATGTAGAACAAATGCCATAACATAGTTCAGTGGTTTTCTGTGGTAAAATGTATTTTTTCTCATTAAGTATTGTTTTTTAATTATTTCAAATAACATAATTGGAAATGTTAGATAAAATATTATATACACACTGTGTATATAATATGTTTATATCTGTGATATATTCATAATCATCGTTTTGAATGTGTCTAGTCGAGTAGGCATTTTATGAACCTAGAAATGTTCAAATTTGGGCAACTTGCACAATATACATAAATCCAAAATAGCCGCCAAACGCCGAATTGAAGTTCACACTGCAGTATAAAATATCTTCCAATAGCTTGTATTATATCCTTTTAGATGTTTTCAGGTATGAGAACCCCATTTCTGGTGTTAATTTTTACATTCGAGACACCTAACTTGATCAATAAGCTATAAATCAAGATGGCCGACGGAGACCATCTTGAAATACTGATTCTATCCAAAAGCAAATTTATAATAGGTTGTAATATATCTTTGTAGGGGTATTAAGGCATGTGGAACAAAATTCTGGTATAAGTTTTACATTATATACAATCATTTCTATAATGACCGATCATGTGTCAAATAACTTTTTATCCTGGGCTAACAATAGGTAACCTAATTTGGTGTGAAACTTGTAACACTCCCTATCTCTATAAAAGTTACAAAATTATGTACAGAACATAAACATATCCTTGTGTGTTGCACTTAAGATTTTGAGTCTTGCATTGACATTACATGACATAAAAACGGTCTGGCGGTACCGGGTCTCCGTTAGCTATTACCAGTAATGAGAATTAGTCTTTGAATTCCAATTCGAAGTCGGTTATCACCTTATACTCTTAAGTAGGATCTTTGCTGTCGACCCCCTTCCACATCATTAACTAAAGGTGAAACAACAGAACATGATATTGGAAACAAAGTCATAACTATTAGGCTTTGATGTTCTTTATGAAAAGACTAGCGAGGAAACGTCACAGGTTTTCCTGCTGGCTGGTCATTCAGAAAAACAAAGAATGGTTCAGATCCCACCAAATTGTTTGTGATCTTTGTTAACCAAGAACATCAAATAAATACACGAAATGAGAAGAAGAGTTTGTAATGCTGATAGTTTTCTTTTTTCCAAAGAGATAGGATGGTATATCACAACCACTAAGAGCATGTATGACTAGCAGCTCAAGACATCTAGAACGAACCATGCCCCTAAGAGCATTCATGCCTGGCATTTCAAGACATCTCAAACCAAAACAATGACACTTAAAGCATGCATGCCTGGCAGTTCAAGACACCTCGATCCAAGACTATAGAAAGTTGCATTGATGTTCAAAACTGTTCATCACTCAATCTGTACATCGTCATCGCATTGTATTTATGCTTATACACCCGATACACTATCAAAACAAAAACATCTTTGCACACAAATGATATTATATTCTGTTTGTGAAGTCTAGAGATTATACGATACCATAGTTATGCCGGATTCCTCATTGCCAAATCCACATTTGCTTACATTTCCTCTGCCATAGAACTTAGCAGCTATGAGATTCGTGATACCAATGTGACCTTTTTGGATTGATGCTATGAAATCTGATGGATTATCGTCATGTGATCATGCGATATGGTAGAAAAACCGAACCATTGTGATTATGTGCTAGAGAGTTTTTGATAAATGAATTACACAGAGCCGTTTGTCTAGAGCTGACTTCATGCCTTTTCAATGACAACCATTTTCATCCACAAGTGAAAAAAAGAACAGAAACCATTTCAAATGCAATCAGAAAGTAAGCTCAAACTACCCTTGCTGTCCATGTTAAAAAAAAAAACATGTTTTCAAGATCAACGTATGACTTTGTTTTTGCATCTTGACCGCGACACTCCTTCCCTTTGTAGAGGTAATGATGGCATTATAAAATCTATCAGGTAGACTGGATATGTACTCGTATTCCATCTACTCATCAATTACAACTTAATTACAACTGAATCCACCACAATGACAAATTAGAAGCAATTTGACAAGCGACTGACTTATGACCTGTTTTCATTTAGAGGGAGTTTGTATTAGCAATTGAGTTTGGTTATATATATGCAAGGAACACCGAAGATTGAACTACATATGTATTCCTTGAGTAATTATGGCCTGTGTCACACTCATTCAAATCGATCAGAGATGTTCTCTTAATTTTGAGATGCACCAATCTACCCACTAAACAGATCAGACTAATGAGTCTAGTTTTTAAAGGCTCCTTTTTCAAATTTGAAAGCAGTTTGTTATCTAAACTGGTCAGCTGAGAGAGCATCCTCATAAACACCATAGTGTTGACATGCAAGATCTGCCATATCTTCGACAGGTCACTCGTGCGTTTATAACAGATACTGAGTAAGATAACGAGTATATTGCACATGTCCAGCATTCCAAAAACTCGTTTGTTGGGTGTGTTTATCAAGTTACAAATAATTTTGGTGGTAGGCAGTGCAGGGGTATTACTTTCTGCAGTCCAGTATAATTTTGAAGTGAAACAGCACTGTCAGATCTAGCTGTTGAGATGTTGCTTAATAGTAACATGGGTAAGTTGGGATCTAGATTGTGCACTACCTTTTCACTTATACCAGATTGATGAACCTAGAAGTCTGTGGTCATAGCGTGTGTCTCATATCGCTCATTTGGAGTGGAAAACTATCATAAAACCAAAGGTTAGCAAAAGTATGAGTTATACTCAAACCCATCAATTGGTGGAAGGTTGCTACATTATAGATGACAAATTTTACTGCATATTTCCGAAACGATAATACTTCATCATATGACGTAATATATCGATGTTCATGCAAAAGTCGAATCAATTTACTGCTGCCAAGTTTATGATTTAGTTTGATAAAAAATAGGAATGTAGTTTTGTTTCCATTCATGGTAATATGTGTGCTGGAAATAATGAGACTTTAAAAACTTCTTCGTTGGATACAGGCGTAGAGGAAACCTTGGCAAAGTCGAACTAGCCTTTTCGATAGATTAAGTAAAGCTGTAGTTAATCAGATCATATTTTAAATTTGTTATTAAAAGGAATTGTTCGAGCTTCATTTAAGGCCTTTAAATCAAAATGTATGGTTAAGTTACGCACGCAGTATCGAATGTGATATACTGAGTTGCATCTTATAATCAAACCCTGTTACTCCTTCCCTTGTCGGGTCAAAAATGTTAAATATACATTTAAAATGCGTTTCATGTTAAAAACAACAACGTAAATGAGTTCCTCATCCCTAAAAACATATAAAACGGCATATTACAAGCTATTGTAGAACAATTCCTACGAAAGAGATTTTCAATATGGCGTCAGGCAGCCATCTTGGATCAATGCAAATTGTGCAATTTGCCCAATGTTGTCTGCAGGGCAACAAACCTAATTTTACCCAAGGGACCCTAACTAATACAAAACAGCAAAAAAAACGTCATAGGAAAAAACATTTCTAGGTTTAAGTAATGAAAATATGGGAGTGTCAACTCCACTAGTCTGTTAAAACATATTTCAAGATTGATGGTGAAAAGACCTGAATTTTTAATTGTTCATATATCGTGATTATAAAGCATTGTCTGTCACAGTAGGATTATTTGATACTGTTATATGTTGATTCTTACTCCAAGACAGAAAACTTCTAAATGCATCTCTGGATTTTCCCTTAACATGGTTGTTTGTTTTTAATCACATCCTGGTAGTAATCACTGTCTTCCACTCCTTGCATGTAACACGATAAAACATCGGGGTTTACCAGTCATTTTTGTTGGATCTAGTTTTTGTGGTTGATTGATTAATATTGGTCCCGAATTTAAAGGCTATGTGAATGCTTTCTATACTAGTGAGCTTCATATTTAGACTTTGACCTTAATTATGACGCCAACAAAAGGCTACATTTGAAGCTGTATTACAAATGCGATGACTTCAAGTTTTCTGTTGTCAATTTGTTATTTGCACTTCTCTTGTAGAAATTCACGTGTTCAATCAAAAACAAACATACTAATCTATGTCGGAATCACAATCCAGAAGCAAAGTAAAAACTTTGAACTGACAAATTAGGTTAGACACGTGAACTTCCACCAGGGAAGTGAGGCCGGGTGCTCCGGAAGGGTAAGCACCTCCTGTTTAGCTAGCTACACCAGCCACGTGTGTAATCAAAATTGTGTGAAAGGAACATGGAACTATGAGACGTCAAATATATCCAGGGCAGATAATCAGCATAGACCATCTTTTAGATACACGGTTGTACTGCTCATAATTTACGTATCGCCGGCCATTTCTATTATGTACCGACACTGGCCGCCATCACGGTACCAAAGCAGCAACACGGCAACTAATGACGTATTTGTGTCAGTTACGTCATTAAATTCAATTCAGGTCGAGATTTCATTCTTTTTGTGTATAATTCAAGCTTGCCGGGCCTTTGTCGGAACATTGTGGGCGTGGCCAGCGATACGTCAATTATAAGACATAAATCATTTATTTAGTCACTTGGTAACACTTTGTATGGGTTTAATATTCCATTTGGGTCCATTAAAGTTTTCATCTTCTTCATCAAACTAAGTGCTGATTTAGATTTACTGTGATATATAAAGTCTTTCTTCTTGAATCCAAGTCCATGCTCTGCACTAACGCTGCCATGACAACCAGATACCCAGTCGTATATATAAGGCTCTATAAGATCCATCACATCCTGTCTATACTCTGAGGTTGTAAGATACAAGTGGAGGTTACCTATTTAGAGAGAATACTAGTAGTCATTATGATTTAAGATTAACAAAGTCCATGATCAAATCGCAAGCCATAAACGCAAAGTAAAAAACTTTGAAAAGTGACAAATTATGTTAATAACTTGATCTTGTACAAGGGTAGTGAGCCCCGGATGTTTCGAAAGTGTCAGCATCTCCTCTCGAGCTAGCTCTATGTATGAAATATACCCCAAACTTTATAGGAACTATATTTAAAAAAAACAAACAACAAACCATTGTTAGTGAAGGTAAGAACTGATGACCTGGTGAAAGTAGTATCTCATTTCGTATTAAGCAACATTTATGACATACCTAAGCATGTCATAAATGTTGCTTAATTAATTACACATGTGTAATCATTTTAGTCTTTTTAAAAAAATTAAAATCAAGAAAAGGAAAATGCAATAATGCAAATTTGTAGCAGAAAATAGTGTACTTGTCAATATCGAATGCTACCAAGAACAATCAAGAAACGAATATAATACTAGTAAATAGTTATAATTGTGAAGTAGATCGGCTAGGCAATTATAATAGTTATAATAATAGGCAATTTATCTTGCAAAAGCTGTTGATAGCAAATTTGTTTCAGTTAAAATTTTGTTTTTATATCTATATTTGCCATTCTGTAATATTTTTTATATTATTAGTGAAAATAGGAAAACATGAAATTAAATATTAAAAAAACATTCACCATCTCCGATATGACCATATCCAAATATACGTTTAGTATCTGATCCTGCCCTCTCACGCATGGCTTCTACCAAACCATAAAACTTTGGTAACGGTAGAGATACGTCATATTTATACACATAACCGTCGTGTAATGGAGACTCGGACATCCGTTCACGCAAGGTCCATATATTCTGTAAAGAGAGAAAAAGTGGTGAATAGACATTTATTTTTTCTTAAAATTAATGCTTTATTCAAATAACGCCTCCTCATATTAGACAGATACATCATTGATTGAATGTCTCGAATATCCATTCTTGAGGAAACCTTATAATAGAGCAGCTGTTTAGAGGATTCAGAAAATAAAAAATCTTTTAACTTTGAATTTTGAAACTAAAGATGTAAATTTGATAAGCCAGATGGCACGCTGTGAACATGCATGTATAATTATCAATTTCAAAGTCAATGGTTCAAAATGGGTTTTTTTTCAATAAGAACAATTGAATCAAATACAAACGCACCGGTCCAAAACACAATCTAAAAGCAAATCAAGAAAAGGAAGTTGTTTTTTAATTGAAATTTCAAGTCATTACGTTTGTAATTTAGCTCAAATGTAGCCTTTCATGTGTGTCATAAATGAGATACAGGTCCAAATATGGAGTTGTTCTTTAGTCGCATCGTTTCTTTCAGGCTCATTAAGATAGCTGACATTCATATATTCTCCAAATTTAGAATTATTAAGAGACAGTCATCTACCCCCTGTATATACATTTGTATTTGTATGTGGAGTGAAATAGTTTACGACAGTCCTCGCTCCAGATTTAACAAGGTTCTGGATAAATTCTTAAAATAAAACCTGTATTTTGGCAGGCTCAGAGGCTACAACTCCATTCTCAACATGTCCAACTTCCATCACATGTGTTAAAAACCTATCTAATTTTTCTTTGTCATGCCCACCATCTGAACCCGATGTTTCAATTAGGACATAGAATGGATAGTCTTCAATCGGACAGGACAGTTTCAGGTTTTCTTTTGCAGCCATCATAGATTCAGAATCTATAACTTCAAATGCTGAGAGTATTTCTGCCAGTTGACGTTTACTTTCACTCAGTGTGTCCAGTACACTAGCAAAACCAGCACATCCTGAAAAAGGAAATCTCATGGAGGTAATAAAGGACAAAATAACATTTGACTTGTACTCAGTCGATCACGAATCCCCAAGAAAAGTTATATCGTACGAAACTGCTTTTAATATTATTTCGGCTACATGGCGAAGAAGAAGACAAAAAAAATTAAGCTATAACCTATGGTGAAATCAAAATACATTTATTAAATACACAATATATACAACCTACCTAAAAATGCCACATTTACAGAGTTTGGTTTTTGTGGACATAAAATAGATACAGCAGTAACCACTCCAAGTGTTCCTTCTGAACCAATAAATAGATGTTTTAAATCATAACCAGTATTATCTTTCCTCAAGGTAGATAAACAATCTAAAACTTCACCATTTGCTAATACCTGTAAAACAGCAAGCAATGATGTCAAACATAGCATTTTTATTCGAAAAAGCAAATGGTTATGGCTGTAGAAAAGGCTTCTGCTATCTCTATTTAGAAACCCTTATTAAAATTGTAAACCTTATTTAATTTGACAAGTATAAAAATACAAAGTTCTGAATCACTTCTTAATAATTTCGAAAGGCTCTCCATGTAAATCTATAGAATTTCAATACAAGCTGCATCAGAATATTGATAAGAGTTAACATGTAGAGGGTTCAATGTTGATTTAAATTGCATCGGGTACTATAGAGAAACAGAGACCAAACATATAACAGAATGGACATCTAGCAATGAAGACGAAACAATAATGTTTAAGTATTGAATTTATAGATACAACAATAATTGAAATCTCTCTATAAATACAATCTTTTCGAGTTATTCTATTTTCACACTTTCTTACTATTACTATATTTACTATTTCTAAACCAAGAACGCTTCCATGCAATGACCCATATCTCAGAAATCGTAATCCACCGGCATTAGTTGCAATGTTACCACCAATATGACAGCTCCCCTTGGCACCAAGATCGTGTGGCATAATTAAGTTATATTCAGACACGTGATCTTGAAGTGTAGCTAAAACACACCCCGCCTGACAAACAAGAACACCTGTAATTAGGACTTTAAGAATTATTTTATAACTAATTTCTTTCAAAACTAAGTGAATTGTCAATAATTGGATCCTGGCTGTAGTCAATTTCTGTGATGGATACAACGCCTTAGTGTAGAAGCACAGAATTCTATCAGAGATACTTTATCTTAATACTGATATCTAAGGAAGTTTCGAAAATTTCATTATCATAAGTAATTGCGACTTTAATTTCGATTCAGTAACCGTGAAACACTTAAGTCTCATAAACCCCAAAATTCGTATAACATCTTCATTTCTTTTTCGCAGTTAATAATGTGTACACAAGGTACATGATTAGTGTTCACATTATGTAGATAAAATAAACCCACGTGATTCCTAAACATAAATGCACTATTTTCAGTATGGTACGACGTTCGACTTTCATCTTAAACAATGACAATGTATTTTTCTGTAGACTCTTTTTACATTTAACAGATACTTTGATAGAATTAACTACATATAAATAAATCATTTTACCTGAAAGATCATCAAGGCTGATAATTTTGTTCATCAACTGTGTAGACAGGATAACCTCGTCAAATACAGGTACACTTCCTCCCACCTGACCTGTGTTACCACCTTGGGGAACCACTGCTATCTTTCGTTCATTACAGTACTTTAATATGGCCGACACCTCCTCTGTAGTCTTCGGACGTAGCATGACCTGACTAGTTCCTATAACATAATAGCACTTAGGTGGCGTTAGTTGTGGTCATTGTTTTTAATAGCTGCATATTAGTGAATGAACAAACAGTGCTTAAATATTCAGATACAGTGTTAACATATTATATTGCAAATACTAGTATAAAGAAAGAAAACGACTATTCAATATTCCCAAAATAGACTAAACCATAATATATCTGTATGATACTTAAAACATCTAAGCAGCAAAAACAATCATATACGAAAGACAATTGTCACTAAAAAACGTGCAATTAGCAACAGCCAATATAAACAAAAACACAAAACAATACATGTATATTTATTACCGTTACAATTTTGCGGCACTAGACGGTCGTTTTGAAAATTCCTCATCAGTAGTGCTCGAACAACATAGTGCAAATCAAAACATTTGTAGGATGTTGTTTTGAGAAAAATAAATAATAGAAATCACAAGACAAGGTACAAAAGACACTTACTGGGTCCGTTGGTTATGAAACTCCCGATTGTGGACGGCCATGGGATTTAAGATTTAATTGTGTAGTTTAAGTATTATTGAAGGACTACCCTTACCATAAACTAGTACATAAATATTTACCTTTACAAGTTTTAAGCCAATCTGTGTTGTAGGAATCTAATTCTGAAACGTCTGTTAACACACGACCTGGTATTAACTTTTCAAATACCTTCAAATCCTCATCGCTTAGTATTGCAAACTGTCCTCTCTTCAAATAAGGATACCTCTTGGTTGTCAGTTCTACGGCCGAATAAGAATTACTTGTACAAAAAACTCTGGCATTTTGACACTGCATACATCCACCTGACGTCTTTGTATACCATGACCGACAACTTCGCAGCAGTAAACGTATATGTGGTATTGTCATTTTTAATTAACAGATTCAGAGATGTGTATCATATTTTATGTTTTCACAATCTACCCTCTATTTTGAACTGATTAACAAGATTAGTTTTAATATAGGTCGACAAAATCATAGATAAAAATATATGTAGAACAAATACAGCCTATTTAAGATGACATTTAGAATTAGATAAATCTTGAATATCGCAGGCGGTAGATCGGAAAACTTATTTTTAAAAATAAATATACCATTCCTAGGAAATATATTTTTACAATAATGTATGAAATTGTTGAAAATTTAAACAAGTTTATAAAAAAACATAAAAATCCATGTCCGAATTAAAATTCGTGAAAAAGTGAAAAAGTAAAAACTTTGGAACTGACAAATCAGGTTAGACAAGTGAACATCCACCAGGGAAGTGAGGCCGGGTGCTCCGGAAGGGTAAACACTTCATGTTTAGCTAGCTACACCCACAACGTGTGTAATCAAAGTTGTGTAAAAGGAACATGGAACTTGGGGACGTCAAACATATCCAGGGTAATCCTGGACACAGAGACATCAAATTTATCAACAATACTGTAGTGACGGCCATAAATCTGATTCTACATCAATTGACCTATATACTTCCGTCGAACGCAATTGGAAAGGGTGTTTGCTAGCCTACACTAGTTGCATTGGTACAAGCATAATGGACCGAGTGGTCTATTTATCAGCGACATTTCTCGACAAGTGTGCTAGCACTCTAAATGTCATAAAGTATGGCGACATTTGTACACAACAGATTAAAAATACTCGCACAGATCGCATGCATAACTGATAGCGTTCAGTCTTTTTCGCGAAAAAGTGAACAACTTCTGGTGTAAAGCAGCATGCACCCGACCAAAAAATCATAATCTTCTCAGTTTCAATTTTATATAATTATTTTAATGTCACTCTATATTCATTTCTGTTGAATTCGTGACTATGATGTGTTTTGTTTACAACTGAGTGAAACCTTTCCAAGAACAGTCACGTGTCCGTTTTCTGCATGGATGTCAGTACATTATTATTCCTATGTTTAGCAAAATGTATAGCAATATACTTCCAGATATTGGACTCTAACAGATAAACTAACAGATACACATGAGATCGAACTTATGATATTTTATAAAAGGACAACTAATTCAACCAGTATGCTCGTCTATATATAGAATAGAATTGGGAACGGGGTTAAATGCCGAACAAGGCGGTTTTTCTGGGATAGAGTTAAGTTGGAATGTGGATTTAATTTTTCATCAATAATGTGTTTTAAAAAACGAAGGGATGTGTAAGAGGCGGGGTGCTAGCGCAGATGTAGACGTCGAGGGTCAAACAAAAGCTTCTTTTTTTGTTCTTCGTGAAGACAAGCTGAAATCGATGTATGAAGGAAAATACAATAGTGCAATTTCTATATTATCTTCCTTTCACTCTCAACATGGCATGTGTCGCTAGGTTAAGCCTTCCGGAGAACCCGGCCTCACTTCCCTGGTGACAGTACACGTATTTAACCTAATTTTTCATTTTACATTGCTTCTGGGTCGTGGTTTCGGCATGGATTGGTATTTTTTCATTATAAAAGACAAAAATTCATTTAAATATTATTTTATATATAAACATTATAAGGATAACCGATGTTTATTACAGCTTATTTTTTTTTTTTAATTTTAATGTTTTCTTTGTTGTACTATAACCCACTAAACTACACTAAATTATTTGTTCATTCAAATCCGATGACAACTCGTACCTCCAGTTTAAACATTTATTAATCACTTTGTTGGTAATGTTTTATAAGGATTCAATATACCATTTGGGTCCATCAAAGATTTAATCTTTTTCATTAATCTAACTGCGGATTTTGATTTTGAGCGATAAATTAATTCTTTCTTTTGTAAACCAAGTCCGTGCTCTGCACTTATGCTGCCATGACAACTAGAAATCCAATCATAGACATTAGGCTCAACAACATCCATTGCATTCTGTCTGAAGTCAGATGATGTAACATTTAGATGTAGATTGCCTTCAAAATAAAGATAATTAATATGAAGACAATCTTTAGATTTAAGTACAGTATAATGTTATGTGTCATTTCAGAAAAACTTAGTTATAGGCCATTAAATCGACTTTTAGATTGTTATATCTACACAACCTATGCCAGTTTCTGATTAGATTACATATTATTCTAGATACATTTTAACAGCATTAAGTCGTTTCAAGATATGGAAAATATATACAAATAATATGCACAAAATCGTTAGTTAAAGTCACGACTACCAGCGAAAGACAATTTGAACGGTATGCACTTTTTATGTTTCGTCACGTCATCTAATGAGAAACATTGGCAGTATTTTATTTTATATTAATAATTTATCTTAAATGATTTGTGTTAAGATGGTGACTTTCTATAAGTATGTACAGCAGTACCGAACTGCATTATAAATAACATACATAATTAAATTTAAGGAGAAAATGTTCACAATTTTCTGACGCCATTTCTTTACGATTTTTTCTTGACTCGTTACAGCATGATTTTGTTTTGAAACGAATTTTTAAAAATGAGTCAAAACATTGTAAATGCTTTATAGTAGTTAATACAGATATATTCAATCATATATACACTTGGCAGATGTAGCTAACTAAACAGGAAGTATTACCCTTCCGGAGCACCCGACGTCAGATGTTTAACCTAATTTGCCAGTTTCAAAGTTTTTACTTTCTTTGGAATCCTGGTATAGACATGCATTAGTATGTTTGTTTTTGATATTACATGAAAATATATGATGAGGTACTTGCCCTTCCGGAGCACCCGACATTACTTCCCTTCAGGAATGTGGTGAGTTTCACTTAATTTTGCAAGGTTTCAAAATTTTTACTTTACTTTCGGGATTGTACTTTGTACTGGTATGTTTGATAAAAGATTAAAACGACATGTAATATTACAATAACTTACCATCACCCGCATGGCCATATCCCATTACACTGATGTCGGATCTTACAACTTTCTTACGTAATACTTCAACTAAACTATAAAACTTTGGTAACGGTAAAGATACATCGTATCCATCATGCTTAATGGCTTCTGCTATTCTCTCTCGCAGTGACCATAAATGCTGCAAGATACCACAACAACGTGTAAGAACAGACTTAACTAATCCATGCCCAAATGACAATGTAAAACTAAAAAATTAAGTTAGACACGTAAATTTTCAACAGGGAAGAGAGACCGGGAGTTCCGGAAGGGTAAGTACCTCCTGTGCAGCGAGTTTACCCACCATGTGTGAAATCAAAATTGTGAAAGAAACATGATAGTATGGATAGTTAAACATACGATATTGTAGGGTCTTATCGGGTTTAATGATGTGTCATACTTCATATTTCTTATTCCCTTTATGCCTAATTTACAAAAAGGCAAACAACAATCGTCGAAGAGAACAATATAAGACAATATAAAATAACCAAACAATAGATTATATGGTAAAAAGAATTAAGACACTGTCACCTAACAAATTGTCACGTTCGAGTCTTGTGCAACTAAAACATGTAGAGAAAATCGAACTAAAAGATAAAATTTCATTGCGTTTAAGAATGTTTAAAAGACTAAAACAACACATGGATCTTTGTAGGTTCAGTAGCCAAAAGTCCATTTCTAACTAGTCCAGCTTCCATAACACATGACAAGAACCTCTCCAGTTTTTCTTTGTCGTGATCATCGTCTGAGCCATAAGTTTCAATTAGAACATAAAAACTATAGTCCCCAATTGGACTGGATAAGTTTAAGTTCTGGTTTAATGCTAGCATACATTCAGAATCAAAAACTTCAAATGCTGAGAGAATTTCTGCTAGTTTTCGTTTACTTTCATTCAATATGTCTAATACACTTGAGAAACGGTCACAACCTACGAAAGAAAAGACAATTAAGAATTATATAAGTATTGCCTTAGGTGGATTTGGTAAAAAAAATCGTCCTGCAACTTGTTTCTCATTTAATATCTTAAAATTTAGATTTCCGCAATTTTGGTCCGACCACTACTGATAAAGAATTTAAGTTTAGCTATAACTGATACTTGATATTAATATTCAAATTTCTACATGCTGAATTTCACATTGGAGTTTAAAAAAGAAAAATACAGAAAAAACAACTGGTAGAATGTAAATCATTTAACGTCACAGATTTTTAAGACAAACTTTTTTACGGTGGAAACATCAACTTATACGATTCCTATCTATAAAATATTTTCCCCATTTAAACGTTAGAAGGTTAACGTCACAGCCATTTAGTCCTAATTAAGTATGCATAATATTTGTTTCACACATGCTCAAAACATAAAAAAGCAAACCTACCTAGAAATGCCACATTTACAGAGTTTGGTTTCTGTGGACATAAAATAGATACAGCAGTAACCACTCCAAGTGTTCCTTCTGAACCAATAAATAGATGTTTTAAATCATAACCAGTATTATCTTTCCTCAAGGTTGATAAACAATCTAAAACTTCACCATTTGCTAATACCTGTGTGACAAAATATCAATGTTAGTAATAATAGCTGTGTTTCAATTTTTCTTTCGGTTTTTCTTCCATTTCAAAAATAGGTATTCTATATAACCAAAGTTAACATGACGAAATTAAATTCAAGAAAAAGAATTTATTACATATATTATTTGAATGAGGCATGCTTTGTACATAGTAACAAGATCAAAAACAAACATACTAATCCATGTCCGAATCACAATCTAGAAGCAAAGTAAAAAATGACATTGATAAGTTAGGTTAGACATGTGAATTTCCCAAAAAAGTGATAAAGTGAGACAGGGTGTTCTGGAAGAGTAAGCACCTCCGATTTAGCTAGCTAAACCCCCATGTGTGCTAAAGTATGCGATGTTTCATTTTTTAAAATCCGCATTTTCATTATCTTTAATAATTTTGACCATTCTATAAGATTTGCTGTGTCTTGCTTTACTACAAATACTTACCACTTCTAAGCCAAGAACACTTCCATGTAATGAACCATATCTCAGAAGTCTGAGACCTCCAGCATTAGTTGCTATGTTACCACCAATATGGCAGCTTCCTTTTGCACCAAGGTCATAGGGCATGGTTAAACTGTATCCTGACACATGATCTTCTAATGTTTGTAATACACATCCAGCTTGACATACTAACACACCTGTAATTTATAGAGATAAATAATTACAATCTTTGTATGGCTGTAATCAATAAATTTATTATGATGCACAGTTGCCTTCCTAGTGATGTAATTCAAATTTTTGTTTTACTTTTTTAAAATAAAGTTATTTAAAATTAATGAGACATCAACTCATGTTTATTTCGCATCAACATTATCCAATATAAGTGCAAAAATGTGAAACGTGTCATGAAAGACATTAGCGACTCTATTAAAAGAACAAAATACAACTGCATATCAGTATCTAAAATGTGTAATGTAGGGAACAAGGAAGCTTGAATTATAAGATTTCTTTTTTGTTTTAAATTAAAAATTATTTAAAGTACGCCTTTTGTGTGAAGGTATAATAATACAGATACATAGACGCATATTTTGTTGCCATTTATATACATTTGAGAAAAATGAAAAGTAAGAAATAAGGAAAAATACAAATTAATTTTGTTCAAAATTGATATCAAATACAGGTATTACTTAGAATTTAATTATCTTAATAAATGATATTCGTTTTAAGATGCCAGAAGTGACTTCTAACCTGAAAGATCGTCAAGGCTGATAATTTTGTTCATCAACTGTGTAGACAGAATAACCTCGTCAAATACAGGTACATTCCCTCCGACCAGACCTGTGCTACCACCTTGGGGAACCACAGCAATCTTTCTCTCGTTACAATACTTTAATATGGCTGACACCTCCTCTGTAGTCTTTGGGCGCAAAACAACCTGACTCATTCCTATAGTTATACAAATATATTTGTATATTACTTATATTTTAGTTTAATTCTACAACTACTTGCCTTGCTCCTAAAATTCCAAAGTCCAATCATTTATAACAATAGTAATACCGGTCTCATTAAAATTTCTATCTATGTACATGTATAATGCAGTTGAAACTGAATCTAGGAATATATATATAATACACCTAGATTATAACAACAATCAAATAAACATTCAGATCTATTTAAAATCTGAAACTCGTAATAGCCGTCTAGACTCGCTTAACGGAAACTGAAACTAAATTTAATCTAGACATATTTCAATTTCATCAATGTATAATAGAATATACTTATACTCGAAATGATTTGCATACGTTCTGGAAATAAAATAAAAACAAAAAGTCCAGTTTTATTAACTAATACTGTAACTACACTTCCAATACACAAAGAATAAAAAACAAACAAACCGATATATGTCCAAATCTCAATCCAAAGCAAAGTAAAACTTTGAAACTTAAATTAAGATGAACTGTTAGTTGAAGTGCGCTTCAAACAGGGGAGTGTGGTTGAGTGCTGCAGAAGGTAGGTAAGCGCCTCTGTTTAGCTAGCTGTATCAGACATGTAAGTGAAAGGAAGGTGAAAGTATGGAACATCAAATACTAATATATCCAGGGTAATTTTGAAATGGGAAACAAGCTGTGGATGGAGTTAATAGTTAGTTAAATTCAAATACAAATGCATTTACCTTTATATATTTTGAGCCAGTCTGTAACACTAATGAATCATTTAATACACGACCTGGTATGATCTTTTCAAACACGTTTAAATCGGAATCGTTCAGAATAGCAAATTGTCCTCTCTTCAAATGTGGGTATCTCTTGCTCGTCAGCTGAACAGTTCAATTGTATCTACTCAAGCTGAAACATCTTCTGTTGGTTAAATTTAAATTCTTCTTGAGGCAGTTAAGAAAACAATAAACGTCCCTTGATAGTTTTTGATACTTCATAATCGTTCATAACTTAAAACAAAACAACACTTTCTTTAAACTTTAAAACAAATTACTCCTACATATCGGTTTGTTATGTCTACTGCAAAATCATTACTTCTTTTTGACCCTCTTTGGTATAGTGTGGTATGTTCACTGGAGGTTAGGTTAAATCACTAAGACATTTATCTATATAGTACAGAGGTACAAATGGGGGTTCATTTCCTCGCAAATGTTTATTCCTGATAAAATAACAGCCTAAACCGATCCAAATCTAAAACAAACATACCAGTCATTGTTCAAAAGACAATCCTAAATGTTAACCACATACATACCAGTCCATGTCAAAACCACAATCTCAAAAGTAAACTTGAACTGGCAAAAGTACGCCAAACATGTAAATTGAACCAAGGAAATAGGTGTGGTTGCTCTGGAAGGTGGAAGGGTATATGCCCCCTATCAGGCTTGTGACATCAGACAAGTGTGAAATCCCAAATGAAAATGGAGGGATTTGGAACTATGGGAAGTGGAATATAATGGAATAATTTTTTATATAGAGGTCATACTTCAGACACACCCAGTTTTACATTCCTGGTTGAATTTTGTGTGTTTTAACTAAATTTGTCAGTTTTAAAGTTTTTACTTTTTCTTTATTATTTTGATGCTTAACCTACCAGAGCACCCGGCCTCACTTCTCTGGTGGAAGTTCAATTGTTTAACCTAGTTTGTCAGTTTCAAATGTTTCACTTTGCTTCTAGATTTGATTTGGACATGGATAAGTATGTTTGATTTTGACTTGTTTTACATTATTTTGATGGTGGTCATAATCTCTTTCAGGTTCTTGATAAGCATAGACTTGCAATATCCCTTGGTTAACAATTTATTTGTATGCACATCTATATTTATTGTTCTTTGGTATTGTACATGGATTGCTATATATATATTAGAATATATAACTGTTAATGAAAAGTCATTCAAATTTTCATTGGTGTCTACCAAAACAAAACTGAACTCGTAACATTTCAAATTATATTATTAATATATATTATATAGATTATTGTCCTAATGGACTATCACAGTTCATTTAAATTTTTGTAACAAGTTTGACAAACACTATTCTGACTGTAACTGATAATATGACTAGACACTACATGTACTGGTTAATATGTTGACATATATTGATTTGATTTTTGGTCCAATGTACATTTTGCTCAGTAAAAGAGGTAGCTGATACAGTAAAACATGTTTATAACAAAGCCCCAGGGACTCTATTTTTAACTTTGTGATATAGTGACTTTGTTATATTGTTATATAGTGACTTCGCTATATTGTTATATAGAGACTTATATAGAGAAATGGTCAAGCTAAATAATTGACTTCATTATATCCATGTATTCGTTTTAAGTGTGTTCATTATATTTGTGTTTTACTGTATATAACATACATCTTCATGACTAGTATACCTTTACGAACTAATAACGACCTGAGGAAAATGAAAACTCTAGAAACGTTTTTTGGCAATTAAAAAGGGGCAATTAACCCCACAATACTTTGTCCAAATAAACTGTTATCATAAATAACTATAAATATAAGTACCATATAGATGTTTGTATTATAATCATCATGTCAGATTGTATTTTATACATTTATTGCCTTTGAGTGAGGGAGATATGAACATCTCCCTCAAACAAAGGCAATAAATTGTTTATTATACCGAACGATAACCATGGTAATAAGAAAGGCAGAAACAAAGAAAAATATTTTTTAAAAAGACAGAGTGAAAGCACCATTCCTTCTCGGATTCATTGCTTTTTCTCCTATCGGAACTCATCGGAGGCAAACGCTAGAACGTTGTGACCGATTCTCCGTCGATGATGTCATATCATTGTGACGTCATGTGTGTTCCGAAGGGGTAGGATATGATGTTTTCAGAGGGATACACGATGTTTTCTCCACCCTGATTACATGATCCAACGATCCAATCAAATTACAGATAGTATCATATTTTTCCAATGACTGAGGTATTATAAATAGAATTGTAATATTGAAGTTTCTGCAGCATTTGAAAGTCTTATCTTAAGCTAAATGCATGCTACAAAGATGTTTCATGAATAAGTTTTATCACTGCAGTACATGTCAGATAGCTGAATTGATAAGTTATTATGAAAAAAATGATATATACATATTATATACACAGTGTGTATGTACAACCCTCAGTATCAGGTCGAGTCCTTTTTTCGTAGTCGTATCACTACGAGTCGCGCTTGCGCGACGAGTAGTGATACAGCTACGAAAAAAGGACGAGACCTGATACGAAGGGTTGTACATACACACTGTGTATATGATATTTTTATCTAACATTTCCTATTAGATAATTAAAATAATAAAAACCCATTACTTTATGTGAAAAAAAAAACATTTTAACACAGAAAACCACTGAACTATGTTATGACATGTTTTGTAGTAATGAAGTCATTGTTTACATTTGACAAATCGGAGATTCCACAATGACGTCACAATGAGAAGTGCCATATACTTTACCGCCAATGTTGTATCACAGTGTGGTGATACAAGATTCTGTTTCACGCGTGTTCGATAAAACTTGTATTTCATCAAATACAGACAGAAAAACTAGTCTAATGTTAGATAAACTTTTGTATCACACTAATACATTGTTCATTCTAGAAGAGAACTATGGATCCATTAATCCCTTATTTTGCCAAATGACGACAAATCTTATAGGAGTCATATTTATCATTACACGAATGTAAAAATATTGAAAGTATGCCATTTTAGAGGAAAGATTTTGAAAATGACACATCTTAAAATATATCAGAAAAGATTAAGAACCATATTTATCCAAAACTCAACTAAAACTGAAATGAATGGCTTTGGTTGACCCACAAACATTATTTTGGTGGGACAAAATTATTATTTTGGTAGGACAAAATGATTAATTTGGGACAATGGTGCAAGGGCCCATTTCAGATTGAATACTATATATATATATATTATACATTTACCATTAATTATTACTGAATTTAAGTAAATGTTATTTACATGTATGTCTGACAAAAAGAGGGATACCTGAAAATGAATCATCCTAAGAGATGTAATTTATAAGAACGTGTTTGAACAATGATATCACACTAATAATTGCACATAATGCACCAAAAACTGCAAGAAAAACAATACAAAATTGTAAATATATAAAAATAAATGTCAATTCACAATCGTCTCTTGGATAAATAGCCCTGTAGGTTTATCAAAATCTGATGGTGGAGTGTCTATAAACACAGGCGAGTCTTATATAACCTAGAACAGTAATAATAGCATGATTTGTTTGTATATAATCACACCATCCTACACTTTATTTGTTAAAATCCCTGACATCAACATAGACTTGCTGTATACATTGCTATCAGGACCTGGTTGTTCCAAACTCTGTTAGCTGAATCAGTTGGTTACCTTAAATTTGTACATTGAAGTTTAGAAAATTACTCACAACTTTTATTATCAAATAGAAACAATTAAAGTAAAAACTGTATTTTTATTTCAAATATTTTTGGATTTTTTTAAAGTTCACTAAACATTTGATTAAGCTAACAGGGCTTTGAACAACAGGGTCTAGATCATGACCGACTTGTATATTACTAACTAATATACTACTTCCTGTCAGTCACTAGGCAACACTTTGTATGGATTTAGTATCCCATTTGGGTCCATTAAAGTTTTCATCTTTTTCATCAAACTAACTGCTGATTTAGATTTACTGTGGTATATAAAGTCTCTCTTCTTGAATCCAAGTCCATGTTCTGCGCTAATGCTGCCATGACAACCAGACACCCAGTCGTATATATAAGGCTCTATAAGATCCATCACATCCTGTCTATACTCTGAGGTTGTAAGATTAAGATGTAAATTACCTTAAAAGTAAAAACAGTTACAAATCAAATTTGAGGCACATAAGAGTAGCATCATCATACCAAAAATCATCTCAAAATCTGCAAGTGGGGAATACTTAAGTTGAATTGATAAATTACTGTATAATACTTATATTTCACTATGGTTTTATTTTCATTTTATTCATGGTCCAGTGTATTCCTGCGAAAATAAAACCGCCAAGGAAAAACATGGTAATTACAAGCCCATTAGCCATCATCAAACCACGAAAAATTTGACACAGTGAAAATAAAGCAATAACCAATGGGTGGGTCAAATACATTATATTCTCAACCACTATGTTTATGGGTAAAAGTGTGAAAAACTTTTGCTGAACTAACCAAAACCATTTTGCAACTTTAACTTACGTGATATGAATTTTAGCTGAATATTTAATATAAATAAACCTATTCTCAAAAGCAAGTTTAACATTTTTTTTGCGACTATTTTGACCTCATGAAACATGATTGTGAAAGTTAATATCATGCTAATAAAAGTTGGTTTACAATATATAAATGTGATAACTTACCATCACCTACATGACCATATCCTATCACACGTATAGTTACTGCCCCTGCTCGCTCACGCATGGCTTCTACTAAACCGTAAAACTTGGATAACGGTAGAGACACATCATACTTATAATTATACCCATCATGTATCAATGCCTCAGCTACCCTTTCTCTTAGACCCCAGATATTCTGTAAAATACAAGGTTTTTCTAAAATAACATTTTTAGAGCTCATATTCAGTATTTCTCAACATTTCAGTACACTTAGCATCCTTTTTATTACAAATTTACAACACGAGTGCTGTAATACAAGATAAATTTTGTATAGTCTTTGTTAGGCTTTTAAAATTTTAACTTTTTTAAAGATTGAACTTAGTTCAATCTGAACCTTCAAATTTGCCTATAAAAACATATATATTCCTATCAAAATTTTGAAATTCAAGTTACCTCTCTTTGTTTCAGTATCTATCCAAGTGCATACACAATAAGTTATACAGCCAGGGTTTTTTGGCAGGTTACACATCCACATGTACCCTGTCAACGGTTTATGTACCCTAGGCAGCAGACAAATGGTACATTGATCTTTGACAGGGTACATGGGGCCGTGTTACCTGTCAAAACCCTGTATAACGTTTTTGTCACTATTCAAAGCGGTACCAGTTGGTTTGTTTAACTTAGATTCTGTATTCTTTGTGACAAATGTACATTGTTGCCATGTTTGTTTAGCGTAACTTGAGTTTCCGTATCTACAAGTTACTTCTCTTTTACCACTAAACGTCATGTGTACATCGGCAGAATTTCGAACATAGTTCTATGTACCCTGGCAAGTTAACCAATCATTCTGCAAGATATTTCTTAAATGGGTGACAATATACGATAAAGCTCAGGGCTCACTTGCTATGCTACATCTTTCAAATACCATATAGTGGGTTATTTTTGTACTACAGTATGCAGTGGATATTTAAATACCTGTATTTTAGCTGGTTCTGTAGCAACAGTTCCATTTTCAACAAGTCCAGCTTCCATCAGATGTGCTAAAAATCTATCCAACTTCTCCTTGTCATGGTCGCCATCAGAACCAGAGGTTTCAATAAGGACATAGAATGGATAGTCCTCGATTGGGTTTAATAGATTTAAATGTTCTTTTACTGTTGACATAGAGGCGGCATCCATGAATTCAAATGCTGACAAAATCTCTGCTAGCTGTTGCTTGCTCTCTTTAAATGTGTCCAGAACTCGGGTAAAGTTGTTACAACCTGCACAAGATAGAATTGTGTACACTATGAATATTATTACCGTAATCAAACATTCATGAAAACATATATAAACACATACTAGTAGTAATGCAAAAGCTTTATATAAAGTTGTACATGTAATAAAACATTAACACAAGCTCTACTGTCTAAATCATCATTTCTCCGACAATAAATCATGCTTTATTTCTATAGAAAATCCAATAAACTTGAATAATGTTTAATATTATTCAATACTTGTACCTTGACATGATAATATAGGGTTATTGAACTGATATTGTGAAATATTGTCCCGAGTTGAGCCGAAATTTGCACAAGCTTCGAGTGCAAATATCGAGTCAACGAGGGACAATATTTCACAACATCAGTTCAATAACCCTATTTTTAAATAGCTAAATAAATTTTGTTTACTTCCAACTAGTATATCATCTCAAAATACCATTTTTTCTTACAATACATAAAGATTGCACTAGTTCTTGTATACGGATATAAGAACTAGTGCAATACGACAACAACCCAATCATGACGTCGTCAGCCATGTAACAACAATCATATGACATCATAAATGACAGCGTCATGTGACAAAGCTTGCAATATGAAAAATTGATTCGGGAAACCTCGGACTGCAACAAAGTTTGCGTGCAAATAACGATATTTATTGCACGCTAACACCTTGGGATTTATCATTTAATTTCTATGTGATGCATATATTGCTATATAATAATAATATTCCTTTCACATATCTAAAATGTTGATATACATTTGAGTTGGAATAAAACAATCTGTAAAATGTAATTTTCATTTGTGTTTTATTTTCATGATTTGTTACTCACATGAATTTATGCAAAAATTTCTGATTTACAGTAATCTGGATATTTATCATTTTCCACAAATACAACTTTTGTTTATAAAACTTACCTAGAAATGCCACATTTACAGAGTTTGGTTTCTGTGGACATAAAATAGATACAGCAGTAACCACTCCAAGTGTTCCTTCTGAACCAATAAATAGATGTTTTAAATCATAACCAGTATTATCTTTTCTCAAGGTAGATAAACAATCTAAAACTTCACCATTTGCTAATACCTGTTAAAAGAAACAAACAACTTTAAAACCTGAAACAAAAATCATCAGAAATTCAGAGTTTAACAATTATTGCTTGAAAGACTAATTCAAATTTGATTTTTTTTTAACTCAGTTGATAGAGTGCTCTCTTTGTATGTGGAAGGTCATCACTCATGGGTTCAAACCCCAGATTGGGTATGATCAAGACTTGCAAATAGCTAGTGACTGTTCTTTCACAGAGCACTAGCATATTATGCCATATAGAAATTCAAGTTATGGGGTTCTTTAGAAGAGACATTAAAACCAATATCTCATGTCACGGAAGGCATGGCATGTTAAACAAGAGGCCCAAAAGGGCCTGTAACGCTCACCTGGATCTATTGGACTTCTGTGATAGTTGAAATTGACTTACTGATTTCAGAGAAGTCATTTAAGTAATGTTTACAGAGGCACGAAGAAACACACCGCAACACAACAACCTCAGTTGGCCTTTGGCCGGGTGAGCTGAAAACATACCATCTCACTTAAACCATAAACCTAGTTGATGACCAAACTTTTACTTTCTATGTTTCAAATTTGAACGAAATCAGTCAATAAAATAAAATAAATCTGAAAAGGAATATTATGCGCTTTGGCTATTTATAGTAATGGCAACCATCTTGGAAATGGAACGGCAACACCAAACAAAAATTTTACTCCTTACCACTCAAGGACATTCCACATAAAATTTGGTTGAAATTGGCCCAGCAGTTTCAGAGGAGAAGATTTTCAAAGAATCATGCTAAAAAATACATCTAATTTGCATATTCCGCTAATATCGTAGCAACGAAAATTTTTACGGAAAAACCCGTTTTATATGTTAAATGGCCAGACATCTACTTTCTATATTTCAAATTTGAATGAAATCGGCCCACAAATAAATCTGAAACAACAAATTATGTGTTTTTGCTATTTATAGTAACAGCAGCCATCTTGGATAAGGGGCGGCTAAACCGAACACAATTTTTACTCATTACCACCCAAGGACCTTCCACAACAAATTTGGTTCAAATTGGCCCAGCAGTTTCAGAGAAGAAGATTTTCAAAGAATCATGCTAAAAATACACCTAATTTGCATATTCCGCTAATATCGTAGCAACGAAAATTTTTACGGAAAAACCCGTTTTATATGTTAAATGGCCAGACATCTACTTTCTATATTTCAAATTTGAATGAAATCGGCCCACAAATAAATCTGAAACAACAAATTATGTGTTTTTGCTATTTATAGTAACAGCAGCCATCTTGGATAAGGGGCGGCTAAACCGAACACAATTTTTACTCATTACCACCCAAGGACCTTCCACACAAATTTGGTTCAAATTGGCCCAGCAGTTTCAGAGAAGAAGATTTTCAAAGAATCATGCTAAAAATACACCTAATTTGCAAATTCCGCTAATATCGTAGCAACCAAAATTTTTACGGAAAAACCCGTTTTATATGTTAAATGGCCAGACATCTACTTTCTATATTTCAAATTTGAATGAAATCGGCCCACAAATAAATCTGAAACAACAAATTATGTGTTTTTGCTATTTATAGTAACAGCAGCCATCTTGGATAAGGGGCGGCTAAACCGAACACAATTTTTACTCATTACCACCCAAGGACCTTCCACAACAAATTTGGTTCAAATTGGCCCAGCAGTTTCAGAGAAGAAGATTTTCAAAGAATCATGCTAAAAATACACCTAATTTGCATATTCCGCTAATATCGTAGCAACGAAAATTTTTACGGAAAAACCCGTTTTATATGTTAAATGGCCAAACATCTACTTTCTATATTTCAAATTTGAACGAAATCGGCCCACAAATAAATCTGAAACAACAAATTATGTGTTTTTGCTATATATAGTAACAACAGCCATCTTGGATAAGGGGCAAAACCGAACACAATTTTTACTCATTACCACCCATGGACCTTCCACAACAAATTTGGTTCAAATTAGCCCAGCAGTTTCAGAGAAGAAGATTTTCAAAGAATCATGCTAAAAATACACCTAATTTGCATATTCCGCTAATATCGTAGCAACGAAAATATTTACGGAAAAACCCGTTTTATATGTTAAATGGCCAGACATCTACTTTCTATATTTCAAATTTGAACTAAATCGGCCCACAAATAAATCTCAAACAACAAATTATGTGTTTTTGCTATTTATAGTAACAGCAGCCATCTTGGATAAGGGGCGGCAACACCGAACACAATTTTTACTCATTACCACCCAAGGACCTTCCACACCAAATTTGGTTCAAATTGGCCCAGTAGTTTCAGAGGAGAAGATTAAAGTTTACGGACGGACGGACTGACGGACTGACGGACTGACGGACTGACGGATTGACGGACGCTTTATCATGCCATAAGCTCACATGGCTTCGCCAGGTGAGCTAAAAACCATAACTGCACATAACCATGAGCGCACTGCAAAGGTAAAACTTTCCACAACTTCACATTTAGCTGGTGACATCTTGATATAAGTGAAATATTCTTGACTAAGAAATATGCTGTTAGAAACACTAGTTCCCTCTCTGATTTGCTTTTACAAATTTAAAATCAATGTCTTTTTTGAACCGTGAGTTCTCTTGAACATCATTGTTATAATTTTCAAGATCTGATTCATTTCATATGAATAATATACCATATACACATTTCTCATAAACTCAGATTGAAGCACTTTTTGACCTAAGAAATTTTTAACCGGAAGGTCCGTTATTCATAATCTCATGACTCAACTAAGTTTTCTTATTTGTTCAAGTTGAATAATTTGCGAAAACTATAATTGTTAATAACTTTTAAAAGAATACATACTTGTTTTTTTTTTAAATTTAACAAGCAACTTCAGTGAATTAGGATCTGCAGTCAGTAGGAAATTTTTGTGATTCGTAATACTTTCAAAGGTCCATAACTCCTTGGAAAATAGGCTAACCAACTTGGGTTAATAAAATGTGCATTACCTATCAAGCTTATGGTTGATGCTTTGCACCAAGTTTCATGAAAAAGTGCTTCAGAGTTTTGGAGAATTACTCTGGGCAAGAAGTGTCTGGAGTACTCTGGAATGGAAGGACCAAACATCAAATTTAATAGCCCCCTCTTTCTGTAAAAGGTGGGGGATAACAGATGAAAAAAATTCTGTATTCTTACTTACAACTTCTAAGCCAAGAACACTTCCGTGTAATGAGCCATATCTCAGAAGTCTTAGACCCCCAGCATTAGTTGCTATGTTACCACCAATATGGCAGCTTCCTTTTGCACCAAGGTCATAGGGCATGGTTAAATTGTATCCTGACACATGATCTTCTAATGTTTGTAATACACATCCAGCTTGACAGACTAAAACACCTGAAATTATAGAGATATGTTTCTATATTCTGTGCAGTGTTATCATGCAATCATTTAAGTCTAATAAATAGCTATAAACATTCACATCCCTTTTAGTACTAGTTCAAGGATCCTTTAAATTAGAAAAACAGGCATCACATCATGCAAATATGTGAAGAAATTCTTATGGTACAATAAATATTAGAAATTCAAAAGTTACAATTTTGTACCAAATTTATTCAAATTAGAAAATATCTCCAAAATATTTGGGAAAATCATGTTTTGAACATGGGGAATGGGGCCCATTTTTTTGCCCCAAATTAAGCTTATTGACAGTCCTTTTTTCTACTATTATGTTAAGAAAGAAAAAAAGAAAGAAAGAAAGAATGAATGAATGTATTGACTGAACAGTGTGCTAATTTAAGTAGATGTCAGTTTTCTTTCACAAAAAAACCCACTAAGCAAAACACTTGACATCAGTGTCCACTTACCTGAGAGATCGTCAAGGCTAATGATATTGTTCATCAGCTGTGTAGATAATACAACTTCATCAAATACAGGTACACTACCCCCTACAAGTCCAGTATTACCACCCTGAGGGGCCACCGCAATCTTCCTCTCGTTACAATACTTTAATATGGCTGACACCTCCTCTGTAGTCTTTGGACGCAAGACAACCTGACTCATTCCTGTAGTTATAAATACATATTTAATATTAATACAAATAAATTTGTAAATAATTAATTTTTTTATTTGAATCATTCACATACCATCAGGTCATAAAAGTAATTTTTTTTAGTTCCAATTTATGGTAATTTTGATATGTTTTCTTTCATATTACGTCATAACAAGAGGCCCAATAGGGCCTGTACCGCTCACCTGGGCCGTTAACAGCACAAAAACACAATAAATACTACATTTAAGGAGCAATAACTCTGATGTGGATATTTAGATATTTATGAAACTTGCTACTCGCATCTGTGACCTTGACCTTCGAACCAATGACCATAATCTATATATCAAAATGATGATTACATCAATACCAACAATATTCTAATATACATGCCTATACAAAAAGTTCATAGTTTTCGAGATAATGAATCTTTTTGGTATTGTTTTGCAACCGTGACCTTGACCTTTGGACCCATGACCTTTTTCTATACATCAAAAAGATCGTTGTATTAATACCTACAATATTCTAATATAAATGTCTTTTTATAAAGTTTAGAGTTTTCAAGATAATTAACAATTTTGGTATTGTTTTGCATCTGTGACCTTGACCTTTGGACCCATGACCTTTTTCTATACATCAACATGATCGTTGTATCAATACCTACAACATTCTAATATACATGCCTATACAAAAAGTTAATAGTTTTCAAGATAATGAACCATTTCAGTATTCTTTCGCATCTGTGACCTTGACCTTTATACCAATGACCGAAATCTATAATCAAAATGATTGTTACATCAAAACCAAGAACATTCCAATATACATGCCTATACAAAAAGTTTATAGTTTTCAAGATAATTAACGATTTTGGTATTGTTTTGCTACTGTGACCTTGACCTTTGGACCTATGACCTTTTTCTATACATCAAAATGATCGTTGCATCAATACCTACAACATTCTAATATACATGCCTATACAAAAAGCTTATAGTTTTAAAGATATTGAACCATTTCAGTATTCTTTCGCATCTGTGACTCTGACCTTTAAACCAATGACCTAAATCTATATATCAAAATGATCGTTACATCAAAACCAACAACATTCCAATATACATGTCTATACAAAAAGTTTATAGTTTTGAAGATAATTAACGATTATGGTATTGTTTTGCTACTGTGACCTTGACCTTTGGACCCATGACCTTTTTCTATACATCAAAATGATCATTGTATCAATATCTACAACATTCTAATATACATGCTTATACAAAAAGTTTATAGTTTACAAGATAATGAACTATTTCAGTATTCTTATGCATCTGTGACCTTGACCTTTGAACCAATGACCTTAATCTATATATCAAAATGATTGTTACATCAAAACCAAGAACATTCCAATATACATGCCTATACAAAAAGTTTATAGTTTTCAAGATAATTAACGATTTTGGTATTGTTTTGCTAATGTGACCTTGACCTTTGGACCCATGACCTTTTTTCTATACATCAAAATGATCGTTGTATCTATACCTACAACATTCTAATATACATGCCTATACAAAAAGTTAATAGTTTTCAAGATAATGAACCATTTCAGTTTTCTTTCGCATCTGTGACCTTGACCTTTGCACCAATGACCTTAATCTATATATCAAAATAATCATTACATCAATACCAACAATATTCTAATATACATGCCTATATAAAAAGTTTATAGTTTTCGAGATAATAAACAATATTAGAAAAGTAAAAAATTAGGTCATGACCTTCATAATTGACCTTGACACCATTTTGAAGGTAATAACAAGAATATGTCAAAACTGAAAACCCCATGTCATTATCTGGTCATATAGTCAAGTTATAACAATTTAAAAATATTTTACGATTTTTGCAAATTTAAACGCAAAAACGCGTAACCTATTTTTAAACCAAATTTCATGAAATGAACAAACGTAAAGGTTAAGACTATGTAGAATCCAAATATCACATCAGTTTTTGCCTCCAATGAGTGGTTCAAGAGAAGAAGATTTTTTGAGGTTTTGTCTATTTTTAGTAACAGCGGCCATCTTGGATATTCGATCGTCATGATTTGAACAAACTATAGTTAGACTCTGTCAAGGACCTTCCATGGCAAATTTGGTTTCATTTGGCCCAGTAGTTTCGGAGGAGAAGATTAAAGTTTACTGACGCACGCACGGACGCACGCACGCACGCCTCGCCATGCCATAAGCTCACATGGCCTTTGGCCAGGTGAGCTAAAAATTGAAACTATCATGATTGTCTTTCTGTTGTACAGGAAGGAGAAAAAATGCAGGGTAGGACCAGGACCTCCCTCGCTTTAAGCGATTGCTCTACCAACTGAGCTAGTAGTTAAATTCTTCCAGCCTGTTATTTTCTCCGACCTTCTCACATGGGAAACCTCCCCCAAATTCCCTCAGATTAACTTTATAAGTTTATATGGCCTGCAATATGCCAATCCACCTTCTCTGATGGCCATTCCGGCCAAGAAACTGTAAAGGAAGAAAAAATGCAGGGATCTCCCGCACTATAGGCAAGTGCTCTACAAACTGAGCTACCCAGACCACGACACTGTACATCCTGAAAATGGCAATATGTATATATATCCTAACTAACAGAAAGAGATTTAGATTTAAAGAGAGAGAGAGATCAAGGACAAACCTTTGCATGTCTTAAGCCAGTCTGTATTGTATCCATCTAGTTCTGATATGTCTGTTAAGACACGACCTGGCATGATGCTTTCAAACAATTTTAAATCTGCATCATTCAAAGTAGCATATTGTCCTCTCTTCAGATTTGGATACCTCTTACTCGTCAGTTCAACGTTGCATTTGACTCTACTGGTACTAAACAATCTAGAATAACTTAAATGAAGATTTCCATTTTGATGGTGTCGACAGTGTCGACAATATTGTACCAGCTTCTGAAACTGCTGCATTGCAACTGCCATGACTAGCCTACCCAGAAACAAGAGAGTTCAGGACTTCATGAAATATCGGTTAAAAATTAATTCTAGAGTGTCAGAACGGGTGATTTAGTCAAATGAGACATCAGTCCTGGTTTCTTCTCTGCGTGAAAGATGTGTCAGTGTGTCATTCCTGATAAAACTGATAAGAACAGTAACCTTGATTTACGTGAACTAAGAGTACATGGGCGTCGCCATATTCATTTTGTTGCTGTCGGATATAAATCCCTCCTTAACAAGAGCACCTGAACAGCTAACTCGGCAGTTGATCACCAGCTAGCTATAGGTACTAAGTTGAAACAGGCACAATTTGCAAGAATGTTGCAATATATAATATTTCCCAAAATTATTTATCGGATATAAATCAATATCTTTTAAATTATCAACTGGAACAATTAATTTTAGACACCCTTATTAATGACATGATATATACTGCTGGGCAAAAAAGTACACTACATTTTTTGTTCGATGCTTATTGCAATATAAAACACCTATATATTTAAACATAAAATATTCAACTTTCTTGAAATGAATTCGAAGTCACTAGCTTCCACACTAATGCCAACCTGTTAGTCGACCACATCCCATGGGTAAGATAAGCCCCGAAAATGGAACGGGAAATGAACCCTGAAAATGCAGTCGCCAACAAGGAAACCCGTGGCACCTCCAAATACCAGTGAGAATCGGTTGTCTTAATATACATGCATGGTACACATGTACAGTACATTGTTTTATCACTGCTAGGGAGCGTCTATTCACCTATGGTGTAGGACACTTTGTGTTTTATATAATGATAATCGCCAGTCATTGAGTTTTACCACTGCTATGACTGAAAAACCAATACATGTCCAAATCACAATTCCAAAGAAAAGTTAAAACTTTGAAACTTGCAAATTTGGTTAAACAAGTAAACTGGATGCTTCGGAAAGGTAAGCGCCTTCTGTTTAGCTAGCTACATCCACCACGTGTCTGATCAAAAATTGGGAATGAAAGAGAAATAGAATTATGGGGCGTCAAATATATACATGGTAATTTTGGATACACAGGCATCATACATGTCAACAATATCCCTGGATCAACAATTTAAATCGTTGATCAAGGGATATTGCAACCATAGGCTTATCAGGGCCTTCGAAAATTTTAGTGGCAGTTATCACAGTATTGTGTCTCTGTGTCCAGGATTGCTCTGGTTATATTTGACGTCCCATAGTTCCATGTTCCTTTCACACTAAATATTGAATACACACGTGGTGGGTGTAGCTAGCTAAACAGTAGGTGCTTACCTTTCCCTTTTGGAAGTTCACATGTTTAACCTAGTTCGTCAGTTTCAACGTTTTTACTTTGACTTCCGGATTCTGATTTGGGCATGGTTTAGTACGTTTGTTTTTGATTGCGAAACAAATGCATAATAAGCAGGAAGAAGTGAATATATTGCTGCATAGAAAAAGAAAGTTGACAGTAGAAATTTTTAACTCATCACATTTTTCACGCAGCATCAAATGTAGCCTTTCCTTGGTGTCATAATTGAGGTGCAAGTCTAAATATGAAGACAGAATTTGTCTAAAATACCTGACATAAAGGAGAGTTTTTCTTATGGTAAAAGATCTAATTGGCGAGGGGATGCCACATTGGAGTTTTGGTTGCTCAACAGTAACATTATTTTAATAGTAGATGATTACCTTTAACGTCAATGCGACAAAACACAATCATATTTATCCTTTAACTGTTACTGTGTCAAATTAAAAAGTAAAATGGATTAGATGACCTTAAAGAAAACAGTCGTGAAAAGGTGCAATGCTTTTGATGTTTATGTACACATTAGAAAAATTGTACTAACACTTTTAGGGGTTCAAGTAAGATACCAGTGTTTTGATCTTCCGACATCTTCTGACCTAGTGTATTAGAAAGGGACTATTTATATCACAGCTCGGTAATCCTTTTTAGTACTTCAGTGTAGGTACAACATACCATAAATAACCAGAATAAGTGACACGTAGAATTTGCTATGGATGTTGGAGTGGAGTGATTGTATTTTACGCTCCAGTCAAGATTGTTCTACTTATATTGAAGTCTTTGGGGGTCTTTGGAAGTATGTGCTGAGGTGTTGGTGTTGTTATGGGTCCGTTATTGCACCACTTGTAGTGTAATCCCATCGATTGTCAAACAATCATGCATAAGGCAGGTGTAGATAGCTAAACAGTTGCTCGTCCTTCCGAAGCATCCGACCTCACTTACCTGGTGGATATGTTAAACATTGTTTATTGTCTTTTGTCATATTGAATGATGCAATTTAAAAATGGTATATATGACAGTATCACTTCAAATGTTTGAATCTGACTGTTTTCAGAGTATTTTCTTTGCTATTGGTATTGTAAATTGACTATGGACCGGTATTCTTTCAAAGTTTTTACTTTGCTTTTGTGAATGTGTTTTGTTCGTGAACCGGTATGTTTGTGTTTGCTTGTTTGCAAAGTTTTTACTTTACTTTTGGGATTGTGATTTGACCATGGACCGGTATGTTTGTGTTTGCTAGTTTCAAAGATTTTACTTTGCTTTTGGGGTTGTGATTTGATCATGAACCGGTATGTTTGTGTTTGCTAGTTTCAAAGTTTTTACTTTACCTTTGGGATTGTGATTTGGTAATGAACCGATATGTTTGTGTTTGCTTGTTTGCAAAGTTTTTACTTTGCTTTTGGGATTGTGATTTGATCATAAACCGATATGTTTGTGTTTGCTAGTTTCAAAGTTTTTACTTTACCTTTGGGATTGTGATTTGGTAATGAACCGATATGTTTGTGTTTGCTTGTTTGCAAAGTTTTTACTTTACCTTTGGGATTGTGATTTGATCATAAACCGGTATGTTTGTGTTTGCTAGTTTCAAAGTTTTTACTTTACCTTTGGGATTGTGATTTGGTAATGAACCGATATGTTTGTGTTTGCTTGTTTGCAAAGTTTTTACTTTACCTTTGGGATTGTGATTTGATCATAAACCGGTATGTTTGTGTTTGCTAGTTTCGAAGTTTTTACTTTGCTTTTGGGGTTGTGATTTGGTAATGAACCGGTATGTTTGTGTTTGATTGGTACTTTGGGATTGTGATTTGATCATAAACCGGTATGTTTGTGTTTGATTGGTACTTTGGGATTGTGATTTGATCATAAACCGGTATGTTTGTGTTTGCTAGTTTCGAAGTTTTTACTTTGCTTTTGGGGTTGTGATTTGGTAATGAACCGGTATGTTTGTGTTTGATTGGTACTTTGGGATTGTGATTTGATCATAAACCGGTATGTTTGTGTTTGCTAGTTTCAAAGATTTTACTTTGCTTTTGGGGTTGTGATTTGATCATGAACCGGTATGTTTGTGTTTGCTAGTTTCAAAGTTTTTACTTTGCTTTTGGGGTTGTGATTTGATCATGAACCGGTATGTTTGTGTTTGCTAGTTTCGAAGTTTTTACTTTGCTTTTGGGATTGTGATTTGATCATGAACCGGTATGTTTGTGTTTGATTGGTACTTTGGGATTGTGATTTGATCATAAACCGGTATGTTTGTGTTTGATTGGTACTTTGGGATTGTGATTTGATCATAAACCGGTATGTTTGTGTTTGCTAGTTTCAAAGATTTTACTTTGCTTTTGGGGTTGTGATTTGATCATGAACCGGTATGTTTGTGTTTGCTAGTTTCAAAGTTTTTACTTTACCTTTGGGATTGTGATTTGGTAATGAACCGATATGTTTGTGTTTGCTTGTTTGCAAAGTTTTTACTTTGCTTTTGGGATTGTGATTTGATCATAAACCGATATGTTTGTGTTTGCTTGTTTGCAAAGTTTTTACTTTGCTTTTGGGGTTGTGATTTGATCATAAACCGGTATGTTTGTGTTTGCTAGTTTCGAAGATTTTACTTTATTTTTGGGATTGTGATTTGATCATGAACCAGTATGTTTGTGTTTGCTAGTTTCGAAGATTTTACTTTACTTTTGGGGTTGTGATTTGATCATGAACCGATATGTTTGTGTTTGATTGGTACTTTGGGATTGTGATTTGATCATAAACCGGTATGTTTGTGTTTGATTGGTACTTTGGGATTGTGATTTGATCATAAACCGGTATGTTTGTGTTTGCTAGTTTCAAAGATTTTACTTTGCTTTTGGGGTTGTGATTTGATCATAAACCGGTATGTTTGTGTTTGATTGGTACTTTGGGATTGTGATTTGGTAATGAACCGGTATGTTTGTGTTTGATTGGTACTTTGGGATTGTGATTTGATCATAAACCGGTATGTTTGTGTTTGATTGGTACTTTGGGATTGTGATTTGATCATAAACCGGTATGTTTGTGTTTGCTAGTTTCAAAGATTTTACTTTGCTTTTGGGGTTGTGATTTGATCATGGACCGGTATGTTTGTGTTTGCTAGTTTCAAAGTTTTTACTTTACCTTTGGGATTGTGATTTGATCATAAACCGATATGTTTGTGTTTGCTAGTTTCAAAGTTTTTACTTTACCTTTGGGATTGTGATTTGGTAATGAACCGATATGTTTGTGTTTGCTTGTTTGCAAAGTTTTTACTTTACCTTTGGGATTGTGATTTGATCATAAACCGGTATGTTTGTGTTTGATTGGTACTTTGGGATTGTGATTTGATCATAAACCGATATGTTTGTGTTTGCTAGTTTCAAAGTTTTTACTTTACCTTTGGGATTGTGATTTGGTAATGAACCGATATGTTTGTGTTTGCTTGTTTGCAAAGTTTTTACTTTACCTTTGGGATTGTGATTTGATCATAAACCGGTATGTTTGTGTTGCTAGTTTCAAAGTTTTTACTTTACCTTTGGGATTGTGATTTGATCATAAACCGATATGTTTGTGTTTGCTAGTTTCAAAGTTTTTACTTTACCTTTGGGATTGTGATTTGGTAATGAACCGATATGTTTGTGTTTGCTTGTTTGCAAAGTTTTTACTTTACCTTTGGGATTGTGATTTGATCATAAACCGGTATGTTTGTGTTTGCTAGTTTCAAAGTTTTTACTTTACCTTTGGGATTGTGATTTGGTAATGAACCGATATGTTTGTGTTTGCTTGTTTGCAAAGTTTTTACTTTACCTTTGGGATTGTGATTTGATCATAAACCGGTATGTTTGTGTTTGATTGGTACTTTGGGATTGTGATTTGATCATAAACCGATATGTTTGTGTTTGCTAGTTTCAAAGTTTTTACTTTACCTTTGGGATTGTGATTTGATCATAAACCGGTATGTTTGTGTTTGCTAGTTTCAAAGTTTTTACTTTACCTTTGGGATTGTGATTTGATCATAAACCGATATGTTTGTGTTTGCTAGTTTCAAAGTTTTTACTTTACCTTTGGGATTGTGATTTGATCATAAACCGGTATGTTTGTGTTTGCTAGTTTCAAAGTTTTTACTTTACCTTTGGGATTGTGATTTGGTAATGAACCGATATGTTTGTGTTTGCTTGTTTGCAAAGTTTTTACTTTACCTTTGGGATTGTGATTTGATCATAAACCGGTATGTTTGTGTTTGCTAGTTTCAAAGTTTTTACTTTACCTTTGGGATTGTGATTTGATCATAAACCGATATGTTTGTGTTTGCTAGTTTCAAAGTTTTTACTTTACCTTTGGGATTGTGATTTGATCATAAACCGGTATGTTTGTGTTTGCTAGTTTCAAAGATTTTACTTTACCTTTGGGATTGTGATTTGATCATAAACCGGTATGTTTGTGTTTGCTAGTTTCAAAGTTTTTACTTTACCTTTGGGATTGTGATTTGGTAATGAACCGATATGTTTGTGTTTGCTTGTTTGCAAAGTTTTTACTTTACCTTTGGGATTGTGATTTGATCATAAACCGGTATGTTTGTGTTTGCTAGTTTCAAAGTTTTTACTTTACCTTTGGGATTGTGATTTGGTAATGAACCGATATGTTTGTGTTTGCTTGTTTGCAAAGTTTTTACTTTACCTTTGGGATTGTGATTTGATCATAAACCGGTATGTTTGTGTTTGATTGGTACTTTGGGATTGTGATTTGATCATAAACCGATATGTTTGTGTTTGCTAGTTTCAAAGTTTTTACTTTACCTTTGGGATTGTGATTTGATCATAAACCGATATGTTTGTGTTTGCTAGTTTCAAAGTTTTTACTTTACCTTTGGGATTGTGATTTGATCATAAACCGATATGTTTGTGTTTGCTAGTTTCAAAGTTTTTACTTTACCTTTGGGATTGTGATTTGGTAATGAACCGATATGTTTGTGTTTGCTTGTTTGCAAAGTTTTTACTTTACTTTTGGGATTGTGATTTGGTAATGAACCGGTATGTTTGTGTTTGCTAGTTTCAAAGTTTTTACTTTACCTTTGGGATTGTGATTTGGTAATGAACCGATATGTTTGTGTTTGCTTGTTTGCAAAGTTTTTACTTTACTTTTGGGATTGTGATTTGGTAATGGACCGGTATGTTTGTGTTTGCTAGTTTCAAAGTTTTTACTTTGCTTTTGGGGTTGTGATTTGATCATGAACCGGTATGTTTGTGTTTGATTGGTACTTTGGGATTGTGATTTGATCATGAACCGGTATGTTTGTGTTTGATTGGTACTTTGGGATTGTGATTTGATCATGAACCGATATGTTTGTGTTTGCTTGTTTGCAAAGTTTTTACTTTACTTTTGGGATTGTGATTTGGTAATGAACCGGTATGTTTGTGTTTGCTAGTTTCAAAGTTTTTACTTTGCTTTTTGGGATTGTGATTTGATCATGAACCGGTATGTTTGTGTTTGCTAGTTTCAAAGTTTTTACTTTGCTTTTTGGGATTGTGATTTGATCATGAACCGGTATGTTTGTGTTTGCTAGTTTCAAAGTTTTTACTTTGCTTTTTGGGATTGTGATTTGATCATGAACCGGTATGTTTGTGTTTGCTAGTTTCAAAGTTTTTACTTTGCTTTTTGGGATTGTGATTTGATCATGAACCGGTATGTTTGTGTTTGATTGGTACTTTGGGATTGTGATTTGATCATGAACCGGTATGTTTGTGTTTGCTAGTTTCAAAGATTTTACTTTGCTTTTGGGGTTGTGATTTGATCATGAACCGGTATGTTTGTGTTTGCTAGTTTCAAAGTTTTTACTTTGCTTTTGGGGTTGTGATTTGGTAATGAACCGGTATGTTTGTGTTTGCTAGTTTCAAAGTTTTTACTTTGCTTTTGGGGTTGTGATTTGGTAATGAACCGGTATGTTTGTGTTTGCTAGTTTCAAAGTTTTTACTTTGCTTTTGGGGTTGTGATTTGGTAATGAACCGGTATGTTTGTGTTTGCTAGTTTCGAAGTTTTTACTTTGCTTTTGGGGTTGTGATTTGGTAATGAACCGGTATGTTTGTGTTTGCTAGTTTCAAAGTTTTTACTTTGCGTTTGGGATTGTGATTTGGTAATGAACCGGTATGTTTGTGTTTGCTAGTTTCAAAGTTTTTACTTTGCGTTTGGGATTGTGATTTGATCATGAACCAGTATGTTTGTGTTTGCTAGTTTCGAAGTTTTTACTTTGCGTTTGGGATTGTGATTTGGTAATGAACCGGTATGTTTGTGTTTGCTAGTTTCGAAGTTTTTACTTTGCTTTTGGGGTTGTGATTTGGTAATGAACCGGTATGTTTGTGTTTGATTGGTACTTTGGGATTGTGATTTGATCATAAACCGGTATGTTTGTGTTTGATTGGTACTTTGGGATTGTGATTTGATCATAAACCGGTATGTTTGTGTTTGCTAGTTTCGAAGATTTTACTTTGCTTTTGGGGTTGTGATTTGATCATGAACCGGTATGTTTGTGTTTGATTGGTACTTTGGGATTGTGATTTGATCATGAACCGGTATGTTTGTGTTTGCTAGTTTCGAAGATTTTACTTTGCTTTTGGGGTTGTGATTTGATCATGAACCGGTATGTTTGTGTTTGATTGGTACTTTGGGGTTGTGATTTGATCATAAACCGGTATGTTTGTGTTTGCTAGTTTCGAAGATTTTACTTTACTTTTGGGATTGTGATTTGATCATGAACCGGTATGTTTGTGTTTGCTAGTTTCGAAGTTTTTACTTTGCTTTTGGGGTTGTGATTTGGTAATGAACCGGTATGTTTGTGTTTGATTGGTACTTTGGGATTGTGATTTGATCATGAACCGGTATGTTTGTGTTTGATTGGTACTTTGGGATTGTGATTTGATCATGAACCGGTATGTTTGTGTTTGCTAGTTTCGAAGATTTTACTTTACTTTTGGGATTGTGATTTGATCATGAACCAGTATGTTTGTGTTTGCTAGTTTCGAAGATTTTACTTTACTTTTGGGATTGTGATTTTATCATGAACCAGTATGTTTGTGTTTGCTAGTTTCGAAGATTTACTTTGCTTTTGGGATTGTGATTTGATCATGAACCGATATGTTTGTGTTTGCTAGTTTCGAAGTTTTTACTTTGCGTTTGGGATTGTGATTTGGTAATGAACCAGTATGTTTGTGTTTGCTAGTTTCAAAGTTTTTACTTTGCGTTTGGGGTTGTGATTTGATCATGAACCAGTATGTTTGTGTTTGCTAGTTTCGAAGATTTTACTTTACTTTTGGGATTGTGATTTGATCATGAACCAGTATGTTTGTGTTTGCTAGTTTCGAAGATTTTACTTTACTTTTGGGATTGTGATTTTATCATGAACCGATATGTTTGTGTTTGCTAGTTTCGAAGTTTTTACTTTGCGTTTGGGATTGTGATTTGGTAATGAACCGGTATGTTTGTGTTTGCTAGTTTCGAAGATTTTACTTTGCTTTTGGGATTGTGATTTGATCATGAACCGATATGTTTGTGTTTGCTAGTTTCGAAGTTTTTACTTTGCGTTTGGGATTGTGATTTGGTAATGAACCGGTATGTTTGTGTTTGCTAGTTTCAAAGTTTTTACTTTGCGTTTGGGATTGTCATTTGGTAATGAACCGGTATGTTTGTGTTTGCTAGTTTCGAAGTTTTTACTTTATTTTTGGGATTGTGATTTGATCATGAACCAGTATGTTTGTGTTTGCTAGTTTCAAAGTTTTTACTTTATTTTTGGGATTGTGATTTGATCATGGACCGGTATGTTTGTGTTTGCTAGTTTCAAAGTTTTTACTTTATTTTTGGGGTTGTGATTTGATCATGAACCAGTATGTTTGTGTTTGCTAGTTTCGAAGATTTTACTTTACTTTTGGGGTTGTGATTTGATCATAAACCGGTATGTTTGTGTTTGATTGGTACTTTGGGATTGTGATTTGATCATGAACCGGTATGTTTGTGTTTGATTGGTACTTTGGGATTGTGATTTGATCATGAACCGGTATGTTTGTGTTTGATTGGTACTTTGGGATTGTGATTTGGTAATGAACCGGTATGTTTGTGTTTGATTGGTACTTTGGGATTGTGATTTGATCATGAACCGGTATGTTTGTGTTTGATTGGTACTTTGGGATTGTGATTTGGTAATGAACCGGTATGTTTGTGTTTGCTAGTTTCAAAGTTTTTACTTTGCGTTTGGGATTGTGATTTGGTAATGAACCAGTATGTTTGTGTTTGCTAGTTTCAAAGTTTTTACTTTTCTTTTGGGATTGTGATTTGGTAATGAACCGGTATGTTTGTGTTTGCTAGTTTCAAAGTTTTTACTTTGCTTTTTGGGATTGTGATTTTATCATGAACCAGTATGTTTGTGTTTGCTAGTTTCGAAGATTTTACTTTGCTTTTGGGATTGTGATTTGATCATGAACCGATATGTTTGTGTTTGCTAGTTTCAAAGTTTTTACTTTTCTTTTGGGATTGTGATTTGGTAATGAACCGGTATGTTTGTGTTTGCTAGTTTCAAAGTTTTTACTTTGCTTTTTGGGATTGTGATTTTATCATGAACCAGTATGTTTGTGTTTGCTAGTTTCAAAGTTTTTACTTTTCTTTTGGGATTGTGATTTGGTAATGAACCGGTATGTTTGTGTTTGCTAGTTTCAAAGTTTTTACTTTGCTTTTTGGGGTTGTGATTTGATCATGAACCGGTATGTTTGTGTTTGCTAGTTTCAAAGTTTTTACTTTTCTTTTGGGATTGTGATTTGGTAATGAACCGGTATGTTTGTGTTTGCTAGTTTCAAAGTTTTTACTTTGCTTTTTGGGATTGTGATTTTATCATGAACCAGTATGTTTGTGTTTGCTAGTTTCGAAGATTTTACTTTGCTTTTGGGATTGTGATTTGATCATGAACCGATATGTTTGTGTTTGCTAGTTTCGAAGTTTTTACTTTGCGTTTGGGATTGTCATTTGGTAATGAACCGGTATGTTTGTGTTTGCTAGTTTCAAAGTTTTTACTTTGCGTTTGGGATTGTCATTTGGTAATGAACCAGTATGTTTGTGTTTGCTAGTTTCAAAGTTTTTACTTTGCGTTTGGGATTGTCATTTGGTAATGAACCGGTATGTTTGTGTTTGCTAGTTTCAAAGTTTTTACTTTGCGTTTGGGATTGTCATTTGGTAATGAACCGGTATGTTTGTGTTTGCTAGTTTCAAAGTTTTTACTTTGCGTTTGGGATTGTCATTTGGTAATGAACCGGTATGTTTGTGTTTGCTAGTTTCAAAGTTTTTACTTTTCTTTTGGGATTGTGATTTGGTAATGAACCGGTATGTTTGTGTTTGCTAGTTTCAAAGTTTTTACTTTGCTTTTTGGGATTGTGATTTGGTAATGAACCGGTATGTTTGTGTTTGCTAGTTTCAAAGTTTTTACTTTTCTTTGGGATTGTGATTTGGTAATGAACCGGTATGTTTGTGTTTGCTAGTTTCAAAGTTTTTACTTTGCTTTTTGGGATTGTGATTTGGTAATGAACCGGTATGTTTGTGTTTGCTAGTTTCAAAGTTTTTACTTTTCTTTTGGGATTGTGATTTGGTAATGAACCGGTATGTTTGTGTTTGCTAGTTTCAAAGTTTTTACTTTGCGTTTGGGATTCTGATTTGGTAATGAACCGGTATGTTTGTGTTTGCTAGTTTCAAAGTTTTTACTTTGCTTTTTGGGATTGTGATTTGGTAATGAACCGGTATGTTTGTGTTTGCTAGTTTCAAAGTTTTTACTTTGCGTTTGGGATTCTGATTTGGTAATGAACCGGTATGTTTGTGTTTGCTAGTTTCAAAGTTTTTACTTTGCGTTTGGGATTCTGATTTGGTAATGAACCGGTATGTTTGTGTTTGCTAGTTTCAAAGTTTTTACTTTGCTTTTTGGGATTGTGATTTGGTAATGAACCGGTATGTTTGTGTTTGCTAGTTTCAAAGTTTTTACTTTGCGTTTGGGATTCTGATTTGGTAATGAACCGGTATGTTTGTGTTTGATTGGTACTTTGGGATTGTGATTTGATCATGAACCGGTATGTTTGTGTTTGATTGGTACTTTGGGATTGTGATTTGATCATGAACCGGTATGTTTGTGTTTGCTAGTTTCAAAGTTTTACTTTGCTTTTGGGATTGTGATTTGGTAATGAACCGGTATGTTTGTGTTTGCTAGTTTCAAAGTTTTACTTTGCTTTTGGGGTTGTGATTTGATCATAAACCGGTATGTTTGTGTTTGATTGGTACTTTGGGATTGTGATTTGATCATGAACCGGTATGTTTGTGTTTGATTGGTACTTTGGGATTGTGATTTGATCATAAACCGGTATGTTTGTGTTTGATTGGTACTTTGGGATTGTGATTTGATCATAAACCGGTATGTTTGTGTTTGATTGGTACTTTGGGATTGTGATTTGATCATGAACCGATATGTTTGTGTTTGATTGGTATTTAAATGCAATAAGCTTCGTTGTAGCTGTAACGAAACAACCCAAGACGTGATGGTTATAAAATACCAGTTTTATTAGAACCTGGAGCGGATGTTGATGTTGTGATGTGTGCTCAGTGATGTGTGTAGTGCCAGGGTCTATATATGATATTTGTTTACCAACAACCTGGAGATGACCAACACTTTATTAGATCCTGGAGCTGATGTTGATGTTGTGATGTGTGTTTTGTGTTCTGTTTTTGTTTATCACCACTGCTTACAGGATTTGACAATAAATAATTACAAACTAATTCCTACTAAGTTCACACAAGTACATTTAATAAAAAAAAATACCAAATCCTAAATGGCTGAATGTAAGAATATATTTCATTACATAGCAACTAATAATTTTATATGCTATTTTAAAAACTCGAAACACGTATCGTGTGCGTTTGTTTTACAAAGTATATTTAGACTATTTTCATTATAAAAAACGAATTTACTATATGTATTTAGCACAAATGTACTACATGAACTGTTTATAGAAGCTAATTAAAAGCTTTGTGTTTGGTAGATGACACATTCTTCAAAAGTACACATGAGACTGGCAGAAAAACGTTCTACTTATTAACAATTTACAGTTCTCACGTGAAGCTATTTTTACCATTCATTGCATCAAATTTCAAAACTTTTCACATAACAAAATTGCTTTTAAATGGTAAAATGCTTAAAAAACTAATCTATGCTTTACCGTTTAAAGTATTGAGTTGGGTTGATTTAAAGTATTGAGTTGGGTTGATTTGTTTATAAGCATTTTGGTCTTTCCATTTTTCTGATTTCAACATCTTAAAAATATTTGGATTTTCACAATTTTGGCCCGAGTACTACTAATGAGGAACTTTATTCCTAAACGGCCGTCTAGTGTTGCAAATTTAACAGATCTAGTAATAATTATATTTTTTATTTTCTGAATGAAATATTTAAAAATAAATAAATATGACAAAAGTTCGAAGCTCTACATCAAAGTCCATTCTGATTTTAAAAAAGGGCTTCTAGATACACTTAATTTTAACCTTTGTTGTACTCAATTAATTTACTTTTAACATATTTAAATGACTTTTTATTTGTCTAATTTTAATGTTGTCAACTAAGCACCACGTAAATATGTACAGCACACATAAACAGGATACAGAACCACGCAAAATGTCAATACATCAAAGAAAATATAGGCCTCAGTTTGCAAGTAAAAACCTATAGAAGATTTTAACTTATAACACCCGAATGCATGAATCATTTGTCTGTTTGAGTTTCATTATCTGAACAAACAGATCAATTTGTTGACTGGCTAATTGCCTAATATATATTATACACAGAAAATTTTACTTCATTAAAAACTCGGTTATAATTAAACCCCCACGCATGTAATTTAACGCATTTTTTTAACAATTATGGACTGAAGAGTATTACATACATATCGCTCTCAGTCATCTAGAATAGAGAAGTTTGACGCAATCAAGGAATAAGTTGGTGATTGAACATATTGACGTCTATGAAACGCGGATATATAGATTTATCGTGTATTTTTGACAAATTGACTCCGCAGATTATTCCTAGAAACCATTATTAAAAATCTGTTGTTTTAACCCGTAATTTGAAACAATTACCAAGGCTGCGTATACGAAACATGAATGAAATATTCCAAAATATCAAAAATATATTTCAAACAATATTTATAACCTGTGAAATCAACATATCACCTGAAATTGATTCTTTCCTTGCTATTTTCGCTCCAAACATTTGTTACCATTCCGGAAGGCGAGTAATTAGACGGTTGTACTATGACACGACTTTTAAGATTAAGTATTAGATTATTACACATTTTACATTGATCTGTTGAACTAAAACATGTTACAAATTAAGATATAGTGCCTGTCGAAAGTTTAACACTAAAATAAGTGCCGAATCTCGGCCCCTCGCTATCTATAATTCGGCACCTTTTCGGCAGTTGCTGTCCACAGCTCGTCACCTTTTCGGCAGTTGCTGTCCACAGTTCGGTACCTTTTCGGTAGGTACTGTCTACAACTCGGCACCTTTTCGGCAGTTGCTGTCCACAGCTCGGCACCTTTTCGGCAGTTGTTGTCTAAAACTCGACACCTTTTCGGCATTTGCTGTCCACAGCTCAACACCTTTTCGGCAGGTCCTATCCACAGCTCGGCACCTTTTCGGCAGTTGCTGTCTACAGCTCGACACCTTTTCGGCAGGTGCTGTCCACAGCTCGGCGCCTTTTCGGCAGTTGCTGTCCACAGCTCGGCGCCTTTTCGGCAGTTGCTGTCCACAGCTAGGCAACTTTTCGGCAGTTGCTGTCCACAGGTAGGCAATTTTTCGGCCGCTCGACCACTAGGCTTTTCAGCCCCTCGTTACCTATAGAAAACATCGGTTCAATAAACATCCTTGCAGTCACACATATATCGCCATGTTTTAGTGAGAAAATCATAAAACTATTTAACTCTGGAGTTAGTCATTGAGATTGGCAGGACAACCAGCAATGTCATGAACACGTCGACAGCTATTTTTTTAGCTGATACCTATCTCTATGTTGCTTGCTGCCACTCGGCAGCCATTTCCTTAGCTAAGTGTTAAACTTTTTGACAGGTCGGTACTTTATCTATTAGAAAAATAATCATTCACGTTATTAATTAACAAGTTATTTCTGTTAGATATCTTTGAGAATTACCATTATTTTGATCGACCAAAGATAAACATTTATATACAAATTTAGTTACACAAAATATACAATATCAGGTAATGTTTAATTAGTTATTGACAAATCTATTAATATAACTAAAACTTAATCAGTAATTTAAAATCGGCATTATGTACTCGATGTTAGTGATATGACGAAAACGGTTATAGTTACTGAATGACGAAACGTAACAATGATCCAGCTTTAGTTTTGAATCATAAACGTTTGTACTGCTGATGTAAGTGTTCACAACCACGGAAGTAACACCCACAATCCTGTAATGTATATGTAAAATGAAGGAATTAAAAGGAAAATTCTTGCTTATTCTCCTTATACTATTGTCTAAATTTGCTGCTATTAAATTTGAAATTCCTCAAAAACTACTATGGTATATCCCTTCACGCAAAGTATTTCCTTAGCTTTTAGTAAAATATATTTTGGTCATTTCGGTATCTTTTCAATATCTTGGAGAAAAAAACTTTGGTTTCATAATTTTGGTCCAAACACTCCTGATGAGGAATTGTATTCAGAAACGGCCGTCTAGTGCTGTAAAATTAAAACTGGTATTATATGTAATTCATACTACACATGGTTTCAGTATGAATAAAGATCTCTACTTTTACCAGCTCTGTTTAGCTTTTGTTTCAGCATGTATGTCGTTTATATCTGTCCAAGCCTGGTTTGTACAATTTCAAAACCAAACGCAGACATATTGGTCCATGTTCTAATCACAATTCTTAAAAGCAAAGTAAATGCGTTGAAAACTGACAAATTAAGTTTAACACGTGAACTTCTACCAGTGAAGTGAGGTTGGGTGCTCTGGAAGGGAAACCCCTCCTGTCTAGCTGGGTACATCCGACAAGTGTGAAATCAAAATTGAGAATGAAAGGAACATGGAACTATGGGACGTCAGATATATCCAGGGCAATAAGAATAATATCTCAAAACAAATAACCTGACTTGAAGCAATTTCCACATTATACAGAATCCTGTATCTTATAACCGTGTTATAATCACCTTATGTCATTAACATTGATGCCTGATGTGCACAAATTTTAAGTTAACGCATACATATAGCTTCATGGTCAAATCACAAGTCTCTTGAAAAAAGCAATAAAAATACTTTGAAAACTGAAAAAGTAAAGCATTTAGACTTCTACCAGTGACGTGAGGTTCGGATGCTCTGGAAGGATAAGCACCTCCTGTTTAGCTTGTAACACCCGCCACGTATGACATCAAAATTATGAAAGGAACATGGAACTATGGAACGCAAAATAGATCTAGGATAATAGGATTAATAAATCAAAACAAATAACATGACTTGTAAACATTTTCCACATTATACGGAACCTTGTATCTTGTAACCGTGTTATAATCAACTTATGTCATTAACTCTCAGCACACCATTTTTTACACCGCTTCTTTCACTTTTTGACCTAGTGTGTTATTTTTTGACATCATTACTCGCGAATTGTAAGATAAAGCACGTGCGTGATGTTATCCTTAACACCAATCAGTGTAAACTCGATATAAAAAAGTCGACACGACACGTGTGCTGTTGAGTCAATGAAATAGTTATATACAGTATTATATCAACAACTTGTTTGCTAAAAATTAATTCTTGGCACATAATTTGTGTGTTTGTCTTGGTAACTTTACATTGTACACATCAACAGTACAAGTAAACCCCCAACATGTTACAAATGTTCGCGGAAGTTTTAATTTTAGTTAATATGCATCTATATCAATCTGATATATAACATTCATAGTCCAGTTGGTGGCACCATTCGAATTGGAAAGTAGAAACTAATGTGAACGTTAGTTACCAAATGGTTTCTTTTTTACCCTTGTGACCTCTGATGTTATTAGAGATGTCCATTTATTAAGAACTTTTCCATATTCATTACCTTCTTTGGATTTTTTTCTTTAAACCTGTCCTGTTGGGAATCGTTCCATCAAAAACAGATGATTTTCTATGAGAACATCGCCAATTAAACTGGAGGTTGTGAGCTTTACTTGATACCACATATAGTTATTGTCCGCCAAGCTGGTTTTCAATAACGAAACATAAAGGAAACGATCCTACTGTATGGTTTTCTGTCGGTAGTTCTTTTTTCTTGACCAGAACTGACCGCGTAAAAAAATCTTGACTGTGGCGTAAAACACCATTACTCTACTATATACATGTTGTGTCTTCACAATTGCAAGAGTTTGCAAAATATTGTTTTCAAATTGAAACAAATGCATGTAACACGGTTTTCTAATTGAACTTTAACTTAGTCAAAGCCCGCCGAGTTTAGGCTTGCTTTAGACTTCAACAACCCCATCCGGTCCATTCACTTTCATCTCACCCGAATTTACATGTAAATATACAATTAGAATGAAAGAAACAGAAAATTTAGAAATCACTTTAAGAAACTGAAGTTGTCACAATAATACCGATTAAAACCTTTATCAAATCTTGTTTGATAGAAGATGTTTAATATGACTCCAAGTGTCCTTGTCCACAAATGGTTAGACGTCCCGTAGCACTACAGCTCAAGCGGTATTGCAATATAAAAGAAATGATTAAATAAAGTTTACAAGTCTTGAATGTCTTCTTACCATCGCTTTATAATATACTGCAGGCAAGTAACAAGCCGTTTAAGAAGAAACCCTCAACAAACATGCCCATCCATGTCCAAACCACAATCGCAAAGCATAGTTAATACTTTGACGCTTGCAAATATAGTTAAAGAAAAAACTAAACACTAAAGTTTTTTAATCAAACACAAACATTCCGATTTGTCATTAAACACAATTGAAAAGGCCAAAATTTTGAAAACTGAAAAAGTAAACACGTGAACATCCACCAGGGAAGTGAGACCGGGTGTTCTGCTGGAAGGGCCACCGTCTCCTGTATGGCTAGCTACATCCGTCATGTGTGGAATAAAAACTGAGAAAATAAGAAACACTTAACTATGTGACATCAAATATATCCAGGACAATTCTGAATGCAGAGACATCATATTTATCAATGGTATTTTGATGACAGCCATAAAACTCTTTGAGGACCTTGATAAGTTTAGGTTTGCAATATACTCGGGTTTACTCAAAGTAGCAAGTTGTAACAAGGTGATGAACTGGACACTGCATTTAGTAAAGACATGTCGAAAGTTTAACACTGGGCTAACGAAAAGATAGTAGATGCTTGCCTGTCGAGAGGTAGAAACATGGATAGCTGATGGCTGTCGCGAGATAGATAACACGCGCGGTTGCCGAATAATTGTCGAAATGTATCGAACTAGGGGCCGAGATAAGCTGTCGATTATGCATTAAGTTGTTAGTTTACTGTTAAACTTTTAACAGGCTTATTCTAAATCTATAGACATCGTACTGCAATTGGCTTTTAGCTTAGAAATGTAACCGCTTGTCGAAAATTTTGTATTTTTCTAAAATATTTTTCACAGAAGCAATAAATGTATTTAACATAAAGTGTAAAAATTCAATACAATATTGATAAGTTTAATAATACATTACCATCTGTTTGATGTATACATATATGTACATACTCAAAAAGCAATAAGCAGCCAAGCATGAGTAACATGAGTTGACAATCTTGTAATTTTTTCTATATAAGTATTATCTGCAATAATATTTCCATATTTCTGTCATTGATTTCACTGTAAATGATATAATTTCTTTAATTGCTTATTGTACAAAAATATTATTTATTTCACCACGGCTTCATCCGGGGGCAAACCGGGAGATAAACCAAACACGTATCCGCTTTCGGGTTTTATTTTAAGAGTTTCCTTAAATTTCGGGTGTAACTGATCTAAATTGTAACCAAAGCCGTTTAACTTCGGTTTAGTGTCAATAGGATATCTATTTTGGTTTTCAAATTCCAGCATTTAATACCGGCGATTTGTGATTTACAGGAAGTGATAATGTGTTTATGAGGGACATTTATTTCAATACATCAATTGAAGTTAAAATCTAATGTACATTGTAAAAAAAATAGCAATTGTAAATTATTTGAATGAAAAAATTGATAAAAACTGATAAAATCATTTGTGTTAAAATATGTTAGTTACTTTTTAGTGATAATGCTAAAAAGCTTCATTGATCGACTATTCTCCCGGATCTTGTATGTCCAACAAACTCTGGAACAAAGCCTATGAAAAAGGAAAAGTACCCGTACGTGTATGCAAAGGTATGTTTTGAAAACGGGAAAGGATTTGAAGAACTACACATGTTCAAAATGACTTTTAAAAAAAAATTAAATAATACCAATAGTGTCACGTGACATAAAGACTTAATTGTATATTTGTAGCGTAAGTGTCAGTGTTTGAAAAAATGATTTCAAAATGATACAATGAACTTTGCAGCAGTCAGAGTGACAGATAATACAGATAATGTTTGTTTGTTTTTTTTTTTTTTTTTTTTTTTTTTTTTTTTTTTTTGAATATTTTTTAGAATCCCCCACCTCGACAGTACTGGTCTTCTTAAACTACTTATGTTGAACGTTTATTGGACACCGCGGTAAAATGACTCCCTGTTTAATGGGAACTCGATTGTATGTATCTTACAAAAAGGAATGTGAAAGCCAGTATAAACAATGAACAGTACTTTGCAAGCACTGGTTGTGTAATATTGAGACTGAATAGTTAGGGTCCTATTCTGCTTCAACCACACCTTTGGACAACATGTAATCATTTTAGCTGGATGAACAGAAGGCGATTACCCTTTGGAACACCTGGCCTCGCTTCCCTGATGCAAAATTTACCTTTTTTACCCATTTTCAAAGTTTTTGCTTTGCTTTGAGGATTGGATTTGGACATGGATCCGTATGATAGTTTTGATTGTTATATTGTTAGATCCCTAACGAAGTATTTCAACCACATCTATGGACAACATTTACAGATAAATCGACCATTGTCTAGTATTAATTAGATTAATTAGAAAGAAAATAAAACTTCCAAGATTCTTTATTCCTCATCCGAAAACCAATTCTTGTAATATGATTATACATGTATATATGTAACTGAATGTACTTTTGCTTTCGCTAACTAGCAAGACATCTGTCTAGATCTAATTAGAGATTTGTAGAAACGCGCAAAACTAGAATTGAATCAATGACATCAAAGGTCTTATTGTAGAAGAAAGAAAATAATAAATCTCTAAATCATATAAACAATAGAATATACCATATTTATAGTTGTTAGAAATAGTTCGATATTGTGTATTGCATTCCGTTTAATAGCTATTACAAGTTACAAATCAGCACGGTGATGGATGTTGCGGAAGTTATTTTCGCCCTCGTTTCTTGGTAGCATTTCTTTAAATTTACGATCAAAAGTCAGGAAAATGACTTTAACCGAACACTTTACGTCACCAATAACAAATAAATTCTAAATTCTAAAAGCAATAGGTGAAAATAATACCGCGAGAATTCTTCAACTTATTGACTCATATTAACTTTGCTTAATGACGTCTTTCCTAAACTAATAAATTCTTTAAATTAGCGATATGTGTTTTGTCCGCCTAATACCGAATAAGTCAACAATGAAGAGTATTTAGATATTAGCAGTAGACGTTTATTTATGATGACCAGTCTCAAGTACGTGAAAATAAATCAAGTAAAGATACTATTGTCCGCAGTTTCGTATATCGGTATTTCAGATTATATAGGTATGTCTGCGGTTTCTTTAGCACTGGTCACAATACCGGCACATACCCGCCAGTGTAAACCAACAGTCCACTTTATCTATGTAAGATATCGTATCAATGGATTTGTTCTCGAGTCCTCATTCATTTAATCCATACATACAAATGTAAAAAGACACGGAAAATGTTTGATACTATTTAAACATTAAAAGTACATAAGTACGCCAAAAGAATTCTTTGCCGATTTACACATCAAAGTGTTATGAAATAGGAACTCTTCCGGTCAAACATAGAAAATAGTATTGACATGTACGTGTAGTTTGAATGTGCGATTTCCGGGTACAAGAACACTCGTCGTGATATAAAACGGGGTAAATGACGTCACATAGCAATCCGTCTTTTTAGCGTTACCGACTCGCATCACAATGCGGGGATAGATTTTTATATCCGACCTTTATGGTCTAAAGATATCCAAAAATACATTCCCATTCCTACCCATTCTGATCCATAACGTATATCAGCATAATCGGTCAGAACTACCGGAAAACTGAGGATTTTTAATATCCGAATTTCTAAATAGTTTTCCGGTAATTTGGTGTATTTCATACATACACGGGACCTTTGTGACCGAGTGGTCAAAGCCGTACGCTTACGGATTACATCGCCTCTCATCGCCTAGGATTCGAATTCCACCGTACAGGCCCTGATGTAAGAACGTTTGTCAATTCGCTTGTCAACGATAGGGTTTTTTTCCTCCGGACACTCCGGTTTTATCCGTCATGATCCCTTAACTGACCGTCTCGATATAAGTAACACACTCTTGAATGGAACGTAAAACACTATTACTCCACTTCCATCAGCTTATACAGTATTATGTTTTCCCGAGGGGCCGGTGCTACTATAGTACCGGTATTGTCTTGGGAGTATAGTGCCTGTGCCGAAGGTACTATGCTCGTTGCTAAGGACAGACAGAAACTATACAAAATAGAGTACATGTACATATCGAAAGTCAGCAAAGAAGGAGGAATCGAAGCTCTGTCTGCGAGTGGACGAGTTGCTGATTTGACACTAATATGTATTATCTTAGTGTTAAACTTTCGACGGGTCTGTATACCGTAGAAACTAATGTTGTCCTATCCGATCTTTATTGTGTTCTGGGTTAATTAGTTGCATACCACCACAGTATTTACATAGAACCATGGTATATAAGAACAATAATTTTAATTGGATCTTGTTTAACATGACGTGTGTCATCACATTCTTGTCGATAAATAGATTTGCTGTGGGTCTGGAATCCTTTAACCTTTACAACTTACCCACATAAATAAGACTTCCCTGGTGTAAGTTCACATGTTTCACTTTCATTCACTTAGTTACTTTTGGGATTTGGGTTTGGACGTGGTCCGGTATGTTTGACTTTTGGGATAATAGTTTGGACATGATCCGGTATGGTGGTGTTGGACTTAGTAATTAGTTGTTTGGTCATAGCACGTTTCTGATTGACTTTTGGAATAATGGTTAGCACTTGGTCCGATATGTTTGTGTTTGACTTTTGGGATTTTGCTTTGGACATGGTCCGATATGTTTGTGTTTGACTTTTGGGATTTTTGTTTGGACATGGTCTGATATGTTTCTGTTCGACTTTTTGGGATTTTGGTTTGGACATGGTCCGACATGTTTGTGTTTGACATTCGGGATTGTGGTTTGGATATGGTCCGGTATGTTTGTGTTTGACTTTTGGAATTGTAGTTTGGACATGGTCTGGTGTGTTTGTGTTTAGCTTTTTGATTGTGGTTTGGACATGGTCTGGTATGTTTGTGTTTGGCTTTTTGATTGTGGTTTGGACATGGTCCGATATGTTTGTGTTTGACTTTTGGGATTTTGGTTTGGACATGGTCTGATATGTTTGTGTTTGACTTTTGGAATTGTAGTTTGGACATGGTCTGGTATGTTTGTGTTTAGCTTTTTGATTGTGGTTTGGACATGGTCTGGTATGTTTATGTTTGGCTTTTTGATTGTGGTTTGGACATGGTCCGATATGTTTGTGTTTGACTTTTGGGATTTTGGTTTGGATATGGCCTGATATGTTTGCGTTCAGTGACTCTTGGGGTTGTGGTTTGGACATGGTCCGATATGTTTGTGTTTGACTCTCAGGGGTTGTGTTTTGGACATGACCCGGTATGTTTGTGTTTGATACATGGTACAACCTAGTATTCATGGAGATTTGGACCACCAATTTAATTTGAGTTTCAAACTATCGTGCTTTAACTAACTTTGTAGATGTGTTGCATTGTTATATTCCATTCTCTCTTATCTTTCTGTGCTTATGGTACAAAAACGCTTTATGTATTCCCGCCAAAGGATGTTAATATTATATGTTATACCAGTTTTAATTTTACATCACTAGACGGTCGTTTTGGAATACAATTCCTCATCAGTAGTGCTTAAACCAAAATTAGGAGACCAAAATTGATTTCAAGATGTTGAAAAAATTACCGAATGACCAAAATATATTTTACCAAATTAAGCTAGAAAATACTTTGCATTAGGGAGTATACATTAGTTTTTCAGGAATTTCAAACTTTAACTTGGAGCAAATTTATTAGACAATAGTGTATTTCTTACAATAATACACAGTTATTGCCTACTGAGTTTGTGATGTCCTCAGAGCACCAGCCACCAGCAGAGATGTCATGTGCTACTTTTGGACCTTTAGTTTTACATTTTTAATGAAATAATACATTCAAAAGTAGCACATGACAGAGATATCGGCTCAGGAGTTTAAATTACATATTATACCAGTTTTAATTTTACAGCACTAGACGGAACGGTTTCGGAATACAATTCCTCATTTGTACATTTTGTCCGTTGACATCTCTGTTTTGTGTCTTTAGTTTCTTTCTATTTTTTTTTTTTTTATTTTTTTATTATTATTTTTTTTTCTTTATTATTATTTTATTATTATTATTATTTTTTTATTATTTTTTTATTATTATTATTATTATTTTATTATTAATGTGTGTGTGTGTGTGTGTGTGTGTGTGTGTGTGTGTGTGTGTGTGTAATTGTTCCAAAAATATGTATAATATTGTTATACAATGTACCCACAGAATACTTATCTTACGTCGAATAATTAAGGCATGTGCAAAATTTTGATGTTTCGGCAAAAGAAATATAAAAAACAAGGGTTATGTGCAGAATTTTCAATATCTCGTTTATGTATGATAAAAACACTATACTATATACTACACAACACGACACACTATCGCGGGGTTAAAGTTTTGAGCAGTCTTGGTGTTCAAATGAAACTGGCTTCCGTCAACAATATGAATATGGGAAAACAAATATTGTCTTCGTCATGCAGATTGTTATGTTTTATTAATTAGGCAAAATGTGCCAGATTGTCTGGTGGGCTAAATTCTGTCTATAATGGTCTCGGTTAGGAGTTCAGGGTGTGAAGCCATTAATGTAAAACATATCGTAGAGTTAGGACTACGTAAACCTAATGCAGATTTTTTTTTTTTTTTTTTTTTTTTTTGATCATTTTTTTAAATCAAAAATCAACGTTATATCTCCTTCAGTAGTTTCATATGAAGTGAACACGCGTGTGTGCTCAAATGTTAGCAATAATCACTTCATATAAGCTAACAAGTATTTGTTACGAACAATTTTTGGTTTGATTTGAAAAATATTGTCTGGCGCACAAGATTTTGCGCTAATCAACGAGTTAAGGTAACGATTATACAATGGGGTCTTGGTCCATTAAACTATTTTGCTGAACTTTCTATTTTAATATTAAACATTTAGTAATTCTGCTTTAAAGGTCGGATTGTTAGACATGCAATTGAACATAAAAACGGTTCACTAAAGCAAAATTCGTTTTAAACTTTATGTGTTCAAGGACAGTTATATGTGCAGCCAAGACACAGCACATTATTATTATACTTGGTACGATAACTGGACCAAAACAGTTGTCCGAATCACGCTGTTATTTGCAATTAATCCCTAACATACTGACCCATGTCCGAACAACCCCCCCTCCCCCCCCACCCCCAAAGTAAAACGTACTCCCAAACATATCAAAAACAAACATACTAATCCATGTCCGAATCACAATCCAGAAGCAAAGTAAAAACTTTGGTACTGACAAGTTAGGTTAGACACGTGAACTTCCACCAGGGAAGTGAGGCCGGGTGCTCCGGGAGGGTAAGCACCTCCTGTTTAGCTAGCTACACCCGCCACATGTTAAATCAAAATTGTGTGAAAGGAACATGGAACTATGAGACGTCAAATATATCCAGGACAATCCTGGACACAGAAAGATCAAACTTATCAACAATAGTGTGATGACGGCCATAAAACTTTTTGAGGGCCTTGATAAGCCTAGGCTTGCAATATTATCAACAATAGTGTGATGACGGCTTATCTTCTTTTAAAAGCTGAAAGGCAATAACTTTTGAATCTCTTATGATATATAGTTGAGCAAGATCAGATCAAAATCTATGAAAGAGACAGACTATGTTTGTGTTCATGTTTTGCTACGTTTTGGTTTATGTTATGATGGTTTGTTTGTAGGATGCTGACTTTCGGCTTTTAAAAAAGGTTAAGTTTTTGCATCAAGGCCCTTAGTTACACATGTGTAGATTCAAAATTATTTAATGTAAATAATCTATACATTTTACCTTAATTTTATCTCTGCCGAGAACAAACAAAATACATACCATGATGATACCATTAAGTTACTCTTAAATAAATTGTTGACCCATGTGGTCATCCCAATATTGTTGATAAATATGACGTCTCTGTATCCAAAATTTACCTGTATATATTTGACGTTCCATAGTTCCATGTTCCTTCCATCCCGAATGCTGATTACAGATGTGGATGGTGTAGCTAAACAGTAGGTGTCTCTCCTTGCGGAGCATCCGGTCTCACTTTCCGGCTGGAAATTCACGTGTTCAACTTAATTTGCGATTTTCAACGTTTTAACTTTGCCTTTTAATTTTTATTTATTGGTATATTTGTGTTTCATATTGGATACTGCAACAATAAGAAGGGGTGGGTTGGAGTTAGCGAACTTGAAATTTTCTATCCGAGTATGAAGCAGTTAGGAGGAGGGTACAATGGTATATTGTTACTTTACCAAGGAAAGTTGATAAGGATGGGGTTGATTTAAAAGCAGTCTTACAAACAGGAATATAATCGAAATATTTATTGTAATTGGTAGAACATTTAGCACCCCTTAAGAAAAAATACTTTACAGCTTCTTGATTTAAAGTTTTTAATATTTTATTGTTTATAACCAAATTGAAATAGATAAACGTAACGGTATTACATTTTTTTCAAATTAATCAAGTCAATTCGTTCACAGATATGTAAAACTCGCATTTCTTAAATATTAAATTATTTAAGACAAAGGTGATTAGATAAACAGTATCATTATTTACGGTATGTTTGTTGACTATTTTCACAAGTCGGTGAGATACTCTTTTTCTCCGTTATACAAGCAAAGTTTTTTGTCATACTCGCTAATTCACCATCTGTGCACAACCCGTTGTTTATACACACCGGATAGATGTATCGATCACGGCTTGGATCGATCGTTACCGCTATTGATCCCTACCAAATTTAATTATTTCAATCAATCGTGACCAAGTCGAAAGTAAACATACGCGCGTGCCGGGAAGAGAGTAAAACTCGGGTGTTTTAAACACAGTTATTTTTGGAATGCGTGCACAAAAACAACACCATATGTCTAAATTTCACTTGTTTTCTTAAATATTTTCTTTAATCATAATTTTGTTTTAAATAAATAAATAAATAAATAAATAAATAAATAAATAAATAAATAAATAAATAAATAAATTTTAAAACCTGATGAAGGGATTTTTAAGTTTGAAAAAAAAACATAAAAATAAAACCTAAATCATTCTACAATTTTAACACGATCCAGATGAATATGTTACTCTTCTATGCTGTGAACATATCGCCTTAATCTTGATAAATATTTATATAATAATTTTATTCAATTCTTAAATTGAAGAGATTGCAGTTAAATTCCGATCAATCAGTTTGCATGTTTTGACGTTAAGGGGGTCAAAGGTCATCCATGGCTATTTATCACTTGTGACAAGACAACAGCGCTTGAAAATAACATTTGAATTTCAATAGAATATTGAGAGATTAGGGTTGTAGAAGGGTTTTGGCATTTTGAATCCGTGTTGGGGGTCAACTTTAGAGTTTTCTGTTAATTCATATATCCCTGTTTTGAACATAAAGAGGTGAACCATGCTGACAGACAGGGTTATCTTGAAGGGTTTAAAAATTTAAACATTTTAGTAAAATAAAAACGCATTAATTAAACATATAGATGTATATGGTTGTTTACTTAAATATTTTTATGTATAATGTATTATAGGGTAGGTGAAATTGACAACAATTAATGCCTTACAATGTTTGATCTGAGGGAATACTTACAGATTTTTAAATTACCTAAAATCAATGATTTAAGTTTATTAAATTCTTAGTCTTTAGAAGCCTGACAATAGTATATTTGCCTGTGTATTCGGTATGAATGATACATTTTACATACTCGTGTAAAAATCACCGCATCCCCCAAATGAATGGGTATGAAAGTATGTGCTGGCTTATGTCAATATTGGAGCATTAACGTAAGGTTTAAGACTATCAAATGCTGTAGGAATTAATTCTATGACATCGAGATTATTTATCAAGGCTGGTTGACAAATTGAAATCTAATTGAAGAATTCAAAAGATAAAATTAAAACGTCCTTTATACAGAAGAGCTGTTTATAGCCCGAGTGTGGCCGGAATTTTTTATTGTACAAAATGATATCTAAGGCTACAACAGAGAGATAGGGAGGAACTTTTTATACATCTGATAGCTGGTAACTTTGTGAGAAAAGGAAAAGTGTTTTTGAGATGAAAACAGGGGCTCTAAATTTCTCTTAGTTATTTCATTATACCTAGTACCTAGAAAAGATTTATGAATAATGTTTGTTCTTGATTACATTTCCACATGGAATAAGATCAAAAAGCTTAGATTGTTTACTTGGAGTTAATACTAGCATTCTGTATAGGTTACTGCAGCAGCAGCAGTAGAAATTATTATGAATCAACCGGCATGTTTTTAACAACTACAAGAGTTATATAGTAAACCGGATAATATCAGGAATAGACTTCGTAAATTATTATGGTATAGATCTATATGGATAATCACTGACTATTTTACCAGTAAAAATACATTATCTTAAACTTGGTTTAGTTTCCGACGTGGAAATAGAAAATGAATTCGCTTGATTTACGAAGTGGGAAAATACACTATTTAAATGCAACATGGATATAACTATTTATTGTGGAATTTTGACGAGTTCTGTGTTACAAAGGTATAAAGGTATACGAATTTATTGATTGTGTTAAACATATTTGAAAAATATGATATTAAATATGTTTTGATTCAATAGTGAGAACTGAAATAGCTGCAAGCATGTTTAATTTTGTTGTGCATCTATTTTAATTGCATTTTTATCGTTTCACATGCGGTAATTACCGTGTAAGGATGTCACATCAGACGGATTAGGTGTTGGTATCTATGATTAATTATTATCTTGTAACTAAGTTATTAGTTATATTGTAAGGTTTTCGCTACAGGGGAATTATTATTAATTACAATTAATTAAAATTGAATCAGTAAACAATATGGTGTAGCTTGATAAAAATCACCTGCGGAGACAACTCAAGAGAAATTAGCTGGAGAACAGACATTAAGGATTGTTTGTTTTTCATAATAATTGGAGCAATCATATTTTCTCATAAGCCCTAAAAATTTCACTAAAATCACATGGACACGCTTTGTTGATCACCGAAACCATACTTTTGTTCCGGTCTATCGGAGCCTATCGGAATACAGCTTGTTGAAAGTGGGCGGAGTCAAAGTTAAAAGAAGGCAGGGAAGAAAGCGTAAAGTTCGGAGCTACACGGCTATATGAATTGTTTGCCCTGAAAGCATTGCATTCATTCATGTAAACAGTGAAGACGCAATATTACATACATCATCATTATATATGAAGAGATATTAATTACTTATTATATTACTGTGACAAACGGAGAAAAATGTGATATGTGATAAATAACCTACTAGTTCTGTATATACTGACGGCAAATATAGAAAAACTTTATTATATATAGGAAAAGTTAAAAATATTATGTGTCTACATTAATGATTCTGGAGAAACCATGGGGAGTTGAGAATGAATTTTGAAGGTAGAACTTTAGAATTACTTTTGACAGATTTTTTGTTAGTGCGATCATCATTAATCGTCAGTGCACTTAAAGAGAAGACAAAGGTGTAAATTTTTCTACAGTTTTTATTTTATTTGAGAATGAATCGATTGGATTTTCTACAAGTTTTCATTGGATTATACACGTTAAGTCAAATTACACCACTTACTGAAGGAATTCGATGGCTGTAAGTATTCAGATTTTTAATTTAACATTACACATTCTTGTATACTTAAGAAATTCTTTTATATAATCAAAATGTCTTGTAATATTTCTGAAATTACTAACACACACATATATACTAACCACATTCACGTGCTTTTAATTTTCCTAAACAGTTTAGAGGTATTTTTCACGCCTTATCTTGCGTTAAGGCAGACAGCAGTGATAGTGTTGATTTCATTTATAAGAAATCTTATATCTTACAAAATAAATAACTTTGACAATTATTTTACACATGTATGTGTATCCATCTACTAAACAAAATCTCACGCGTGCTTAATCTTACGTTTTTATAAATCTTTTTTTATTTAAACACATTTTTTCAATTTTGTTAATAAAAAATAATCATAGATATTGGAGATTTTTAGGTTAATGACAGTGACCAAATTTTCATTTTCTTTTGAATCAGTAATTTGAACTCGTTATTTGTAATGAATATACAAAATTCAGAATATATGGTTCATAATTGAGTTTTAAAAAATATTTATGAAAATCAGTAAATTTTGATTCAGTTTTGTCTATGAATCTTCTCAAATTGAGAATACGGGATGTTCTTCAGTTGACATGGGAGCTATGTGATTAACAACTGAGTGATTTTTTTTTTAATTAGAAATTTGGGTTTAGATTTTTCATTGAATCCCCTCAAACTTGGAATACATGATGTTCTGTATCCCTTTATGGGGATGACTTTTAGGGAAGATGTCTTCCATTACAGCGTACAGTAACAAAATGTTTATCAAGTATTTAAATGTATTTAGGAATTAAGAGTTGACAATATTATTTTGATAAATGTTATTAAGTTAAGTGTTTTATACTTGTGATATAATTAATAATGTGATGTCTACGTCCGAGTTTAGGATCAAAGGTATTTTGTTCTCGTTAAGTAAAGCTTGGGGAGGACATCCATCGTAGTGTATTGACTAATACTAATCCCTTAAACTACTAAACTACATACATGTGTATTAGTCTGGATCTTATGTTTTACCATTTTGTCACTTTCAACTTCATTTTAACTCATAAATGGTCTTTAAAATTGTAAATATGTCAACTTGAAATGAAAATTAGATTTTAAATTAATTGCCCCTGTCATATACCATTTTTAAATGTATTTATATAATATTTTTTTTAAATGGTATAAGACACCTCGACGATGGTCAGGAAAAGCTTATATATATTTGGAATTTAGAATATATTTAGAACATTTATTTCATCATTTTCTCACTTCATGTCATAATTAAGTCATTTTGTGACCATAAAATATTTCATAAAAATAAAAATCTTTATTTTAAAGAAAAAGAAATCCAAAACAAAATATCCCCGTTTTTCGTATACTCGTTTAATACACGGTATATTTAATCACCGAAGCCATATCACAGTCGGTACTCTATGAGTACGCAGTAGGATTAATTAATTAGTTAATTGAATTACACTCAGTAAGCTATATGGCTTTGTCTCCCCTTTATAACACCGATACTTTCTTTGGCGGTAATCTACACTTGCACTGATTAGCAATTTCAAATACACACCGATTAATTAAGCAATACTCAGAGATGAACTGAAGACCCAAAGACGGTAAGCTTTTGAAGAAGAAAAAAATCAACGGTGTAGACTTAGAGCAAGTTTTGGTTCTATCTTATGAATTTAAAATTGAAATTAACAATAGAGTTAAGACATGAGAGAGAGAGAGATTTTAACTTTTTAATTATATGTGACATTTTCTAGTCCACGCAAATTTCCGTTAGCACAGACAAACAAGCAGTGGGATTTCTTCTTATCTCTCACTAAAATGCTGATTTAGTTTATAATTTACTCTTCAGCTGACTTGAATTTCGTATTCTGCATCACATATTATAACACTTTTTGAACCTAAATGAAATGAAATCTACCATATGCTTCATTTATGACATTTTTCTCAACATTAACCAAATTAGTCCTGGAGGAATTCACAGTATATACAACACGTTTATAGCATTTAAGATCCTGAGTCTGTAACATTTCATGTACCTCTTATAGATTTCATAACAATTCAGTCTTCAAAACTCCAATTACATATTAAACCAATATTTTTAATAATTATATGAATAGATAAATTTATATAATATCTTTTTGATTTGAAAACAAAAAAACAAGATGACATTTTATTGACATAACTGATTTTGATATTTTTATAATTAAATTGCCCCAGAACTGATATCTGGGCTGTATTTGGACATATGTTGAAAGCTAACTCGTGATAATATCTATTGTTTCTTTTACTTTTTGCTTAAACTAATACGTGTTGAGTAATTTTGATAATAATCACGACAGCAATAGTCCCCTAAAGGGTGATCATCTGATGTGGGACAGACAACCAGCTGGTCCCTGGAGGGGATTTCTGTAAATATATGGTACATGACCCTTTAATCAATTATTAAATATTGATATATAACCTTGGTAATAAATTATAAAAATTATTTGAAATTTGAAATACCTGTTTTTTTATTTTTATTTTCACGGCTTGTTGTGACAGAAATATGGTAAAAACTTAATTGATGCCCCTAGATCAAAGTCTCAGTTCTAGCTTTACTAATCCCGTGTTTTATCCACCGTATTAGATTGTAGATATGTGTAAAATTTATGATTTTTATAGATTTTTGCAATTTTGTAATTTTCTTACAAAACTCATAAATTATACTATATTGGATAAATTGAGGAAATTTGAGTAAATATTTAATTATGTTCTACATATTTAGCAGGTGCGTGAACAATATTTCATATATGTGAGTGTAGTTGGTAAAAACCACTTTAAAATGAAAAACAATCAAACTTATTAAATGTTACATAATTGATTTAAAATTAACTCTATGTAAAACAGAAAATTAGACCAGTCAAGATCATAGACAGTGATTGAAATGTAGGCAAATGTAAATATGATGTGCTTAGGAGGAAATCTGCTGTTCAGAGAAAACTGGGAAAATATGGAAATCTGCTGCACATAGAAAACTGGCAAAAAATGTGGACAATTAGTTACATTGTGATCTATCAACGCCAATTAAACATTTTGAAAAGCAGTTCGATTTGAAATTATCCGATATCATGTACATACATGTACGTCTCGAATTCAACATCGGTTTACAGACTCAGTATCAATTTTAATCCCCAAATACATATCTGTATCATTTTAAAAACATTCTTGGTGACCTCAAACCCATTACAATTGGCAACAGAATCACAACATTCTAACTTCAAATTTTTTTTGTTATAAATATATGCTCTCTGAGCTTTCTGAATGCACTGGGACATCACACATGGCATCAGAAACAACTGTTTTTGATACAAATATATAATTTTTAAATGCATTCAGGACATCAGGACCAAAACTTTCAAACATCAAAGATCTTTGTTATAAATATGGGCTTTTGTTTAGTTAGGTGTCCGTCATTAATTTCTCAGCGCGTATCGGACAGTTGAACATGAAAACAGAGGACAGTATTCCCGTCATAGAAATATGTTCATGTCAATTTCTTTAGATGTAATTTAATATAAGAACAATAATATGACAATTACATTGCATGATAACAAGAGAATCAAAATAAACTAACGGTGGTACACGAAAACAGGTAAAACTTAACAAGTGCACATTGGATTCCCCTGCCCTCTGCTTGTTTACATGAAAAGAACACAAGTACTGCCATTAAATAGGTATAAAAATGAAGATTTATATGATTCACAGGTTATAACTACTGTGTGATCTGTTTAATCTGATCTGTGTAACATTATTTTTGTAAATTTTATCAACAAATCACGTATTGAGGTCTATGTTGAAGAATATGTATTTTAAAAGAATCCGTGATACTAGGAAATCGTAATGTACTTAGGTCACACATGTCATGTGCAAGTTGGCGCTCACTAACAGATAATGGGACACTTAAACTGCAATTTTAAAAATTTTAAGAGACAAGTGAATTTTTCACTAAAACAAATGACCCAACAATTAAAAAATATGTTCTGATTTAACTTTGAAATTGTGGGGGCGTTTTAAATTGAAAGTTCTTTTCAACATGTAGGTGTACGGTGTCTGATTGAGTGGGTACTAAACGTCGGGAGAAAATAGATATCAATTTGTAACACCTTAATGTGTCGCCTCTTGTCATGATTTATTTATTTATTTATTTATTTATTTATTTATTTATTTATTTATTTATTTATTTATTTATTTAAATTCCGAATAACAATTTTCTACAGTATTTATTTATTTTATTCAAATAAAAATTAGAAAAAATATTTATTTATTTATTTCAGCTCATTAGCTAAGATGTCAAGTGTTGCAACAATTCAAGCTCCTGAAATGTGTGAATCTTTAATAGGACTTGTAAAAAGACAAAAGAAAATTTGTAAAAAGAATACAGAGATTATGGAAAGTGTTAAAATAGGTGCACATGTTTCTATAGATGAGTGTCAGTTTCAATTTAAACATAGGAGGTGGAACTGTAGTACAGTAGATGCAAAGAAATTGTTTGGAAATGTATTAAAATTAGGTAAGTTTTATAACATTTATAGACGTATTTTATTTCCAAACTGCCAATAAATAAGTTTTCTTTTGAATATTTGTATCTTGTGAGTTTACAATTCCAAAATTAAAGCAATAACATGATGAGCGTCAGTTGAAACCGGAAGTAGAGTAGCTTCACTTCCGGTATACACGAGGCTCAGCTATGGCTATTTCGTCGGTTTTTAAAAAATAAAGAATGGGGCGGTTTTTCAGAAGATATTAATTTTATGCACAGGAATTTTACTTTTGGACAATTTACAAAAATCATTCGTATTTTATACAGCCAACATTTTCTACAATCCATATAAAATGTCACATCTCCTTTTTAATATCGTTAATAGTTAAGATTCGTGAGTCAGATTTTTTGTTCATGTTGTAAAATAGTATCCTCCCATTGATATAAATTATTTACCTAACTAGAAAGTCCACGGCGGTAGCATCTGTTATCTCCAGCCCCTGTAAGATAAGTACACACAATATAATAGAAACATTAGTATGCTAACATTTCTCTGTTTGTTTTATCTTCATCAAATAAATACATTAGAAACCATTGATCTAACCATTTGTAATTATTCTTTTTGCTAAATATAACTTGTTAATTATACTAAACAGTTCATATCGATTTCAGATTTACACTAAATTACTTTCATAAGACTCTTTTTGTATACTTTTTCTGCTCTTTTGTTGCGAAATTGTTTGGCGATTCGGAAGTAATGTCAGTATTTTTAGAAACAGGGATGCTCAGGAATTAAAATTTGAAGAGGCTGATCAAGAGAATTTGGCAGCATAAAGTGTTTACCTCTTATACAATTCTGACAGAACTCAAATTAAGTTACAAGTTTTATCAGCAGATTTTTATTGCTAACAGTTGTTCAGTTTTGATATCTTCCCTCGATGGCGTTATCTATCTGTTTGGGGCATCTATTTGTCTCCCACCCCTTTTGAGGTAGAGCATTATGACGTATACTAAGACAATATAGATTAGTATATGTTTTCTGGTTCAACTCTGTATCGAAATAATTGCTGATCACAACTTTTGTCTACCCCTTCCCTGGACTTCAGACTTGTATTCTGTCGTAGCTTTGCCAACTTTGGGACTTGCAAATCACAAAACATCTTCAATCTTATTATAAGCCAAAAATAAAGTCAAAGCCAAATAATTGCTTTTACTGAATTTATTTATTTATTTATTTATTTATTTATTTATTTATTTATTTATTTATTTATTTATTTATTTATTTATTTATTTATGTTTTAGGAACTAGAGAAGCTGCTTTTGTTCATGCAATATCTTCAGCTGGTGTAGCACATTCCGTGACTCGCGCGTGTAGTAGTGGTAAACTAAATAAATGTGGCTGTGATCGGACTGTTAAGGGCAGAAGTAATGAGGGTTTTGAGTGGTCAGGGTGTTCGGACAATATAGAGTATGGCACCGCTTTTTCTAGATCATTTGTTGATGCACGAGAGAGGCGGAAAAAGAATAACGATATTGGAAGAAAGTTAATGAATTTACACAACAATGAAGCCGGTAGAAAAGTAAGTACACATTTAGATTTTATTATTCATGGTCAAACAACATTGACCTGTCTGCTTGACCTTTGATCGGGAAATTTATCATGGAGCAGTACATTTTTTTTTATTTCGTCTAAAGCATGTGAAGCATACATTGCGAATGTATGAACTGCGAATACTAACACTATTACTGCCAAAGTATTTAGTGGACTATAGTATATTGGTATCCATAATAAAAGGTCAAGAGAACAGGTCAATGTTGTTTGCCTCTATATAAAGAAGAACCTATTTGAACAAACAACAACAGCAACAACAACTAAATGTCCTGTTATGCTTAAAGTCTTTGTTTCATTTGTTACCAAACATCGGCATTGGCACCAAATGTACTAAAAATAAAAAAATAAATTGTTATGTGAAAAATGGTCAAATAGAGTTAATGCAATTCTTAATAGGATGTTTTTCAGAAATCTTCTTTTACATCTGACCGAAAAAAAGTAATATTTGTTTCTGGAACAAGTTTTTTTGAAAATTGGAGTAAACAAAGTACATCTTCTAGAAGCACTTGTTATAGTACCAGTTACACACTAGTATATTGCCCTATTAAACATAACACATATTTATAATACCAAACAAGACGTAAAGATGAATTGTTGTATACAAATATGTACAGAAAATAGAAAACAACTTTTTAAATCACTACACAAATCATCACAGACACATTATTGGATCAAATTAAGCGATTCATGAAAATTCCCTTTGACAAACGACCGCATCGAATGTCAAAACGGATGGGGTTTATAAATGGCTTTAAAACTTCTTGAATTAATTCAAATTGTATCGATGCTTTTTAACGTCAATTACTTCCCGCGCCGTGTGAAATAATTGAGAGAAATACACCAACTATATACGGTTCTTTTGTAGTTTAAATTCAACAAATATTTAGATGACATATAATGTCATTATTTGGCTTGATCACAACTTGACGCAGGAAATTTGAAATACTGCGATAAAATATCACGTGGATTTTAATATATACACAGTTGGTAGCGGTATAGCAAAATGTCAATTGGAAACAGTAAATTATCCCAAATGTTTAATCATTAAAATAAAATGAATGGTGAAGATTAACTTTCATGTCTGTAAATCAGTCTCTCTCTCTCTCTCTCTCTCTCTCTCTCTCTCTCTCTCTCTCTCGTTGTTAATGACCTAATGATCATGCATGCCCATTGAACAAAACTTAAATGAACGGTAATGGAATTATAGGAAAATGCGAATTTAATTTTACTAGCATTAGGATAAAACAATGAGGAAACGATTTAAATATCAATTTGGTTTTTCTCCACCATTGCTTTAGCTTGACTGGTTCTCAGTGAGGGCAATAAAAGGTTTAATCTTTCAATCTTCAATATTCCTAAGATACATGTAATAGCCGTCATATTTGTGGTTATTTGTACATTCATAATCTCAATTTATTGCATCAATTTTCCACTTTATTGAAATTGAAAGCTCCAAAGCCGATAAGCCCTCGTTACTTTATCTTAGTTAGTTACATGTCGCCGAGTTACAACCATGCAACATATTGTTAACTAGTCTAACTGCGACTTAAGGATTTAATGTTTTTGACATTTACCACTTAAAAGTTCTGTACTTTTGTTGACATTTGAAGCCAAAAATTTAGCATACTATAAACATAACTCATTTTGGCTTGACTTTTTGGATATAATATATCTAATCGATTCTTGGTTTCACGGCAATCTCTGAAGTGTAAGATTCATTGGCGAGATAAATCAGCGAAAAAGTCTTTTGGTGTAGTATATCACTGAGAACTTTACAATTGAAGGGAAAGCTTTTGCAATATTATTTGTTTATGTACGTTTCATTTTAGTTATATTTATTAATCAGTAAACTATAAAACTAAACATTCACAAGCTTATACAAACCCATGTTCAGGCTTATGTACAACAACCTAGGGAATTTTTTAAATAGAAATACTAGTAATCTATTTTTATAAAACAATTGAATTTGGTACATGCATAAAGTATCATTTTCAAACATGGTGTTTGACAAAGGTCTTGTTTTTATTCGGATGTTGCAACAAAAAATAAAAGTTCACCAACAACTGGTATTTGAAAGTATGCCAAAGAATGTGTCAACTGTCACAACAAACAATCATTTCTTAAATGTAAAACACTTGACGGATTTGTTAAATTTCTAATTCTAAATTCGTTCAGGCAATAACGTTCATCCATTTGCAAAATGTTAATCTATCAGTCTAGGTCGTATAAATGCTTGATCTTGACACGTGGTTGCCGGGAAGGACTCAAGTGTCGCAAAAGAATGTGCACATAATTGTTAGGGTGGATTGTCTGACTCTAAATTTACGACTAGGATTTACTACGTCATGTCCATTTACCAACACAATGCCAGCCCCTAAAACCTCTCAATAGGTATATAAAAAAATATTCAACAATAACCTGACAAATGATGACTGTTAACTTATTTCTGTGTTAATCACAATTTTAACCTTTACAATTAAAAAGCTCGTGTTATTTGTGATGTTTTGGGTTGCATTCGAGTAAGAGATTTATTGAAATAAGTACATTGAACTTAAATATATTAGTGTGGCATTTTTGACACTGCCATATATAAAGCATTTACTACTAGCTTTATTGATATTAATGTTGATGTCTTTATGTTTATGCTTGCTGCAGTCTGTCGGCTTTTTAATGTTAGTTTCAAGTATTGATCGTAAAAAACAAGGTGAACGCGGTGTACTTTCCAACTAAAATTAATAATTTCTAACTAAACATCATTTTTATAAGGCACATGCCTGGGAAGTAAAAATAAACGAAGATAATATATTTTAATTTGATCTTATTATAAATCAGCCTCCACGAAAATTTATATCATAGGATAGTCAGTACAATATGGAGAGAGACACGTGCCACTACTCTCCGTGTCTTAGTCAATCAAGCGCTTTATAATTTGGTGATAAATTTTCCCCCAAAATAAATGATTAATCACACTGACTTTATGGAGTGATAATGATGTCGTAAGGTCTAGATAAAAACTACTGTGAATTCCATCATTCTTGTCAAATCTAATTAAGACGCTTATAAACAGTGTAGGTTACTTAGCGCACACTTTACTAACTTGAAAATTAATCTTTTTCTCCATGTAGGATAAAAATAAATGTCAATTTTTTGTATTATTTAGTAGTTAACCAGTAATAAAATATGATAACCTGATATAAAAACGAAACCCGACTCTTTTTGAAAAAATGAAATATTTTTATTTGGCTGAAAGTATAATAAAACATTCTATCATTGCAAAACCAAAAATAGGTTCTGATCGCAATCACTTTGGTGTTTAAAAACGCAAACAGGAAATAAGCATATAGATGTAAAAGGTCTATCGGAGACGGTTTAAATAATTATATAATATGTATGATCGGATACAAAATAATATATACATGTATGTAGCTCTTTTGATCAATACGAATATAAAAGTAGGTAGGTGTGTGTGAAATTGAATTGTACTCAAATATCTATCATTCAACGGTCTTCAGTAAGGTGCAGAAAAACTCAATCTCTCCCGGAATCTAAATGATAGTCGCCTTGCATTATCAATTATCATTAAAAAGACATTAAAATTCTCCGATATAATAATGTAAACACAAAACTTAAACATGTACTGTTGATGAAGACACTGGGCTTAAGACAAGAAACAGAAAATTGGAAGTTTGCCTGTCTGTCTGTCGTTGACTCGTGAAACTCGGAGGCGATAATGCGCGCAGAGTGTTTGCTTTTGCAGCAATGCATACACTATTATGGGATTGTTTCAAATAAATCAATATTTTTATATCCATTTTCCTGTACAAAAACAATCTCAAGTCTTTGTTTCACCTCACACAACAACATTTAACACAAGCGATGAGCATACCTATACCTGTCGAAAGCAGCTAACTGCACTTAACTTTGGAACAACTAAACTTGAATTCCGGCAGAACAATGAAAAACTTCTACATAAAAGAATAAAAGCATCTAAACCATGTGTTCAGGATAGTCTGCATATATGAAATTTTATTTTCACCTAAAATCAAATGCCAAATTTCGTGTCATTCTTGCAATTCCTGTATACCGTTTTTAACAAACCATTGATTCTAAGTTCGGGACTGACTGATTTTCGAAACTTATGCTTTCAAAGAAATGCTGTTTTGAAAAAAACAATATTGATAGTAGGTTTTTCACTTTTTAAGTAGTGATTTTAGTTGATGTACATAGATTTAATTAGGGCTGGGCTCCTCTAAATATGAATTCTAAAACAATAAAAAATAAAAAGGACCAAGATGTTTGTTTCTCTTCTATAAGACATGAAATAATTTATTATTTTTATCTCTTCTTTGGATGTTTTTAGTTTTAACTGTAGTTTTATACTTATAGCCATGTTTAACAGTCCAGGTGTCTATCTTAAAAAACTAAATAATTACCAAGTAAATGCTTCAAAAGATTCGTGTTCTGTTACAATTTACTTTTTGTAAACACAACTGTGATGTATCGTTGTATAATATCTCATTAATCTCTCTATGGTCTCTCCCATCTCACATCTTCACCAGTGACCTCTGACCTGTAAACTGTGGACGAGACATAGCTACGCATAAATGCATATTACTTTTTTAAATTTTGATTTAGTTTCAAGATTGTTTTTTCAAACATTGTTTCTAGAACATTCTAAAACAATTTTAATTTTGGTACAAAAAGCCACAACTGTTGTTGTTTTTCTTCTTGTTCTTCCTCTTCTAATTATTATTATTATTATTATTATTATTATTGCTGTGCATCAATTATTTTTCCATAAATTATTATCTCAAACTATAGATATATCTTAGGGTCATTTGTTTTGGTGTCATCACTCATAATTGACAAATTAGCACAACTTTATATATCATATTTTGTGTTTAATTGCTATTTGTCTATCATTTGTAACAAATTTATTGATAATAATTAAAAAACGACGAGTGGTCAAATATTGATTGATGCATTACCCTTATGTCAATGTAAGAATTCAATTAAGTGGAAAATTAATAGCCTGGATTTGATATAAAACATGTTATTGTAATTGTTTGACATTCTCAGGCGTTCTGTCTCATTTCTACAAGTGGACATTGACAAACTATCAAACGAGTTCAATAAATTATCAATTTTTCTTTGGGTTGGAACTAAATAGGAACACAAGACGTGTCAATTTAAGGTTATAAAATTTGTGTTTGGTCTGTAAGGCGACTAAATCAAGGGGTCATCTGATGATAAATGACTCCATGTCAGACCTTAGGCCACGAACAAATAGATACTCTCCGTAAGTTATGACCATTTAATATCCTACAATCTACCCTCCCATATCCGGTTAATGGGCGGTATTAGGGGTGTCTGTCATTTGTAGTGATTTTAGTTTCCTGAAACGACCTTTGTAATTTTAGATATAAATTTGACAAAATTACAAGCGATTTTTATTGAGTTGCTTGTTTATGTATATTTATATATTTATAAATGATATAATCGTGTGGTATTAAATCCCGGGTCTATTTGTCAGTATTACAAGACCATGTTGTTAAACATTTATTACCCTGTCTAAATATTTCTAGAGTGTATATGTAACCATGGATATGTGATTGATGAAATATATTAAACACGAAATCCGTATCTACAGTACTGACCTGTCGAAAGTTTAACATTAAGCTAAAGAATTAGTGCCGAGCCAACAACTCATTTACGCCTCGTATCAACCATACGTCGACAGCAGCTGCAACATATCTCTCGGCTGCGCTTCGGCGACTAGATATCTACATTTCGACCACTCTGTATCCGAGCTTCGGCTCTCTCAGTGTTAAATTTTCGACAGGTCAGTACTTTACATGAAATGAAGTGCAGAAACATACAAGATCACAAGATGTTTAATTTCACCAAGACCTCGAATCAAAAATAAAACTTGTTCGTTGATACTTATCAGCAAATATCCACACTTTCGATGATAAACAAAGATATGATCGTTCAACATGCAATTTTGGGGGTTTCTACTCAATGCTTCATTCATTTGTAAAAAGGAACCCGGTGACATGGGCCTAAATATAAGTAAACATAAGAATATTTTGAATTATCAGAAAGCATGGGCTGTAAACAAAACGAGACAAATTTGTGACATTGTCACAATTTTAGTATTCAAATGAAATAAATTGATGGTTTCCCCAATGCTTTTGCAGCATGACACATATATACGTTTTTGCGTTATTCGGAAACACCATGTCAGTGCTTTTGCAGCATTGAGAACACCCTGTCCATAAGTTTCGAAACACGCTTTTGCGCCATTCAATTCCTCCTTTAGCTTTTCGGAACACCTTGTCCACGCTTTTGCATCATTCAAATTTTGCACGGTTTTGCATGCAAAGTAGAATATTTTTGGTTAGACAGACAGATATATAGATAATGATCAAGATTACCTCATTTGTACAAGATGTATAAAGTTACTAAATTTTTTTTAAAAATCTTGTTTCAAAAGAAATTCCATTAATTCATCCCAGACAGCTTGCCATTTAAATACCCTTCACAAGCCACTTTGATGTCCATAAATATGCTGGTAATTACTTATTTCATATTTTTAACTTCTGAAGTAAATCTGAATTTAAAGCGAGATACTCATCTATTTATCATTAATACAATTTACACAATTTGCAGTATAATATACTCGTACTATACATAAGTTATGTGTGTTACATACGTTATGTGTAAGTTACACAACAGCTGAGTCGTATTTCTCCAGCTGATTGTTGTGTTTATATGTGCTAAGCTGATGATATCACATAACTCTCCTCAAACATTTTTTTTTTTACTTTTACAAACTTCTGTGCATACTACCGGCTTTATTTTATTTTTTGAATATTTTGCCTTTATCCCCAATAATACAAAAACCAAGCACGGCCATTTTTTTCTTAATTTAATTTAATTTAATTTAATTTAATTTAATTTAATTTAATTTATTAATTTAATTTAATTTAATTTAATTTAATTTAATTTAATTTAATTTAATTTAATTTAATTTAATTTTATTTAATTTTTTATTTTATTTTTTTATATTAAATTTTAATTAATTTCAATTTCAATTGATTTTTAATTTTGAAAATTCCAACTGTTCTAAATACATTTATGGTTCTTAGTCAGTGAAGGTATTTTGCAACTGTCTTGTTCATGCAACAAATATCAAAAATATTTATCAGATTAAAGTGTAATATAAGTACAACATGGATTCATACTCTGGCATTGGCCCGCGGAAACAGAGCGATAGGGAAAGGTTTCAAGTGTTTCTCGGTGGAATCGAATTATCATGCATCAGCAATCTAGTGCGATAAGACTGACAAAGTGTTATGGATCTTATGTAAAATTACATTATACAAAATGCAATGAATACCTTGGTTTATCAGCTTGTAATATTACCATATAACTCGGTGGTCTTAGCACATTAGTTTTATTGCATTTTGAGACATTTTTGGTCATTTAATGCACTTGTAAACTAGGTGTAAAGACGTGATCGAGCCTTGCAATACAATATTACCTTGCAACAACTGATTACTGAGGAAACATTATATCATTTGTTGTATTACTGTTGAATGACCTTGACCCAAAGAGCACAATGACCTTAGACATTGAACAGATAATTTTATGTATATTTATGTATTTATTATTTTTATATTTTCAGGCTGTTAAAAACAACATGAGAATAGAATGTAAATGCCACGGAGTGTCTGGATCTTGTGAATTAAAGACCTGCTGGAAATCTATGCCAACATTCAGATATGTCGGGAAAGTGCTCAAAGAAAAGTTCGATGGAGCAACAGAAGTTAAATTGGACAGTACAAAAAAGCACCCACAGCTTATTCCAGTAAACCCGCAATTTAAACCACATACAAACTCAGATTTAGTGTATTTAGTAGCTTCACCAGACTTTTGTGAGCCTGAACCAAAGACCGGATCTTTGGGAACTAAAGGCCGTGTTTGCAATAAAACGTCAAAAGCAATTGACGGATGTGACTTGATGTGTTGTGGGCGTGGTCATGAGACCAGGAGGCGGAGAATTGTTGATAGATGCTTTTGTAAATTTCATTGGTGTTGTTACGTAACTTGCAAAAAATGTGAACGTGAAATAGAAGAACACACGTGTAAATAAAATGTGAATTATTATAGTGCTATAAAGTACACGTGCAAGAAACATGAAATCCAATGATTTCACATTCACTGGATATGACGTCATTCCGCGCGCTTCAGTTTACTCAAGTGTGTAGAACAATTAGTGTATGGGACAAATATTGGATAATTATCAAGGCGGAAGAAGTTGATGGAACTCTTTTGTGAAGGAGGTTGGCCTTAGCGCGTGGTAATGGCGTCAAGGTTCATCTGTAAGGACTGGATAAGCCATTATCCTGACAAAAAGAGTTTGGTTTATAACGGTTAACGTTAAGATTCTATTCATTTTCATAGCTCTTTGTCATGTGGCCATGATTTGTGCTTCACGCATCTTCGAAACACCAGTGAAATGTGATTACTTTATATCGTATCTAGGTGATATATTGACAGGAGAACCATGAAAGACAACAGTGCGAATTAATAATGCTATTCATACGTAAAATATACTGAGGGTTTTTATGGCTACGTAAATTAAAATAAATAAATATGCCATAAACAACACAATGTATGTTGATGTAATGCCAGAATCTTATGTACCCACAAAATTAGTGTGGAATGTTATTGGCCATTTATTGTGTACATCAAGTCTTTCGGGTGATTTATGCAAAATTTGTACATGAAAGACTGTTCAGAAGAAACAAACCGCGTCTTCTCATAAAGGAAGACAAGTGATTACAATTCGTGTTGCTAGGCAACACATAAAAACTGACTTATTGAAAAATAAACGAAATGTGCTATATTTTCATTTAATTGTTAAATTATATATTACTTGTCTTGTCGTTTAATTTATTATGTCTGTATGTGTTATAACATTTGCATAAAGTATGATATTGTTTTTAGACATTCGTCGGAATCTTGCCACAAAATTGTTACATCTTCAAATTATGTACGCTCAAGAATACGTTCAAGGAAGAAAGAGGGCGGGGTTTAACATTTTTAGTTTTTCAAAATTGTTTTGGCTTTTGGATTAGATTTATTTAGCTTATTTCTGATCTCGAAACAGTTTTAATTAAAAAAAATTCTACATTAAGGACAAATTTGTTTCCAAATTTATTTGTTTTACAAGTTTCTAGACTTTATAAATATGAAATTTAACAGAAAAGTGTTATTTGGGGACCAGGATATAGGGTTTTGAATCGGTAGTCAAAATTATAATTGTAAACTTCGTTAAAATATATTTTCCTGTCAATCTGTTAGTGTATTCAATGTACCTACAATAAGGTATGAATGTTTGTTAATAATTGTGCAAATGATATACATGTAAATAAAGAACAAACATGGGTATGATATGTGATATAATATTGTTACTGTTATTAAAAATTAGTGACGACGTCTCATGTATATATAAGTAATAATAAAATATGTCTAAAATAAGAAATTAATTCATGTATTTTACTTGTTATTTACAAAAGTGAAGCCATAGATTGCTGCAGCTGAATAGAAAGTACTTGCAAATAGCAAATACAAGTAATCATAAAAAACTATAATCAACAACAAACATACTAATCCATGTCCAATCCACAATCCCAAAGCAAAGTAAAAAAAAAACTTTGAAAACTGGCAAATCTAAATGAACACATAAACTTCCACCAGTGATGTGTCGCCGAGTGCCACAGAACGATAAACGCCTCCTGTTTGAGTAGTTACACCCGCCACGCGTGTAATCAAAATCGAGAATAAAAGGAACATGGCTCCGGTTTCACAACAATTCCTTAGCGAAGATTTCCCTTAACTTAAATCTTGCAAAATTTCAAATCTTTATAATTTTGTTAATTTTCAAGATATTAAGAAATTTAAGGTGTAATTTTTAAGAGCTTTTCTAGATTAAAACATTTGAATTTAGTTTTGACAAAAATATTCACCAGTAGTTCCAAAAAGAGATTACAAAAATTTGCTAAATTTAAGTTAAAAGCAAATCTTAGCTGAGGAATGATTGTGAAACTGGGTCCAGGAACTGTATATTCATGGTTATTTTGGATACGGAGACATCATTCTTACCAACAATATTGTGATAAGAGCCATAATACTTGTTGAAGGACCTGACAAGCTTAGGCTTATGATAGCCTTGGGTCAACAATTTATTTGTAAGCAACACTTACTTACAAATAGCCAAAATTAAAGACACTCACAACAAGGTTATTGGGACCACTGATCATGAAGCACTGTTAAAAGGTATTTTGTTGTATGCAGTATACCATTGTTTAAGTACGTTTGTAGGGGTCTTATCATTTCAATATATGTCAATACTGAAAGTGGGGTGGTTTGGAACATATAATTTGTACCTCATTTAGACTTCCATGTATGTCTATCGCCACAGGTGGCTGTTTAATTGTGTTGTGAAGTGGGTGTACTTCAGATGATTTGGTCCAAAATGCACAAAATTGAACCAAAATATTAAATCAGTGAGTGACAAACACACGCTACATTTGGCATGCTTTATGTACATTGTATATCCATATACATGTTGCTGAAATCTAATTTTAAATTAAGTTGTTTTATGATCGAATCGCAAACTTAAACAGGACCATTCTCATCTTTGCCAAAGCTGAATCAGTAATACAATTGTTTATAGCAGAAAAAGATTTACATTTTTCTTGATTATATCCAAGCTAACCAGGAACAAAAACATACAAAATCAAAAACGAGCATACCAGTCCCTGTCCAATTTACAATCCGAAAGCAAAGTAAAACTGACAAATTAAGTTAAACACATGAACTTCCACCAGGGAAGAGAAGTCGGGTGCTCCAGAAGGGTAGGTACCTCTGTTTAGCTAGCTACACCCGTCATGTGTTTAATCAAACTTGAGAATAAACACGAAACTACGGCGCGTCGAGTGATTTTGGATACAGAGATGTCACATTAATCAACAATACTGTGAGGACGGCCATAAAACTTTGAGGGTTTTGATAAGTCTATGTTTGCAATACCCCTGCGTCAATAGCTTGCTTTATTATATAACGTTCCCGTAGTGGGAACAAGCTCTACCATGTCACAGTGATTGTAAAACAAATACAAAACATGAAGCAATGTGACAAACCAGGATACACAGGATCCAGTGGTGTGGTTAAAGTGTGTTTGGTTTACCCATACCATCCCACTTATTTCACAAACAGTGTTCTAAAGATTCGTCGAGGTCAGCCGATTTTTCGAGTATTGATGGCTAACAAAACATGGCAACGCTGACCACTTTACAGTTCAAAAGTCTAAAAATTTATGTACTGCAAAATTGATGTCTTTGTTGACTTTTAAGAATGATAAAAAGGCCAACTTTTATTGCAGCGAAAATATTTCAGAAATACACTGATGGGTCTTAACCATTCAATAAAACGAAAAACTCCATGCATTTTTAAAAAGAAAATTTATTTGCAAACTTGTTCTATAAATCCGAATTAATGGACGAGTATTTTAATTCAAGGAGAAACATCCGTTTGATACTCATCTCACAAAAATCTCACCAAGAGCTGACTCGTCATTAAGACGATTTAATGTTGAACTAAAACGTGATAAAATCTTATTTTTAGATATCTATAAGTTTTGATTCTTAATTCGTGATAAAGGAATTTTTATTTTACTTAAAGGCACGAATGTCGGCCTTCCGACTGTTGTAAATGCTGTTTATAGTTTGGATAACTATTGTAACTAGGACGTACCATAATTATTATCATTCTGAACAACAAATGCGCAAATTTGAAAAATTCTTTTAAACTGCCAAAGTTTTGGGTTATATCCACATTAAATTCATTTTCATAGTCTGATCGCCATACAGAAGTTCAGTTGTAGAGCGACTAGAACTTTAACCAATGATGTTATATATTCCAAATAGCTTATGATCTAAGGTTTGATTGGAGATGTTCATCTAGTCAATCTAACATAATGATACACATTTCTAGGTCTTTTGGGAAATAAGCATGTATTCTTCGGTTATGAATTGATTCGCAGATGCTCTAACCTAGTACATGAACCTATTTAGCTGCTGTTCAAGTCTGCATTTATATTTGAATGACACTAGACATGACCCATTGGATCATGTTTTAATTTTTGAATGATTTATGTTATCAAAATTTAATTTTTTTTATTTAGATTTTCATAAAATAAATAATTCAAAAATTATCACATGAAAAAAGTTTCACGAGCTGCAGCTGTATAAATTACATACCGTATACAAACGGTCTAAATACCTTTGGGAACATAACACCATATGCATTTAAAATGCTAAACTAAAAACATACTTATCCGTGTTGAATCCTAAAAGCAAAGAGAAACCTTTGAAAGTACGTATGACAATTCAAAATCTAGAATGAATGAATGTGGAACCACGCGACATTACAACTACATTCAAATCTGTTTATAAGACCACCCAGGGGAACCAGTAAAAGTTGTCTTTATGGACAGATGACTCTTGCATACAGGTTCAAATACGGTAATGTGAATAAAGGATAATTGGAGTACAATTCTACTGGCCTTTAAAGACAGGCGGTCTTTATATATAGGTGGCCTTTAAGGCAGGTTGGATTGTATTAAATACATTGTATTTTGGAAAGTTATTTCTTATACTATGTATGTGGATATCAATTATTCAAGAACCACCAGGAAACAGTGACAAAACCAAATATTCCACTAGACTAATTCCGCTCGCTAGTATTTGTCTCATGTTCATATTTGTGTGTTTTGCCGGCGAGATGTAAGTGCGGAGAATCCTTCAATGTTTAATTACTGCCACTGATTTAAGTGAATGTTTGAAAACCAATTAACATTTTCATTCATTTTGTTTTCCCAAGTCGTCTATAAAAGCCTCTCTTGTACTGTTTAAGACAAAACTAATTTTATTAAGAAGTCTCATTAATGAAAAATAATTAAGAAATGTCGAAATTCGGCTTCTGAGTAATCTAAACTTAAGCTTCGATCTGTCAGTTAAAGTTGTGATAATATGGTAATGTATTACTGGAGACAGAAAAGAGAATCTGTACCCAGTCGAACTCTCAAGTTAAATGAATTAAGTCGCCCGCCTAACTTCCAACAAACAGATTCTAGTAAATAACTAGTTTTACTCGCCATTTGAAACTGCATTATTGATTAAGAAACACGCGTTTATTCCATAGTTGAAGTTTTACTACCAAAGATATTTACCTTCCAAATACACTTGTACCTCAGTGTTGCATAAAACACAATTCTTTGCATACAATATACTAGTACTAATAGTAGGACAATTTTAACTGAAAACACATGGTCTCTTTGTTACTTTGGAGTTAAAGGAGTAAATCGGCACCATCGCAATCTCAAAGCGACATATGACGTTAATTGTTATATATTAGAACCTTTTGTTTTTATGACGTCGATTTATGTTTCTTCATGTTGTTTGTTAAATTGTCGTGTACGTTAATTTTACTTACAAGGACACAAAGATGTCATTTTAAAAACATCATAAAAAACCGTAATCGGTCATTGGAAGAGATGGTATTAAGACTATAATTTTGGAAAAAAAGTGGTTATGCGAATTTCGTAAAATGGCTTTAAATTGCAATGTCTTGATATGTATGAGAATGTAATAACTTGGGGTTTCAAGTTTTGACGTTCTCTTGTAATGTCCTTCAAAATGTGACCAATATCAAATATCAGGTCAAGCTTCTACCATTTTTGAAGATACTGCAGTTTAAATGCTCAAGATATATTGCGTTTTCCACGTGAAACAGTGGCCACAGTTTGATCAAATTGGCGTGCAAAACCCATTTACAACAGTTTTAAACCGTTATATTACAACAACATTGGTCAAGTTCCTCGCAAACCAAAAATTGCACAAAACGGTTTAATGACAGTTTCTAGCTAGGCTGTAACTGTTTATTACATTACAATACTGAAAAAGATTATTGGACATGTTCTTGGTAAGTGATGAAGCCCATGGGCATCCTTTTTATTTATTTATTTATTTATTTATTTATTTATTTATTTATTTATTTTTACAGATTCTGATGTTTCGCACACTTAAAGTATTCCATCTGTACAAAACTGTTCCTTAAAGTCGTTAATGTCCACCGCGAGTGTAATCACTTATTACAGCTAAAATATCCGAACATACTAACAATGGCATCAACGTCCCATGTTGAAAACCCCAGGTATTGACAATTCCATTGAGTACCAATATAAATTTATAGGAAATGTTTGTCTCTCAACAAAATTTACACATTAAAACGTTTCCCTGAAAAAATGTTAAAAACACCGCCAATGTATTCATCTTCCAACAATTATGGATAATGTGATGTGCCAGGTGCAGAGAAAAGTGTATTGACGACAACCATCTCCCTCTCTCTCTCTCTCTCAAAATAATCACATATATTTGCATTATCCAGATGTGTTGAGATCTGTGTTGGAGAACTGCTGAATGTATAAGTTTAAAGATTAAGTGTTTAACATTATCACGTTCGGAATAAATCACAACTTAAATGGTAGACACTAATTTCATTTTATTTGGACACGCCTGGAGTAAACTACATACATATAATATATAACAGGAAAACACACATATATTTAGTTGTATTTAACGCTTTACTTGTGAATACATGACATGTGAGAAATTTCACGTGTTTTTGTTAGTTTCTTTGTTTATTTTGTTGTTGTTTTTTTTTTCGTTGTCGCTGTTTACTTTGAGTCTTACATACAACGGTTGTAAGATAAATTGGGATGTCAGGGTCTTGCAATTGAACCTATATGAGGTTTTGTAAGTAAAACGAGTCCTTCGAACAATCCAACAGTAATGTAGAATGCAGAATGCTATAAATGTATTCTGTTATGAAAGCCTATGTCTTTTTTATATTTTCTCTATAACTATTTTTAATTTTTTTTCGTATAGGCTAATGTTGATGCTTCAAAAAATAACAAAAAGGAAAATCTTAACATTTGTAACTAAGGACCCTTTTTTGCATTTGGATGGTCATATTTATGTTACTGAACACAATTCCACGTTGTATGTTCCAGGCAGCTCTATAATGGAACCTATATAAATGGAATCGGTAATGATATAATACTAGTTGTATGCAAAATAAGAAACAAACCGAGCCATGTCCGAATCACAATGCAGAAGCAAAGTAAAAACTTTAAAACTAAAAGTTAGGTAAACACGTGAACTTCCACCAGATAAGTGAGGCCGGGTGCCCCGGAAGGGTAAGCACCTCCTGTTTAGCTAGCTACACCTGCCATGTGTGTAATCAAAATGGAGTGAAAAATCATGGAACTATAGGCCGTGAAATATATCCAGGCCAATCCTGGACACAGAGACATCAAACTTATCAACAATACCGTGATGGAGGCCATAAAACATTTTGAAGGCCTTGATAAGCCTAGGCTTGCAATATCCTTGGGTCAACAATTTATGTCCAAGCAACCTACTTCGTTGTACAAAGTCCCCGTAGTGGTAACAAGCTCTACCATAGCGTATTAACTGTGAAACAAATATACCATAAACAGGAGCTGCATAGATAAAGAAAGTTGACAATAGAAAAATTGACGTCATCACGTTTGACAATAACATGTATTTGGAGTTGAAGCAAATATTCGTCATTTAAATGTGGATAATTCTACAAACAAAAATTAAGCATTTGTGTAAAAATATTTTGAGGTTCTCCTTGGCTAACTTTATTTGTGTAGGACACATGATAATTCCTATTTAAAATCGCCATTGGTTTGAGGTAAGTTGGGATGTCAGGGTCTTGCAAATGAATCTGAACACAATTCTGCATTGTATGTATTGTGGAACATAATTGGAAAGATATAACTTAAGTAACATCCAATAAGACAATACATGACCAAAAATAAGTAATAAATAAATAAATAAATAAATAAATAGATAATAACTGCAATTATAAATAAATAAAAATACACAACAGTATTTCACAAAGGCTAGTTAGCCAATGAGGGGTGTTGGTTTGGTTTATAATGTAATTGTATCACATAAACTTACGTCATACAATTTGTGAAGATCTCTGATTGCATGTATCTGTAATTTCGGTGTATTCAGTATCACGTGGAGATTGTATTATTAGTATTTTTATCAATAGAATCAGTATATTAGTATATATATTATTTTCTTTCAGTAAGGTGTTTCAAAATTTGATTAAATTTGTTATCATGTACAGTAAGTGTAATCCACTTCAATAGTACATGTGTATTATCTGATTACACAGCTGATGAGTACACAGGATTGTTTTATCGAAAAATGGAGGTGATGATTGGTCAACAACTGCAATGCACACCCATTCCTCAATTTCTCGTTTTTTTCTGCAGAATTTATTTATTTAAAAAATAAGCTATTTTTCCATTGAAAACACTTTTAAAGAAAAATGATAGAATCAAACAGAAACATACTGTCCCATGTGAAAAATCAAAATCCTAAAGCAAAGTTAAAACTTTGAAAATTGGCAAATTTAGTTAAAGAAGTGAACTTATGCCATGGAAGTGTGATCTGATGCTTCGGAGGTGTAAGCACGTTAGTGACTAGCTAGCTACATCCGCCACATAGGAAATTAAAATTGAGAATGGAAGGCGCATGAGACTTTGGAACGTTAAATAAATCCAGGATAATTTTTGAATCCAAATTATTGGTTTAATACATGTATATAGCTATATGCACTTGAATTTCCCAATGAGTCATTTGTTCGTTTTCCCTAATACAGGAAGATTTATTATTTGTTTGGCAAGAACATGATTATTTTTATTTACATGTATTTTTATTTATTTTATTTTTATTTTTTCTGAACAATGATTGAAGCTAAATTTAAACATAAAAACCGTTTCTGAGCAAATAAAAAAAATGCAAGTATTTTGATAACTGCCCAACTAAGAAGTTTGGAAATAAAAAAGACATAATTGTAGTTATTACCAAAGGAATATACATGTATGCTAATTCCGAAATTTGATAACAACATAACTTAATGTTCGCGAAAATTGCTATTTCAAAATATTCGCGCGCGTTTAATTTCGCTCCGTGGTATAATGGTCAGTGTGAATGAAAGTGAATTCTATCAAGATAAAAATTATTGTTTTCGCAAACTTATACTTCAATTAAACAAACGCGTCAAATTTAGAATAGCATCTTTCGTAAAGTATGACATTGGTGTATTTAGACAGGTTCTCCACAAGAAATGCAGCCCGTCGGTTTGATTTTTGTGAAATTCGGTCGATCATCTGTCGTAAATTCTGACAATGGTGTCGACAAGTGTGTTTTTCGGAATCAGTATGTCTGTTTGTTTTTATAAAATTCAGTCGACTATATTTCGTAAATTCTGACAATGGTGTCGTATGATTTAGAAATCAGCATGTCGATTTGATATTTTTTATAAAATTCGGTCGATCATCTTTCGTAAATTCTGACAATGGTGTCGACAAGTATGTTTTTCGGAATCAGTATGTCTGTTTGTTTTTATAAAATTCAGTCGACCATATTTCGTAAATTCTGACAATGGTGTCGTATGATTTAGAAATCAGCATGTCGATTTGATATTTTTATAAAATTCGGTCGATCATCTTTCGTAAATTCTGACAACGGTGTCGTATGATTTAGAAATCAGCATGTCGGTTTGATTTTTGTGTATAAAATTCGGTCCTTCATTCTTCGTAAATTCTGACAATGGTGTGTTTGGGAATCAGTATTTCTGTTTGATTTTTATTAAATGCAGTCGATCACTGTGAGAGAAGGAGGAATGGAGAAACGTTAACACAGAGACATCTGTTCATTCCGTTAACAATATCTGTTCATACTTTAGAAGTGTTAAATTTGATGAACGATGTTACAAAAACTAGAAGTAATATTATTGTGATGAGAGATAATACCTTTCTATTTAGGTTTTTTGAGTATGATGAATACTTCACTTTATCTTTTATATTGTTTTTATACAGACGGAGTTTTTCTCTTTTTCCCCCAAACTTGAAGTTTACACACGTCACTTAAGTGCAAAGGAGAATAAACCTATAAACCAATATTATACATATTGCAGCTTTTGTGGTATCGGAATTTTACTCTTGATAATACGAAACTGTGTCCACAATTGTAATTTATCGACAATACTTTACCTGTTATCTTTTAATATAAATAAAGTAGATTTCAACAAAAAACATAAATGTGCCAGACATATCTTTAACAAATGCCATACAGGAAACAGAAGAACGGTATTGCAAGGGACTAACCAAAACTGCATGTATATTATTCCATAAAATACCGTTATACAATTGATTTTTACATGGATTACTTGTATAGGCATTTAGATTTTTCAGTAAAAGAACTCGCAAATATGTTATACATTATTCAGTCGAATAAAGGTACCCAAACGATTTTACGCGGATTCCTGATTTGACTAAGCATTTAAAGTTTTAGTAAAACTGTTTTATTAACAGATACCACAAGGAACTCGCATATACGTTATTCCATCGAATAACAGAAGACAAACTATTTTACACGGATTCCTGAATCAAATATGCATTTAGATTTCTTTTAATTAAACTGTTTTAGCAGTAGAGGCGGTAACAGGTGCTCGAAATGCTTTGCTGACGGTGAGCTTATTGTATGACAAAATAAGAGTTGCATCAACATTATAAGATATTTTTGAATTTATTTATTTTATTTATTTATTAAGTTCTTCTGAAGTACCAAATTGAGATCAAGAAGATATCTCTAACCTTAAGATCGGAAAAACAAAGTGACTAAACTATAAGTATAACTTTATATGGTTTTCTTTTACTTGAAAGTTGAATTTCCGTCTAGACAGTCAATACAAAACCTTCAATAAGACCATGTTTACATTATGCTTAAAATACAAGATTTGAATTACATTGTCAGAAAGTTATGATTAATTGTTTGTAAAATACCTCCATTAAGGCGTTGCACAGACTTGCTTCAAATTGATATCTTCTTTAAAATTGAATGATAGAAACAGGTTGTTGACTGGTATTTCGAATATGATGAATTCTGACAACAACTTGTCGTTTGAGATACATCAAAACCAACAGTTTTTCTGAAAAACGTCTTACTATTTTAAGTTTCTGTGAGGAGGTCTTTACAGCTGAATGATGATTTTGTTTCAAACATAGTCTACACAACAATATTGGCGTTGAGGTATGCTAAAACCATCTCTGACGAAATTGATGCATGGTAAAAGCATCCCTGATAGAATTGCGATATAGTAAAGTTATCCCCAATAAAAATCATAAAATGCCTCATACAACATATAATGCCCACTGGGTGGCTTGGTAAACTTAAAATTTAGTAAAGTAAAAAATACAAAATACCAAAAGATATTATTTTTTTCATTTCGAATAAATTTGTTGACGTGATTTTCTGTATTTAAGAGTTAATCTTTTTGCACACTTGAACGAGCAATTTCCTGTCCGGTGGTAGTTTAAGCCAAGGAACCATGAACCAAGTCGAAAAATAAAGAACCGTTAATTTTCTTGAAAATGTTCTAACAATAAAAATTCTCTTTTAAGAAATCCATGGCAATTGTTTCTCCCAGTTTCCTTCAACACAGCATTTGAGCATATGAAATATGCAATTTTGGCCCAAGCTTAAGTTTGGTAATAGTATCTTTTAGAACTGTAATGAAAAACATTTACAATGGCTGATTTTGTTCCGACAAAAATAAAGTTTACATTTCAGTAATCTAGCATGACCTGTCAACCTCTTGTCAAGACCAATTTTCGTTTGCGTTCTTTATTGTGACGCCAGACAAAGGCGTTGAAGTGATAAAATGACGTCAAAGTATGATGGGCTTAAATCCCTGAAAGGATGAATGGCGCTGCTACATTAATTGGCAAAACCAGCGGATAAGAAATGAAAACCAGTATTTTGTAATATTAAACGATTGCCCTTTTGCAAATTCTAAGCAGAAATGTCAACAATTAAAATTGTAAGTACACGAAATAACTTTCAATGTGTTGTTTCTTACGGGGATATAAAGAAGATTTTGAATTTGGCAATTCTGTCATTGTTTCCCAATTTCTCGTAAAATCTTGTTTATACCCCGTAAATCACAACAATTTTTACAAATGGGGTTCGCCGCTGTACCACGTGATCAATACCTCTTAACTTTGGTGCGGAATGTTTTGGAAAACGTTTACGTCTAAATTCCGGGGAAAACGCCAATTTTACAGGAAACGTCATCTTATGCAATTTCATATCCATTGGAAATAAGTGTTCCGCACAAACGTTAGAGGCTATCACGTGGTACAGCGGCGAACCCCATTGAAAGTTATAATTCTAAAATATACATGTAATTCAGAAATGTGTATTGCACTACCAGCGATAGAATTCTGTTGACTAAATTGATTTTGATACAAGCGGCGGAAATAAAAGATATAAAATTTATCTAAACATAAATGTATAACATGATTATATCATGATTCATTTATGTTGATATAGTCTTCCAAGAAATACATGAACTTGGAATGTTGCAATATCCTTTCATTAAATGGCGCAGTTGAACTATCCTTGATTTTAGTGATGCAACGGACTATTTGTACTTTTAATGATGCAATTGGTCTATCTGTCACTTTGATGAAGCAGTGGGACTATCCCTAATTTTAATGTTACAATGGACCTACTACTGAATTGTGTGGTGCAATATATATGGCTATTCTAGAACTTTAATGACGCAATAGAGCTTTCCCAAAATTTTCATGATGTAACTCATTCTAGATCTTCAATAGCGCAATAGGACTTTCCTATTTTATTGGTATAATAGTGCTGTCACATAATTTTGTACTGTTACAATTGGACTATCCTCAATTGTTTAACTTTAAACAAACACGTGTTAATTATATTTTAGCAAATGACACACGGTGAGCCTACTAATGTACATACGAACTGCCTTACAGGAAACTATAATTAACAAGAGATCACGATTAATCGTCGCGTGGGTTTTTTCCTTTTGTTTTGAAAAGGTTTAGAAACTGCTTAAGCAATGGGGGTTCGCCGCTGTACCACGTGATACCTTCTAACGTTTGTGCGGAACACTTATTTCCAATGGGTATGGAATCGCAAAAAATGATGTTTTCCTGTAAAAACGACGTCATTCCGGTAATTTGTGACGTTGACGTTTTCCAAAACGTTCCGCACAAACGTAAAGAGTTATTGATCACGTGATACAGCGGTGAACCCCATTGTCTCTGTATTACCATTTGCCCACACCATTATAAATCATTTTATCATTATGCTTAGTGCCCGTCCAAAGTTAGGAGTTTAGTTATCAGTATTCCAAATGTATATGTACATGTACCATGTCTTAATTGATTGCCCTTGGTTACATTGGCTAATGCTTAATTTCTTTAATTTTTATCCCCACATTGATTCTTTCTATAATAAACCATTCCCTGTTTTGTTTTAGCATTTTGATTGGCCAGACTTTTCCTGTTATTTTTGTATGAACGGATTGGCTGTCAGTGGTGACGTTATGTTATAAATATGGACGACGCTTTAATACATTTGATCTCATGTCAGCTAATTTGTCGCTATGCAAAACGTTGTTTTCTTTCATTCCGCCGTAACAAATACAAGTCATTTCATTTCTAGTACTCTTTACAATTAGAACAATGGACAAATGGCACGACGACAAGGTATTTTCTAGATGTTTCAAGTAGGGATGTTAACGAGTACTCGATAGCAAAACTTGACATTCGATTATGAAAGCACTCTAGTGATTTTGAGTCTGTATGAACTATATGTTTTTTTATATTTTGTAAATTTGTTTCGAATATGGTAAACACATTGTTTACTAGTGTCTATTGTCAAGTTATTCTGCTGTCAAACAATTCCGATTTCAGGTTCATGTGAGTTTGGTTGGACCATCATCACCATTATTTGACCTATTCAACAGCAACTAAACTGAAAACACATTCTTAAAAGCATTAACTTTACCTTACAAAGTGTCATACACAGTACAAAAACTTTGACTTTAGGACATTAACCTGGGGATACTTTGTTGCTGTTATTGTTGCTCCCTGACAACATCCAGACAGTTCAATTACACATTTATATAGCTTAATGGTTAACAATGCATGCACGATCGTTGTCTAGTTGCAAACGAGCACCTGTGTCCCATTCCCTCTGTTACATAACAATATACAATGCATTCCAACTTGTGTAATATGAAATGCATCTGGCTATGCTAGTGTGTTTAACAATGAAATATGCATTTTAAATCTATGAATGTGTTAAACATGTATAGTTTTATTCAAGTTAGGATTAGTAAAAATTGAGTTCTGGCATAAGGATTTACAGTCGAAAAATATGTACTTAGCAAACATAAACACGTTCAAACCACAATTCCATAAAACTAAGCCAAAATTGAGAAAACTGGCATATTAAGTTTTACAACACCCCAACTGCCATCATGGAAGTAAGATCGGTGCTTCGAAAGGGTAAGCACCTACTGTGTTTCTAGCAAAAAACAAAAACAACCAATAGGACGTCAAAACACACGAATGAGAAAACCTCGAAAAACACGAATGAGAAAACTTCGAAAAACACGAATGAGAAAACTTCGAAAACGCGAATGAGAAAACTTCGAAATACACGAATGAGAAAACTTCGAAATACACGAATGAGAAAACCTCGAACAACACGAATGGATGAGAAAACTTCGAAAAACACGAATGAGAAAACCTCGAACAATACGAATGAGAAAACTTCGAAAAACACGAATGAGAAAACCTTGAACAAAATAGGTATACGCAAGCGTTTGATCATATGTTTCAAAGAAACCCCGACTTTGATTCACAATATGACATACACAGTTGATTTTAATTACCGTCATTGGTAAATCTTAAAGTGACAATGTTTGTCAGTATCCTTGGCGAAGGTCGCCGGATTGTTTTCACGGAACATTCCAGTTTTATCCACTATCCATGAACTTACCAACGCGATCATGACCGATGACTAAGAGACTGTGACGTTAAACTCCATATATTCACTCCATTTCAGATATTTTACGATTTCCAAATTTATCCGCTTAATTGAGTTGGAACTTAAAACGTCCTTTTATATTTGACTTTGTTGTAGAAAATACTGACAATAAACTTCAAGCCATTAATTCCAAACAAATGTTTTGATCGGTGCAATTTGAACAATAAGCTTATTTTATTATTTGTTTATCATAAATTTTACAATAATTATGATTTTTATCAAATTTATACGATTTTGACAAGCTGTGGGTACCATCGCCGCTATCACAATTCTGCCATATGTTTTTATTTTACCAATTTGTACAAATCAAATTGCACGTAAAATTTTATGCAAAAAGGACAAATATTTTTCACATATCTGTGAATTAAAAATAAATATGTGATTGATTCTAACCGAAAACACAAAAATATGTTGATGTCCCAACTTAAATGGGGTGATATTGTGTACAGTACAGACCTGTCGAAAGTTTAACAGTAAGTCTGCCAAAAGGAACGGGATCGAAGCCTAACAGCCGAGTGGCCAAGATATGGATAGCTAGAGACCAAAATGCTGACAAGAGAAAGATATCAGCTTCTGAGAAGTTGTCAAGATATACTGTAAATTGGGATATTTTCGCGATCGTTTTATTTTGGCGTAAATTCGCGAGTGAAACAAGTCGCGAAAATAAAAGTTTCGCGAAAAATAAGCAGTAATTAAAATTATAACTACAGAGTCGAAATCACGCGAAAATTAAAAGACGTGAATAAATATTAAAGTGCGTTCACGCGAAAGTTTCTCAATCTACAGTAGATAAAGAGAGGCCGAGATGAGCTGAGGTAATTCTTTGGCTCACTGTTAAACTTTGGACAGGTCTGTACTCAAGATCATGATACATATCGGTGATTTAAGAAGAAGGTATTTGATAATTACCAGTACACATAAACCTGGTACACTTAATATTAGCTTCTGAATGCTCTGAATGTGTTCCTTAAAGAGTTTTACACAACTATTTTATTACAATTTAGATAAAAATGGAAAAACATTTAAATATCTGAAATTTTTAATGTGCAATAAAATGTATAGTCTGTAATATAGCGTGTTATTATTGTGGTTATATGTTAGATACCGTCATAACTATTACTTCAGTGGAATTTTTTAAAAGGTTTCAAACAATGCTTGCCCGGTTTGTACAAACATTTTACAAACTTGAATAAAAATTTTTTTTTATTCAAAACAGTTTAAAAAGGTACAATTGCAATTAGCAGCTGAAAAGCTGAAAAGCATGTCCTTGGCAATAAAGATATGAGAGAGTCCCACAGGCCTTCGGTAGGGGGACTAAAACATTTCTCATGCTCTTAACTGTGAAAGAAGCGTTGTGATTCGTAAGCCTTGCGTTTAAAACCACTCAGACACCGACCGATGCTACGATTATGAGAACGGAATGCACTTCCTTTTTTATCATCTGCCTTTCAAAGAAAGGGTGGGAGGTTATTAAATTCGAGTTTCCACCCGTCCAAAATTTTTGTCTGTACTAATTCTCCAAAACTATGAAGCACTATTTCGCGAAACTTGGTGCAAAGTATCAACATAGATAGGAGATGTGCATATCGTTAACCCGAGTTGGTTTGCCCATTTTCTTAAGAGTTAAGCCCTTTGAACACAAGTGCAAATCACAAATAAAAAAAAAACCTGCTGGCGGGGGATTCTAATTCACCGAATTTGCTTGTTCTTATGAAGTTGGCGTTTATAATCTGTATTGTTTTGGTTGTATTAATGTGCACTTTGAAACCTGTTGGAAGTCTCTTTTCTCAACAAACTGTATTGTGCATCCTCAATTTCCTCGTTCATTCAATATCTATGTTCTATACCTTTGTTGCACAGTGCATTCCCTTCAAAGCAGTTTTAATCTTCCGTTTTATACTAGTATGGAAATTCATTCTTGCAAGGCAAGTTTCTGGTCTTCATTTGCTGCGGTGTCTATACTACCTTTTCATTTTATTAAATAGTTTATGTTCCGTTTGTTGTTTTAGACTTGTAGAGCTTGCAGTCACACACTTACTAGTATATTTAACCGCAAACTTCAGTTTTCTATTTTCAGTGTAGATTGGCTGGCGCTATTTTCTTGCAGTCGATAGCAGTCTCTGATCTGATCATATTGCTGTAGGTGTCAGCTTTCATTGTGTCCAGTATTTACAATCTGCTCCGCTTGTTTTTGTAAAGTAAATTTTGTCCAGATGCAAATTCTCCATTTTTTTTTTTTTGGATTATCTAAATATTTTCTTTTATGATAGCAGCCTCTCGAAGTGTTGTTTCCAAAGGTTGTAGACGCCATTGTCACAAATAGCAATTGTTACGTTTTTGTATTTAAGAAATGACATTCTGATCATGGTATTTCAAGTAGTGTGACGCGTGCCAAATTCGATGAAGGGCGAAGCCTTTCATTTTGAATTTGGCACGCGCCACACTATCTTTCATTACCCCTTGAAATACCATGAGCAGAAATGTCATTTCTTATATTTACCATTCTTTCTTTTAACAAATATTTTGTACCTTGGCGCTATTTTTTCCATATTTGCTCGTGTGATATAGGGTTTGTAGACATGCGAGATCGGCGTGTCTCACATGACCACGCGACCCCCTGTGTAGGACATGACGTAATATTGCGGGAAAATTGATACATCAAAGGTCATGACCCCCATTGTCTTTCATTGGGAATTGCAATGCAATTGCTTCTGTATGTTTCATCGAAGACAGGTACAGTCATATTGTAAATATTGCAAGTTGAAAGATATACACCAGTATGTGACATTCGTCTCCTCACAATAAATAATCATTTTGAGCCAAATAGTGCAGAAAGACGTTTCCAGACTTCCTTGATTGCATCGATGCATACATAAAAAAATAAATAAGTAGTTTTAAGAACTATTTAAAATACATAATTATTATATATGTACTTGATACTTGAATCGATTCACATGAACAAGTCTTTAGATTGGTGATTTTACATGTGATAAATATGAATATCCATTAGGCTTGATTTCCAGAATGTTTGTAGGTTTCTAGAACAAGTTATAATTCTGTGAAATGTGAAAACTTCAAACCAACAATACTAAATCAGAGCTCTTTTATGATTTAATCTGGCATTATTTTTACTGGAAACAAAATTTTCATATGTTTGAAATATTTACCAAATGATTGCCTTCCGCAGCACTCGGTCTTACTTCCCTGGCGGAAGTTCAGGTGTTTAACCTAACTTGTCAAAGTGTCAAAGTTTTTACTTTGCTTCTGGAATATGATTTGAACATGGATTGTGTGTTTGTTTTTTGATTTGTTAAAACGGTATGCTTAAGACAGCAAATAAGAGTCCATAAATAAAATTCATCAGTGAACAAATATGAACAAATCCTACAGGGTAAAAAATCAGGAACTCTGGGAACATCATCACCGACCTAAGGATAAACTGTATTTCAAAACTCAAGAAAAATATTGCCAACAAGCAAATTCAGTCCTGTAATTTTTTTTTTCATTTGCACTTGAAGTCAAGGGGCAATAATACACAGGATAAAGGGCAATAACTCCAAGGATATATGCACATCTCCTATTTGCACCAAGTTTCATGTAGCGATTCATAGTTTTGGAGATGTACATGTACATGCATACTATGTAGATTTTTCCTTTATTTTTAGAATTTTGCTTCCAAACTAATATACACTGCCATCCATTAATAACTATACAAATTTACATTTACTATAGGTTTAAATTATAATCACCATCCATAGTTGAAATATCGGAGTTTATGCTTTTGCAGTATTTGAAAGCAGAATTTTAATTTGATGATCTATATGTATGCAGTAAATTTTTTTCTTAAAAAAACCCAGTTTTTATGGATTTAAAAAAAATTGGGAAAAATATATTTTTTAAGGAATGACATTTACTTTGACTGTACTGCATGGAGTTATGCAGTAGAATGGACTGTCTCAAATTAAATGAAAGCCGAAGGCTTTCATGGTTATTTGAGACAGTCCATTCTACTGCATAACTCCATGCAGTACAGTCAAAGTAAATGTCATTCCTTATATTTACAATCATTTGTAACTTTTTCAAATAAACACAAAATATAAACTGACATTTTAACACTTTTCATAAAAGAAAAACAACTAACTACCTCGTTAAAAATTGACTGTTCCAACTGTCGGCATCATTGACGTATCGCCGGCCACGCCCACAATGTTCCGACAAAGGCTGACATCACGGTACCAAAGCAGCGTCACGGCAACTAATGACGTACTAGTATCAGTGACGTCATTAAATGGTACAATTCCCTGCTCGCGTGCTCCATTCAACTGCATCGAGTCATGAAGTAGAATCGAGGTCAAACACTGCATTGAAGCAAAAACAATGTGATTGTAAATATTATCATGATAAAGCAAGATTTTAGCTGAAAAAACACAGCTTTACAAGCAAAATGTTTTCAACAAATTAATTCTGTGGTGATTTCCAGTGTGTAATGATATAACTAGTTTTAAAGATGTATAATAATTTATGGATGGCTGTGTAAAGTAAATAAATTCACTGTTTACTTTTCCATGTAAATTACATTTTATTAAACAAAATACTACAAATAACAATTTGAAAAATATTTAATTGTATCAGATCGAAGATTATTAAGCTCTCTTTCCAAATGAGATTTGAACTATTTTTTAAATCTTAAAAACAACAGTGGTTACAAATATCCCTCAAATTTTGAACATGAAGCTCAATATACTATTTTATACCAACAGGTTAACTTAACTTTACTCTAGAAATAAAACCAAAATTAATTCCAATCCAATGTCTTCCATTTCTCTGGTCATAATTAATCCAAGTCAAAGTTTTTCATTCCATAATTCGATAAAATTGGATCAAGCATAAAATTTTGAAATTTTAAAACGTTAACGGCAAACAATTGTGACAAAAATTTGAAGAATTGTATCCCAATTGTTCTTAAATCATATTATTTGAACCTGTATATAAAGGCCACCTGCCCATTAAGGCCACTTTTACTGGTTCCCTTGGGTGGCTTTTATGGACAGGGTTGACTATATTAAAAAGTTTAAAAATTAAGTAATTCTGTATATTACTATAAAGAAAAGAAGGTTTATCACAACTTATTTCATTTTACCCTAAAAAAGTACCATCAATGCTATAACAGGTCATTGTCCATCTCATACAAGCAAACAACATTAGCCTGTCCATTTGACCTTTAATTCAAATATTTATTATGGACCAGTCCATTTATGTATAAGACACAAAACTGTTTCTAAGTACCTGTATTTCATTTACATTATGGGGAACACTTTTTTTCAAAGCACATCGATATGGTTAAGTTTTTAAGACAGTGAGAAAAATATTTACCTAAAGTTTGGTATTATTGGCGCAAGTTCCTGTGTTACTTACATATTAACTGTAAATTCTAACACTATCCATGTATTGGATGGACCCTCATATATGAAAGGTCAAGTGGACAGGTCAATGTTGTTTGACTATACAATCTTATCATAGATAACATCGGACATGCTAAATTAAACATAGAAATTGACTCCATATATACATTTTCAAAATTGTTTACTTTATAAAACACATAATTATTTAAATGATAACAAACAAACAGAGATTAAATAACAAAATAAAGACAAAATCCAAACATATAACATGAAAGCTATTTGTGACAGAAAAAATAAACAATATATTGTACTTTGTACAATAAGTTTTACAAAATACTGTAAATGTCTTAATTTTAGCAAGGTACACATATGTTAATTTTAGCAATTTTCAGGATAAAACAGTGGCACTAATTTAAATGCACTGCTAAATTAAAGATGGTAATAGTACACAAAGTAATCCAGAGATTTGCTGTAATTAAGACCACATAAATTTACCAAAATTATAGTTTGTGCTTAAGCTGTACATGCTACATTCACACACTAAAATATATACCACACTAAAGTTAACACATTAACAGTACCTGATGATATATGTCAGGTATTCTCATGGATTTCTAAATAGAAAGCAACTTATGCTTGGTACTGTAAACCGTGTTTGTATATTCAGGAATATTAATAACACTATGGTAGCTCAGATGGTAGAAAGCTCGCTCCGTAAGTGGGAGATTGTGGGTAGTGACAGTTTTTTCGCCAAGCACTTGGCATAATGAAATGAAAGCCACAGTTCTTTCAGTTAAGAAAACGAGGTCCTGTGTCACAGAAGGTGTGGCACGATAAAGAACCCTACTGTACAATGCTATCAGCGCAACACACAGTCAAAATTAAAGTACCTTCACCTATAGCTGGTGACATCTCGATATAAGTGAAATATTCTGGACTGGGAGGTTAAACACCATTACTTAACTCAACTCAGGAATATTTATGTTTACTAAACCATTGAAATATGTATTAACACAGGTTACATTTAGTTTAACACATCTGTCTTAAGGCTTTTGTGGTCATTTGTCTTCACGTTGTGTATGTACCGGTACATCAACAAATTTGTAACGGTCGCTGAAGCAGAAAGTACATGTATAAATCAGCTATTCATGGTTAGGTCCCACCTGTAAATTAACACAAAGACAAAATTTGGCAAGTTTCATTTTATCAATTTGATTTTACTGCCAAATATGCCAAAATGAAACTGCAAATAAATAATTTTTCAGGCTTACGGTAATTAATTTAAGACAATGATTGATAGTATAAAATAGAAATCTAATAATAAATGTTTAATTGAATGGAGTAATGGTGTTTTAAGCCCAAGTCAAGATTCTTTCACTTACATGGAGGCAGTCAGTTCTGGAATGGTAGAGAAAACCAGAGGGCTTGGGAAAAAAAACTTTCTTATACACATGTACATTTTATAAGTTTTACTAGGATCTGCCCAGAGTGGGATATAAATCTAGGCACTGAGGTACCGTAATCAGTATGCAGTATGCATGTACTTTAGACCACTCTGCCAATGAGGCTATAAATGAGAGAGAGAGAAAGAGAGGGCAAGAGAGAGAGAGAGAGTAAGTAAAAAATGAATCAATATGTAAACTGTTTAAACACCAATAAAGCTTATTACTGACCATGCTGCTGCCAATAAAAAATATTTTACATTGACAATCAAGAGGTAACAATGATGATAAGTAGTCTGTACTTGTAAATTTTAAAATACTTATAAAACAAGTTAAAATTAACAGAAACAAGTTATAAAAGATATGTGTTTGCTAATTGAATCCAAACTGGGATATCTATGTTTTCCAAACCATAGGCATGATCAAAATATGAATAGTAAATGACCCATCTACTCTACCAAAATATTGTTCCTGTGAAGTTTCATAGAGACATGTTAAATATATAACCCTTACTTTGTTTTGGGTACATAATCATGATGTTGAAACAAATGACCATAGAACACTCCACTCAGTTCTTGTAACCACTTACATTTCAGTTAAAACATTTTGATAACCGGTTATAAGATCATGTAACCAAGACAACATTATTAAGTTAAAGTCTGTCCCGAGCCATTAGGCCCATCAGGCCGGAGCTTATCCCGGTTTCCGTGGCGTTAAGCGACTGAGAGTACAAGACTCTCCCCTGAATGGGACGCCGGTCCATCGCAGGGTTAACCCCCAGCATTTTGCTGGTACTCATTTATTATTCAGCTGAGTGAACTGGAACAACGTGAAATTAAGTGTCTTGCTCAAGGACACAACACATCGCCCGGTCCAGGGATCGAACCCACGACCTTCGAATCATGAGTCCAACGCCTTAACCACTAGGCCACGCGCTTCCACAAAGACAACATTATACAATACAGTAAAACATGTTTATAACGAAGCCCTAGGGACTCTTTTTTTTTTTAAAGCGACTTCGTTATATTGTTATACAGTAAAACCTCGTTATAATGCCCCTCGATAACTTTGCCACCGCTTATCGCCACACTATTTTGAAGTCCCAAAATCCATTTTGTTTATGTATTTCTTTATGAGCCTCCCTCGATTTATTGCCAAACCCATTTATAACGCCAAAATTTGACTGAACAAATGGTGGCGATGAATCAAGGTTTTACTGTATATATAGACTTATATAGAAAATCGGTCGGGTCAAATAATTGACTTCATTCTATCCATGTATTCGTTTTAAGCGTGTTCATTATATTCGTGTTTTACTGTATGTACATATATGTATTGATATACTGTATACACTTGTATATCTCTGAGAGAAGAGTTTCAAATATGTCAACTATAGTTACAATATCACAGATAAAACACACAATGTTTGTCTCTCGTTAAAGTTTTACTTTAGGGATGTTACTAAAACTATTGTCAGTATAATTCCAGCCATTATCAGGAACGGTAGCCATGTTTTTATAAATCCACATACACTGAAAATATATAAACGATTTAGTTAATAAACATGTTAATGAATTGTTTAAACAGTGATAAGATTATTGACCAATTTGAAAATAAAAGTGCAACAATGAAAACAAACACATACTGGCACAAGTTCAAATCACAACCCAAAAGGAAAGTAAAAACTTTCAGAAAACTGGCAAATTAAGTTAACCACGTTTTAAAACAAAACATCTCTTGTGAAAAATCTGACCTTTCCAATCTCATAAAGTTCCGAAAGCTTATTACCCGGTAATTATTTAGTAGCCATATTAGTAGAAAGTTCAAAACAATTGTTCTAACTGGTATCTGTCCAGACATATGCATTTAGCACACACAGGGATCAATAATCTCAACAGTTATTAAGTGTACATCTCTGCACAAGGGCTAACTTGAAAAAGCTGAAATAATGCTGTGCAGTTTAAAACAATAATTCACTCTCTACACAAGTCTAGATACTCGATTATTGATAGTGACTGATCATTCATAAACAGAAAAACCAGATTACTTCTTGTAAGATCCATGCGTCAAGGCAGGTGTGGGAAAAAACATGTATTGTACTCTTCACTGTTTGCTTGTAAAAATATTTAGGACTGCTTCTTCACACCCCTCTATATAAGTGAAATTATCTTGCTGGAATGCCTGTTACTTCACCTCTTGATACTAATGAAACTCTAGGCTGGGATGTCAAATCCAATTCATTTGTTTTTTTAAAACAAAAACTAGGCATGCAGTATATAAACTTACTTGACATATTTCCCATGTATCAACATCATAAAACACAACTTAACCATGTTATAGGTGGAACTGCCATTAAAATGCATCAAATTCAGTGCCATGGCAACATGCGAGTGGCAATTGTCACAACACAGATTATGCTGTAAAAAGATGAAAATTCATATAAACAGCACAATTCTTGTTACTGTAAATACTAAAATTTATTTTCGAACTATTTTCATATATATATAAACACAAGCAACATAAATTTATAGATAAAAGGGAAGTAACTCATACATTACAGAAGTCTAGTTAAGTTTAAAAAACATAGCAACAAAATATACTAGCCACACAGAATGCATCGTTTTTAATAGGTTACCAATTTCACAGTAAATCTACACAATTTTCACCATGCAAAAAAGAAAAAAAACCACCCATGATTTACAGTATAACTTATAATGTTATCTAAAAACTTATTTATCAGTAATTCAAATGACAGAAGTTGGTTTTGTTTTTTTTTAGTTTATCCAAGTTTTTATTTTTTATTTTTTAATCTTACCATTCTATGTTTATATTCTTCTGAAGCTTCATGAACAGCTTTATCCCAGGCGTCCTTACCATCCCGGACTCGACTCATATCTAACTGCCAGTATCTAAATAGAAACCATTAGTAATATCAAATATACTTCATAACAGTCTATTTTCTATTCAATAAGGACAATATACATTTAGTAGGTTGTTTTTGTGGGATGAAAATTTTAGCTGATTTTGACAGCCATATTAAAATTTCCAAATAAAACTTGTAAAAATATGTCAGTCAAATTTGTGTATACTAATTTTCTTATGGTGGTCACTTTATGGTAACTTATACTTTCTTGTGGTAGTCATTTGGTGCTTACTTCTAGTGAGCAGTTTTCAGTGACTAGTGAAAGGGAACCAACTCTTATCATCCACATAGCAGTGTGTGTGTGTGTGTGTGTGTGTGTGTGTGTGTGTGTGTGTGTGTGTGTGTGTGTGTGTGACTTACTTTGTTGGTCTTCCAAATGCCATACAGTCTTCCTGTAAAATTAATAAAAGAAATTCTTTTATTTTTAATTTATCATTTTAATCTCTATTAATTTATGAAAGATTATGGGTACACAAATCATGCTGTTAATATTCTATTTTGAGACATTTCAGCTAGATTTCAGAGTTTGTTTTGTGTGTGGGTGTAATGCATATAATTATTAAATATTACCAGTGGTCTTAAATTTACCACCCTCACAGTTCATCACACCCCAAAGGATTTGAATCCCACCCTGACAGATCCTTGTGTTAGAAAGTTTGTCAGTTCCCTTGTCTAAGGTCGGTGGTTTTGTTTAGACACTCTGGTTTCCTCCACCATTCATGACCTCATATAAAGAATCTTGACTGGGGCATAAAACGTTAATACTTCACTCTTTAAATTTACAGTTAGAATATTTTCTTTAATTACTGGTACACCTACAGAAACAAAGTATGGTCCAGCAAAGTCTCTTATAACTCCAGCAGATGTGGCAATACCCATGTGTCCTATGAATGGAAACAGCCATCTGTAAAATAATCAAATTACAATATTAAATATTATTAAATATATACAGCAAGTTGTTAGTATGATCTGTATCACAATGTTTTTGTTTGGTTGTAATGTTGTTTAACTTTGCATCAGTAATTTTTTAGCTACATGTATTTGTTACGAGAGCAAGTTTATTAATCTCAAAGGATTTATCTGAGAACAAGTTCTATGTGTGAAATGTGCAAGTGTGTTTTATGGTCTGTCTTGTACTACAACGTACTTAGGGTGAATTTTTAATGTGCTAGCTCACCAAGCCAGTATTCAATGTTCAAGATCCATTCATCTTGATACAACAGATATTTTGAGTGATTGGAAAAACTATACCCTGTACTTGTATTAGATAAAGTAACATAAAAAAATAAAATGTAACAGACAAGTGGAAAACCAAACCTCAAACCTGGGACCTTTGCAATGAATTTGTGTACCATGTGATATGTACCCATAACATTTTGTGGAAAAATTATTTCCATTGAATATGGAATCACATCAGTTGATATTTTCCCCATAGTAACAACATTATTGTGGGAGTTTGCAGTGTAAATATTTACCAAATTATTCCACACAAACAAGGGGTATTAATCACATGGAACACTGAATCCATACCAGATGTATGCTCTACCTGCTGAGCTAGGTACCATTCACTAAGTGTCTGTGAACAATGACCAATGTCATCTTGTTTTTATTCAACAGCAAATTATATAACTGCAGAATAAATGAAGTGTTTAAGTGAACTAAGAATGGTTGCAACATCATTAAACATTCCAATGTGATTAAACTGATAAGCTTTCATTTACATTATTTCTGATAATTTTATTATTCTTCTTCAAAATCAAACTTTTTAAGAACCTTGCCAGTTAGGTGTCAGTCTAAATAATAAGACATCCAGGTTTTACGGTAAAATTACCCAAGCCTTACAATGAGAACCTAGATATACATGCATGTAGCATATATATTACCCTATTGAGCCATTCCATTGTTAATCTAGAACCTGTAGTGATATAGCTACATGGTATAGTATGTACTATGTACAGTTAAGAGATGTTACTACTGTCTCACCTATGGGGTACCTTTTAGATGAAACCGTAGAGCACTCTCTTTACAAACAGTCAACCCAGGTTTGATTCCTAGCGTCAGGGGAAGGGAATTTTTTCACTGCAACTAGCATTTATGTTACAAAGTCCCCTCCTCATGGATGGCAACACAATTTTTCAATGGATTTTTTTAGCATTATGGTAACTTTTTTTCAATATCATCCAAGGGAAATCTTACTGGAATTACAGTGCCATCCATTATCCAATTTAATGGAATTCTAAAGAAATTTTATTTTTTTCTGGAATTCCAGGTCATTTTTATCAAATTCAACTGGAATTCTAGAGGGTTTTAGGTGTAAAATTGTTCAGGAATTCTGTTGTCATCCATAGGGGGTCTGAAATAAATCTAGAATCATCATTAACGTGAATTTTATGGTTTGCTGCTTTTTGTTTTCCAAAATATTACTAACGTTAAACATGGGATCGGTGTCCATACTATACAATGAGGGAATCTAGACTGATTAGGGTCTATAATTTGGCTGTAATATGGCAACTGTCCCTTCATTGAGGCGATTGAAGTCTTTTCCGTGTATTCGGGGTCAGGCGATGTTTTCATTTCGTCCATAACAAAGGGAGAATATCTTATTGATCTTTATGTTGTTGTTGTCCAAAACGGGCTTCTTTTTATTCTGGTTAAAATTGACAGGATTTTCTAAAACTATTTTATTTAATATTATTTCAAATTACTAATCTGACAATTAATGTTTTGTTTTTTTATTTTATCGTCGTTTTCTTTCCTTTTAATGAAAGGACTTAATTGGAGATAATAAATTATCCCTAATCAACCGAAACGCATAAGTAATAAACAGAAGAGGAAAATAAATCGGACTATAATCCGGAATGACTTTATCTATTGATGTGGTGATAGCCTAATTTCGTCTACTAAGTAAACTTTTTCTTTTTTCATATCCTCTTAACCATATCTACTCACGGATTTGTTTACCACTTTTCTTCAGAATGATAAGGTGAATTATTGAACCATATGCACATGTGACTGACTTCCATTTCTAAAAGAAGCAGCTACGTTAAAACCTTTTTAGCCCCAAGTTTAGAGTCCTTTGTAAAAATATGTATGATTGATCCGAACTTTAACTTATTCATGTTAATTTAATTGTTAAATTACACTATATCACATCCCTACACTGACCCCTAAATGTTTCAGTGGTCTCTTCCTCATATGGAATGGTGGCAAACTGATACTAATCCATTTCCAAACCATACTCCCAAACCTAATTAAAAAGTTTGAAAGTGACAAATCGGGTTAATCACATGAAATACTAAACGATAAATTCTCCTAGTGAGGTCGGGTGCCCCGGAAGGGTAAGCACCTCCTCACGGTTTAGTTAGCTACACCCGTCCGAGGTTATCCGGCAAAATTGAAAGCGACCGCATGAATTGAAATGTTTCACAGTTATTTACCATCATAGATCCGTGGCAGCAAAAACAGTGGGATCAAAATTAGAATACACAGCTTTATGTAGTACAAAGAAAGTAAGGATCTATAAAACGGAGTTCTGAACAGATCTACCACGTTTAAAGAATTAAATCAAATGGTTATCATCTTTGGTTTAATTGGAGATGTTCATCTAGTCATCCACTTTCAGGTTGATTCGGGGATTTAGAGTTGAGTTGTCAGGAAGTTTTACGTCCCCGTCAAGAAATTTCACTTATATCGAGATGCCACCAATTCTAGGTGAAACCTAGGTACAGTAAGTGAGTGTTCTTTATCATGACACCTAACGTGACACGGAACCGGACAAAGTCCAATTTGAAAGCGTGACTTTCACTTAGAACTTAGTGCTGAGCATTTAGCAAAGGAACCGTGAGTCGCTACGTATTTTCAAGTCGGTTCTGACACAGCTGGGGTTAGAACTCACACCCTTCCATTTACAAAATGAACGCTCTAAAAACTGAGCTTGTTTCTACTAGTATAATTAACTAGATTTTTGTCCATGTGATACATATAGCTATCGGATTTTCTCTTCTGAAAGGAGAAGATCTATATATGTAGACTCGTGTGAAGGAGTTCGTTCACGTTCTGTTGATCTAAAGTGTAATTACATGTACCGCATTAAAAAAACGCAGAAGCAGTTAGCAACCTCAGGGGCAAGTGATCAACGATTCACAACCACATACGAACAAACAGCCGTGAGAAGCAGCAATATAGAAACAATTACCATTGCCTGTTGTCTTGATTGCAACCGAATCAGTGGACGGCGTTTCGAGGCTGCTAAGTCCAATGCACAAAAATCCTCGTGCTTGTCAAGATATTTTCTTATTCATTTTTACTATCTAAACAGCTGATATATTATTTTCTAAAACTTTGTTGTGTAGTTCTTCGATGATTTAACTTAAACTCAAACGTATAGCTAATCAAAAACAAACATACCAATCCATGTCCAAACCTAAATTCCAAACCAAAGTAAAAACAAACATACTAATCCATGTCAAAACCTAAATTCCAAACCAAAGTAAAAACAAACATACCAATACATGTCCAAACCTAAATTCCAAACCAAAGTAAAAACAAACATACCAATACATGCCCAAACCTAAATTCCAAAGCAAAGTAAAAACAAACATACCAATCCATGTCCGACCCACAATCCCAAAGCAATACTAATCCATGCCCAAATAACAATCCTAAAGCCAAGTAAAAACAAACATGCCAATCCATATCCAAACCTAAATTCCAAAGCACCGTACGAACTTTGAATCTTTGCAAATAAGGTTAAACACGTGAACTTCCATAAGGGAAGTGAGGCCGTGTGTTCCCGAGAAGGGTAAGGTCCCCCGTGTAGCTAGTTACATCCCACTATGTGTGTAAAACAAAATTGGGAATGTAAGGAACGTGGAACTATGAGACCTCAAATATATCCAGGGTTAGCAACATTGTGATGACGGCCATAATTTTTTTAAGGGCATGAGTCAACAATTTATTTGTAAGCAGTCTGCTTTGTTATACAAGTGGGAACAAGCTCTACCACAGCGTATTAATTAATAATTAATCAATTGTGAAACAAATACATTATACGCACGAAAAGCAGGTATATTGCTGCATAGAAAAGAAAGTTGACAATAAAAAAAATTGAAGTTATCATGTTTGTCATGCAGCTTCAAATGTGGCGTCACGATCGAGGTATTTAAGTCTAAATATGAAACAGAACTTGAAGAATCAGTTATCTTATTTCAAACTGACCTGAACAGATGGTCATCTCTGTATGTGGAGTTGATGATGATTTGGCAACAGTCTCTTCAGATTTAACAAGCTTAAGGTTCTACATACTAGTAATTATTTAAATAAATACAGTGAAGTTAATAGGAATAAAGATCATAATAATAAACCGCAGGGAAAAAAGAAAGGAAAGTTTCATTTTTGGAAACCGTATGGAGAGTTAATGTATCACATGGCTTAGAAACTGAATGAATTTTTAGCAAAAAAAAACAACTTGTATAAGTAAATAACATGGAGGGCCTGATCCTATCCTACAGACCTGTTAACAATCCCTATTATGTACCATTAAATATTATTTTATTGTAATTATACAATCGCGTTTCCGGAGAATAGATCTATCCAGATCCGGGCTAGTCCGGAACCGTTTGTCGATTTGGATAGTACTAATTACCATAAACGACACCGATAAACATGAAGAAAAAGCGAGCGTAAATCTACTTTACCACGTATTTTGGTATTAATTCGTTTGCATTTAACACGATTTTGTGTTTACAAGAAGTCATTATATAGAAACTTAAATAATTTAAGACAATTGTGTATGTGAGGTAAAAGAAACACGGTTCTAAATGGAACCAGGGGATGCTAAACCTGAGTCTGACTTTCAGCTAAGACGAATCGGTCCTCCGGGGAGCTGTCCAAATGTTCTTGATGTTATGAGGTATACAGCAATGTCTTGTTTTATGTTTTTCTAATTTAATTGACATATAATTGACATATTTTGCAAACCCTACAATTGAATACATTAACACAAATTTAAAAATTAACCCATCAAATTAAAAAAATTCCAAATTCAGGACAGTTCTGTAAGAAGTACAAATGAATTGTGGGTGTATCTGTATTATCTTGTACATGTATTTTGTTAGCGATATTGCTACTTGTTTAAAAAACATCATCAAATCTAACTTCTGATGCAATTGAAAATAGGTAATGACTGTTTTTTTCCGCCAAGCAATGGAAAAAGTCACTGGGTCCTTCAGTAGAGACTTTAAAAATGAATGCCCTATGTCATGGTACCTTAAAGAATCCTGCCTGCACAATGCCCTGAATGCACAGAATTTGGTAACATTACTGCCACTTCAGCTATAGCTGGTGACATCTCTATATAATTTAAATATTCTTGACTGGGACGTAAAACCCTATTCAATTTCAATCAATCTGATGCAATTTCCATCTTCAGCTTTCGTGAGATCTTGTCTAGATATGCCTTAACTAACAAGTCAAGTAAGATGATCTTGCTAGACAATGGGGTTTGCCGCAGTACCACATGATCAATACCTATTAACGCTTGTGCGTCACAGATTTCCGGAATGACGTTGTTTTCGCGGGAAAACGTCATTTCATTTGATTCCATATCCATTGGAAATAAGTGTTCCGCACAAATTTTAGAGGGTATCACGTGGTACAGCAGCGAACCCCATTCATCTAAACATCATTTGGCTCCACTATTTCCAGTTTATAAACAACTTGCGCCATGGATGATTCACCCCACCCTATTGAATATAGTTGTCTCGTCCCAGTGTACCTGGTCAAATTGCCTCATATGAAATGGTTTCAAACAATCATAAATTAATAATTTAAAGTTACTTTTAATATAAAATTTGTTGTTACCATCATGATAGAATAAATGATATCACATACTTTTGGGGGCCTTGGTGACTGAGTGGTCTAAAGTACATTTACAGGTCACAGGACCTTCACATATATGGTACCAGAACCTAATTGATTTGAATACATTTGTATTTTTGAACTTCTGTTGGTATGAAGTGTTCGCTTAGCTGCAGAACAGGTTTTTTTGGTGTAGTAACAACAATTGGAGTTAGGCAGCATACACATAGACAATACCTTAATGTTTGTGCAGAAGATTTTGGAAAATGTTTATGTTAAAATTTCTGGAGTAACGTCATTTTAATGGGAAATGTGAATGGAAGCATTCCATCTCGAATGGAAATACAAATGTAATAGTTTTGTAGAAACCTTATGGGGTATCATTTGGTACACTGGCGAACATAATTGGAATAAAAGATTGGAAATTTACATGTCCATGATTCTTCAAATTGTAGGAAATGTTTAAAATTATTTACACTTTTGTTTAATTTTTAGAATCAGGATTGGTGTGACATCATTTGGACGTGGAGATGGTTGTAATTTTTACTTGGATTCCAAAAATCTGAAGAACTTTATATCTAGGAAACATGCAGAGATTCACACTGTTAAAAATGAAGATGATGAATATGACTTTGTCTTACATCATAAAGGCTTAAATGGAACATTTGTTAATGATATAAAGGTACAAGTAGTTAATACTCACATTTATAACATAACAAAGCTATCTTTTACAGCTGCTGTACAAGTGCATTGAAACAATACCTCGGTACTAAAATCTAAAAACATGATGGACTATGCATAGATCGAACCAACCAACCCCCCCCCCCCCCCCCCCCCCCCCCCCCCTTCTTTCCCGGGGGGGGAAAGAGATTTTCGGTTATATTCTGTCTTGTGCCAGAACACCATTTTTCCAACTACACCATACAACAGCACGGCAGTGGTATGTTTATTATTTTAGGGACAGTGGTTCAATGATCCCTTGGTATTGAACACAGGAAAGTATATTAATTTGGCACATTGTTGAGATGGTCTCTTACTTTCTCCAAGTGCATATTAAAGACACCCCTGTAGAGTTTAAAAAAATATTACCCAGAAGTCTTTGTATTATCGGCTAAAGAAATATAACATAGAAGAATGTAAACATTCTCAATTTAGATTTTAATTCACACTATGATTTAAATATAAATAGTTTGTCTAATCTAAAGAGTCAATTATTATGTTGCTTTGTTCTTGAAAAAATATCTGCAGCTTATTTTATTGGGTAAATTTTAATTTTTGTATGTATCATGGAAATATTTTTTCTATTCATTTCAGGCACCTCCAACACAGTTGTTAGCTGAGGGAGATAAAATAACCTTTGGTCATAAGAATGGTTATAACTTAAAGCCAGGACAGTATGCAAGTCAACCTAACTCAGAGTTCCAATATATTGTAAGTTGATTACACAGATTTCATTAATTGTTCATCGTTCATAAGAACGGTTATAACTTAAAGCCAGGACAGTATGCAAGTCAACCTAACTCAGAGTTCCAATATATTGTAAGTTGATTACACAGATTTCATTAATTATTTGTTCATCCCACAAAAATTTAGGGGCTTGGTGGCAGAGTGGTCTAAAACACACTCTTAGAGTTGAGTTCTTTCGTCAAGCACTAGGCATTAAGAAATGAATGTCACAGTGCTTTTGGAAGGGAACTTAAAATAAACGAGGTCCCGTGAAACAGTGCGCTAAAGAATCCTGCTGTATAATGCCATCGGCGCAACACACAGGCAAACTTTCTGCACTTTCACCTACATGTATAGCTGGCAACGTCTGGATATAATTGAAATATTCTTGACTGGGACGTTAAACACCATTACTCAACTCAACCCTTAAGTATCATAGGGCCTATCGCTGTGTAGTTCTAATCCCACTCTGGACAGTTGTTAGTATCGAAACATTTGTCACTTTGCTTATCAAAGGCCAGTGTTTTTTTCACAGGTACTTAAGTTTCTATCACCAGTGATTTTGTTAGATTTTTTTAAAACTACCTTCTGTCTTAAGATTGGGAAAATTGAAGTTCTGCAATCTAGCAAACAGCATTATTATACTTCACATATATATATTAAAACACATTTCATTGGATGTTTTCCAATCACATGACATGTAACAAATAAGATATTTCCCCCAAAATTGCTGTCAGCGTGTGACAACTTCTCCTATCTCAGCATCGCCATGTGATAATACTATTATCACCCAGTGATAATCCGGTACAAGGGAAATAACTTGTACAACAGGAACGTGTTGTCATTTGGTAAACAATAACAATGGCGGTCAGTCATGTTTTGCAGTTCATCGAAAGCTGACTTGTAATTAATTATCCATGACAAAGATGCAGAAAACACAAAAAGGGTCACCCAAGCTTCAGTGAAAATATTGGAAATGTATTTGATGGAAACGAAAAGATTGGTAAACCTAGATTCTGCGGAATCTAAAGTATGCAGACGAGTGTAAAAGGATAGTTGAAAGTGTAAACTGGTAGCATTTAATTTAATCTACAATTTAAATATTGTTTGTGTCATTTTACATGGTAAGCTTTGTTCTGGTATAATAAAATAATAATTGTCTTCTAGGTATGTTGACATTCAGAATTGTCCACATACCTAGAGGGCAATTATTGTATATTATAATATGCTGACAATAGCTAGGTATCTTCATTGCAAAGACACTACACATACTAAGTAATATTTTGTGGGTAAGGACAATTAGATTTATTTTTTCAGTGCATCACTCATGCTTTGGGGAGTTTTAGTTGAAACATTGGGAAATTTATGTAATTTTTCTCTAAGAGAAACTATCTTTATTTGGTAGTAATTTTAAACAAACAAAATCACTGCTATCACCATTCATGAACTGAATGCCTTTACAGTACAGACCTGTCAAAAGTTTAATGCTACGCTAATAAAAAGTGGCGAAACTTGGCTGTCGACTGACTGGTATAAAGATAGCTAGTGGACAAGAGATAGATAGTTGCCTTCGAAAATCTGTCGAGATATAGCTAACGAGGGGTGGAGCTGAACGGTCGATTTGGTACTAATTGGTTAGCTTTGTGTAAAACTTTCAACAGGCCTGTACTGACAATATGTGAAAGAATCTTGAATGGGGCCTAAAACTCTAGACTTGATTAAAAATCTTAACATGTTGTAAACTCTACTCATTGACTGGACACCAGTTTAATTGACGTATCGCTGGCCACGCCCACAATGTTCCGACAAAGGTCTGACATGCTTGAATTACACACAAAAAGAATGAAAACATGGCCTGAATTGTGCCATTTAATGATGACACTGATACTAGTACGTCATTAGTTGCCATGACGCTGCTTTGATACTGCAATGGTGGCCAGTGTCGGAACATAAAAGGCATGGCTGGCAATACGGCAATTGGCTGAATGGTCTGTAATGTATATTTATGACATTGAGGACAAGAGTACCTACCTACCTATCCTCTTCGCTCCTAGTGGAGCATGAGGCGAGGCACAGATCTCGTAGAGGACATGAGTACCAGCACTTTAAAGGCGGCGTGAGTAGTACACTAGTACAAAGTGGTTTATAAATGCTTGCACAAAACTTGCACACCACTTAAACTTGTGTTCATATTTATCCTTGAAATGAAAAATAATCAAAATTAACTTTTAAACTTGCAAACCTGCCATTAAAATTTAAAGTCACTGTCTAATTTTTTTTTTTAAATCATACTAGCTTCTTAAAAGATATTAATATAAAAATTTCAATTATAAAATATTAATTTTAAGACTTGAAGACTGTAAATATAATTATATACATGTCCTTTGAAGTCACACAAGAAATGGGATGGACCATGTGTAGAATCTTTTTTTATTGTTTTTTTGGTTAATGTCAATATTTGTTTGGATTGTTTGTTTTGATGACATTTTTACGTCTATATACAGGTGTTAATTAATAACAAACAATACATGTAGATAAAATTATCACTGTTCTAGTTACTGTCTAGTTACTGACAAAAATCAATATCTATACTCATGTTAAATGTTAGTATGTATATATATATCAGCAGGACTTATTATTAGTATTTATTGTATATACACTGGTACTACGATACATCTGCAGGACATCCGTGTAAACTTACAACTTGTGTGTATTTATGTTTCACAATGTTCTAGATACATAAATTGTTTATTCTTCATCATTAATCAAATCCTGTAACATGAAGTAAACAGCTACTGGTGTAAAACTTTAACAGTTACTTAATAATTGCATGTACCGGTACACAGTTTTTTACAATTCAAAGAAGTTTTTATTAAATAATATTAACTGCAACTTTGTAATTTTAGTTGGTTTAAATTGTTTTTATGTTCACTTTACTTTACATAAATTGAAAATTATACATGTAAGTTTAAAAATTTCTAAAACTTGGAAGTCCTTTTTAAAGTATCTTTTTCACAAATTTGCTAAAATAGGTTACTTTTTGGAAAAAAAACTGCTGAGCTATTAATTGCCAATGTCAATTTCGACTACTAAGTTTGAAACATGTGAGTGAGAGAAAATACATGCAGTTCTTTACTTTCAAACACTATTCTTTGATTTTTGTTTCAGTTTGAAAAAGTTAAAATAGCAAAGAAAGAAGTATCCAGATCACCAAAGAAGGAAGTTGTTAGCAATGACGATGACGAAGAGGAGGACATAAAAATATCCAGTCGTAATGATCTCAAAGACAATAAAAATGTTTCTAAGGACCAAAAAAGTCCCAACAAACAAAAAACTAAGACGAAAAATTCTCCCAAAAAGCTGGAAATTGAAAAAACTGTGCAAAAAAGTTCTAATGTCGAAAAAGTGCAAAATCGCAAATATCTTGGAACCAATAATTCAGCAGTTTCGCGGAATCATGCATCGACGAGCTCATCATCAAGTTCATCATCATCGATCGTTGTACCTAGTAGTGGTGATGAGGATGAGGAGGAGGAGATTTCACCTAGTCACCGTGGTAACAAAGAAAATGACAGCTTTAAATTTTCACCAGATAAAAAAGACAAATCAGGTTTAAATCGCGGAGAGACGTTTAATTATGGCAATTCCGCAGACAAAAGTGCAAATAAGTCACAGAAGTTGAATAGTTCTAATAAACAGGAAACACCTACGAGTACGAATAATAAAGTGAAGATAAATGGCACAAAAAGAAAACTCTTATCATCAAATAGTAATAGTAGGAAAAGGTAAAGTCATAGTCATTTATATTCATCTAGATAAATATTGAGTTTGGCATGGGAAGAGTTACAACTTATTGCCAAGTTGTTTTAAGTTCAGCTGAATATATGGTAAAGCATGCATGCATCTGTTTGTGCATTAGTACTTGTCAAGTGTGTATATTCAGACACTTTGTAAAATCCTTCTTTGTTTCATATAAAAGTTAATATATAATAAAACCACATATTTTTAAGAAATCCTCAAAAAATTATTTCGTGGTCGATTTTTATGAACTTTTCACTGTTAAATGTAGAAATTGTTAAAGTTTTTCTTAAAAATAATTAGAAAAGACAATTTCGTTGTTTTTATATATAAACATTTCAAATTCAACGGAAATTTTCTAAAATTGAAATCTATTTTATAATCATGTTTCATGTGGCTGTTAAAAATTTACAATGCTGTTCAGCTTATGTTTCCCTGACTGTTATAAGACGGACAGTGTTTTTAAAATTGTTAGAAGAAACTACAACTAGTTTTACATTCAACAGTGAAAAAATTTACCAAGAAATAAATTTTTGAGAATTTACAAAGTGTCAGAATATATTTTGCACCACTCTGTATATGAACTTTAAAATGAAGAGTTTACATATTTCAAGAAGTAAAAATATAAAATATTCATTAACTCTGCGTTACATTATTTTATTTTCAGCAAAAGTAAAGATGAATCAGCATCATCATCCAGCAGTGAATCAGAAAGCTCTAAAGATGATGAGGATGAAGATGACAAAAGTGAAAAAAGTGATGACAATGAGAAAAGTGATGACAATGATAAAAGTGATGACGATGCTAAAAGTGATGATGATGATGATGACAACAGTGATAGTGATGACGATAAGAAACTTAGTATTCCTGATCCTTATGAATTTAAAACTGAAAAAAGAACTAGTAATGGTAAATATAATATTTTTATTATTTTATTTTTTTTTCAATTTAAACATAGAAAATATAACAATGACACCTTTTATTCACACACACACACACACACACACACACACACACACACACACACACACACACACACACACACACACACACACACACACAGGTGTGTCAACCATATAATTATGTTGATATATCAATATGAAATTATAAAATATCTACATTTGATTTTGGTAGGGGATATAAAACTCAAAATTCCACCCGTCCTTCAATCCATCTGGAGTAATTCTCCAAAACTGTGAAGCACTATATACGAAATTTGGTCATCAACATTGATAGGATATGAAAATATCATTAACCAGAGTTTATTTGTTCTTTTGCCTAGGAGTTACAGCCCTTTGAACATGAGTGCAAATCACAAAAAAATACCTACTGGTGGGGGATCCCAAGTTCATTGAATTAACTTGTTTTCATCTTAAGGCTTTAACTAGCTGGACACTGTCTGACAATTTTTTAATTTTTGACTACATGTGTCTAGTATTTACTTGGTAACCTATAACACTATTAGGGTTTTAAGAACCCTTTTTGGTCTTGGGTATTGGGTTCTTGGCATTGCCAAAATGTGTGTTGCACTTTTTTGTGAAAAAATTATATGGCAAAATTCATAGTGGAAATGTAATAGTTACAGTGTTGTACTTGATTATTCAAATTGAAAAAAATCACTAAAATATTTGGGCAAATTATAGATTTTGAACCTTTCGAATGGGCACATTTTGAGTCCCAAATGAAGCAGAATGACAGGCAGTCTGACTATTAATAGTTTACACTTGCCATCACTTAATTAGTTCTCTTCTCCCTCTTTGTCTGTGTTGATAATTGTTGTTAAATATTTTAGGTAAAAAGATTTCAGAGATGAATAAAAAGACCAGAAGTAGTTTAATAGGTCCACCAAAGAGACCACTTAATATAAAATCAAATAAAAGGAAAGCACCACAAAAAGGTAAGGTGTAACTGTAAATCAGAAAATGTTTCTGTCAATTAATTTTACCCAGAAGTCCTCATTTCAAGATACATGTATTAACATACATTTATTTTCTTTAGCCAGAGAAAAACATTTTGCTTATAAATACATGTACTTGTACATTCAAGAGTTTTATTCGGCTATGCTTCTGCTTTCCAAAGTGACCGTGTGAGCACTTGTGTGGCTATAAAACTTAATAGAAAACAATACTATTTAATCCAAATCATCTTAACCATTCAGGTGTTTTATCAGTTATCTCCTTTAGATTTACACAAAGAGACTGACTGGACTGCAAATGCCAAATAAATAACTCATATCAGTAATCTGCTCAAGTTTTGGTTTCAGATTCATTAAAACATTAACAATCTCTTGAAATTACATTTTTGGGATGTCTTCTTGAATCTAAGGCTAAGGTAGGGATATCTTAATCTAAAGAGAGCACTTTCTAACAGCAAAAGCTGTTAACCATGTGCGCTTGTGTGAAAATCACTGTTGAACAGCATGTTTGCCAAAGTGAAAGAGTGTACACACACTTGGTTGGGCCTCTGAAGATCTGTTGATATGGACAGTTGCGTAATTTTTTGTTTGACACTTTTTTCCTTGAAATGTGCAAATGTAGGGCTCTGGGGCTCTCATTCAAAATTCTGTAGGAAAAAAAAAACATTTGCATGTGATACTACTGAAGATTTCTTGTGAATTTCTATTTTTTCTACAGATCAACAATCATGTTTGCAACAAGAACAAAATTTTGTCACCAGTTTTGCTTTAATAACTAGATTAATGATTTTTCTTCTGTATCAAAATTTTATTGTCGTGTAAAAATTATATACCTTTATTATTTAGTTACAAATACAAATACTAATAAAAGAGGTCCTAAAAGACAGAAGAGGGGTACAAAATCACGGAAAGACGACAGTGACTACGAAGACGAAGAGGAAGACCTGGAAGATGGCGTAGAATGGTATGAAGAGGAAATGTGTGCAGCATCGGATTGTCGTAAACCGAAAAATAAACGAGTAGGATGGGTATGTACATGCATATTAACCAGGGCTCAGATAAAATAAGAATCAAGGATGGCATTTGACAAATAATTTATTTGGCAGTGGGATAAGTGTTATTAAAATTCCACTTGTCACTGGGCTGTCAAGTCGGTCAGGATTAGTGGCTGAGTGTTTTATCTGAGGCCTGCATGACATAAAAAGCATAAAAACAGTTGGTTCTTGAAAGTAGCTTAATAATGATTCAATTATCATGTCAGTCAGATTGTGACTCAAAGCCTTTAATAAAGTTTTATCAATGTTTTATTAAAATGAATTGCAAGCTAAGTCTGACCTAAGCTTATTTGTTCAGACTAGGAGTGACTATCTGAGATGAGACACTAATCCAGCCGACTCCAGGGCAAAATAAACTTCCAGCATATCATCATTATATTGTTTGCAATATTTTCTCTATTTAAAAGACTTTCCATCCCGGTACTTGTAATGTTTCTACTAAAACAGTTTGGTGTCACAGTTTGCACGAAGAAATGCATAAGAATAACAAATGTTGAAAAGTACTTTCCAGTATCTTGATTAACAATGTTATTGTTTAGAACTTTTTTGCTTAAGGGTGAAGTAAACAGCTGGAGTTGAAAACTGAAAAATTATTAAAAATAAAACATAAACTAAGACAAGCCCATCCTACTTTAGTAAGTACTTTTAGTGCCATGCAAATTTTCCCGAAAAAAGGGGGTTTATATTAGGAAGATTTGTATCCCCTTTCATAAAACTGAAGAAATTCTCAATCCTTTGTTGTCAGTGATAGACCCTATTGACTTTATTTATATATTAGTACTCTTTGTTTTACAGGTTCAGTGTGACGACTGTGATAATTGGTATCATACAGAATGTGTTGGATGTAGATATGAACACGTTAAAGACACAAACATCAAATTTAGTTGTGGATGTAGATAAAATAAGACAGTGAAAAGACGACTACATCATACTATCACAGATCACTGTATATTAATGACATCATACTTTTAGATTGATAATCATAAGGACAGTTACGTGTGTCATTTTCATTGTTTTAGCAAAGACAGTCAAAGACGACTACATCATACTCTCACAGATCGCTGTATATCAATGACAGCTTCATTTTAGGTTGATAATCATTATCCACAGTTATGTGCGTCATTTTCGTCGTTTTTAGCCAAATCATGACAGAGATGAGATTGTGTATTGTTGTAGATAGAGACGACCGTCAAGTTAATTTTATATTCCTACATTCACTCAATATTGTATATTTAGAAATATTCACAGTAAAAAATTCAGAAATATTGTTTGATTGGGATGTAAAACCTTGTTCTATCAATCAATCTATATGACTAAAAATCATGAACATTACCGTAATACACAGAGAATATTTCTAGGATATGTTGAGGGCTAAAGAGGTAAAAGGGGCTATATACCTCGTTTATAAGGTATGTCATAGCACCTTTTCCCTCAAACCCCTCAAACTTTATCTAAAGTATTTCACTGTATATGCAGCTTGTCTACTTGCCATAACATTCTGGAATATTTATTCCAAGTGAATACTTCTATTTATACTGTGTTGGTAATGTAGGAATTAAGTTTGATAGTGTACGCTGCCACCCATCAATAATATATATATTTTATATTATAATTATCATGTCAAATTTCAGTAATAGAATTGAAATGCATGTACATGTATATTGAAGTTTTTTGCAGTATTTAAAAGTGATATCTTAACTAAATGATCTAAATGTATGTATCAAACTGTTTTTCTTGAAAAAAAATCTGAAGTTTAGGAGGAAATATAAAAAAAAATGTTAAAAATACAGATTTACAGGAAAAACATTTAGGCTATCTTATTCAAGAACCATAACTCTTATTCAGCATGTATAAACTTGTATAATAATTTATGGATGGCAGTGTGTATTTGGTGATAATCTGCATCATTAACATCATTTTATCCAAATCATCTCATCATCATCTTTTACAGATAACCTTACATTGATGATATCTTAATCTAAGGTTGGTGTTTCATTTTTTTCGACGTCGTTTATTTATTGAGATCATGACGACAAGAGATTAGATTAGATAGTGCTGTTGTATGTATGTATATATATACATGTGTATATAATCTCCATTGTTATAGATCTACAAAGTTTTAATAGTTGTTTTTATTGTTCGTTTATGTTGAATTTTTGCCATATGCAAGGTCTGAATTAAGAAAAGTATATTTTCTTGTTGGTTTTTACTTCTGATGTAGTCAAGAGAAATTACAACATTTACAAATGCTACATGTAGTAGTGTTACCTTGAGTTAAAAGTACAGTCAAACCTGTCTATAAAGACCACCCAAGGGAATGTGTAAAAGTGGCCTTTATGGGCAGGTGGTCCTTATATTCAGGTTCAAATTATAGTGATTGGGATGAAATTTAACTGGCCTTTAAAAGGAGGTGGTCCTTTTATAGAGGTGACCTTGACTGTACTTATCTATAGCTACTGAAATATAGGTCAAACTTATACAAACAGACCTGTCAAAAGTTTAACATTGAGCTAAGGGAAAGGGATCAAAGCTTAAGATACCGAGTGGTTAAGATGCCAATACCCAGTGGTCCAAAGCTGTCTAGTGATAGACAAAAGCTATTAGCATGTAGCTAATGAGGGGGTCAAGAAGAGCTACTGATTTGGTATTGATTTGTTAGCTTAGCTTTAAAACATTTGACAGGGGTGTACTGTAGTACCAGCAGAAACAAAACAAAGTGTAATAAAGTATGTTAAAACCAATGTGTCACCATGGCCTGTTGTTGTATGTTATCTACAGGTCTTCTACTATCTTATGTACCAGTAGTTGTGTCTATCTTTTAAAGTTCATATCCACTTTTAAGGGTCTTCAGTTTTAACGATGTTTTTATTTACAATGGAAGAAAAATGGTAGCAGTCATTTTTGGCTAATTTGTCTTTCCAGAAAAAAGTGATACAAGATTTTTATGTATGGTATTTATAAGTAATGTTCCTATTATTTTGGAGGTACACTGGTTGGATTTGGATCAAGGAATTTTAAACACAATTACCGTACATTTTGAATTTATGAAATCATTCATAATAGATTTGTGAAAAGTGAAGAATTTTGTATCGCTCATTTCTTTACAAATACTATATACAGGTAGTACTGAAAATATTAAAACAGACTGACCAATTCGACGGATTTGTATCATAAAAATAAATAGATGGATGGATAAAATGAAAAGGTCAAATTGGATGGATAAAATGAAAAGGTCAAATTAGACAGATTATCCCATTTTGAGGGTTATTTTAATTAAAATTACTAGAAATTTAGACTTTTTCTATTGAAATTGTACCAAAATAAACACTTAATGATAAAAAAGTACCTAAATGGCAACCTTGCGCACTAAAAATGTACCGATTTGGACAAATAAATCTGATTGGTCAGCCTGTTAAACCCCTGACTAGTGTGTCATTTCAGTAAGTAAAATGTTGAATCACATTGTTTTGGAGTAATTGTTGCCCTTTATAAGGGTATGCCTACCTTACAATATAAGTTGACATGGTACAAGGATTATATTATATTTGTAACAATCACCATTCACTTAAGACCTTGCTCTAGTTTCCAATCATTAACTAAGATTATCCTTAACTTAATTCTGGCAAACTTGACATACTTATGTTAATAGAAAAAAAATTGACAAAATTGAAATGAAATGTAAAAAGCTTAGTGATATGCAAAATTACACCTTAATTTTTTTAATATCTTGAAAACTACTTTAAATCAACTTTTATTCACAGATATAAACTTTCGCTATTCTCTTACCAAAACCATTTCCCTACTTTCCCAGTAGGGACTATAACTGAATATCTGGTGTAAATAAAACCATTTTTGGAAACAAATTCACCAGGATTAACTTTCGCAATGATTTTGTCTTCAGGAAACATGAGAAAGTTAATCACACACAAATAAAAGTTGGTTTACACTAACAGAATTATTCAGATTTCAAATTTGCCAGATTTAAGTAAAACAAAATCTTAGTTAAGAAATGATTGTGAAACTAGGGACTGCTTTGTTAGAAAATAAGTTTAATTAGAGGCAAGTTAACTAAATGCTTTATAGATGTGCTTTGAAAATGTACATTGACATTTAGTCCATCCAAACTTTCGCTTTGGTGTGTAAGTGTGTGTACTATGATGTACATGTATGTGAAAAAGTCTCTTCCTCGCACTGAATGTTAATTTATTGTAGTATTTTAAAAATAGTTCTAAGTGTTTTTATGAAGTAAATGATCAGCATAACTGTAGTTTTCCAATGTAAAAAGTAGCCATAATGTTGTAGCGATTAGTTTTACTGCTTTTAATAATTTGAACAGTTTCTGCTGAAGTAATAATACTGCCAATACATGTGCATAAACATTTTATCACACCTGTATATCACACATAATTTCTGAAGATGGGACATCAACTTTTATGAAATGTAACAGAAAATGTACAGTCATAATTTGACATTTTGTCATATATCAAACAGAATTTCTGAAGTCAGTACTTCACCTTACTGGATATCTAAAAGAAATCCAATGTTTTAAACTTGTTTAATCACTAATGAAAAAACAAATTCATCTTTATCTGTCTGACATTCATCAAATACAATTTGAAGCGTATGAATGTAAAATATTGTTATTTTATCATGTTTATGTGTTTTAAAATTTTCACAGGGATCCTCCTATAATATTTAATTAAATTTGAAACTTTCTCAAGATAACATTGGCTGAAAGGTGGAAAAAGTGTTGGTTATTTACCAATAACGTGAATGCCATATAGCCAGCCCCCTCCACCCCATTTTTGCTCTTGAATGTGTGTAGTGTGTATTGGATCACACTATCTATTTATAAGTGCCTGCATGAAGTGTCAAACCTATTGTCATGCCCTAGAGTGCACTGACATCAGTTGCCAATGTTAAGTTGATGGGCCAACTCATCTATACAGAGTGGCCTATCTGGTGGCATTTACCACCTTCTGCTTAATTTTGTTCTTTTAAAGAATTGTTTTATTGAATTTTAAAATATGGGGGGAAAAACACAAAATGTTCCAATATTTCAAGATGCTATTTCTGCTGCTTGTATATAGCTTGGTCGCCATGTTCTATAAAGCAAGTGCTTATGGGTCACAACACCTAATTGCCTATATTTAAATCCTTGGGACAGGTTCTAGTTTGAGAAAGTTTGTTGTTTGTCAAAGGTTGGTTGTTTCGTCGAGGCACTCTGGTTTCCTCCAACATCGCGAGAATTTACGACCTCAATGTAAGTGAATCTTGACTAGGGTTTAAGCACCACTACACCACTACTACCTGTATGTAACTGTAAATACATATGTAGACAGATGATACAAATTGATAAAATACTAGCTCGGCCAAGACAACCAGTTTTATCTCTTATACATAATGTTATATGTATTTTATCAAGTATTATTAATAATAAAAATGGCTTTAATTGTTTTTCTATATTTAGATTCTATGTTTACAAATGGTCAAAGTGTTTATTTTTTGTCTTACACATCAGCATGGCCACATGTTATTTATTGTATACATAAATGCACTGGTCCATAATATTTAAATGAAAGGTCAAGTGGACAGGTCAATGTTGTTTGCCTAAACTTGAACTAAGCTTGTCTTATGTTGACATACATATACTTCTATACTGTATTTTGGTAAATTTACAAAAAAAACCACCCAGCAAACACATCATAGTAAATTTTAGTTTGGAATTTGAATTTTTAATGTCCTAAATGAAATGCAGGGTTGTAAATAGTTACAATTAATGGAAATTTAAAAGTGAAATTTGTTTAGCCGTAATATGTTGGGAAATTCAAAATATCACACTGTCGTTACTATACTGTGATATTGTTTTATCAACTGTTTTTATATTAAAAAAACTGTTCTTGTGCATCATATTTTTAAGAGATGCCAGGGACACTTTTGTGTATTCATTGTGCAAGTTACTTCCAATTATTTGTATGTTTTGTCAGTGTGACAAAAATATGGAATTAAATATTGGTCTTTTAACAAATATTTTTTAAATGTGGGTCTTGATTCAGTAAAAGAGAAATGGTGGTATTGCAATTATAAACAGCAAAATAGTTTAATGACTGGCAAATATAAATCTTAATTTATGTGTTCACAAATTCTTTTGCAAGTTTGACTACTATTCCTTGCCATAAGTGTGTAAAGTGTTCACCTCTGTTTAAATAATTGGAATTTGATTAGCTCTGTGGTAAAAAGTACATATGTAGTAATATGTAAAATGGTATATGTTGTTTTATTATAAAGGGTTCATTTTGCTCTGGCAAGTATTCTGCTTGTAACTCTGATATATGTACGATTATTATACCCTCCTTAGCATAGTTGTGGAGGGTATATTATTTGTTCTTGTCCGTCAATCTGCACAACATTTTGTTCACACCCTATCTCTTACATTTCTAGATTGATTTGAAAGAAACTTGGTACAAATGTGAAGCAGCAAAAGAGGATGTGTCATCAACCAAATTTCATTATTATACCACCACACACAATCCCCCTCCCCCAAACAAAGTTAAGGGGACATATAGGATTCACCCTGTCCATTGGGTTTGTCTGTCTGTCCGTCCGCCCCAATATCTCCCGTTTCAATGGATGAAATTTATTCAATTTTGACACAAATGTAAACCAACATGAGATAACGTTGTTGTCAATAGCAATATATACAAAATATATACAATCAAAAACAAATATACTGGTTCATGTCCGAATCAAAATCCTAACATCAGCTGTTGTGTCACATACTTCCATTAACAAAACAAAAGTTTAGTTCAAGGATGGTGGAGGAAACTGGATTACCCAGAGAAAAACACCAACTTTTGGCAAGCAAATGGACAAACTTTCTTCTGATAAAATCTGTCCTGATTAGGAATTGAACCAGGTCTGTTAGAGGCACTGTGGTCCGTTGGGGCTTGCTTTAGGCCACTCAGCCTCCAAGGTCTCGCAGTTATTAAGTTAGTTATGGTACCTTAAGCTTATAGCCGCAATAAAAGAATGTTCAGCAATGTAATGTATAAATTGTTTTTACTATGTTTTTTTCATAGATGTGTGTACTATATATATATAAATTGAAGAGATTTTTTGTCAGTGTTTGGCCTTCATCATCATCATCATCATCATCATTAATGTTGTCATATATTTGTATGTTGATACATTTTATCTACCCACCCACCTTTAAATCCTGATGAATTATTTCAGTTTGTAGCTGTTTATAGGGGTGGATTATGTTTTATTTTAATATTTGAAGATTTATGTTATATATTTGGTACATTTTAGTACTATTTCATTTATTATGTTTGATGTTCATTCAAGGTGTAATAAATGTTGAATTATATTATAAACAGTTTATCTTGTATACAAAACTCTATGGAAGCTCAATTGGTAGAGTGCTCAATATGTGGGAGGTCATGTGTTTGAACTCTGGCTGGATCTGACCAAAACTTATAAAAAGGTAGTGACTGTTCTTCAACCAAACACTTAGCATTTAGAAATGAAATTTACAGGGTCCTTCGAAAGAGTCTATAAAAATCTATGCCCCATGTAAAGACAAGCGTGGCACATTCAAGAACCAACCCAGCACATTATCCCTGTGCTTTACAAAGGTCAAAATATCTGCCACTTCACCTATAGCTAGTGGCGTCTTGGTATAAGTGAAAAATTCTTGACTGGGCCTTAAACCCAAATTCTTTTAAATTATCTAGTACAGTAAAACACATCTTTAAAGGCAACCCAAGGGAACCAGTAAAGTTGTCTTTATAGGCAGGTTCAAATAACATGAATAAAGAGCAATTGGGATAAAATTTTACTGTCAGTAAAATGCAAGTGGTCTTTATATACAGTTGGCCTTTAAGTCAGATTTGTTGTATTTTTATGTACAAGTCCCCTGTAACCCCCCCCCTTTAGGGGGCCCCATGGCCCAGAATTTTTGCAAATTTTAAAGAACATTTTATAAGGATGTCTGATGTCTGCCAGCTGTGTGATAAACTTTAATATAACCTATCCTCTTTGTGTTTAAGGGTCTTAGTGGCTTAATTGTCTAAAGCACACACTTACTAATCACAGCACCTTTCACTGTCTAGGTTTTGAACCCTACTCGGGCAGATCCTTGAGGAAATTTGAAAGTTCGCTTCCTTAAAGTTAGTGGTTCTGTTTCACTACCCCAGTTGCCACCATCATCTCTGAACTGAAAGTCTTGATATAAGTGAAATACTCTTTAACAGTGTGTAAAATACAATTGCTCCACTCTAGATCTTAGTGTTGATAGTATAACAGAAACAAGATTCATTGAATATTGCCCACAAAGTTTTTTTTTTTTTTTTTTTTTTTTTTTTTTGTTGTTTTTTTTTTCGTTGTCCCCCGCCGCAACGCGGAGAGGGGACATAGAAATGCCGGGCGTCCGTCCGTCCGTGTGTCCGTCCGTCACACTTTTTTGTAAGCGCTCTCATGCCTACAAATTTTGACGGATTTACATACCAAATGTTTATGCCACTAATACCTTGGTCAAGTTCGAAAATCAGCATTGGTCGATACTTTTTGTTGGAGTTATGGGACTTCGACCACAATAATGACTCCGTTTTATCCAAAAATTGACCTTGTAAGCGCAATTTCATATATACTAGGATACTGCTTGACCGGCGGGGGACCAAGGAATTCTATTTTTTTTTATCGGATGAACATTAATCTATTTAAAAGAACTTAAATCTGAATAATTATCTAAATAATACAGCCAACAGGCATCCAAGATACTGCGTATTTTTAGCACCCAGTAGCTAGCAAACCAGTTTTGATGCTTGGTAAGATTTATTGCTAGTTTCAAATTAAAAGTGTATGTATTTCAAGCTTCAGTTTATCAGGTATACTCTGGTGAACAAAATTCATGAGTATGTTTCTCCGTCCACCCCAATATTGTGTCCGATCCATAACTTCCAAATCTTTTGATGAATTTTTAACAAACTTTACACAAATGTATACCCAACAAACTATTGATTATAATTATAAATTATAAATTAAAAATTTGATTATAGATTAAAACTCCCAACTTTTGACGACACGAGTAAATCTCCAGTTGTGTGGTTATATTACTTTCTGACTTCAGTGATAGAGCATTGGAGGACCCTTAACCATTTCTATCACTACGGTAGTTCAGTTTGTAGAGTGCTCGCTCCGTATGTGGGAGGTCGGGGTTCGAACCCTAGCGGGGTCTATTCAAGACTTGAAAAGAGACTGTTCTTTCGCCAAGCGCTTGGTATTTATGGAAATGAAAGTGACAAATTCCTTCGGAAAATACGACGCCCCATGTCACGATGGAGGCGTTATGCTATAAACCCTCCCTGCACATTGCCCGAGTACACGGCAAAGGTCCAATTTTCTGCTACTCCACTTATACCTGCTGACGCCCCGATATAAGTGGAATATTCTTGACTTGGATGCTAAACTTCATTCAATTATTCATCAATGGCAACCAAACTATCTGTTTTATAATTTGTCAGGTGCCCGTCCAAAGCCGAGCGTTTTATAATGTGTGTACAAACATACCGATCTATATTCAAATCACAATCTCATAGCAAAAATTAAATTGTATCACGTGAATTGACACCAGGAAAGTGAGACTGGGTGCTCCGGAAGGGTAAGTATCTCCCGTCTATCTACGTGAAATAATTAGGAATGAATAAGCATGGAACTATGGTGCGTCAAACATGTATCCAGAATAATTTTGGATACAGAGACATTAAATCTACCAACAATATTAATATTGTGATGACAGCCAAAATAAGATATACAAATGTGTTTGATTTGTCAATCCCGTTATAGCTTTATAGGTATATCTGTTTTTCATGCTTTGTACAGGCATAACAGTTTCTTCAAACTTGGTGTTTTTAAGTCAAGATCAAAAAAGACTAAGACAATAAAACAAAGTTCACTAGAGGCGATAAAACAGCCATAATTTATTATAAAAAAGATGAAAAATCAAACAGCGCAAATTTATTATGCACATATACACTGTATGGTGGACAATGAAAAACTACAATGATTTTAGGCAAGTCGGATAAGCATATGGAATAATATAAGAACGATTGGGCAGTTTAGTGCATTCTCAATTTTCTTACTGGGTATAGAAATAAATACTAGTACACTGTATGTATACAGACAAAACCCGTTGAAAGTTTAATACTAAACTTAAGCCCCATTTATACGGCGAGAATTGCATACCTAAGTATTTTTTACTCGTATGTAAATTTACTCACATATGCAAATTGTGTCGTACAAACAATTATGAACAACTTTGCATATGCGCAAATTTTACTCATGTAAGTAAATTTGCACCTAGTAGGGACTAATGCAAATTTGCTATAGTATGTGAGTATTTTATACTAAGGTATGCAAATTTTGCTACAGTGTCGTATGAACGCACAGTAATATTTACTCACATAATTTTAAACACATGTACTTATGCCAGGTTATTTATCTCTATGGGTTAATGTTCAGGTCCATTTGGTGCAGGAGTGAATATGGGTGTTTGTAATCTGTCTTGTACCAGAAAAAATGTTTAATAGTGTTGTCCACTGATATACAATGTCACAGATTAGCATTACATACATCCTATTGTATTGGCATCGAGCTAACCAACAGGTGCCAATTGTAAGGGGAACCTACTCACCACATATGGTGTTACAATCGGGGATCTAACTCATAGCGGTTAAAGCCAACCACACTTAACCACCACGGCCCTTATTGATTTGTTATAATTATCCAGTAAAGATGAAAAGTTGTAATTGAAATAGATTTATTTTACAAAAGCATAAAAACTAGTTACAGACTGTCACCAAAATTTAACGTTTTTCTAGTTTTCAAGGAGAAAAGAGAAAGTGCTTGAGCAACAAAAGCCAACCACAGAAAATTTACTTTTACAAATTTGACAAGGAGTTGTCCATGAAAGGAGATGCTATGTCGTCACGAAGGGTTTTGGGAAAACAAATATTACAAGCATCATCATCTTCAACATCACTGAAATAATTTTCACTTCAATAAAAACATTCGACCGATCCTAAAGAATTAATTTGCAGCTTTATATGCAGGGATGAAACTAAATTGAGTTAGGGGTCCAGCTCAGTTATTTTTTTTTTAACTTTTAATGTTTTAATGTAATAAATAGCTAAAATGTGTAAACAGTTTGGGGCCCAGACTGGGTTTTAGGAGACATGGGCTAATCTAAATATCTGATATATGTTATGCGGAACAACACAAGCTCCTTTTACAGAACAAGCAAACACGACATGGACATCAATCCTTTTTTGCAAAAATCACAATTGGCATTTCAAGCAACCCAAAGAGTGAGTGAGTGAATTATTGTTTAAAGCCGCATCAGCAATATTGCAGCTATTCGCGGCTAAAGCAACCCAAAGAGATCGAAGATCTAGTGTCGTTCTACCCTAACTAGACGTATATAAATGTGCTCTGCACTGGTGTAAGATATAAAGTTTAAGAAAACAATTCTTTAAAGGATATGTCATATAACATTTTTTAATGTATTTTATTATTAAATTCAAAAAATGGTATATAACAGATATGTTGGATCACCAAGTAGAACTGCTCCTTTGTCATTATAATAGCCCAGTATCAAATCAGTGCTTAAATACATGTAGTATTCTTATCTGATAATCAAGTCTAAACTGTTCAATGTTCAGAATGAAAATTATCCTAAATTTGTTGAAAACTTCAAATTTACTTATGGTACATAAATTATGTATGAACGCAAAGCAAAATATACTTTTGCTTACATGAGTAAATTTACATATGAATAAAAATACTTAGGTATGCAATTCTCGCCGTATAAATGGGGCTTTAGAAATAGGTGTCGAATTGTCAGCTAATCTCGGCTCTCGGTAGCCTTTCGGTAGCTGCCATCTATATCTCTGCTGCTTTTCTGTCATTAGCTATTATATACTCCGACTAATCAGTCCCCAAACCCTCATTTTAATTTTGGACTTTTTAGGGGTTCAAAAATTAAAATGGGGGTTTAGTGGGCTGATAAGTCGGATTATTGCTATTCATATAGATCTCTGTTTCACAGCTACCGAATTTCGACTCGTTAGCTCGGTATTAAACTTTCGACAGGCCTAAATCAATTGTAAGTAAGATTTCAAACATTCCATCATGAGTCTCTTGAAGTATTAGTATTCCAAACATGAAGAAGGAAGCAGAATTACAGCCCAACCTGTCTTAAAGGCCACCTCTATATAAGGACAACCTGCTCATAAAGGTCAGTAGAATTGTATCCCAACTGTTACTTGTTCATATTATTTAAATCTGTATATAGAGGCTACCTACCCATAACGGCCACTGTTACTGGTTTCCTTGGGTGGCCTTTTTAGACAAGCTTGAGTGTAGATAAAGAAATTAGTTTCTAGATTTTAACAACATTTTGATTTCTCTAATTCTACATTTAGTATAGATTTTAAAAAATGTTAATATGACATCGTATCAATATATAAACTTCATAAATGATGTTTTTAAAATGATTTACAATTTACTTTGTAGATTATACATGTTATAGTACACCTGTAAAACAGTTATTATACAAATAACTAATTAATACTAAATCAGATCTAATGCCCCCGTGTTATACATTTATACACACTAGAACAAAAAATAAAATGGCACATTGATTTTCTATCACATCACACAATGATTATATAGTACCCTACTTATACATTGCACTGGAAAGCTCTGCTGACAAAGACCCACACCGGTACCTCACAGTGTCCACTGCGGAAGTCAGTTGATAGAGTGATCGGCCAGTAAGTGGGAGGCCGTGGGTTCGAACCCTAACCGGCTCTGACCTAAGACTTGAAAGTGGGTAGTGACTGTTGTGTCTGACTTTCGCCAAGCACTCGTGACATTACGAAATGAAAGTCACGGTTCTATCGGATGAGAACTTAAAATATACGAGGTCCAATGTCACGATATGCGTGGCAACAGCGCAACGCATGGGCAAAATTTCTGCACCTTTGCCTGTAGCTGGTGACGTCTCCATATAAGTGAAATACTTTTGACTAGGACGTTAAACACCATTACTCACCTCAACTCGTTGTTGTCATTATAAGTACATGCAATGTTTTGAAGAAGAGCAATTTTAGCTTGGAGTATACTTTTTGGTTTTGTAGAAGAGAATATTTAGCTAGGAGCATACATTCTGGGAAATTTCTGCTCTAAAGTTGATCTTATTAAACTGGCGTTATGTCATGATTGGCTATTTACATATGTACAGCGTGTGTAGTTATAAAAAGAAAAAAAAACAAACCAAAAAAATACAAACACATATTATACATTATTATTGTCTTTTCAAAGAGACAAAAATTAGCACTTATATTTATTTTATGTCAATACAACGTGTATCCAGGTATCCAGGGCAAAATATATTGTATACCTGATTCTAGGTTTTAATCAACCTTTAGAAGTTTTTATAAGCCTGTACCCTTAACCTTTACAATTTTTATAAAATCCACATTGTGACGGCCCCAGGAATTTTGGAAAGGGGTGTTCAATTTTCCATTTTTTTTTTTTAATTTTTTATTATTATTATTATTTTTTTTTTTTTGATGCTCCACAAGAATTTTTTTTGCAGTAAAGATCCTATGCTTCCCTGCAATCTGAGCAAATGATACGCACATACTTAATATCGTGGATAGAGATAAATGGGGAGTTCCAACCCCCTTTCACAATCTTCATAAAGAATCAATCAATCAATCAATCAATCAATCAATCAATCAATCAATCAATCAGTCAATCAATTATTTGTTCACATAAAAGGTCATGATCTATACATAAAATGAGGTATCTACAAATTGCATGCTCATGTGTCTATTTACCACAAATCACAAATACATGTACAATGACCTACATGTAATGAGTGATTAACAATTAAAAATTGCTTCATCAAACTCTAATTAAATCTAAACACTTTAAAATTTAATATGTTTTAGTTTTGGTAAAAACATATTTTACTTTTCATATACATATATCTGCTAAATAAAACTTTAACTAAGATCTAGTATATCCAATAGTAAAATTAATCTCTTTAGTAGTAAAAATAAAATAAAATTTTTATATGCTTCAAAGCTGTTAAAATATTACTATGATATTGCTTTTGCAATTAAAAAAGAATAAAACAATAGTCTTGAATATTTAACCTTGCATGGTGGTTAATTCTACTGCATAAAACCAGAACGTGTACATACTAGTACCAACAATCATGAGAAATGATACTATACTAAATTGCTTTTGCAATTAAAAAAATAAAATAGTTCCAATGAAATAAGACAATATTATGTTTTAACATTGCATGACGGCTAATTTTAATGTATAAAAATACCAGAAAAGTGTATATAACAAGAAAGCATTTTAGCTAAATACTAACTCTGTGAATTTAAAACCGATGAAACAGAACAGGGACTAAAATTGAAGCAAGTACTAACACGATACTATACACGTTATGTCTACCGTTGCTATATAACTGACACTCCTTGTTAGTACAGGTACACAGTTCGCCTTCATAATTCTGAACTTGTAGATGATCCTGGAATTTCCCGTATAATTTCTTTTCAAAATAGAATTTATCATCGTCTTTGCCACTATGGACATCACACTCTGGTTGTACTGTGTTGTCCAGATCCTTACAATCCATAGTTATCGTCTTAATAACATATCCTGAAAACAGAGGAGAAAAAATTGATACAATTCGTTTAAATATTGGTACCCTGAAAATCAAAAACAAACGTACTTATCCGGCATGTCCATACCAAAATCCCAAAGCACAGTAAAAACAAAAACTTTGAAGCTGGCGAATTAGGTTAAACACCTGAGCTTCCAAAAGGGAGGGGAGGCCAGGTGCTCCGGAAGAGTAAGTACCTCCTGTTTAAGTAGCTACAACCGCCACGGGGGTGAGATGAACATGGGTGTTTCAAACTTAATTATGTCATAAAATAAAAGGTAAAAAGATTTGTAAAATTCTATCTTCATTAAGTTATAGCTGTACAGAATCCTTTTATACCTGTGGGTCATTATGTTTCGACTTCCATCACATGAGCGGTTAAGAAATGATTTAAATATTTAGTAACATAATTAATTTGAAGAATCAAGAGATCAAGCTCAATTAGATATTTAATGGTATATTGATTTATACATAATGACAACTTTATGGTGTGTTAACTATATGACGTAATTAAAGAATTAGTTTAAATTACTTTGAACCGGAAAGTATTTAAATTTTAAATATATTGTGAGACAAGTCTAAGTGCATTTGTATCTTTCGATATGTATGCAAATCGTTTACCGTTGAACTGTTAGGAAATATCGAACTTCCACTGCAGTACAAAGCAAACCGAAAATCGCACCCTATAGTCGCTATGCACTTGGTTTTACGGTATCATTTGCATTTTATTTTTTAGAAAAATCTTGTTTTGGTTTTTTTAATCCTGAAAGAAAATTTTAGAAACGCTCCATCTTACAACATGCGTCTCCGGTTGATGGAACAGCCAATTAATGACGTCACACGTATGAGTAGCATCACGTGATCAATGATAATATTATTACATTTATAGAACAAAAACAATGCAAATGTAAATCGTTATAAAAAATATTACAAAACTCACTAGAATTAGATATCCGTGTGTATAAGACACCTTCATATGTAACACACATGGACTTCCGAGTCCGGGACCCGAGGGGTGGAGGATCACATATCTTGGTCCTGGGTTTGTAGTTGTTGTTGTAATTGTTGTTATAGTTGGTGTTTGTATTCATGTTGTTATTCTGATTAAAATTTTGGTTGGTATTCTGGTTATTGTAATTGTTCTGGTCCGAGGTTGTTCTGCTACCGGCCCGTCGACAACTGAAGTCGGCCATTCGTTGAAGAATCGGCACTACGGGATCACTAAGTGTGTAGTTGTATCTACCGTCATAATTCAGTAACTCGTAATGGCTGCAGTCATAACACTCCAAAAACCCTAAAAAACAAATAAAAGCAAACCATGATGAGTATATAACAATAACAACCAACTAAATCATCTACAAGACATTAACGGCGCCTGAAGCGGGTTTTCCCCTATATTTTACTAACTTGTGGAAACTCTAAAAATTCGAACACACACCAAATATAAAGCCACATGAGCACCCCCCCCCAAAAAAAAAAACCCACAAAACAAGAAAAGTGGATATGTCACATGATCACATTTCGTATCCAAAGTACCAAAGGCGATGACACATATTCACGAAGTGTGACATTGCATCTAACATAACCCAAGTATAGCAGAGGTGATGTCAAGTGTTTACGAAGTGTCACAAGAACACCTAATATAACCCAAGTGTTGTGGCGTGATGTCGCATGCATGTTCACGAAGTGCCACATGAACGCGTGACATAACCCAAGTATCTTGAATGTGATGACACGTAGTCACGACAAGTATAGTGGAGGTGATGTCATTGTCACATACTTATGAAGTATCAAATGAACACCTGACATAATCTAAATATAGTGGAGGTGATGACACATGTTAATGAAGTGTCACATAAACAAGTAACATAACCCAAGTATAGTGGAGGGGATGTCACAAGTTCGCGGAGTATCACATGAATACCTAATAACCCAAGTAAAATGGAGGTGATGTCACATGTTCACGAAGTGTCACATGGACACCTAACATAACCCAAGTATAATGGATGTGATGTCACATGTTGACGAAGTGTCACATAACACCTAACATAACCCAAGTATAATGGATGTGATGTCACATGTTGACGAAGTGTCACATGTTGACGAAGTGTAGTAGAGGTGACGTCGTTAACATGTTCGAAAGTGTCACATGAACACTAAGCATAACCCAAGAGTATAATGGAGGGGATGTCACAAGTTCACGGAGTGTCACGTGAACGCCTAACACAAGTATAGTAAAAAGGTGATGTCACATGTTGACGAAGTGTCACATAACACCTAACATAACCCAAGTATAGTGGAGGTGGTATCACATGTTCACGAAGTGTCACATAACACCTAACATAACCCAAGTATAGTAGAGGTGATGTCACATGTTCCAAAGTATCACATGGACACCTAACATAACCAAGTATAGTGAAGGTGATCACATGTTCAAATTGTCACATGAACACTAACATAAGCCAAATATGGTCGAAGTGATCTCACCTATTCGAGAATAGGATCTAGAGTTTTATACAGCAAATTCAAATACAACGTTTAGCTGAACATTGAGGGAAGATTTATTGCAAAAATGTCCTGTTTAATGGCCACCTAAAATCAGCAAAACAATGCCGAGTTACTATCCCAAACCAAACAACTTGGTTCAGGACTTATGAGTTACGATGGAAAGCTGGGGGTTCTTGTTTAAATAATATACATATAAAAGCATATATAACCGATAAAAAGCGCATATAACCGATAAAAAGATTGTTTTAATTATTGCCAGAATTAATTTATGGATTATCTCCCTTGAATTTTAAAACAAACGACAATAATAGTAATATACACAGGTGTATTCCAAAGCCATACACGATTCCCAGCCCATTCACCATTAATAAATGTCAACGCCTAAATTGTCAAAGTTAAAACGCAATTGAAATTTGTTCAGTCGATTTTAAATTAAGTTTTTATACCAGATAACGGCTTAAATATATGTATGATTCATTGCAACCTAAGGTGTGTTATCAGTATAACTAAATAAACAATGTCACAACAAAATACAATTTCAATTTTAAATCAAAAACGGCAATTATAAAGAAGAAATTCTCTTTTACATAACAAAACCGGACTATGTACTTGCAAACCCAGTGTGGCACCCAGCGAACTTGAAATAATTCAAATTACCTAAATGGCGGAAATGGGACTTTAATGTATTTTTTGCACATTCTGATATTAAGGTATTCATGCATATGTTGCATATCCTGTTCTAAATTTTAACATTTTTAAAATGAATTTCTGTCACAAACATGATTTTATTGACTAAATTGGTTAATATACCTATGACAGTTATTGTTTGTACATGTTATTTACCTTATACAAGTCTACAATACCTGACAATATACCTGGCCATATTTATATGTAATACACATACCTTGTCCTGATATATCCTGAACTAAGTAAATACTAATTATAATAAAACTGAAAAATTTTATATAGTCCATTGTTATCACTTTCGCTTTTCTTTTTTTCTGTCTTAATTCACTTCATCAACATCAACATAAAGCACAATATTATAAATAAACAAAAACTGGCAGCATCGACGCTACTTTGAAAAATTCATATATGCTCTTATTAATCAGAGCTTGACGGATCCAGGGGAGGTAATGAAATAGGTTAATTTCAATATCAATTGAATGTGTCATCCCAAAACGTGTTGTGTGTCCTTAAAACTTGGTGTTTTTATTTCCCCAGGCGAGGATTTTTGTCAATATTTTAAGCCGGGGGTAGTGTTACGTAACGCAATGACAATGATAGATTACGGCATATTAACTTAGTATTATTGTCATATTAGATATGATTTATTTCTTTTAGCCAATTTCATAACTATGAAACATTAAGCTTTTAACATTCTATTATTCTACCTGTTTACGCAAAAGCTGAAATTTCCTGAATTCACGACTAATAATTAATGAAAATATTAAATAATAAAACCGTTGATCAAATATTGTTCGAATTGTATTTGTATTTAGATATCGGTTATCTGACTTGTGACACTATAATAAACTAATACTTATATACTATTTTGGAACTGATATGTTTTCGCTTACGTGATTTGTCATTTTTCAAAACTGCAGGGTTTATAAGCTTGGGTCAGGCAACTGTCCTCGGAGCTGTATAGTCAAACCTGTCTACAAAGGCCACTCAAGGGAACCAGTAAAAGTGACCTTTATGGGCAGGTGGCCTTTATATACATGTTCAAATAATATGAATAAAGAACAATTGGGATAAAATTCTACTGGCCTTTATGTGCAGGTGGCCCTTATATGGATTTGGCCTTTTAGGCGGGGTTGACTGTATTTGGATTTCCACATTTTTGGTTGAAGCAATCTAATGAGGAAGGACCGTCTGGGGTGTGGTCCAGTCCCGTAAAATTCAATCAAGTTTAGTAATAATTACAACCACTGACTGGGCTGGCCCCGTTTTCACAATCATTCTTTAGCTAAGATTTTCTTTAACTTAAATCTGGCATATTTTGACAATATTGCATGGTACTATAAATAACAAAATGTCAACAAAATTGTAATATAGATTTAATAAGCTTGAGGTGATCTTCAATATGAGACATTAATTAAATTCATGAATATTTTCATATTATAAATTTTTGAATTTTCTGAATGAAATTTATGATATGACAATATCTTGAAAACGAATGAAATTATTCAGATTTCATATTTGCCAGATTGAAGTTAAGAAAAATCATTGCGAAACTAGAGCCTGGTATCTTTGATGGTGGACTAAGCATTTTGTTACCCCAGAAAACAATACGTTGTATTGTCATATTAAACATTGTTAATCAAAATTATCCTCTTCGTAAATTTTTGAATTCTTCAGATACGTGGATTTGGTGAATTAAATTTTGGTCCTTTTAATTTTCTCAGTTCTCAACATATTAAATTGAGGATTTCCACATTTTTGGTCAAAGCACTACTGATGGGGATTTTTATTCCGCAACGCCCGTCTTAGATGTCTAATCTTGCATAAGTAGATAATTCTACCACCGGTATATATTTTAAGGCCTCGGTATATATTAGGTGATTATATTTTCTATGACAATCTATGATTTATAATGTTACACACGGGAATATTTACATACATTCAACTGGGAACAGCTGGTTCCGGATAATCATGATAAATTAATATGTGCCTGATGTAAGTGAATCTTGCATACTCAATAAATACGTATTAAAAATATATTAAATAAACATGAATTAACATGTGCACCGTATGTCTGATTTCAGGGCAGTGTGTTTAAACACGAGGGGAACAAGTTTGGACCTCTGACAAACCATTCCATTCACATTGTTGCTCAATATAATAGACCATTGTGACAGTCGCTAACATCTGTAACTGCATACTGTTTTGGTCTTGTCCAACACTTTTTAAAAGAATTAACTACATGTATCAACAAAATTAAAAGAAATCAAATGCAATGATAGAGTTATTTGTGACATTACGGAGTTGCAAGGAAAACCGTCAAGAATTTCTAAAACGTGATGAATCATTTATTGAATGAAGGAATTGATGAAGGAATTGATGAATGAATGAAATGAATGAATGAATGAATGAATCAATCAATCAATCAATCAATCATCATCATGCACTCTCAAGATAAAACACCCGATTGAGGTATGATTGATTATACCTTATAAAAATTATGCAATATTTGGATCGCAATTAAAAGTTAAATATCTAGTGTTAGTTTAAAAATAAAACAACCAGTAAATCAATGATACGGGTGATTTCACCAGAGATAAGGACATAATTGTCTACACGTATGGCTTATATAACATGGCTTGCATCCTTTTTTTACAGTAGAGTCCTGTCCAAAGTTTAACAATAAGCTAACGAATTAGTGCCGAAGCGGCAGCTCGTCGAGATATAGATAAAAGCTGCCGAAGCACTGCCTGTCGAGAGAAATCCCCTCGTTAGCCACAATGCAGACTTGTCTAAAATTTAACAATAAGCTAACGAATTAGTGCCAATCGGCAGCTCGTCGAGATATAGATAAAAGCTGCCGAAGCACTGCCTGTCAAAACCTAGAGATAGTCCCATTGTTAGTTACAGTACAGACCAGTAGAAAGATTAGCACTTAGCTAACGAAAAGGAGTCGAAGCTCGACTGCCGAGTGGCCGAGATATGGATAGCTAAAACTTAAAAACTTCCACAGATGGACGACAGCTGCCGAAAATCTGTTGATATAAAACAGACGGGGAGCTACCAATTCGACCAATTTGTTAGCTTAGTGTTAAACTTCGACATGCCTCTCTTGTACCTCTCGACAGGCAGCACTTCGGCAGCTTCAAACTATCTCTCGGCAGTTTTGTTTTGGCAACTAGCTTACCCGACAGCCGAGCTTCGAGTTAAACGTTGGACATGTCTATACCGTATGTTATCCAAGATAAAGCAGACGGGGAGCTGTCGATACGATACTAAATCGTTAGATTAGTGTTAAACCTTCGACAACCTCTATCTATCTCTCGACAGGCAGCACTTCGACAACCTCTATCTATCTCTCGGTAGGCAGCACTTCGACAACCTCTATCTATCTCTCGGTAGGCAGCACTTCGACAACCTCTATTTATCTCTCGGTAGGCAGCACTTCGACAACCTCTATCTATCTCTCGGTAGGCAGCACTTCGACAACCTTTATCTATCTCTCGACAGACAGCACTTCGACAACCTCTATCTATCTCTCGGTAGGCAGCACTTCGACAACCTCTATCTATCTCGACAGGCAACACTTCGACAACCTCTATCTATCTCTCGGTAGGCAGCACTTCGACAACCTCTATCTATCTCTCGACAGGCAGCACTTCGACAACCTCCCTCTATCTCTCGACAGCAGCACTTCGACAACCTCTATCTATCTCTCGGTAGGCAGCACTTCGACAAACTCTATCTATCTCTCGGTAGGCAGCACTTCGACAACCTCTATCTATCTCTCGGTAGGCAGCACTTCGACAACCTCTATCTATCTCTCGGCAGGCAGCACTTCGACAAACTCTATCTATCTCTCGACAGGCAGCACTCGACAACCTCTATCTATCTCTCGACAGGCAGCACTTCGACAACCTCTATCTATCTCTCGACAGGCAGCACTTCGACAACCTCTATCTATCTCTCGACAGGCAGCACTTCGACAACCTCTATCTATCTCTCGACAGGCAGCACTTCGACAACCTCTATCTATCTCTCGACAGGCAGCACTTCGACAACCTCTATCTATCTCTCTGTAGGCTTTCGGCAACTAGCCGAGCTTCGTCTCATTTTCGTTAGCTCGGTGTTATACGTTGGACATGTCTATACCGTATGGCTATATTAACGATTTTTCTTATCTATCACATCTTTCTTCACAGTAATTGATAAAGATGGAGTGAAATTTGTTAATGGTGATTGGCCGTTATAAATATATAGATTTATTAATTTGTAGACTACTTATCTTGATTAACTGAATTAGAAAATAACGATTCAGAAACGTCCATGTATGCAATGACACCGCCATAACCGTAAAATATACAGGCTATTAACGAGCAAAATACTTATCCATGTCAAAATAGAGAGTTTTACGTCATAACAATGAAACACGAATGTAAAAAAATAAGTTAATAAAAAAAATGGTAAAGCTGAAACGGAAATTGGTTTTCTTGTAATGCACATATGAGATTTAAGTAGTGCTAAAACTTCAATACATCAGAAAAGAATACAACAAAGTTAGAAAGAACGGATAAGAATTTTACCGTTCGTGAGCCGATATTGTTGTTTTTCTTATCACAAATCTTGATGTTTTGTTCATAATAACACCCCCGATTATTGCACATAAAGGATCGGTGTATGAAGAGGATCAGGTTAATCATACGTTCAAACAGGTAAGTTTCATTCTTTTTTTTTGGTTGTCATGTGCTACTTTTGATTTTTTATGAAATAATATAATTCAAAAGTAGCACATGACATGGTTATCAAATATTGAAGGGCAGTCTGACAAATATGGGAGTTAAAATCATGTTTTTTAGTTTCAGAAACAATCTTCTAGGGCTGAATTTACTTCTATGGAATATGTATTAATCATTAAAAGTAACTGCTTGGTGTCGTTCTAGCATCGTTTGTATAATACCAAACGATAAAACAATGGGAAGAACTTCCATTTGTAAACCCTTCTTTAAGTTTGGTTTTGAATTTTTAAAAAACACTTGACGGAACCAAGTCAATTCGAACATATCTCATTTGTCAAACATTTTACAAAGAATTTAAATGGTCGAGGTACAAAAGGAAGTCCTACCAAATGTGAGGCATAGCCTGCAGATTAGGGAGTCAGTGGCGTAGCGTGCATATGAGCCAATAATCCAGTGCTTGCAGAATATATAATATATATAATATTGAGATTTGAAGTATGTATATTTGAGAGAAGAAAGGTTTGCAACAACTTCTTATGAAATCCAACGTGTAATGATGTCATTTAGACACCTTATGAAGTCTCGACGTTGATATAAAGGGTCAAATCAGTGTGTTTTCTCCATATACCACCAACGTTAGTGGCCATGATGTCTATATCAGAATGCTGAATATGGATTGCGAATGTCGGTGTCTTGGTTACAAATATTTTTCACTTTCACTGTAATTTTAAAAGTTTTGGGATTTAATATTGTTAATATATCATATATAATACGTTCATTTATATACATGGATTAATTAAATCCATAGTCTTTGTGGCAATTGCTATTTACATTATTTTCATTAGCAACGTTTCAGGACTCCGCCTAGTAGGCTGTTAAGTTTTCAGAATACGCATGTTAAGAGACTGAACCACAAAACAGAAGCACATTTCAAAAATATAAAACACTGTAGTGCCGTGAAAACCCCCATCGAAGAAAATCGTGCCCCAGGAAACTATTCGCTGCTTTTGTTCAGGGATAATAATTCTCCATTAAAATCGTCATTACCATCATGAAACATTTTTCATTCTTTTCCGTTTAATGATTGGGTTAAGCCAAGCAAGGAGTTGGATACATATACATTCGACAATGATTGACAGTTGCATTGTATGTTTTTTTCTTTTTGTAGTTTATAAACAAGTAGAGAATACCCGTCTGACAAACAGTCTTAAGCAAGCCATGGAACCTGAACTATTCCCACGAACTAACGCACAAGTGTCAAACACATCACAGACTGGGTATACTCCAAACAGCTTTGCTAACAAGAATCTAGAGGAGTTCAGTGCTTGGTATGGTGGTATCCATGGTTACATGAGTCTTATCGTCTGCTTCTTTGGAATACCGACAAACCTGATCAACATAACGGTGCTTACAAGAAAACACATGCAGACTTCCATCAACCTTGTCCTGACATGGATGGCCGTCTCCGATATGTTGACAATGATAGAATACGTCCCGTTTGCTGTCCATTTTTATTGCGACTACCCCTCACACTCCATCTCACCGGACAAAAACAGTATAAGCTGGATGCAATATCTTTTGTTCCACGTGAACTTTTCAGCCACAACGCACACGATCTCAATCTGGTTGGGCGTCTCTCTTGCCATATTGCGTTACAAACATATCCAATCACCCGAGACTGGAAACATGGTCCAATTACAACGACTGATTACTTCGCGAATCGTGATATTTGTGATATCGGTAGGATCGGTATTACTACTGATACCAAACTATATGTCCACCAAACTGGAGATTAGAACCCGGAATGCCAACACGTCACTGTATATTATTGAAGATCTTAAACTTGGTACAAATAATGTAAAACCAGTGGTTTTCCTAAATCTAATACTCTACAGTATCCTCGCCAAACTGATTCCATGTCTTCTGATGATCGTGTACGGTGGTCTGTTGTTGAGAACAATCCATGTCCAAGTTAGGGACAAAAGACGGAAACTGTCTAAAATGGGAGTGATAATAAACCGCCCGCTTCATACAACCAGAACAACTGCAATGCTACTGGCAGTCATCGTTCTGTTCCTGCTAACGGAACTTCCGCAGGGAATTTTGATTATTGGCAGTTTGTCCATGGAACGTTTCTTTGAGAACATATACATACCCCTCGGCGATCTGATGGATATACTGGCTCTGGTGAACAATGGCATCAATTTCATATTGTATTGCTCAATGAATCGAGAATTTCGGAGAACACTGGTTTTACTGATGTGTACATGGCCCTCCGAAAGACGACCAACTATGAACGGAAACTCCGTGAAAGATTCGACGTCTGTCAAAAGATCCGATTCATCGGCAAGGAATATTACCGGTAATGGACTTTCTGTCGATGAAATGCAAGCGTTCTTCCTTTCTTCGGAGCAAAACGCCACCTCTACTTTCAACCAGGACGTTTCCACACTAACAGAACGGGAGAATTTGGATCTCTCAACAATCACTGACCAACAAAAAGAGACCGAGACAAACACAGAAACGGCAAAAACTGATCCCGAAATGCGAACGGCATCAAGTGTCGATACCGAATGATCCAACATGTTTGTATAGACGTTTGCTGTTTAACTTGCATGGAAGTATGGTTTTAAAACAATTGTTACAACAATAATTGAAAAATAGCATAATACATGTACATCTAGTATTGACTTCACGTGTTAAAGTTGATGATGTGCAACATTTGAAATCGTTTGTATTTGTTTTTCAAAGGACTGTGTCTCACAATTTATCATCGGGCGCCCGTTGAATGATTTGTGACTTTTTAATATTAAATACACTGACACATATATTTGTGATATATTTGTAAATTGTATAATAGTATTTCAAGGTCTTGGAAGAATTGACTTAATTAAACGTTACATGAAGCATCAACTGCTGATTAGTATGTTCCTTTTAAAATTGTTGATGTAGATGGACACCGTAATATATGACAAATGTGTAATCCACATTTCAAAGTATTGTATGTGTTAAACAATATGGACATCAAAAAACAGTTTATTCATGGTGTGTGGTATTTCAAATACAAAACATTGTAAATTGTTTTTTTTTTTTTTTGGGGGGGGGGGGGGGGGGGTAAACAACAGTACTGGAATTCATTTACCTTATTTATGCATATACATATTCAAATATTTTTTTTTTCAATAAATGTTTGATGAACTAAAACCATATAGTATCAATCTATTTAAGATGGATATGGATGTACTTTAAAATGTAAAAAAAAAAATAGTGGCCAAAAACATAACATTTTACCAGAACCACATTGTTTCGTGATTTCATAAAATAACCCTAAAACAAGCCATTTCTTATACTAAGTATTTACAATAATTTTACTATAGGTCGTTCACAATCTAATGGCAGGCAGACAGGTCAAAACTTCCTAAAAGGTTATCATAACGACTGTTACCATATCTTTCCAGGCCTTTTTGTTGCAGGCATTCTAATGTTGAAACACACTTGGTGTAAACATTGCCATTGTTCAGCTGTTCAAATTTTTTAGCTTAAATAGTTTGTTAGCGAAATTTATGCATTGTGTTAGGCAATCTTTGTTAAATATGAAAGTTATGTTTTCTATTACTATTGTCAAGTAAATGTGCTTTAAATCTATACTTTATGAATGTACAGTCAAACCTGTCTATAAAGGCCTCCCAATGGAACCAGTAAAAGTGGCCTTTATGGGCAGATGACCTTTATATACATGTTCAAATAATAGAAATAAAGAACAATTGGGATACAACTGGCCTTTAAAAGCAGGTGGCCCTTATATACAGGTGACCTTTAAGGCAGCTAGGACTGTAATGGATATCTTTAATTTTGATAACAATTTTAATTTTCACTAATCATTTTGGTTAAGCTAAAGAAGCTTTGAAAAACTGGACTCTGACTGTTAACAGCCTAATTAGAAAGCTAAGTAGGCAGTATTAGTGGGTTGTCTCAAGTTAGTTTTCCATTGTCCTTGGAATGGGTATACTATGAGAACAGATTCATCTTAAATCTTCCCACACGATATACAATGGCTTAACATTTTTTGGTTTTGGATATCCAGAATTTTCAACAAAAGGTTATAACTTGAATTAATTCCATGGCAGGTATAGCTTGCTAGACTGGAGGGTCTTGCCCTTCCAGAGCATACAGCCTCACTTCCCTAGTGGAAGTTCTACTTAATTTTCCAGTTTTCAAAGTTTTGTCTTTGCTTTCCTTTTGTGGTTGTGATTTAAACATGGACTGGTATGCTGGTGTTTGATTCCACCATTGCCTAGATCTAAGTTATGGCAAAAACAACTTAATTGTAAAGATGAAATAAACAAATTTTACTGGCAACAAGTGTTTTTATTTGTTATGATTTCTTTTTATATTTCTATAAAAAATTATATTTCAAGTTAATTAAAATACATAAATAAATATCACAGAATTATATGGTAACCCATTCATGCCATAAATTTAAATACATGTAGTGTAATTATGACAAAGAATTATATGGTAACCCATTCATGCCATAAATTTAAATACATGTACATGTAGTGTAATTATGACAAAGAATTATACGGTAACCCATTCATGCCATAACAAAAAATATTACAGTGAAACCTGTCTCTAAAGGCCACCGAAAGGATCCAGTAAAAGTGGCCTTTATGGGCAGGGGGGCCTTTATATACAGAATCAAATGATATGAATAAAAAACAATTGGGATACAATTTTACTGGCCTTTATAAGAAGGTGGTCCTTATATAGAGGTGGCCTTTAAGGCAGGTTGGACTGTACGAGGCTAATATTCAATATGAACACACCATCACACACTACTCCCAGTTTCACTGCTATTATTCCCAAATATAAATTAAATACTTATATACATTATGTATACAATTAAAATTTTACACTTATATATACAATTGTGCTTCAGTTTTATGAAGTTGTAAAAAAATTAACTGTTAAAAGTAGCCATTCAAATATGATAATGAGGAAATGTGGCAGTTAAAATCTATTTACATGTTGTTCTGGATACAAGACAGAGTATTTCAGATGTATAGGTTAACAACATTGACCTGTCCACTTGACCTCTGATTTAAATATTCATTATGGACAAGTAAATTCAAGTAATAGGGATCATGATATTCATGAGTATATTTCGTATACCTGATGTGAACACTAATCATGGACAATGTGTTTATGTATTAACTGCGAATCCTAATGCTACCTATACAGTGGATGGACCCTCCAATATGAATTTTCCTCATGAAAGGTCAAACGGGCAGGTCAATGTTGTTTACCTATAACAGCTATGTTGTTTACAAAGTCGTTGGACTATAATATCATGTGACAATTTTTGCAATATGTAGTTACCAATCTAATGGCAGAGTCGAGTTTAAACTACATGAACAGGTAATAACTGTGTGATAACCATATTTATCTAACATTAGACTAGTTTTTCTACGAAATACAAGTTTTATCAAACATGCATGATACAGAATCTTGTATCACCACACTGTATCACTACTCGTCACACAAGCGCGACTCGTAGTGATACGGCTACGAAAAAAGGACTCGACCTGATACTGAGAGTTGTACCTACACACTGTGTATATAATATGTATATATACTTTCACACCTTCTGAGTCCTTCTCATGCTTAATTTGTTACAAACACCCCAATTTTAAAATCCACTCATTGTAAACACTGGCATCAGATTGTGTACGACCGGTATGAGTTGGTGTGGCATGATGTGTTGTTTTACATCATATTTGCAACAGCCAACACCAAAAAATACAACAAAATACAAGTAATTGATAAACACAGCCAAACATAAGACATGAAATAACATGGTAGAACCACTGATAAGACTTTGGTTAGACACTGAAATAAAATGTTTAGTGGTGTGGTAACAGTGAGTGCAAAAATAAAATAACTTAAAAAGTATTAAAAACATTCCATATCTTAGTATAAAATTACAAAAATAAAATATCTTTTGGACCTTAAAAGTATGTAATCACATAGGAATGTATTTTCTGAAATCTTTTCTAAATGACATAATTACAACCATGGCAGAAGAAGGAACTATTTTTACTTTCTAAAATATTTGCTTGGGTAAATTTGGAATCTTTTTTTCACAGATAAATAGTAAAATGCATTTGTATTACAGTTTAGGCTCTCAAAATTATAACACAGAATTCATAACAATTTGCAAAATACCAAGACGGAGACTACTCCAACAATTCAACATGGCCAAAATCTGAAATGAAAAGTTAATAAACAAAACTGCTAAAAGTGAAAATAGTTGAACCAGAAACCAATTACTTTGGGGAGGGACTTTCTCCAATAATTTGAAATGGAAAGTTCATAAATAAAACTTTAACTTTAGAAGGAAGTATTCTGAATCAACTGAAGTTCGCTGACTTACTATAAAACTTTTTATGGTAGCAATAATGGACTAACGTGCTTGCTAAAAATGGCTTGCAACATTAAGGCACTGTTACACTATAAATAAGCATTACTTAACACAATTACATCAAGCCCAAGTTTAACAATCATTTCTTAACTAAGATTTTTCTGAACTTTAACTTAGCCAGTAAATCTGGCAAATTTGAAATCTGAACAATTGTTTTAGTTCGAGATATTTATAAGCTGATAGCAGTGATCTGTATTCTACTTTGCAGAAATTTTATTTGAAGTATCATCAAAATGTTGCCAGATTTAATGTAAAGAAATTGTAGTTAACGAATGATTGTGAAACTACTGGAGATGAACAATAGGATATTTAGCACTTAATGACTTATATTTTATGTTTATTACTGGCCATATTTTTTATCCCCATGTGCGGGGAGTAAGGGGAGATAATTGTCTACTTTGGAGAGTAAGCGTAGTCAGTACTGTCTGGAGTCTCAGCTTCTGGTTCTGTCTGTACCTTCCTCCTATTTTGGTGAGGTTATTTACTACTTTAGAGAGTAAGCATAGTCAGTACTGTCTGGAGTCTCAGCTTCTGGTTCTGTCTGTACCTTCCTCCTATTTTGGTGAGGTTATTTACTACTTTGGAGAGTAAGCGTAGTCTGTACTGTCTGGAGTCTCAGCTTCTGGTTCTGTCTGTACCTTCCTCCTATTTTGGTGAGGTTATTTACTACTTCGGAGAGTAAGCGTAGTCTGTACTGTCTGGAGTTTCAGCTACTGGTTCTGTCTGTACCTTCCTCCTATTTTTGGTGAGGTTATTTACTACTTTGGAGAGTAAGCGTAGTCAGTACTGTCTGGAGTCTCAGCTTCTGGTTCTGTTTGTACCTTCCTCCTATTTTGTCTCCTTTGGCATTTTGGACAATGTTGTGACTCTGTTTACAGGCTTTGTGAAAAACTGACTTGCACTGTAAACACTGTTAAAATAAATAAGTAAATAAATAAATTTAAAGTAAATAAGAGTTAAATGTATATCATAATCTCTCATCATTCATACAACAAAGCCATTCAATATGAAGCAGTTCAGATAAAAATGTAGAAAAGACAACAAATAGGTCTCAGAAGCATGAAGTGCTTACACTGTCCTCAAGGAAAAGGTAACGGGTAAAAGTTCAGTTAATGAATCCATGTCGAGTCCTTTGCTACTTATTGCTATACTTTTTTTCTAGTTCTGAACATATTTTTTTTAAGTCATTTGTGTCTCATAATTTATATACATTATATTCATATATAAATAGTATATATATATTAAATTGATAAATTTTTGCATTCTTTTTTTTTTTGGTGTAATTTTGCAGAAATAACAAGTGAAAATAGTATAATTTTGCAAATATAATATTTTATTTTAATATAATTAACTTGCATTTGCAATAACCATCATCTAACATCACAGAAATAACAGTATGGAGATATCTGTCTGTAATGGTGATAATGTAACCTGATGTAAAACTTTCTATACTTACCCTGTATGTTAAATCAATCTCAAATGGATATATAACTTTATGATTATGACATATTTCACATATAAATCCTTTCTGACTACATAATCCACAATCATACACATGTGTAGTGGCAAACTTAATAGTCTTCTTCAAACTGTGTAACAACTGTCCTGAAGGCACTTGTAATAAATCCTACAAAACATAAACAAAAATCTAATTAACAAAGAAAAGTAGTAAGGAAAAGTGTAGTGTATTAGTATGTCCATGTCCATCCAAAACACCATAACATTATAATGAATAAAGGTTGTAGTAAGAAGAAAAATGTAATTTACCAGTACAGTCAAACCTGTGTATGAAGGACACACCTACGAGAACCAGTGTGGTAAATGCTGACTTTATGGACAGGTGGTATTTAATATATACAAGTTTTAATTAAATGTATATGTATGCAGAGGAATTTTAGATAACATTTTACTGACTTTCTAAAGCAGGTAACCCTTTTATACAGGTTCAAATAACATGAACACAGAGCAAATTTTTGGGATAAATTTTAATAGCCATAAAAAACTTTATATGGAGGCAGCCTTTAAGGCAGGTTTAACTGTGTACATCTAAGTCCATCCAAAAGCTTGTGCATCAAAAAATTTAACAATGGGTTCTGACACTTGGTACACAAGAGTAAAGCAAAGTGGTAGCAAAGTTCTTTTGTTATTGCAAATTTACTTAATTTCACAGGTGGTTTTTTGATTTACAACATTTTTGCAGTGTGTAATTTTTGTAAATTATGAAGCTGACTGTAAAATGAAAAATTACAAAAGTTTCAGAAATTGTATAAATTGATAACATTAAAAAACCATTGACCAAAACTTAAGTTCATACCGTGTCTGTAAATTTATAAACATTGCAAGCAGAATTAACAAAACAGGCACATGGTTCAGTCCGCAAATGAATTTGATGATTCAATAAATATTGCTTACGTACACATTATATAAATGTAAACTTACCCCAAATGAGTATTTGTGAACAGATTCATACATATATTCTTTCGGCCATATACTCTTCCTGAAGTCTTCAGCTATAGACTGTTTACATGTGAACATATAAGCCTTCAAGTAGTACAACTGCTCTCTTAGTTTCTGTAACAAAAACAGGATAAAATATCCATGATATTATTTTAAAGTCTACAGTTACGTAATTCTCCCATTACTATCTTGTGCTTACAAATCACGGCTGGATGGTGTCTGATGCCCTAGTCAAGATTCTACCACTTGTATCAAACTGTTAGTTAAGTGGTAATGGAGGATACTGGAGTACTTGGAAAAAAATAATGACCTTAAACAAGTGAACTTACAAACTGTACTACACTAGGATATGTGGAATTTGAACCTAGGTGGTCATAGGTTTTGTGGTTGACAATCGAGGTACCTGGTCCTTTGTAGAGTTAGTTATATGTCTCATGTAGGTGCTGCAGGGAGGAGAAGACATTTACATACATGCTTTTCTAGAAGTGACTTATCAGACTGATCAGAGGCACTTTTTGTAAAAAAAAAAAAAAAAAAGCCCTCAAATATACTGTTTATACTCTTAAGTTTAAAAATAGTAATTTGTATTAAACAGGAGGTGCCTACCTAGTTTCACTTCTGTGAAAATTGGTGTTTACCTTAATTTGCCAGTTTTTAATTTTTTTTTACTTTACTTTTGTGGTTGTTGTTTGGACATGGATTGGTATATGTGCTTCATTTTGGATTGCAGTTTGGACATGGATCTGTAGGTTTGTGCTTCATAACAATATTGAGGTTCTATATAGTATACCTGAATATCTTCCATTTCTTTAACATGTTCATAAAGTTTGTTATTAACATCAGATACATCTATTAAAGGTTGGTCCTCTATGTCCTGTAGAAACACAAAACTTCTCTTTGATACTGCAAAGAAATCAAACCAGTACTGATAAACAAGAGGCCCATGGGCCTTAACGCTCACCTGAGGAAGAGGTTCAATGGCCAATGACATTAATAAAAGAGAATATCAAAATTTTCAGCAGTAAAGGCCAATAATATGCAAGTATTTTTGCAAATTAATTATAATAATTATTATATAAGTATGCTATATATAACATATTTAAAGTCTAGCTACAATATATTATTTATAAGTAGCTAAAACATCTGTATATTAAAATGTGCATTAGGCCAATACCTACAATATTCCAATATACATGCCTATACAAAGAGTTTATAGTTTTTGAGATAATTAACCATTTAAGTATTTGTTTGCATCTATGACCTTGACCTTTGAACCTATGACCTTCATTCATATATCAAAATGATTGTTGTGCAAATGCCTACAATATTCCAATATACATGCCTATACAAAAAGTTTATAGTTTTGAGATAATTAACCATTTAAGTATTCATCATTGCATCTATGACCTTGACTTTGAACCTATGACCTTCATTCATATATCAAAATGATTGTTGTGCAAATGCCTACAATATTCCAATATACATGCCTATACAAAAAGTTTATAGTTTTTGAGATAATTAACCATTTAAGTATTCGTTCAATTCTATGACCTTGACCTTTGAACCTATGACCTTCATTCATATATCAAAATGATCGTTAGGCCAATACCTACAATATTCCAGTATACATGCCTATCAAAAAGTTTATAGTTTTTGAGATAATTAACCATTTAAGTATTCGTTCGCGTCTTTTACCTTGACCTTTGAACCCATGACCTTTATTCATATATCAAAATGACCATTGTGCCATTACCTACAATATTCTGATATACATGCCTATTAAAAAATTCATAGTTTTGCAGATAATTAACTATTTTGGTATTCTTGGACATCTGTGACCTTGACCTTTGAGCCCATGACCCTGATCTATGTATCAAAATGATCGTCATGTCAATACCTACAAATAACTGAAAATCCTATGCCATTATCACAAGAAATGTTAAAAAAATAGCATCTTTTATCAAAGGTCAAAAACTGGGACATGACCTTGACCTTCGACCTTGACATCAATTGGAAGAAAATTGCAAGACAAGATCAACAGTGAAAACTCCATACAATTATCTTCAGCCGTTATGAAGTTATAACAAGAAATGTCTCATTTTAAAAATTACGTAATTTTACGCAAAAAACGCGTAACCTATTTTTCGTCTAATTTTCATAAAAAACACAATTTATATGTTCCCAGGTATGCTGAATCCAAATATCCAATCAAAATTTGCCTGCACCTTTTGGTTCAGAGAAGAAGATTTTTTGTCTTTTTGCTATTTTTAGTAACAGCGGCCATCTTGTTGGGCGTGGCCAAACCCGAACACAATTTTGAAAGGCTGTTACCTAGGCATGATAATCACCAAGTTTCATCAAATATGGCCCAGTAGTTTTGGAGGAGAAGATTAAAATGTAAAGTTTACACACGACGCACGACACACGACGGACGACGGACGGTGATAGATTGCAATAGCTCATCTGAGCCTTTGGCTCAGGTGAGCTAAAAAGCCAAAAAACATTAGTAATTACACTGCAACTCTTCTCTGCAGTAAAACTTGTAATAATTCTCTTCTATTATTCAGCCAATCACTCATGTATGCAGAGACTATCTACTCATAAAGAAAAACTCTTACAGGTAACTATTTTTGGATTCAAATAAAATAAAGGCAGTTGCATATAACATGTACTTGGAAATACTTGGAGCACTACATAACATCCTATATAGATTAATAAATACAAAACTCATGATACAGTCTGCTTCCGGTAACGTAAATTGTGCTTTATCTTTGAATAACAACAAATGTTTCACTCTTAGAATTCGTATGTTCTTTTTATCTTTTTATATTGAAATAATCGCTTTAAAAAATTAAACTGATCAATTTCAACCCCATAACTTGACCGGAAGTGGCTACCGTCTGTTTCCGGTAACGTAAATTGTGCTTTATCTTTGAATAACAACAAATGTTTCACTCTTAGAATTCGTATTTCTTTTATCTTTTTATATTGAAATAATCGCTTTAAAAATTAAACTGATCAATTTCAACCCCATTACTTCACCGGAAGTGACTACTGTCTGCTTCCGTAACGTAAATTGTGCTTTATGCTCTACTTCTTCTGTTTTCTTATAGTTTTGGTTTATATCACTTCGCATTTCATGCTAATATCGATAACTTGCTTTGTTTTACCAGGTCTCGCTTTTTCGTCTATTTTGTTAACGTTTACCATGGGGCATTTTTTCTTATATAATTATCTTAATTTTTTTAATCTTTTTCTTTAGCTCGAACAGAAGTGGTTAAACTCACGTTTGCTCACGAATATTCCAGGTATAGCATGTAGTTTAATATTCTCGGTTAGTTTTAGGAAACACCCATAGGCGTGATATGATGTTGTTAAGCCATCCTTTTATTACCAATGTTCGAGTCATTTCATATAATTTGGAAATGGACAGTTGCCAGTCTGTTCAGCAGTTCTTTGATATTTTCCATAGATTATATAAAAATTATATTGTTTCATGGAGGTTGCTCTAATCCCCAATTGTTACTTTTGAATAATGTCCCATAGCTCTATGCAAGTGAACTGTTTCTTCACAAATCGTGTTCCTCTTTTTTGCGACTCCTCTATCTACTGTATATCCCAAAGTTGACTGACTAGTTCTGATAATCATTTTCCTCTAAGGGATTATTTAAGAATTTCAAGTAGCCAACTATCGCATGATATAATAATATTTTTCCTTTACGTTCTAACCTAAGGTAACACCTGTACAGGAACTAGAAGGTCAGTTTCTTTTAGCATTAATACAATTTTTCAAATAGAAAGCTTATTGTTATAAATATGCCGACCAAGTTGTAAGGGTGAGTTCTCCTAAAATCTATAATTTAGTCCTAATAAAAGGCATGGTCTTAATTTTTACAAGAACATCCTTTGAGAAATATGAGAATATTCTTGATGATGAATTCTAACGATTTGACCAACCAATGAGGCGCATTGAATGAGGGATACTAAAATGTTAGGAAAAGGGTCTTTATGATAAATTCTGTCATGGATGTGATCACAACAATGCTACATATTAGTGTCTGTTGGTAAGAGTGTCCCTTATCCACACCTACAATTATTCCATAACACTGTTCAAAGTACAACAACGTGTTGTTCCTGTATTTATCATCTTTACAATAATTGTTTACTATTCCTACGAATAATATGTTAAAATATGTTTAAGAAATTGCATGCCATTGATTCTCTTCAAAAATACGACATTACGACATTATTGGACTGAAACTGCAGCTTATACATTGAAATATATCTAATGATCCTCTTAACGTTATCTTGATAGTGACCATCACAACAAGTCATTAATATTCACCTTTTAAAGATACAGTGTCAGATATTCAAAAAGGGTTTATAACTTATATAGCATGATAGTCGGGAAACAGACCCTGTAGACAAATGACAATTATTGAAAGATGGTGGATAAACAGACAACGAAAGGATTCTACTAACCACAGTGTTTTGGTATTAGGTATGGATAAGGGGTTCCCTTAACAACAGATAACAATGGTCATAATGGTCATATTTGATGGTCACACCCTTGTCAAAATTTGTTATAACGTTTCCTAACATTCTTCAACAACCTCCTTGAAGTGAATTACTCAGAGACCATGTTCTACATGGAATAAATGACTAGAAGTCAAGAATAGGGTACACCGAGCTCGAGGCTTCTATAAGGACTTGATTTCAAAACAAGGCTTTCAGAGTAAAACAACTGTCTTTCTATAGGAGAGGTTGATTGTATTGCTGTCAACTATATAAGAAACTGGTGGTAAATACCTTCATAGGCGATGACTTCGATAAAAACACATTGTCTTCATTGTTTGAGATATCTGATCAAACGTTTAAAGAATAAAGACTACCAGAGCGAGTTAGTCTGTACATTTGGAAGTGCAGTTGATAGAGGAACATAAATAAGAGGAGCAGCACTTGTGAACAAACACTACATTGGCAAAGAACTAGAGATCATTCAAACATATTGAAGAGGTAGGTTTAACTACAAATGAGGCGATAAAAGATGAATACAGCTTGTATGAGTATAACTTCTAGCGCAAATATTTCTTCTATTCTTGAAACAATTTGTCATTTGAACAATCTCCATGAGGCATTATTATTATTGTATAATGTATAAAAAAGCGGGCAGCAGAGAATCGAGCAACGATTATAAAAGGAAGGTTTCAACAGCATCATATCAATTCTACGGGACTTTCCTAACTAACCGGAAGCAAGAGATGCACTCTGTTACTGGAAGATTACGTATATCATAAGTTATACACCAGATTCCAGTATATTTAAAGAAAGAAAGAAACGAGTAAACATCATCCGCCCACTAAAAAGGAAGCAGGGGGTCGGAAAATTTGAACCCCACCATTTTCTTATCATTTGGCCTAAACTTAGTTCAATTAAACAAAAAAATCAATTTTAGCAAAAAAATCGCGCGGAATTACACGTCATACCGCACTATAAAGGTCACTTTTACTGGTTCCTTTGGGTGGCCTTTATAGACAGGTTTGACTGTATTATAATACATATATGACCAGGCACAAGACATTATGACAAATAGTGTTAAATCAATTGGTTTAAATATATATAGTGAAATAGTTACCTTTGTGTTTCCTGAAGTCCCAGTTATGTATTATGAGGGCTGGAATGTAGTATTCATCGTTCTCATGACATTCAAAGCAGTAGTAGCCTCCATCGTAAGTACACACTCTAGGCTTTCCATAAACTGAACAAATATAAAATACGGCTTGTCATAAACTATACGAGTGTAAAATATGTACAAAGTATGAAAATCAAAGCTTGAATATACCATGACAGTAAAACAAAAAAACGAAACAGACAGATAAATATCACAACTGGAGACAACATGACAACGAATATAATCTCTAGATCATTTATTAAAACTCAGACTTGTCCTACCTAATTAGTATAGTACTTAAATGTCTTTGTTGTTGTTGTTGAATGTTGCTTTACGTTGCATCAGCAATTTTTCAGCTATTCAAGATGATAGCTATTTTATTAATCTTTATGAATTAATCTATGAACAAGTTTGTATATGCATATAAAGTGCAAGTATGTTTTATGGTCTGCCTTGTATCAGCGGGCACTTGGAGCAACTTGAAGGTGCTAGCTCACTGAGTCAATATGTCGAAGACAAGTATACCACTCCCCCAGTCACATTATACTGACACTAAGTGAACCAGTAAAGGCTAATGGCAAGAAAAATTCACTTTCCCACAAGTGGTCTGAGCAGGACACAAACTCACAGCGGTGAAGAACCCGGATTTGTAGACTGATGTCTTATCCATTAGGCCACCGCAGCCCGCTTTAATGTCTCTAGAAATATTGTTTAATTGTTCAGTCTCACAGCATCAACTATTTCTTACAGCAGTAACAAGCAATTTCATTGGTTGGGGCATGATTTTGACTATAATTATGGCTGCCATCTTTGATTTCAGATGGGCATGTCCTATACAATTTTTAATCTACTTTTATCAAAGGACTTTTTATACCAAAGTTAATTCAAATTGGGCCAGTACTTTTAACATGCCATAAGCTCACCCTGGATTGGTTATGTAAGTGAGCAAATAAAATAATTTAAAACATAGCACTGTCGTGCTGTTGTACAGCGTAGTTGGAAAATTGTGTTGTGGCAAGACAGAATATAACCGAAAATTCGGAGGGGGGTGGGGTGGGGGGGGTGGGTGGTCAATCTATGCATAGTCCGGCAGATGGTTTTTTATTTTTTTGGAAAAAGAAACAATGTACCAAACCATGTATTGCTGAATTAAATGGTAGAAAATAATAATTTCATAAATATATGAAAAAGACAATCGGTAATTAAAATTTAAAAGTTGTACCCGATCGTTTTGTCATTTCGGATAGAGAGAAAGTAGAGTTTTGCAGATCCTACCGTCGCTATGAGGGGGTACATTCTAGCGGTTGTATGTAACTGGATCATTTGCTGTTAATCTGGGTTTTAATTAACTGCTGATTATCACTCACAATATTCCCGTTTCATGTTAATGGTGAAGTACAGTTGTTTTACCAGTTCCGAATATTTACTACCGAATAATCTAAAATTTCAATCCCGTTCAATTAAAGGAATCGCAAAATAACTTTCTCAATTTGCTTCTACTTGAATGTATAGGCATTAATTGTTGAAATAATATAAACTTCAACCGCTTCCTAAATGTATGTGCAGGACAGGTCGACAGATTGTTGGTGACCTAGTTTAACGATGTAAACAAATCGTGATCACGGAAATGCTCATACTACCACGTGTTTTTGAGGACAGGTGTCGATATTTTGGAATCAGTAAACATTTGTAATATTACACCACATAAATTTTATTTCCTCTGCTTGTGGATAACGTCTGCAGCAGCGCTTATATGAAACCCTGTTCGGAACTGGTAAAACGACTGTATTTAAAATTTGCACACAAAACTGTACGAATTATCTCCCTTTCACGAAAGTAAAATCTAATCGATAAACATTTTAAAATATGACACAATTGCCTCAACATCAAAATACGTTATCATAACCTTCAAAATAAATTTAAATTTCCGTAGATTTCACGAAGAATTAATTAAACAACCTGCCGTTGCTGTTCATTTCATAAAAAGTTATGATTTTACATCGTAGGACGCAAACTTCTCGAACTACTTTTTATTGTAAACATGAGATCAGTTTGCCAAATTGCAGAAATTATTAGATGCATCCCGTCGCAATATTTTACTAGATTCCGAAATGTATTCCGAAAATTTATTCCAAATGTGCATATGTAACCAAATGCATTACCCGTCTCAGAATACATATCTCACGATAAAACAGATATACTTCTTTCACGCTCATTTACCAGGCGCACTATTTCCAGGTGTACTCATATCTTATAATTTCATAGCAAAGAAGCTTGATATCTTGGAAGAAAGCAATAGCAATGTACACGTTCACTTTGTTCACGCTGTACAAAAATGAAAACCTACTTATTCCTATTGGTCGTTTACAGCCGCAGCACTGGAAATTACAGGCATCTAAACCCATCTCATTGGCTACAACTGTTAAATACCCCATTTGTGAATGTGTTTCCTAAAATAAAATAAAATATCAACAATTTAAATCAAACACATAATTGTTTTCCCTGGTTATTTTTGTAATTCCTTATTTTCTGGTAGTTCAAACAACATACATAAATATTAATGATGTTTCTTTTGATACAAACGTACATGTATTTGTTTCATAAATGGTATTTAGATATTATATACCGATATATTAGATTTCTGAAATGACAATGTTGGTTAACAATATTTTATATATGATGTATAAACATTTACAAAATAGAAGAAACTGTGTTATGACTTGTTATATATAAAACATCTACACTACATATCACTATCTGTCCAATCAATATATAGTTTGTTGACAAAGTGTCAGAATTATTCAGGAATTGCCGTCTGAGACATGACAGAATGCAATACAAGGAAGACAACTCTTGCCTCATGAAGCACCAGTAAGGTTAACGTTTTTACCAACATTCATGTATATATATATTTAAGAGTGTTTCGCTACTGTGCCACATTACACCCCTAACATGTATGGAATGATTATTTCTAATGGATACACAATCATATTACGACAGTTTTCTGCAGAAACGGTGTTATTGTGGGAATTTGTGTCATAAACATTTTCCAAAAAGTTCCACAGAAATGTAAGGGAAACTGATCACGTCGTACTCTGGTGAAACTCATTTGCTATACAAGATGTATAATTAATTATCACAGTTTTGGACATTTAAAGTACCAAAAGTTAGGAAAACCACAAAAAAAACTTTTAGATAAAAATAGGTTTCCTAGCTCTAGCTAAATACTTTTATAATGCTTTAGTACATGCAATAATATTCAAGCTATATATGATATGGTAAGCAAATATGTATTTTATCACTTGAAAAATATTGCATACAAATGATTATGTACATGCATATGTATTAAGACATTTCATTATCTGAAATTTTAAATGACATCAAAATCTTCAATGACATGAAAAAAAAAAAAAACAAAAACAACAAGATGCCCAATATCACTCAACTGGCTCTATATTTTTCAGTCATGCCAGACAAAAATACCCATTCACTAACAAAACATGCAAAAAAATGTATCAACCAATCATAATAATCGTAATAAAAATTGCATCTGGAGTAAAAACAGATTCTATATACATGCACCCAATAGAAAATGTTAAAATTATCAGTTAAGGAGTGGTTGAAAATTTCTCAACACTGGCATACTTATTTTTAAAAAAGCAATTTAACTTCACAAAAACTATTAGCATACCAACTTTTTGTGTACACATCAAAGCATCCATACTAAATTTTAGTAAAGTTTTATTTAAAAATTTGCCTCTAAAATTTCCTGGTTTAAGTATCTGCAATTAAGTTTTTTAAGTACTAGTTACTATATATATAAAGTTTGGTGATTGTAATTGTATTTATAAATTTATGTCACAAAATAAAAACATTACATGTATTTAAAAAATTTCCTGGTTTACCAAAATTAACAAGATTAATATAAAAATAATTAACAATCTAACAAATATAACTTGCTCTAACACTACACTACAAGTACATTCTTTCAACAAAACCATTAACAGTACAAACACACTCAATAAAGACTTTTGAGTATTTTCAAAAGAAGGAAGAAATCAATTCATGCACTGTATAGTTGTTTAATTCTGTGGGGGAAAAAATTTTGGGATTCAGACACTGGGACTTATTCACCCGTATAAAATTTTGTGGTACAATGGCCAGTGTTAACAATTTTCTGTACGGATTATCTCAGTCTATGTTTAATGAATGCTACATGAAAATATTCACTTGGTATTTAATTTCGCACTATAAGGTCAAACTGCAAATATAGCAATTTTAACAAGAGCACCGCCGAGCATAGCATTATACGCCCGTGTTATATTGCTCGAGTAGTACTATTTACTGAGAAGTATAAGTACAACTAGGATATATGTATGTAAAAATATATTGCTAAATGGATAGTGGTAGACTGCTATATAATTCATATTCATTTCCAGGCATAACTCCTCCAAAAATAATCCGAAAAAGTTGTAATTCGAACTTGCACCAGATATTAACATCGTTAATGTGTATACCAAATTTCATTTGAATCCATAAATAGTGGTAGGCTCTAATGATCAGAAACCACATGGTCATACATACAAAAATTTCTAAGTTAAAAAAGGGGCATAACTCCTCCAAAAATAATCCGAAAAAAGTTGTAATTCAAACTTGCACCAGATATTAACATCGTAAATGTGTATACCAAATTTCATTTGAATCCATAAATAGTGGTAGGCTCTAATGATCAGAAACCACATGGTCATACATACAAAAATTTCTAAGTTAAAAAAGGGGCATAACTCCTCCAAAAATAATCCGAAAAAGTTGTAATTCAAACTTGCACCAGATATTAACATCGTAAATGTGTATACCAAATTTGATTTGAATCCATAAATAGTTGTAGGCTCTAATGATCGGAAACCACATGGTCATACATACAAAAATTTCTAAGTTAAAAAAGGGGCATAACTCCTCCAAAAATAATCCGAAAAAGTTGTAATTCGAACTTGCACAAGGTATTACCATGGTAAAGCTGTATACCAAATTTCATTTGAATCCATAAATGTTTGTGGTCTCTATTGAACGGAATACAAATTGTTAACAGACGCCTGCCCGGACAGCACCGTAACATAATACGTCCCGTCATATGACGGGTGTATAAAAACCAAGTGAATAAATTTAAAGCAACTATACAGTATTATCATGCTGTGAAATCCTTTGTTTTTATGGTGAACCATTTTTTTTGTTGTTTCTGTTGACACCCTGACTATGCTGACACACTTACTGTTGACACCCTGACTATACTGACATTCTGACTATGCTGACACACTGACTGATGACATCCTGCCTGACTGTTGACACCCTGACTATACTGACACCCTGACTGACTGTTGACATCCTGACTATGTTGACACCCTGACTATGCTGACACATTGACTGACTGTTGACACCCTGACTATGTTGACACCCTGACTATGCTGACACACTTACTGAATGTTGACACACTGACTATGCTGACACCCTGCCTGACTGTTGACACCCTGACTATGCTGACACACTGACTGACTGTTGACACCCTGACTATGTTGACACCCTGACTATGCTGACACACTTACTGAATGTTGACACCCTGACTATGCTGACACCCTGCCTGACTGTTGACACCCTGACTATGCTTACCAACAAATTCCAATGAAATAGAATATGCCATAAACTTACCTTAAGCACAAATCACAAAATTATCACCCCCACCCATGAACTGAATTTTTCTTAAATCTATGAACATTAGACATCACGAAAATAAATGATTTTACAAATGTGGATGAAAAAGTTGGACAGGAAAAGCTGATCAAAAAATAACCCATTTACTATTTATTATTCAGGAAAGAGTATAAATAAGTTGTTATTGTCATGTTATAGTTGAAATGATCAACATTTGGCTATGTTTTACCATCCAATAGGGCATGGACCATTATGCATGTGTGACAGAATAATTCATTTGGTGGCTATATGCCACTTCAAAAATTATTTTGCCTCATGTCTGTTTCCATTCCTGGTAGCCAAAATTGCTATTGGCCAGTAATTTTTGAGAAATTCCTTCAAAAAGTAATTCATATTTAGCTTATTTTTGAAAAATATACCTTAAAAGGACTTTTTTTCAAAAATGTTGAAAATATGACTACATAAAACTTATAAGTTGTCTGAAAACCTATGCAAATCTGTCTGCACTATTGGATGATAATCATACACATGAAAATAAAATGTTGATTATTTTTTAAGTAAAAAATATAAAAGTCCCAGAGTACAAAAGAAACAAAAGAGCTACATCTAGACTAATAATAAAAACAGCCATGCAACTGATACACACGCAGTGATCTATCACTCACATCATCCTTATCTATAACTGAGGTCATTGCATTGGTGATAATCTCATAATCTTCTGTATAATCCTGTAATTTTATTTGTTTTGGTTTTAATCCATGTTACAACAAGAGACATACTATAGTATGTTATACAAAAATACATTTAATTATAACAATAAAAACATATTTAATTAAAGCTAGATGTGGTAAAGCTTTTTTTCAATGGTCATTGACTACAAAAATCTGAATTTCATAAAATCTATGAAATATGATTTAGAAAGAATCATATGCATGGGGTACCTTATCCAGACAGTGAAAGGATTATCTCCCTTATACGTTAATATTGAAATTCTTAAATAAATTGATAAAGGGAAAATAGCAATAGTTCTTAATATTGCCATGTCCACGGTAGATTTTAGATTTGACAATCTTACAATTTGAAAATGTTTACTTTTGAGTGGTAATGTGTGCCTGTACATACCTGTACTGTTATATATTGAGATTTCATGGGTGAAGATGTACTGGAATGTGGAAGGTCTTGTAAAACATCATCCAGGGATGGAGATGCTATTGAGCTTGATGGTGTGTAATTCTTTAACATGCTGCCAAAACTCTCAGCTGTAAAAGACAAATCGATTGACACATAGTTTTAAAAAAGTATTTTAATTTTCTTGCCTTAAATATAATGAACTACAATAAAAAATGCTCCCTACAGATTGTACCGAGCACACTGCAAAGGTAAAGATTTCTGCCACTTCACCTAAAGTTGTGAGATCCCAAAATAAGTGAAACATTCTTGAACCCCATTCAATTAAGCTCTCGCTCCATATCTGTGTGTGGTTGTGTGCTGGTATGTCTTATTAAACTCTTTCAACATGTAGCTTTATACAGGTGGTCAAAAAAGATTAAGCATGAAATGAATTTTCTCTCTACTTATCGGTACCGTACCAGTATAAGAACAAAGTTGTATTTACCTTTTGATCTCCTGATAGGTATGCCATCTTCACCGACATCCTGTGACCTTGGCTGTAATGGTTCCAGCACATCTGTAACTTCAAGGTCAAACGATGATGACCAACCACTTCTAGCACCTAGACTATTACCAACAAAATGACCGTCATCAGCATCCTCACCATCAACAACATCACCCATACTTTCGCTCCTTGGTTTAACTGTTTCACGCTCCGATATGGCATCCATCAAACTTGGACTACTACTACTTCCTTGGAACAGCCTTATATCTGGAAGTGATAGTCTTGGTTTTGATAAATTTAAATGGCTCCTTTCCACTGTGTCAGCTATTGCACTAGAAACTTCTGGCATTACAGATGATTTGTTTGGAGGACTTAAATTTGGTTTTAACTTGTGTTTTTTGCCTTTGGATTTTGGAGGTTTAGATTTAGCAGTCACTACAGAATTATTTTCACTATTTGTATCAGAACAAGTGTCTTTGTCTGTTGGAGGTATTTGTTCAGGGTAAGAGACACTATGACTTGAAACACTGGCAGTTTTCTCTAAGTTTAAACTATCACTGTCCGATTCTGAAAGCACTAAACTGTTTTTAAATTCCTCAGCTGTATTGCCATTTCTGACAGTTAGAGTATTCTGGGTAATATCGGGCATTTTATTTCTTCCTGGGTATCGAGTTCCTAAATCATCTATCCCAGCTGCAGTACCGTCTAAATGCATAGAGTGTTGTACAAAATCGGGAAGCGCATCTGTTTGAATATCACATTTATTTTTGCCCGCTGATGGTGCCGTTTCTACATCATCATAACCACTATCTAGTATCCGATCATCAGATAAATTAAATAATGCATCATTAGCCTCTTTCGTTTCTACTAACAAAGAAGGATTTTTGTTATATTTAACTGGATCAGGACAAGAAATATGACTTGATGTAGAACAGCCTGACACATGTGTGTCCTGAGGTGACGAGCCTAATTCGTATTTTCCACGGATTTCTTCAACATCATCCCTTGTGAGATCAGCTGAATACACATCACTGTTGGGTGTCAAGGATCTTTTATTTTGTGTTTTATATGTTTGTTTGTTTGATTTTTCTTTGACTTTCTTTTTACCCGACGTTACATCACTGCCACTACTAGTACTTCCTCCCCGAGATCGCGTTCGCACACTTCTAACGGCTATCTCATCAGAACCATCATTTATATCTTCATTGACAACAGGTATGGGCCTCTCTGAAAATGAACATAAAATAATTTGTTAGAGACAATTTTATCTTAATGCTAAGAAATAAATGTACATGAACTAGGTTAGTCACAGAAGCCATGCTATCTATTATTTTTTATTAAAAACATAGTGTATTTTTACAAGGTTTTGAAGTAAAGAGTTCATATGGTGAAACTTTCAAAGAGAGATATCTGCTAAAATGAAAGCTCTAAAAAGCTTATTACGTGCAGAACATCTCCAAGATTGACTTAAAATTGTTTCCAAGCTAAGCACATGCTACCGACATCTCTGTAAGCATTGAAAAACAGAGAGTAGACAATCTGTGACTCCTACAGAGTGAGTAATGGTGTGGAGTTTCCAGATAAAACAACCAACCATCTGCATGCCAACTGACAAACCTTCACATTAGGATCTGCCCAGGTGGGAGTCAAATCAAAACAGTGTCCACAGACTCCATGTGCTTTACAACACTCAGCCACCTAAGCCACCGACTCCTACTTAGGCTGCTTACAACAACAATGCAATGGCTAAACAATAGTAACAAATTTTACCTTTAGCATGCTGTATAACAGGTAATGGTGTATCATGAGCATCTATTATCCCAGCTAACGATAATGGAGTATTTGTCCATGTGTTCAGAACACTTGAATTATAGGACAGCTTAAATTCCAGCAACATTAATCCTACAAAATATAAATATGGAATTATGTACAATTATCATGCATTTATATCTATAATCTTAATACAACTCTCTTTATATGAACTTCTTTATTGAGACTGACCTTATTTTTCAATGAACTGTTAAAGTGTAAATTGTTTCACAATTACATATGGAACACAATAATGTGTAATCTGAACACAATAGTCTCAATTAATATTTCTAATCCTAATGCAAGCTGTGTATAATAAACTCTAAAATTCTTAGGTCCTAAGGATCTTTATATGCAGCTTTTATTGTATTATGTTGATAATGACCATTTTAACATGTTTAATGTGAGGCATTAATTTTTATTACACTCCATTATGTTGTCATGGCAACAACTTTTGTGCAGTAAAATTTCTGAACTAGGATTTTTAGCATAACAAGACAGAAAGTCTGACTTTTGTTTATACATTTATGTTTTGCAACAGGTATTCTTTCCTACACCATAAAAATGTGACACATTTGAATGGGTAGTGAGTTTTAAATTAGGTCAATGTACCAATAGTGTTATACAGAATCTGTAGTTTATACAATATATATGTACAAACCTTTCAGATAAGAAATCAATATTCCTGGTTGTTCTGGGTCCCTGAGGTAACCTGTTTTATGGTAAAAATACCTGTAAAAACAAACAGATAAAGAACAATGAATATAAAATCTATACAAAATCAGTAGACTAAATAAAAATGAATTATATTGGAAGTAATTGTCTTTGTGATTCATTTTATTATATGTGCAAAGGCATGATTGGTGATATTTTTTTAAATGCACAATCCCCACAGAGGCAACATTGTCATTGTCAGTTCTACACATATACAAGTTTTTTTTATTGTAACTGAGAATGTATATTGTGATTTTCAATTAGGGTTGTGCTCAAGTAAGTGAATAATGCCAAACTGTATAAGATTTTACATGAAAATTTTGCAAAATTCACTCAAAAAAAAATAAAATAAAAAAATACCAGTGGCATACACCTTTTAGCAAGCATTAAATAAGATTGTATTTCGGCTATTCCACAAGTTTACAACCAAACAGTCAGAAACCAATGAAGATTTGCCTGTTTATTTAATTAATAAAAAATAAATGAATTTTGAAAATTAACATGATTTGACATTGATGCTCAAGCTCTAGTTGGAAATTTGCTTCTGCAATAAAATAAGACAGACCAGTTGCTAATAAAAGGGGTGACTTGGAGAGGGGTACAAATAACAAAGTTGCTATAATGCTATGATGATAAAATAATTCTTACTCTAATGTTTTCTTGTCTGCAAGCATTGAGACAACATAACTTTCTATCAGTCCATCATTTAATGCAACTCGAATCCATGCCTAGATAAAGGTCAAAGTTAACAATATAATGAATGATAACAAACTAGATCTGTTGATATGACTACAAAATGTAATAAGTTTCTACAACTTTGCTACATGCACCTCCAAAATTTCTGTCATGCTAGCATATCATAAAGGTTTCCACAATTTTAAAATTATAAGTAGCCAAATTTCCAAATTTTTGTGAGAACATAGTTCTTTTTAAAGAATTTTTTCACAAATTTGCTGATAAAGGTTATGCTTTATAAGAATTTCTTAAAAATAAGTACCGGTAGTCAGTGGTGATTTTGACTACAAGGAATGGAAACAAAGTATATGTAATATGTATTTTCTATTCTGTAGAAATATGCTGCTGTTTTAAATGAAACAAAGTGATGTTATAAACAACAAAAGATGCAATAATAAATTACTTTGATCTTATAATGCTGTTGTAAATGGAAAACCATGATCCTTTCACTTAAATTTAAAACCAAACCATACCCAAATTTTTCTGGAAATTTCATTCAATGACACACAGAACTGAGACAAAAATGCTAATACTTTTTAATCATTGGTTGGTAGCCAGAGCAAGCTTGATCTAAAGACAGCCTTATAATACTTAGATACTTGATGCAGCATTGAAGAGTTCAAACACTGTGTATTGTGCATGGATCAGTATGTTTGTTGTTAATTGATTGGCTGGCTATACACATTTGAAGACATCTTACCCTACATAATCCTATTTCTGTGTATATCTGTCCAAGTCTCTTTAACTGAGTGACCACATCACTATGTGTAAACTTTAATACAAACTGCCAAAAATTCTGAAATCAAGAGGTAGTCTTTGATCATAAAAATTCATTACCTTAGCCATAATGAAGCTAAAATATATTTAAATGACATTTTAATCATTTTAAAAAATTAGTATGTTTGTTTTATTAATTTTACAAAAGTGATTTTTGTTATATTGGTTAATACAACTAGTCTTTTTATTCAATGTAAGGTTATATACAGGTTTTGGTAATAAATCAAAGTAGAGATATTAAGAGGAAGAAGATAAAATGAAAATGGTATTACTGTACAGATATTTTGATTTTTAAACTGTTGGTTTAAACAATATTTATTCAATTAAATATTATACATATAACAAGATCACAAATAATAAATTGATAGGATTCTGGAACTATAGAATGTGTCTAATATTAACCAGTCTCCGAGACTATTAAATTGTTAAAGAAGGTTAACCAAACCAAAAAGGAATTTTTTTTAGCAAAATGGCACACATATGGAACACTATTGTGAATATGAGGCAGATTTGGTCATTTTAGCTGTTTTATTCATTTTATTTCTGACAAAATGTTCCAAATAAATTCAGAACCTTTTTTTTAAATTTTGTTTTCTATCTAAACTTTTACTTTTACATTTAATTATAAACTTACCAATGATCCTGCATTATTTTCATTACTTTGATTCAGACTCATATAACTAGCAATCTACAACAGGAAATATTTACTGTGTTATAAGGGTACATGCTTCATGCAGGAGATACTGTAGATTACTTTTTTATCGTGAGGGATTTATTAATGCATCATTTTGCGAGAACTCTCAGTTGCAAATTCAAATATCACACAAATATACCCAGAATCGCGAAAAAATTAATAAGCCAAATTTGAAACATGACGGCAATCGGCCGTTAAAGTTATATATAGCATGCCATACTTAGTATTAGATGCAATAAAGTAAATTGTAAACTTCACAGTAACTTGCAAGGTTCCATTGAAAGAAAGGGAGATAACTATATAGCCATCACTAAGTGGATGCAAAATTAAATATGCACCTTGATTGTGCACACTTAGATGTAAGTACACAAAATTTGATACTCGCAATATCAAAGTAATCTACAATAGTGATTATATAGAGAAAGGAGATGAGTGGAGTTGTGGTGTTTTATGCTCAAGTCAAGACTGATTTACTCATATGTAGATGGTTACATGTAATTCAAGGGTGGAGAAGTAAACAGAAATACCCAGAGAAAACCTTCGACCTTTGGGGCAAGGAAACTGACAAACTTAAACTCACACTAGGCGGGTAGAGGTGCTGGCAACCAGTAAGTGCATACTACTCAGCCACCCTAATATATAGAGGGAGGCTAGGTTTCCACAAATTTAAAATAATTAGTAGCCAAATTTTCAAAATTTGTGAAAATATAGTCCTTTTTAAAGTATTTTTCCACAAATTTGTTAAAATAGGTTACTTTTTGAAAGAATTCCTCAGAAAGTAGTAGCCAATGGCGATTTTGGCTACCAGGAATGGAAACATAGGGGAGGTGGAAAGAAGAAGAGCAAGTAAGACAGATATGAATGAATGAAAAAGGAAAGGAAGGTTTGAGGAGAGAAAGAGAAATCACTTGATACTGGTCAGAAGGACTGAAAATTACCAAAACAAAAGTCATCACAAGATAAATTAATAAAGCAGCTTTTTAAACATGTTAAAATAAAGTTAAGTAAGATTTGTTTCTTCACAGGAAATTGTGATAGATTTAGTTGATTAATTTATGAATTGTTATGAAAGAAAACAATAAGACGTCATTAATCATACATTCAATAATAAGACATTAATTACTAATAACCTTGAAATCTGCGTCCTCAACCCACTGTAGTTCATCATGTGTACCACCACTACATAAATATATTGTCAGAGAGATGTGTATAAGAGTGGTAAGAGGAAAACACACAATTTAGTGATAATGTTCTCCAATCCAAGATGGATAGTTCTGAAAACCTTGAATTATGATATTCAATTTCACATTACTGCAGTCCAGTGAGTCCACATAATTGATAAAAGCATACTATAAGAAATGAAGGGAGTATACTTTCAGTAGATTGCCAACCTATCCAAAGAGTAAGGCTGTATTTTTAGTCCTCTTAGGTCATTTTATAACGAAACCACTGCGGTAGCACAGTTGGTAGAGTGCTCGCTCCGTAAGTGGGAGGTCGTGGGTTCGAACCCCGGCCGGGTCTGACCCAAGACTTGAAAGTGGGTAGTGTCTGTTCTTTCGCCAAGCACTCGGCATTACGAAATGAAAGTCACGGTTCTTTCGGATGGGAACTAAAAATAAACGAGGTCCCGTGTCACGGTGGGATTGGCATGCTAAAGAACCCTGCTGTATAATGCCATAAGCGCAACGCACAGGCAAAATTTCTGCACTTTCGCCTATAGCTGGCGACGTCTCGATATAAGTGAAATATTCTTGACTGGGACGTTAAACACCATTACTCAACTCAACTCATTTTATAACGCTTGGACCTGAATAAGCATCTGCCTTGTGAGACACATTGACACTGAAAAAATTTATGGACATTTTAAGTTCTTCCAAGACATATATAATGGTAATCAAAATAAGAATTCACTGATGTTTGTTTTATAATCAGTACCGTAACTAGGCCCTTAAATAAGCCGAGGCAAGAATTGGTAAGAAAGAATTGAAGATATATTATGGCATACAGTACCAACAGTCTCAATGTTTTACATCTTTTACATGTAAGAAAGGTATTATAATACAGTATAATAGGAAAGCTCAAAACTAGACCACCTGTTGTAAATTAAGTGGGATGATTTTGTGCCATGAGAACTAGTTTAACCACACTACTAAACCTCGTAATCCAGGTTAGAGGGTAGTTTAAAAGATTAAATTTTATGTGGGCGGGTATCCAAAAATAGGTCTATCATTTGTCAGAATAGTTCTGGGTTTTCACAAGCAAGATCACTTGATACATTTACACAAGACATAATGCTAAATGTAGACAGTACTGCAATACAGCTAGTAACCAGAATGAGATAAAATAATAATGCAAACGTTGAACGTGACAATATTTAGAGAAGTCAGAGTCTCACTCCGGGATTGAAGTCTTAGAACGCCAGTTCAATTCTCCTGGTCGGATTACTCGGACAAGCCCATCGCTTTGAGATGTCTAGTCTATCCGGCGTCATCATCTCTGTAGATATACAGACAGTCTGTTATGACATTCTGCTTCTTGCTATGTTTTCAGTCTGTAGTGCCAAGAAGGATCGTTCACAGTTACAAGATCCAACAGGCAAAGTCGTTAAAAGCTCAATAATCAGTGTGACGTTCGGGTAATACACGTTTAGGTTCTACCGAGGCAATTGCCTCGGTTGCCTCATAGGTAGTTACGGTACTGATAATTAGTTGTCCATTTTACATATATGAGAGCAACATGCATGGACAACTTACCTTTTTACTGACAGAATCTTTGATACCATGAAGAAACACAGCTTCTAACACACTGCAAACTGAATTAGCTGAATCAGTGCTGAAACAAACAATAGATTCCAATGAAAACAGAAAATACCGGTAGAGCTGTATGGTAATCCCAGTACCAGAATATTATTTTCTTTTCTATGATGCATACCATAGTATTAACTAAGAATACCAATTTTTATGATATTTTTCAAAATATGACATATGCTGAACTGATTTTGCACCATCATAATATTTTTCATTCATAATACCGGTATGTATTTCATTTTCCGTGCACCAATGCCATACAAAACTAAGTTAAGAGATTTTCTACACAACTAAGTAGTAGGTGACTCTTCTATATTTTACCTCAAAATAGGCTCCTGTGATTCAAGGTGTTCTTTTTGTAAAGTCTTTATTGCAATTGATAGCTCTTTGGTAATATTACGTTTTACCTCATTTCCACGCACAATTTCTTCTTGTGATGGACCTAAGTTAAAATAAATAAAGTGTGAAAGCGAAGTATGACAATGGTATAATTTTTCCCTCATGTAAAAAGTTGTTAGAATTATTTTTGTCTGAAAAATTCTTATTTTTTCCAGAATTTTAAACGTTTTTACATTTTGGAATGAATTCAAAATTTTCAGACAAAATTCAGAATATAGACAAGTGTAAAGAAAAATTTAGACACTAATTTTTGGTATAAGAAAAATTCCGAATGCAGACTTTTTTTTTAGAAATATTCAGACAAAATTCAGATTTTTGTTTCATGAGGGCTTGAATCTGAAAATCTAAGAAAGTATGAACATGATGAAGTAAAATTGTTTAGTATTGATACATTAAATTTACTAAATTTTGAGCATTAGTTAGAAACTCAGGTTTTCACAATTGACAAAATTAAAAGTAGCCAAATAAGGGAAATTTAAGAAATTTGTTAATATAGTTCTTTTTTTTAGTATCTTTTCACAATTTTCTGGTATGTTACTTTTGGGGAAAAAATTCTCATAAATGAGAAGCCAATGGCGAGTTTAGTTACCAGGAATGGAAAAATAGAATATTTATCTCATTAGAATAAAAGTCCACAAAAATAATACTTTTTATTGTCTTAATCATCACCAACCTAGCTTTATATACTGATCAGCTTACCAACGGAAACTGTCACAAAGCTAACACTGATGATCTTTAGATCCGTATTGGATAGGTCTCCAATAGACAAAATAACATTCTCCATGAAAATACGAAAAGTTTTACTTTCATGCAACGTTATATATCATCAGCTGAATTTAACAAAATTAATGCCTAATATTCCAACTTAAAAGAAAAAATTACTAACAACTTTTAACAACTGCACAAAGACAAGATTTATGTTTGGTAGTGCTTGTATCAACTGCAATTATACTGTCAGCTGAAGTTAATGTGTTCCAAAGTGTACACTTATATTCCCGACTTATTACAATAATAACAAATAACTTTGAAGACTGTGCAAAGACACTGCGGTTAATGTTTCGTGATTGTTTAAGCCTAGTTGTATATGTGATGCTAAGTTATTTGAACAATGCAACCTGTAACAGGTTGAGTCACACAGTTGACAAAGGACATGTAACATCTGAGATGCTAATAGTCAGCATCTAATTATATACACCACCTGGAGACCATGTGTGATAGTCATGAACTGCTGTAAGTGAATCATTTTTGTGCCACAGCTTAAATTTTTTTAATTGGAGAATTATGTAATGGATAATAAATTTGGCATGCTCTGATCAGCTGATTATCATGCCACTGTTGTTGTGCTACAAGTAGTGAAATAAAACATCGTTTCACACAAGTTACCAATAGAAATAATAAGAAAACAGTACCACGCCTTTTGAAGAGACTCATCTGTTGTTTTCATTACAATCAAATGCCACTGAAAATTCTTTGTTTTTGTTTTGAAGTTCATGCGTTTGTTTTTTCTCGTGATGTGGGTGTTTTCTTCTTTTACTTCCGGTTAAGAAGCGACGTCTATCGGGGATTCCCAAAATTCTGTCATGGCTGATGCCAGGTCAGCAGCGGCATTGGAAATCAGAAAGTTGAGAAAAAAGTTACGACAGATTGAAAATTTAGAAAGAAAAACTAGAGAACTTACAGACGAAGAGATACTTAAAGTAAAAAGTCGTAGAATAGCTTCTTATGTTTGTTGAATATATTTATTCTATCATTTTTTTGAGGATAGGGCATTGCAGCTCACTTGTCTTTGTCATCTGTATAAAAAAGGATGGGTTACCTCCCTTTACTTGTTCAACACCTTGATTCCGGGGTCAGATGGCACCAATATCCTCTAAGTATACTCTGCTCTTTTATGCCGACAAGTGCCCTTAATTTGAACAAAACATTATTTTATGATTATTTCACTTATATCAAAGTTTATTTGTTGATAAGGATGTCACTATGGTGATAATGATGATGATGATAATAACGAGTTTTGCTGCTGCTGCTGCTTATGTCACCATGCTCATTATTATGATGATGATACTCGGGTATCTGTTGTTGCTGCTAGCCTGCTGCTGGTGGTGATGGTGATGATGATGATGGTGATAAATTCTGCTGCTATAATCTTTCTATCAAATGAATAAATAAATTGGTACACATGGGGGATGTTTACTTGAGATTGTTTACCTTGACATCTATGATACCATGACATGAAGTGTGGGACATCAATGTTTACTCCAATTCTTCCACCCTAATTTTGTCTGCCACTTTTCGTGCAAACAATTTAACAGATCCTTAAGAAACTTCACAGGAATTATTTTTTGATGGAGTAAATGTGCCATTGGCTATTCATATTTTCATCATGTACATGGTTGGAGATTCCAAACTTGGGATTTGAAGGGGGTGGGGGTGGGGGTGGGGGGTTCTTTTGTCTTTTTTCATTTATAACTTGTAATTTGTTACCTTTTAGATCACCAAGAAGTCTGTTGTTAGAGATCAGCTGTTAGCATTACTTGCTGATTTCCAGGAAGATGAGGAAGAGGAGAGTTACACAGCTTCAACCAGATCAGAGACAAGTTATAGTCAGAGTGTCGATGATTTCAGCACTTCTGTAAAAACTGACATCTCCGATTCTGTTGGTGATTTTGATACGTCAGGTATTGAAATGACAGTCATAAGTCAGGAAGATGACTCTGGGGATATTGTAGATATAGAGGGAATTGATTCTATTGATGTGAGTGAAGATTTCTCTCAAAACAATAGTGGTGAAACAAAGGGAAGTAACTCTCCAGTGAAACCTACAGGAAGTAAAAGCGATGTTTCAGGAAAAAGTGTGCAAGAAAGGTATATATTGCTAAAAAAAAAATTTGTAACTATGAATTAACATTGGTCAAATAAATGTTTTATAGAGTATACATGCATTTTGAGTAAAAATAGAAAAGTTTGGGTATCAACCACACCATCAGTAAAGTTATGTTATTATAAAAGTGCTTCAACCACATCACTAGGCACCATAATGTTACAATGTCCAATGTTAGGAAATGTTGTGGTCTCAATAAGGTAAACCTGTGAAAACTGAACCCAAAGTAAACTGAAAACTTGTCTAAACTGAACACTTTTTGAGCAAATGTCTGAACCCTGGGTAAATTGAAAACTTTAATAAACATAAAACTTGTCTGAACTGAACCCTTGGTAAATGCTAAAATCTGTCTAAACTATATGTATGATTTTTTTTATCTTTTCCAGCAAATCAAAGCAGGATGTTAATAAAAAGTCAGAAAGTAGTTCTCCTGTGAAAAAGACAAAAACAGATAAAAGTTCACCAGGTTTGTAATGTAACATAAATTTTCCCTGTGTCATGGTCACAGCTAAAGGACAACCATGAACACTCAGATGATCAAATATAATTTTATTAGTTAGCTTAATATACAAAAATTGTCATTGACAAATCATATGTACATGTAATTACCTCCCATTTGCAGAAGAATTATAGGCACATACACAATCACTTTAGAACTGCCTTAATGAAACTGGGCACACTCTATATATACTCGGAAAACCATGTGACACACACATATATCATGTGATACACAAAGTCACTAAAACGCTTAAATTTGTTACAGTAATATAGTTATTATCTAGCTATGCCTAATCACCTTATCTCCCTCTTGAAGAACTATATTCTAACAATCTTCACTTTATTTTTTACATTTGGAATTGACCTGGAATGGACGAAGCTATTTGCTTTATTTGGAATTCATTCTACCTGAAAACAGTGTGGGTCATGACATCTAAACATATAAGTTTTAACTATTTTATTACATCAGCATTCAAGCATATAATCCAAAGTTTCTATCCTTATATTGAAAAAGGCTGTTCCATCAAGAAATATATTTGTCTTAATCTTGCATAAAACAAATTATTGCATCAATAATTTTAAATTTCTGTGATATGCTTACAATATTTTATGACATACTGTTTGAATATGTTCAATCAGTATTATGAAAGAAAGTCATGAATTACAAATTTAACCTGAACTGCTTTTAGCAACTATTTGTTATTGCAAACAGTAATTGTTTTATCACTGTATGTATGTATCATATATGATTTTAGTCAAGTCAGAGAAAAGTTCAGCCTTGAAGTCAGTGGTTCAGAAGTGGAGGGACAGCAAATTTGATGTGGTGCAACTTGAGGGTCACAGTGACCTAATTACAGCAGTAGACTCTGATGGAAAAATCCTTGTATCTGCCAGGTCAGTAGGTCAAAGGACTTATATACCGTTAATATACAACAATATGTACAACATATAAAATAATTGATGACATTCTTTCGATGAGGAGACTTTGGCTTTTATAGGTTACAAACTTATTTCCTGGTTTTATGGAAGGATAATACACCATAAATTATAAACTAAAAAAACACAGAAATAGGATTCATGAACAGACGTTTTGAACACAACATGCACATAACATGTTTTTGTACATTTACAGCACTCTCATGACATACCGGTAATAACCATTGCTATGTAAAGTGTACTTGTTTAACTAAATCCTAAGTATTATTAAAAAAGTAACATTTTGTGATTAAATAGGGGGTTGAAGGACTTGAATAAAATTATATTTTAAAAATGGACTAAACAATGCAACCAAGAACGTGACACAATACAGTTTAGTGATAAAAAATATTTAAAGACACTGATTATACAACTTTTGCTTTGGACATGCCCTAGAGTAAACATATACCGGTAATGTTGAACTTTATAATGCTATTAGAGGGCCCTCAACCATCAATTTCAGACAGCCACTCAAGTATGTGTCTAATGGTGTAGTACTTTTGTAGTGTACACAACCATCTATTAAGCCATTAAAATGATTGATTTTTTGTTTTGGTGACTTCCTAATACTTTGACCACATCATGTGACAAAGATAATGAGGGGTGTGATATGGAGTTCCACTGTACTTAAATTGTTGTTTTCTTATAATTTTAATATTGTAGCCGTGATACAACTGTTAAAGTTTGGGATTTAGAGACATTGTCAGAGACAAGAAATCTCGGCGGACATACTAGTAACGTAACAGCTGTATTACTCCTGTCAGAAGAACAGTCAAGTAATGTTAGTAAGTGCATTTATAATACTAGAGCATTAGAATATAATGTTCAATCTTAATTGATTTAGTTTTTGCTTTTTTTACCAAAAACTAAAATATTAAACCAAGACATTTTAACATCATATGGGAGGGAAATGTCAGTTTTGTCAATTGACATATCGTCGGCCATTCCTTTTATGTTCTGACACTGGCTGCCATCACAGTATTAAAGCAAACTCACAGCAACTAAGGACGTACTAGTGTCAGTGACGTCATTAAATGACACAATTCAGACAGTTGTCATTCTTCTTTTTTTGTGTAATTCAAGCATGTTGGGCCTTTGTCGGAACATTGTAGTTGTTGCCGGCCATCCGTCAATTCTCTTGAAAATTTACATTTAGTATTTTGCTGGCAGATATGGATAAGTTCTGTCACAATATTCTGAAAGAGCACCATTGCCAAACAATGCAATTCCAAATTGGAAAGGAAAGTTCTGCATGCAAGTTACAGGGTATCAGCTGGCATTGGAATGGTTTCTATGTTAAAGAATAGGTATATTATTGATTTACATGTACATGTATATTAAGAAGAATCAAGTTATATTGTTTACCATAATTTGACTGATACATTGTAAAGTTGTTTTTCTGTGTTTTAGGAAATTTAGTTGGATGTGATGATGGTGGTAGAATTGTCCTCAGTGGTTCAACAGACTGTAGCTTTAAGATTTGGTCATCTAACTCAGGTACTGAATATTCCAAAAATTTAATTGGAATAAATATCAGTTTGTCTTAGATTTGTATTTATATACAGTATAAGGTGATATTTCAAGCAGAGATGTGCCTCCGATTGTCTAAATATTACTCTGTCTATGAGTAGAGCAGATAAGTCCATTTTTTTGGCCAAATCGTTCAGTTTGTGATACAAGCATGAAACTTGGTGTACATATTGCCCAAGGGTAACCATTAACAAAACACTGTCTAGCCACTCGAAAAATCCAATATGGCGGCCAAAATCCAACATGGCCGCCAACCGGTGTTACAAATCTCAATTTTTCAAATTTCATCATATAATGTTTGATTTTTTTACTATTGCAATGGCTTTTTAAGATATTTTAGTGTTTTAACACTTCCATTTTCAAATAAAAAAGCATTATTCTAATTTTTACCCATACTTCACATATATTATGATACAGTTTATTTTGCGAATAGAGTGGATATCATGCACTACCAGGGCACACTGGTGATATTTCACTGCTGTTTAACTCAGCATGGGGTTTAGTGTCAGCTAATTACAATTAGTATCCCAAATGTTATCTAATCCGCCCCATTTATGATTAGATAGCCGCACCTGAATTGACAGGATGTGCCAGCGCGGGAGAGCCGAACCAAAAGTAGCGGGGCTATAGCTACTTGGATGGTGTACAGATCGCACGGGATTTATGACATTGGATGAACGATCGGGCTAGGTGTAGGACTCATGGTACGAACCTAGTCGTATCCCATACCTCAAAGTGCATAGGTATTGTGAATAGCGCTCAACATTTTGGTAAAAGGCGGTAAAAGGATAAACCCTCGGCCTTCCACCATACGGTAAATAGTGTTTTGAAAAATGTCACAGTCTACCTCACATACAAATTGGGACAAATGCTGTCTTTGTCAGACAGACTCGTCTGAGAAACTTATTTCTACTAAAGCTGGATATTTTAATATAGCTCAAAACATTCCACTCTTCCATGCCATTAATGCTCTACCAATACCTCTGAACCCTGCTAGATTAAATGAAGGAGAAGGTATTGAGGAAACACTGAACACAAATAATGCAAAATATCATAACAGTTAGGCTTTTGTTCAACAACACCAAATTAGACAGAGTCAAAAAAGAAAACCATCATCAGTTGAAAGCTGCGAGGAAATTCCCACAAAAGTACGTCGGATGTCACAAGATTTCAAATCGCTGACCATTTGTTTTTTGTGCGAGAAACACGATTCCTCATCTACACTTAGGCAGGCAATGACAATGAAACTGAATGAAAGGTTGAACCGGTGTGCGACAACTCTTGAAGATGGCAAACTTCTTGCAAAACTTAGTGCTGGTGATGTAGTTGCACAAGAATTGAAATACCATCCCGCCTGTCTTACAGCTCTTTATAATAGGGAGAGAGCACATATGCGTATTCTACAGAGTGAACAATCCTCCACTGACTCCCTTGATAAGTTTTATCCTCTGGCTTTTTCAGAGCTTATAATATACATCATGGATATGAAAGTTGCCAATGAAGAAACAAATCCCATAGTATTCAGACTTGCAGATTTAGTATCACTTTATAAAGAACGACTACAACAACTTGGTGTTCTCTCACCAGAAGTTAATTCTACAAGACTTAAGGAGCAAATATTGTCACGTATTCCAGAGCTTGAATCATACCAAAAAGGCAGAGATATTCTACTTGCTTTTAAGAAAGATGTAAGTTCTGTGTTGTCAGACCTCAACAAATACAGTGAAGCTATCCATCTCGCTAAAGCAGCTCATATTATTCGGAAAGAAATGTTGAATCACAAATCTAAATTTGAAAATGAATTTAATAATGAATATGTAGAGGAATCAATACCATCCACACTTCTTCAGTTAGTATGCAGCATTGAGCATGGCGTGGATATCAAATCTCATCTTGCTAATGGCATAGTACCATCAGATTTTGCTATGGAACAGTTGTTGCAATATAACTGTTACGCTAAATACAGAGCAGGTTCTGAATACTGCAGACACTCTAAAGATCGAGAAACACCATTTGCAGTTTATATCGGACTTTTAGTGTTTGCTAAGGTAAGAACAGCTGATCGATATCCTTTATGAACATGGTATCTGCATATCCTATGACAGAGTACTTGAAATATCTGCTCAATTAGGGGAATCGGTCATAAATCAATATTTCGAAGAAGGAGTTGTATGTCCTCCAGTGCTGAGAAAATATCTTTTCACTACTGCGGCGATGGATAACATAGACCATAATCCATCAGCAACGACTGCAACTACCTCATTCCATGGTACAAGTATATCTTTGTTCCAACATCCAACTTTTGAAATTCAAGGTGAGATTAGACCATTTATTCCAGTGACAAACAGTAAATCAAAACAAGTTCCAGAGCTTCCTGAATCGTTCTCCAATGTGCCACCTGCATTTTTCAAGACAGAGAATCCACAGCCATCAGAAATTGCAAACGTTCCTAAACCAGTTTCAAGACTTGCTAATATTTTGATTCCAGAATACGACTGGCTTCAGACTGTTTATCTGGCTGAAAATATTAATGATGAAGTAAATATATCTTGGTCAGCCTTCCATGCATCCCAGAAAAGGAGTCAAGACTTTGAAATATCTATAACATCGCTTCTTCCTCTCCTGCGAGACCAAGCTCATTCCGTTGCTACAATAAAACATGTTTTGAACAAGGTCAAAGACAGTGTGGCATTTCTTAATCCAGGTCAAACACCTGTCATTACCGCTGACCAGCCACTTTTTGCCTTAGCCAAACAAATCCAATGGCACTGGCCAGATCAATACGGAGAGGATAAAGTAGTTATTATGTTTGGCGGGCTTCATATAGAAATGACAGCACTTAAGTCCATAGGATCTTTGCTGGAAGATAGCGGCTGGACAAGTGCTCTAGTTGAGGCTGATATTGCATCTGCTGGAACAGCTGACTCTTTCTTGTCTGCATCAAGTGTAACTAAAACCCGGCAAGCACACCAAATCACAGCATGCTCCTTGTACAAGCTCCTGAAGGAAGCGTATGATAACTACGAGGAACAAACTACTGATGAACACGTACTGACCTTTGAAAATTGGCGTAATTCAAGAGAACAACAGAGTCCACAATTCCAATTCTGGTGTATGGTACTACAGATGGAGCTGATAATTATGACCTTGGTGAGATCATTCCGGGAGGCAGATTTCAAACTTTATAAGGAATCCCTTTATGAACTTATGCCTTACCTATTTGCCAATAATAATGTCAAGTATGCACGTTGGCTATCTGTTCATCTCAGGGACATGTTGTGTCTTGCCGATCAGCATCCAGAAGTTGCCAGGCAGTTCCATGGGGGTAATTTCGTTGTTCATAAATCAGACAGAAATTTCTCTGCTGTTGCAATTGACCAAGCTCACGAGCAAAACAATGCTATAATTAAAGGAGACGGAGGAGCTGTTGGTCTTACAGAAGACGAAAAAGCTCTTAGGAGATGGATGGTAGCTGGACCTGAGGTAAGTCGTCTTGTCTCTACCTATGAAACAGTCAGTGGTGCAAAAATGCAACAAAAAGTACCCGTCACCATGAAGAAGGGGAGACATTCCAACATACCTTTTTTGAGAAAACACAGAAACTTACCACTGTTATGCGCGAGATGGGTAATCCTTTTGAGGAAGAATCTGAGGATCTTCTTGTTTTGGATACAAAAGACATCGCTGATGCTAGTGTTTCGCAGTTAATGAAAACACATTATCACAGAGGAAAAACCCAATTTGACTTATTTATGTCAGATCTTTGTAAGGATGCTTCTTCTTTCTATGTTCCTATAAAGAAAAACTGCATAAAATTCTTCGATCAGCGTTCCAAATCTGACTCAAAAATTACATCCAAAGTTAAACTACTAAAGGACAACTATCAACTTTTTTCTCGTCTTTTTATCTCCTGTCAAAATAGACAATGCGACTTGAAAGAGTTTTTCAAACATGAAAATCAATCTGTACCAGCTTCATAAGTGATGGCGGAAAACTCCGAACATGCTCGAAGTCTGATTTAATTGGTATTCTGCAAGAAACAGTCATGTTGCCTGAAACAAAGCCAGAGGCAGACGCTATTATGATTGATGGTTCGCGCTTATAAACTCAGTCCCTCCTCGTGGTGTTAAAACATTTCAGAAATATGCAACTGATGATATTCTTCCGAAGATACAGAGATATAGCTCGGAATACAAGAGAACGGACTTAGTTTTTGACGTGTATCTGCTTTTCATGGAAAAGGAAAGAAGACTGCCTGGCAAACTTGGAATGTGTTCCCTGAAGCATCAACTGTCTTTGGCAGATTGAGTGATAGTCCATTAGAGGTAACAGCAGAGGATATGGCAACATTGGAAAGATTTGTTGTATTGATGTACGATAGAGCACTACCAACTCCATCTGTGAATGAAGCCCGGCTTGAACTTTTTGCTAGAAAACAGAAACCATATGACATGATACCACCAACTGTAGCGGCCCTTGAGGAACATGTTAAACGCGCTGCATTTCAGGCGGGACATATATGGGGGCAGTCGTTGATTAAGGAGCCTGAGAGCAAAAGCCCTTCAGACTGGGGATGGATGAAACAAGAGGACAACACCTGGAAAGTGTTTTGGTCTAGTTTAGTACCAATAGCTAAAAGCTGTCAGGAATTGACAAAGTGTGGCTGTAAAAGAGAGTGCATTGGCAGATGCAAATGCTATTCTTTCAGCCTTGCATGTACTAAACTTTGCAGTTGCCCATGCCAATCGTAATTAAGTTACATAGTTCTTATTTCAATACCTTTAACCATGTTTATTCATTATTATAATCTACTTGGGCGCCATTTTGGAATATTCAACATTTTGACCGCCATCTTGGTACATGACGGCCATTTTTCTTTTCATGTAGGCAATTCATTTCAACAGTAACAACAATAATTCACAGTCTGAAGTAAAATAGGAAACAAATACTAGCGTCATCACCTGCATGATTGTTGTAATGCAAATATTTCTTTTTAATGGTATTTTGGATATAAGACGCCATCTTAAAAATCAAAATAGCAAAGATTTGATCACTTTGATTAGGTGGGTAGTCTAGCAGCCGATGTTATACAAATACAAATACAAATACAAACCTCATTTTTTATTACCTAATTTAGAGGATAATGTTACAATACTACTGTCGATATCACACTTTTGGCAACCATCTTGAAAAATGGCCGCCATATTGGAATTCAATTTGGCTAGATACAGTTTTGCAAACAGTGACCCATCCTCAATAACTGTGCCAAGTTTCATGCTTGTATCACCATCTGAACGATTAAGTGACTTATCTGCTCTACTACCTTATTTACTCTTGTAGCACTTTGTTTAAGTATGTCTTTCATTATACATTTGTGTTTTTTCTTCACTATAACTTAATCATGCCTTATTCATTTTTTACATGTAGATTTTGAATTCTCTTGGTCAAAGACACCAGATCTTTATCATACATGCTGCTTCAATTTGTTGATCATTTTACTAAAAGTGAACTTAATTTTGTGTTTTATTTTTGTTTCAGGTCAAGTTTTAAGGTCTACATATACCTACAATCCAGTGACTAAACTTGTATACCACCCTGTGGCACAGGCTGTAATTACAGGATCAGGTCAGTAACTAAACTTGTATACCACCCTGTCGCACAGGCTGTAATTACAGGATCAGGTCAGTAACTAAACTTGTATACCACCCTGTCGCACAGGCTGTAATCACAGGATCAGGTCAGTAACTAAACTTGTATACCACCCTGTGGCACAGGCTGTAATCACAGGATCAGGTCAGTAACTAAACTTGTATACCACCCTGTGGCACAGGCTGTAATCACAGGATCAGGTCAGTAACTAAACTTGTATACCACCCTGTGGCACAGGCTGTAATCACAGGATCAGGTCAGTAACTAAACTTGTATACCACCCTGTGGCACAGGCTGTAATTACAGGATCAGGTCAGTAACTAAACTTGTATACCACCCTATCGCACAGGCTGTAATCACAGGATCAGGTCAGTAACTAAACTTGTATACCACCCTGTGGCACAGGCTGTAATCACAGGATCAGGTCAGTAACTAAACTTGTATACCACCCTGTGGCACAGGCTGTAATCACAGGATCAGGTCAGTAACTAAACTTGTATACCACCCTGTGGCACAGGCTGTAATCACAGGATCAGGTCAGTAACTAAACTTGTATACCACCCTGTGGCACAGGCTGTAATCACAGGATCAGGTCAGTAGCTAAACTTGTATACCACCCTGTGGCACAGGCTGTAATCACAGGATCAGGTCAGTAACTAAACTTGTATACCACCCTGTGGCACAGGCTGTAATTACAGGATCAGGTCAGTAACTAAACTTGTATACCACCCTGTCGCACAGGCTGTAATCACAGGATCAGGTCAGTAACTAAACTTGTATACCACCCTGTCGCACAGGCTGTAATCACAGGATCAGGTCAGTAACTAAACTTGTATACCACCCTGTGGCACAGGCTGTAATCACAGGATCAGGTCAGTAACTTAACTTGTGTATCACCCTGTAGCACAGGCTGTAATCACAGGGTCAGGTCAGTAACTAAACTTGTATACCATCCTGTAGCACAGTCTGTAATCACAGGATCAGATCAGACAGTTATTTAGTTTTAAAAACTCATTACAACTTTTATTGAGTTTATAAAGCTTGTTCAATCTTAATGTTCCCAATTATTTAATACTGTCATAGTAACTTGGTAATTCCATCATACAAAATGTTTTCTCCTAAACTGTAAACACAATACATGTATGTTTAAAGTTAAAGCAATATAGTAGGCTAATGGCGGAGGTCTTTCACCCCATTTTGAGAACGGGTCCAGGGCCCTTGGAATTGAGAAAATAAGCCACATTTTGACTCATTTTGGGGAAAATTCAATAAGAGGCAAAAGTATTACATTCAAACTTTTCTAGCCATAAAATATAATTAAATGTAAATTAGAGTTCTATTTGTCTACCTTTCATGCCTCTGAATTTATTTACAGCATGTTCTAGCTGTGTCTGTAAGAGATGAAAGTTCAGAAACCGATTAGGAAAACATACCAATTTAATGTAAACACAATGAACCTGTCTATAAAGGCCACCAAAGGAAACCAGTAAAAGTGGCCTTTATGGGCAAGTGGCCTTTATATACAAGTTCAAATAATATAAATAAAGAACAATTGGTAGACAATTCTACTGGCCTTTATAAATTAGTACAAATAAATTGGGAATATTACCATTATTCATTGGGGAAAAACATGCTTTATTTGATTGGAGATGGGGCCCAATTTCGGCCTCAAATTTGCTTCTGTTAGACTTTGGATGGTGATTTTTAAGGGGAAAACTTTTATATTTGGAAGATTTGTTTTGGCTGGGAAAAAGGCAATATAAAATTTAGACATATAGAATAGACCTTGTTAGAGTTTGAAGTATGTGCTATCAGACCCCCTACCCCTATTCCTTTTCTATAATTATTTACCATATTTAGTGTTCAATTTAGTAATGTTGTGGATGGGACACTCCTTGCTCAGACCTTGAAAAACAGGGATCATGTTTTCGAAAACTGGCCAACATTCCGGTAGCATAACTTTATGCAAAAATCAGTATTATGTCAAAGACAAATATAAAAAAGAAAGAGGAAATAGAATTGAACTAAGATTAAACATTGGGCAGCAGTTGGATCATAGACTGTATAATTTTTGTGTCAGAAAAATTATTTTTTTGAGACCAAATTGCCAATGGTGCAAAATTTCCTTCTAGATTGGACACTGCACATTTTCATGATTTGTAATTTGACTAACTTTGATTTACAGATGGAGGTAAGGTTGACATGTGGGATATTGAAACTGGAGACAACATACAAAGTTTACTGGCATATGAAGAAGGCATAACTGGACTTCAGGTATAACACATTCAAATAACTCCCAAACCTGCTTATAAAGGTCCTAAAGTGGAGCATGGTGTAGGAATGGTGTTTTATGGTTAAGTCAAGATTCTTTCACATAAATTGAAACATTACATGCAAACACAAATCTAAATGTCCCATGACATAGTGGAGTAATGGTGTTTTATGGGCAAGTCAAGATTCTTTCACATAAATTGAGACATTACATGCAAACACAAATCTAAATGTCCCTTGATATAGTGAAGTAATGGAGTAATGGTGTTTTATGGGCAAGTCAAGATTCTTTCACATAAATTGAGACATTACATGCAAACACAAATCTAAATGTCCCTTGATATAGTGAAGTAATGGAGTAATGATGTTTTATGGGCAAGTCTAGATTCTTTTACTTACATTGAAGCAATCAATTCGGGGATTGTTTAGGAAACTTGAGTATGTAACAGAGAAAAACAAGTGGCAAGTAAAATGATAAAATTTGCAGCACCAGGATGTGCCAGAGACAGATTTAGGACAAATCAGTTAGAGGCACTATGATCTATGTGATAGGTAAAACAGGAAAATTTGCAGCACCAGGATGTTCCAGAGACAGATTTAGGCCAAATCAGTTAAAGGCACTATGATCTATGTGATAGGTAAAACAGGAAAATTTGCAGCACCAGGATGTGCCAGCGAAAGATTTAGGCCAAATCAGTTAGAGGCACTACGATCTATGTGATAGGTAAAACAGGAAAAGCTTGCAGCACCAGGATGTGCCAGAGACAGATTTAGGCCAAATCAGTTAGAGGCACTATGATCTATGTGATAGGTAAAACAGGAAAATTTGCAGCACCAGGATGTGCCAGAGACAGATTTAGGCCAAATCAGTTAGAGGCACTATGATCTATGTGATAGGTAAAACAGGAAAATGTGCAGCACCAGGATGTGCCAGAGACAGATTTAGGCCAAATCAGTTAGAGGCAGGCACTATGATCTATGTGATAGGTAAAACAGGAAAATTTGCAGCACCAGGATGTACCAGAGACAGATTTAGGCCAAATCAGTTAGAGGCACTATGATCTATGTGATAGGTAAAACAGGAAAATGTGCAGCACCAGGATGTGCCAGAGACAGATTTAGGCCAAATCAGTTAGAGGCACTATGATCTATGTGATAGGTAAAACAGGAAAATTTGCAGCACCAGGATGTTCCAGAGACAGATTTAGGCCAAATCAGTTAAAGGCACTATGATCTATGTGATAGGTAAAACAGGAAAATTTGCAGCACCAGGATGTGCCAGCGAAAGATTTAGGCCAAATCAGTTAGAGGCACTACGATCTATGTGATAGGTAAAACAGGAAAAGCTTGCAGCACCAGGATGTGCCAGAGACAGATTTAGGCCAAATCAGTTAGAGGCACTATGATCTATGTGATAGGTAAAACAGGAAAATTTGCAGCACCAGGATGTGCCAGAGACAGATTTAGGCCAAATCAGTTAGAGGCACTATGATCTATGTGATAGGTAAAACAGGAAAATGTGCAGCACCAGGATGTGCCAGAGACAGATTTAGGCCAAATCAGTTAGAGGCAGGCACTATGATCTATGTGATAGGTAAAACAGGAAAATTTGCAGCACCAGGATGTACCAGAGACAGATTTAGGCCAAATCAGTTAGGGCACTATGATCTATGTGATAGGTAAAACAGGAAAATGTGCAGCACCAGGATGTGCCAGAGACAGATTTAGGCCAAATCAGTTAGAGGCACTATGATCTATGTGATAGGTAAAACAGGAAAATTTGCAGCACCAGGATGTGCCAGAGACAGATTTAGGCCAAATCAGTTAGAGGCACTATGATCTATGTGATAGGTAAAACAGGAAAATTTGCAGCACCAGGATGTGCCAGAGACAGATTTAGGCCAAATCAGTTAGAGGCACTATGATCTATGTGATAGGTAAAACAGGAAAATGTGCAGCACCAGGATGTGCCAGAGACAGATTTAGGCCAAATCAGTTAGAGGCAGGCACTATGATCTATGTGATAGGTAAAACAGGAAAATTTGCAGCACCAGGATGTGCCAGAGACAGATTAGGCCAAATCAGTTAGAGGCACTATGATCTATGTGATAGGTAAAACAGGAAAATTTGCAGCACCAGGATGTGCCAGAGACAGATTTAGGCCAAATCAGTTAGAGGCACTATGATCTATGTGATAGGTAAAACAGGAAAATTTGCAGCACCAGGATGTGCCAGAGACAGATTTAGGCCAAATCAGTTAGAGGCACTATGATCTATGTGATAGGTAAAACAGGAAAATTTGCAGCACCAGGATGTGCCAGAGACAGATTTAGGCCAAATCAGTTAGAGGCACTATGATCTATGTGATAGGTAAAACAGGAAAATTTGCAGCACCAGGATGTGCCAGAGACAGATTTAGGCCAAATCAGTTAGAGGCACTATGATCTATGTGATAGGTAAAACAGGAAAATTTGCAGCACCAGGATGTGCCAGAGACAGATTTAGGCCAAATCAGTTAGAGGCACTATGATCTATGTGATAGGTAAAACAGGAAAATTTGCAGCACCAGGATGTGCCAGAGACAGATTTAGGCCAAATCAGTTAGAGGCACTATGATCTATGTGATAGGTAATTAACGGGAAAAGCTTGCATCGGTTAATTTTTGCAAGCAGCATCACTTGAAGATATTTTCATAGTTTTATTTTCTTTTTGTCAGGCGATGGTCAGTGCAAATGCAAGTGTATTATTGCAAAGTAGAATATTTGCAGCAAGTTTTATTTGCGAATCTTGTTCTTGCAAATCAATGCAATTATAAAATGTCTTAAACAAACCCAAAGTTTTCCAATTTACAGTATCATTGTGGTTTCTATTATACAATGTGATATATACTCCATCATAGTTTTTTGCAGAACTGTTAATTTGGGATAAAGAATTGTATAACTTGACATTATCTCCTTTTTCCTGAGATATATGAGGTAAACATTTTACATTGCTTTCCATTGGTAGACTTTGAAAACCTGATATCCCTTGTCATTTTAGGAGTGACACACTAAAGTACCCTCCCTGCACATTGCCCTTAGCACACTTCAAAGGTAAAAATTTCCGCTATGTTACCTTTATATAGCTGACAATGTTTTGATATACAGTAAAACCTCGATTCATCGCCACCATTTGTTCAGTCAAATTTTGGCATTATAAAGGGGTTTGGCGATAAATCGGGGGAGGCGGATAATGAAAAACATAAACAAAATTGATTTTGGGAATTAAAAATAATGTGGTGATAAGTGAGGTGGCAAAGTTATCGAGGGGCATTATAACGAGGTTTTACTGTACCATTAAGTGAAATATTCTTGACTGGGGCATACAATCCAATTCAATGAAAAATAATTAACTTTCCTTACACACAATCACGTGGTACATCTGTAAACTGCATTCTACTTTACTTTCTATTCTCAGGTATCAGATGGTTTGTTATATACCAGTAGTGCAGATGGAATGTTAAAAGTGTACGACATCCGAGACAGGAATTTAGTCTGTCTGTTTGTATCGGAGAATATCCAGTCTGATAATGGAGGATTGATAACACAGCGACATATACGAGGGTTGGCCGTCAACAGAACAAATATCTTCTACGGTGATGATGGCGTCAATGTTAAAGTCCTGAACTGGAAGACAGGTACATATCTCCAAAGCATGCTATTCTATACAAAATACATGGAATCTTATATTTGATTGGTTAGTTGTTTGATAAGGGTTGGCTGAATGGTTGATTGATTCCACGTTAAATTATTTAGCCTTAGCAATTTTTCAACGAAAACGTAACTGTAGAATAACATGACCTATAGACAATAAATAGTTGTAGTAGATGACAAACTTGACTTTATTATTCAGATGTTCAAAATTTAATGTACAAGAAAAATACCATATTTATTAATTTATCATCACTTTTTATAATGTAATTAACAAGTAATACTCATAACAGACCTGCAGGGATGCGAAAGAAAACCGAATGCCCAAAGGAAACCATCATACACATAGAGTACAAATGTATATCTGTAATAATTAGTATTCAAATTAAATACATGTACTAAAATCTTATAAAAAAAATCCTAAAACACCGTTAATGTATATTTCTGTTATATGTTTTTAGGAGTTGTCCACAAGTTGATGAATCATGTCGAAGATTTTGGTATTACTGATTGTTTCTGTTGTCATGGTAACATTATCATTTCTTCAGCTTATAATCTTGATACAGGATTAGGTTATTTGAATGGTGAGTAATAATAGAATTACTGTAAATAAGAATATTTTCAAATCAGTTAATTTTAAAAAAAAAAAATCTTCTAGACATTCACATCTTTTTATTTTACATTGTTGGAGGATGGTCTTGCCAAACTTTTATTTTCGCAACTTGTTACCCTTTCAAATGAACGCAAATATGTCTAGATTTAGATTATTGCCTATTGTTTCTGTTGTCATGTCTTCAGCTTATACTAGATATCTTGAAACAGTATAAGAATATTTGAATTTCAGACTTTTTATCCCCACCGTGATGAGAGCAAAACTGAGGATATAGAAACTGTTGCTATCTTATTAATGTGTATTCTTATTCAAGTGTAACTTTTACAGTTTATAGTACATTTATAATTATTTTTAGAAGGAGTTGTGTCCCCTTTCCAACTTTTTAGATTTATGCATCAACTACAAGAATAGCCCATACCAGTATTTATTTAGCATATTTTTGTCTATTGATAGCCCCGTCAGACACAATTTTCAAAATGTTTTGAGGGATTATATCTTGGATCAAATGCTTGAAAGTTTGTGCAGTGTTGATATGGTGGAAATAGTTGTAACCCCAAATCCTGTACAACTATTGTTTTTCATTAGACTTTGTCTCTTTCAATACCAACCTCTGCGGTAGCACAGTTGGTAGAGTGCTCCCTCTGTAAGTGGGAGGTCGTGGGTTTGAACCCTGGCCGGGTCTGACCCAAGACTTGAAGTGGGTAGTGACTGTTCTTTGACCAAGAACTCGGCATTACAAAATGAAAGTCACGGTTCTTTAGGATGGGAACTTAAAATAAATGAGGTCCTGTGTCTCGGTATGTGTGGCACAATAAAGAACCCTGCTGTATAATGCCATAAGCGCAAGGGCAACGCACAGGCAAAATTTCTGCACCTTCTTCTATAGCTGGCTACGTCTCGATATAAGTGAAATATTCTTGACTGGGACATCAAACACCATTACTCAACTCAACTCTCTTTCAATACTGGAAGTTAACCCTCACAAAATTTTTATACATAAATTGTTCAACTTTCTTTATCCATGGTTAAGCTTGATGCATTAACTCTCTGTATTCATGGCTTAGTTTGCTACATTGTTCAACTCTAACTGTGTTATTTATTTCAATTTCAGTGCGATATTTACCTGAAGAAAATTATATAACATCTATTAATGATGATGACACAGAGAGAATAGTGTCTGTATCATGCTCGGAAATTACAAACGGCAGAATCGCCATAGTAACAGCAGGACTACAATTAAAGATATGGCTTATGTGTACAGAGGACAACAGGTAAATAGTGCTTTATTACTTATCTTTATTTATCCCACAAGTCCATTATAGAGTCTGGCTTGGATTTGTCAGAGGAGATTCTGTATTCTGAAAGTGTGAGTATTCAAGCTGGGATATATCAAAAGAGACTGTGGGGTGTTCTTGAAGTGTTACCCTCCCTGAAGAATAGTAGCAATTGCTGTTTTGTAAAAAAAAAAAAAAAAAGCCATATTGCAGCTTTTGAAAATAACGTCAATGGTGTACTGTTGGTGTACAAACTATGATGTCATACAATCGATAAGTTATGTGCTGTTTAAGTTTAAAGCATCCAACAGCGTGTATAACAATCTGATATATTTTTTATTACACTCATCCAGTGATCTCATTTTATTTTTTGCAGTTACAAAAATGTTAAGCTCATCTGAGCCATATGTTAAGTTCAGATGACATGGATGAGCTACTGTTGTGGCTAACCCTATAAATTGATTAAATAGGGATGGGTTACTTGACTTATTTCCATCTCTCTGCGAGAAGAATTGGGTCGTATGGGGGGATGGGTTACTTGACTTTTTTTACATTCATCTGCGAGGAGAATCGGGCTGTATTGGTGGATGGGTTACTTGACTTTTTTTACATTCTTCTGCGAGGAGAATCGGGCTGTATTGGTGGATGAGTTACTTGACTTATTTCCATCTCTCTGTGAGAAGAATTGGGTCGTATGGGGGGATGGGTTACTTGACTTATTTCCATGTCTCTGTGAGGAGAATCGGCTGTATTGGTGGATGGGTTACTTGACTTATTTCCATCTCTCTGCGAGGAGAATTGGGTCGTATGGGGGGATGGGTTACTTCGACTTATTTCCATATCTCGGCGAGGAGAATTGGGTCGTATGGGGGGATGGGTTACTCGACTTATTTCCATATCTCGGTGAGGAGAATTGGGTCGTATGGGGGGATGGGTTACTTGACTTATTTCCATCTCTTGGCGAGGAGAATCGGGCCGTATTGGGGATGGGTTACTTGACTTATTTCCATCTCTGTGAGGAGAATCGGCTGTATTGGGGGATGGGTTACTTGACTTTTTCCATCTCTCAGCGAAGAGAATCGGGCCGTATTGGGGAGATGGTTACTTGACTTATTTCCATCTCTCAGCGAAGAGAATTGGGTCATATGGGGGGATGGGTTACTTGACTTTTTTCCATCTCTCAGCGAAGAGAATCGGGCCGTATTGGGGGATGGGTTACTTGACTTATTTCCATCACTTGGCGAGGAGAATCGGGCTGTATTGGGGGATGGGTTACTTGACTTTTTTACATTCTTCAGCCAGTAGAATTGGGACATATGGGGGGATGGACCTCAGACCTAGGGAATTTGAACCACTGTATAAATGCTGCAGTCCTCTAAAAGGTGTCAAAAGATAATTTTCTTTAATTTCCAAAATATATCACTGGTGACAATTACATGGTCATGTTGATCACACACACACACACACACACACACATGCTTTGAACATAAATTGATCATAGATTTATATGACATCGCATGAAACTGAAAATAATATATAGCATTCGGAAGATATATATGTGATAACAAAGTTCATACTTAAAGTATTTAAAGAAAGGTCCAGATATTGTGGAGAAATAGTAAGAGTTTCCTCCCCTTAGTTGTATTGCAGATTACTATGAACCTATGACCATTTATAAACATTACTGACTCGTAATGTTTTTGGCAATTTTTTGCTATTTTGTTCAACATAATCTCTAAGACTTAAATTTTTATGATAAAACAACTTTAACAAAGATGAATGGCCTTTAAACATATTAACCTCTCATCCCTGCTGTAATAGCTTATCAAGGTCTAAACTTTTATTACCATCATCATAATATTATTTATAAGTTTGTTTTGCACAGCAATGGAAGTTATAGAGCTATAAACGCCATTTCTAGACAGTCCAATGGTTATATTTACTTTTCACAATTTTTGAAAATCTTATTTTTGTATTTGAATCCTGAAATAATTTAAAACACTGTCATGTATGACATGTAATTCCAATAGCTGGAACAGCAAATTGATAACGTCATGGGTATAGGTGTAAGCAAGAGTTAAGTGATGTCACATTAACAAATGTAATTATAGTCCTATAACTTCATTTGGTCTCAAACAGAGTTTAATACAATTAAACATCATAAATGTAAATATATGGCTGAAGATGTCATCGCTGTGTTGTTGTCATATGACACTAGTTCTTATATCCATTTACAAGAACTAGTTTAATATTAATGTATTGTACAACAAAATGGTTTTTTTACATGAAATACAATGTACTTGATGGAAGTAAACAAAGTTTACTTAACTATATAATAAAAGGGTCATTGAACTGATATTGTGAAATATTGTCCCTTGTTGACTCGAAATTGCCGGTGCAAATGTCGAGTCACCTGGGGACAATATTTCACAATATCAGTTCAATAACCCTATAGTATGATCAATTTGTGTCATTTTCCCCTTACTTTTTTAATGACTGCCCAAGCATCATATACAGTAACCACGTCAGAATGACTTACATCTCAGAACTAGCAAAGTGGTGCCTTACAAGGAGGTCATATAGAGTACGGAAATTTATGGCATAAAATATTGCATCTCCATGGTCGGTATTGCACTTTGGGAATCATGTAGGCTTCCTGTTTCTTAAAATAGAAATGTGATAAATTATGCTTCGTTAATGTTAATTCCTCGATCCTTGAAAATCAGGTGATGTGTATGATGAATGAATAGAACAGCACAAGGATGTCTGCAAATGTGCAATGACACTCTGTATGCCCCAAACAAAGGGAGAGGGGGGTTATAGTATTTATTCCACTGTTTCCACAATATTTACTGCAACATTTTGTCTGCAACTTTGTCAAAAACTATTTAACAAATTTTTATAAAACTTCACAAGAACATTATCTATGAGTGGGATAGATGTGCCATGGGCTATATACATATTTTGATCAATATCATTTACATGGCTCAGAAAACATGGATTTCTCAGTTTGGGGTTCACTTTTAAAATGGCACTGTGTTCTATTTATGTCTCCTAGGGAACCATATTATATTATTTTTTTCCAGGGGTTCATTTTGTCGTTTTAAGAAATAATACCATTTTGTGGGGTGATAAATATGTAGGTTGTGGTATTTAAGGTTAGGCCACACTTCTTCATTGACAAGTTAATTCATTGGTCAGCAGTGTTTTGTTACATAATTTGAAAACTACCTTCTGCCTTTAAGATTGTGAAGATCTACAAACTGCATCATGACATGCTGGCATTCATTGCAAAGACACTACGTATATTGTGGTATATCTAATATTTTGTGTGTAAGGACAACTTGATTTATTTTTTCAGTGCATCACTGTTGTTTTTGGAAACTTTAGTGCAGACATTGGGAAATTTTAGTACTTTTTTAGGGGAAAATACCTTTATTCGGTAGTAATTTTAAGTAAACAAAATCACTAGTCATGGTAGCAATGAAAAAACAAAAATTTGGACACCACAGAAATTAATTTCCAATTTTTAAAGGAATTATGACAGATATGTTTTCTATAAGCATCTAAAACATTATAGGGATGTGCTCAAATGTTAACCAGTATCTGATGTAGTACTCTTATCAAATTTATCATTTTATTTTAAATTGGATGAAACTTTTGTACAACTCAAGTTATCAACTTAAATTCTTAATATATGAATAAAATAAAAATGTTTTGCAAAACTTTCAAATATTTTTTCAAGTTAATGATTTTTCAAAGATATTACCAGTAGTCTGTTATCAGGTCATACTGGTCATTGCGCTTTTGCATGAAAAATGTGAAAGTGCATGTACTTTTATCTTAAATTAAATTTTTACCAAAAAATAGCATGTTTTTTTGCATGAAATGTATGCACTTTTATCTAATAATGAAATTTTCAGCAATATTATCAAGTTTTATATAATTTTGAGGAAAGTGATACTTTATGTAGATATTTAACACAGATTTCATGTCAAAACAATAAAACATTATTAACTGGCTTCGTAACCTACTTTTTATATGTGTGTCAATTGACATATGTTGTCACAGCATCAAAATTATCCTTCAAGGAAGAGAAATAGTGAAGGTCATTTGAGAGTTTTAGGATAATGAAAGCAGATATTGTATAAATGTATCTGAAACAGGTGAATTCTTAGAAATGACGCAGAGTTATGAAGTAAAAATAGACTTCCCCATCACGATTATCCCCCAATATAGACAAGTCATAACACCTGTATAGTTTAATTAATTCTTGCATATCATTTTCTCTATATCCAGTTATTTTGGTATGTCTTTTAATAAGTCCGCTCCGTGTTTTTTTCTTCATGTAATATTTTTTGTATGACATGTCTTTACGTCATTACCTGTATTTTGAGACTCTTCCTGCATGCACTCTTTTTTTTCCAAAGTCTGACTTCTCAATTGCCTGGAGAAAAAATGTAAAGTATAAAGGTATAAAGGAAAATGTAGACCTTTGCATTAATGAATGGCCTTGGACTTGGGACTCTGGGCTTGGACTTGGACTGGACTGGACTGGACTGTACCTTGGACTTTTTTACTTTGGGCGGGACATAGACTTTAACTTTGGACTTTGAATTGCACTAGTAATCTGAACTCTAGACTATGGACTTGGGGCTGGACTTAGACTTTGGACATAGACTTTAACTTTGGATTTTGACTTGCACTAGTACTCTGAACTCTGGACCCTGGACTATGGACTTGGACTCTGGACAGTGTATACAGTATTCCATGAGTCATTTACCAGGGATGACTGTACAATGTAATTGAATTTTATCCAGCAGTGTTATGACAGTATTAATTGTCAAACAAACAATTATAAATGTTAAATATAGTATAGCTAGTCCAAGCTGAAACCCAAGTCCAGAGCCCAGCCCAAAGTGTATATTCCAAGTCCAGTCAAGAGTCCAGTCCAGATTTTCCATTATACCGTAAAGTACATGTCGAAAAATTGCAAAATATTTCTTAACTGTCTGATAGTCTAGTATATATAAGTCATGTCATTGACCATACCATGTAAACTGTGATCAGGGGTGTTTTACTCCCGGACAGTTTTTCACTTACAACTTTTTAACTCTATGTTCTTCAATTTTTTTCCATGATAACTGTTGAAATATGACCATCCATATGCAAAAAGGAATAAAAAATTTATCTTTTCAATTTATATAATACAATGTATTTTTGAAGCCCCAACATTGGGTTATACAAAAATAATTTTAAAAAGTGAAATCCCCCAGTAGTTGTTGAAAAATTTTCACAAAAATTATAATGCCATGTTTTGGTAACAGACTAAATTTATTGCATTAAAATCTATTTTCTGTGTCACTATTGGGTTGTTCCACTTATGGAGTGTCATATATCAAGCTATAGTGATGGTCTTATCTGCATATATTTTTCATATTTTCAGGGTTTTTTCTAAATTGTTTTATATTCTGAATTTTTCATTTTTTTAAATGATGAATTTTAACTCAAAGTTTTCTCCTTTTTTAATTATTTGATTGTCATCAATGGAAAAAAAATCTTGATTTTGCTTATCAAATACTTACCACGTAAGATTCTGTCACCAAAAACTGTTTGTACCAACGAATGGAAATAAGCTAACACAGATGGATGAATTTGACAGAAATTTTCATTTTGTTTGGAAATGTATAGCATACTATAGATGGAAAAATGGATAGAAAAAATTAAAACTTATTTGACAGCTAGAAATTTCCATTTTGGATGGAAATGTACTGCTTAAATGGAAAAACAAATAGGATAAAATAAAAACATTTTTCACAGAATTTTCTTTTTTTTAAACTAAATTTTTATCAGAAAATTGTCTTGTTGCTAGTTTGAACATTACCATCATGCCCTTTAAGTGGCCTCAAAATTTAAGAGTACATTTTACCGTAATTAATCAATGACTGCATAAAGTACAGGTGTGAAATAGCAATTGAGACTCTAGTATCAAGAGACAGCATTAATAATACGAATGAATCCTCGTGAAATAATCATAATAATAATGTCCTTTTAATAGCATGTAAGATGAAACATGAGCAGTATAAACTTTCATGGTTACGATATTCTAAAAATTATTTTATGGTAAAAAAATTGTCATAGGTACGAATATAGAAAAAGTGTAACAAAGGGAATAAGAAATTTTCATGGTTCCGACTACAAAAAGATTACAAAGGGAATAAGAAATTTCACTGAGAAAGTGTTTTCTTGACATCTCTTAAGTAGGTTACTAGGCCACTAGGTCTAATAAAAAACATTGTTAACAAACTTGAAGCTTTAAACTGGCTCAGAATGATCTTTTTGTCAAAAGCTAGGTCTGACAAGTTCATATATGGTCCATGTTGAGTCAATAAATAGGTCACTAGGTCAAATCTTGCAAAAATATTGTTAACACTTTTGAAGCCAAAATTTTTCCCAATCATCTTCAAACTTAATGACTCTTTTGACAAGGCAAAGTCATCGCATATTTTGGCCAAGTTTCGTCAGTAACTCAGTCAACTAGTCATTTCTTCAAAACGATTTTACAACACTCTGGAGGTCAATGTTTCTGACTTGTCCAGAATAATTTTTTGGACAAAGATAAAATCTAATATGTGTCAGATCCTGTTGGATCAGTAAGTAGGTCAGTAGGTCAAATTATAGAACAATCTTGTTAACACACTAGAAGCCACAATTGTATTTAAATCGTTTTAAAACTTGACCAAATAACCCCCACAACAAAAAGCTAAGTTTGACTGATATAAGGGTAATGTTGATTTAATTGGTAGGACACATATTCATATTCAATACACTTACATAATTTGTATGTTAATGTGACACACTTTCCGTGCTATTTTTAGTTGCTATGAGAAATTACAAAAATGTTACACAGACATTTTACAAGGTTAATTAATTAACTTGAACAAATTAAAACAGTTATGTCAGCCAATCAGGTTACTCAAGTGTTACATAAGATATAATTGTAATTAATTTCCAAAGTCATTTTAAGTTATTTTTGGCATATTTGTTCAAACATATTCAGTACAGACCTGTCAAAAATTTATCACAAAGTTAACTGATACAGGCTGACCAATCAAATTTATTTATTTGACCAGATAGGTACTGTAAAGCGGGAAATTTTCGTGTGGGGAAAATTTTTGTTCATTTCGTGCTAAAGAAATTACGCAAAAATTTTACCCATGCCAAAATGTCTACCATACACAGTTTAATATATCATATATACAAGATACACCAACTTATATTGGTAACGTGAAATAACACCCACGCGAAATGTGAGATTTCAGAAAATCGCGAAATTTTCACCCCGTGAAAATAATCCCCTTTACAGTACATTTTTAGTGCACATGGTTGCTATTTGGGTACTGTTTTATCGTTAAGTGTTTGATTTCGGTACAATTTCCATACAAAAAGTCCAAATTTTTAGTACTTTTAATTAAAAAAAAACCCTGTCAAAATGGGGAAAATCTGTCTAATTTGACCTTTTCATTCTATCTGTCCGTTTATCCATTTTTATGGTACAAATCTTCAAAATATGGATAAATCTGTCGAATTGGTCAGCCTGAAGATCGGCTGCCATGTGGTCCCGACTATTGGTATCTTCAGGCTGAGAGCTGCAAAGACAGATAGCACCTGTCAGTTTATAGGTGACGGGGGACAGAGATGAGTTGCCGATTCAGCATTTATCTGTCAGCTTAGTGTTAAATTTTCGACAAGTCTGTACTATGCAAATGAAATAAAATTTTCCTGAAGTATAAATATTAAATTCCTTGCAATGTGACGTTGGTTGCTAGAAATAGACCATTTCATGACCAATTGTTTCTTATGTAATCCAATTACCTATACATGGTATTAATGTAATTTCATTGTAAAACTGAATACATCACATTCTTTAATGACATCATCAGACTTCAAGATACATTTTTAGATTTACCAAGCCTTTGACTGAATAAGGTTATTTTTAAAAATTCTAATTTGATTTACGTATGTCTGGAAACTTTATCACCAGTTTACTTTTATGAGAATCTTCATTTCAATAAGTGCTAATGCAAGTGAATTATATCAAAATTTTGCAATTGTTTTTGTGTGTAATTTTTAATGTTGATCTTGCAAATTTATGTAAAAATAAAATGAATTTGAAAATTTCTCATTTTAAAATACAGTAAAGCCTAAAGTTATCAACACCATTTGTTCAGTCAAATTTTGATGTTGTAAAGAGGGTTCGGCAATAAATTGTGGACATCTTTCAGAAATGGATTTTGGGTTTTTAGCTCACCTGACCGAAGGTCATGTGAGCTTATGGCATAGCGCAGCGTGTGTATGTGCGTGTGTGCGTGTGTGCGTCGTTAACACCTATTTTCGACTTCTCCTCTGAAACTACTGGACAGTTTTTAATGAAACTTTGTCAGAAGTATATATGGGCCGGTGCAATTCAGATTTGTTCGTGGCGTTGCCATGGCTACCATAACTAGGTCAAGGTGACCTAGGGGTGCAAAAATCTTAAAAAATCTTCTTCTCCGAAAGTACTGATTTGAGAAAAAATCTGATGTGATATTTGGCTTCTCTAGGGTCTTAAGCCTATAGTTTGTTCATTTTGTGAAATTCGGATAAAAAATAGGTTACGCGTTTTTGCGTTTAATTTTGAAAAAATCGTAAAATAGCTTCAAATTGTTATAACTTGACTATTTGACCAGATAATGACATGGGGTTTTCAGTTTTGACATCTTCTTGTTAGTATCTTCAAATTGAGGTCAAGGTCAATTGTGAAGGTCGTGACCTAATTTTTTTTACCTCTGATTATAATTATTATCTCGAAAACTATAAACTTTTTGTATAGGCATGTATATTAGAATGTTGTAGGTATTGATACAACGATCATTTTGATGTATAGAAAAAGGTCATGGGTTCAAAGGTCAAGGTCACAGATGTGAAACAATACCGAAATGGTTAATTATCTTGAAAACTATAAACTTTTTGTATAGGCATGTATATTAGAATGTTGTAGGTATTGATACAACGATCATTTTGATGTATAGAAAAAGGTCATGGGTTCAAAGGTCAAGGTCACAGATGCGAAACAATACCGAAATGGTTAATTATCTCGAAAACTATAAACATTTTGTATAGGCATGTATATTAGAATGTTGTAGGTATTGATACAACGATCATTTTGATGTATAGAAAAAGGTCATGGGTTCAAAGGTCAAGGTCACAGATGCGAAACAATACAGAAATGGTTAATTATCTCGAAAACTATTAACATTTTGTATAGGCATGTATATTAGAATGTTGTAGGTATTGATACAATGATCATTTTGATGTATAGAAAAAGGTCATGGGTTCAAAGGTCAAGGTCACAGATGCAAAACAATACCCAAATGGTTAATTATCTCAAAAACTATAAACTTTTTGTATAGGCATGTATATTAGAATGTTGTAAGTATTGATACAACGATCATTTTGATGTATAGAAAAAGGTCATGGGTTCAAAGGTCAAGGTCACAGATGCGAAACAATACCGTAATGGTTAATTATCTCGAAAACTATAAACTTTTTGTATATGCATGTATATTAGAATGTTGTAGATATTGATACAACAATCATTTTGATGTATAGAAAAAGGTTATGGGTTTAAAGGTCAAGGTCACATATGCGAAACAATAACGAAATGGTTAATTATCTTGAAAACTATAAACTTTTTGTATAGGCATGTATATTAGAATGTTGTAGGTATTGATACAACGATCATATTGATGTATAGAAAAAGGTCATGAGTTCAAAGGTCAAGGTCACAGATGTGAAACAATACTGAAATGGTTAACTATCTTGAAAACTATTAACTTTTTGTATAGGCTTTTATATTAGAATGTTGTAGGTATTGATACAACAGTTATCATGATTTAAAGAAAAAAGTCATTGGGGTTTAGTATTTATGTTTTCTTTAAATCTATCAGCTAGCCATTAGTTGTCAGGTGAGCGTATCAGGCCCATGGGCCTCTTGTTAAAATACTTACTGTATTTCCATAAATTGATGGCACATGGCTTTTATTCTTTATTTCTTTTAATTGAAAATGTTTCCATTAAACTATCAATAAAATGCATTTAAAATGCACTGACCTAACTAAATTATATTTTTCATTAAAAACATTATTGTTCAGTTCTTCTGTACATAAAGAAATTTTGCAAAAATTGTAGAAATTTGATCAAGTTTATTCACCAATTGGGCCTTATTTAAAGTTACATCAGGGCATTTAGGGTCAGGTAGGTCATTATTGCTCGGGTTTTTTCCAGGTGTGATCATCATGAATATTCAAATTATGACATAACGTTTATAGTTGTTTCAAGTAAGAAGGTACAGAAGGGATAATTTTGACATAGTCATATTTGTTGTTTTGTTAAAAAGTTAAAAAATTGCTCTATGTACAGAATTAAATTCACTTTTTCATGAATGAAAAATATTTTTCCCTATTAGGTCAGTATATTTTGTATTATGTTTTGACAATTTTTTGTGAGTTTGTTGGAAAATACGACTTTATACTTGCATTTTCCATGTGCACAGAATTTATGGAAATACTTGGGCAATAAGAGAGGTGGCAAAGTCATAGAGGGATATTAAATCCAGGATTTACTTTATGTATAACATTATCATTGCAAAAAATATGTAAATCTATTTTGATTTCCATTAAACAGCAATAAAATTATCATTCAACTATTGGCTACTATAAACAACTGGCGACAAAGGCATTAAGGGAAATTAAAACAAATTTTCACTTTATATTAAAAACTGAGTCTTTGTATTATTCAAATTACAAATAAAGCAGTGATTTTGTTACACTGTTTATAAACTACCTTCTGCCTTCAAAATTGGGAAAATTCATTATGACATGCTGACAATAGCTATGATCCACATTGCACAGGATTTTTGTGTGTAAGGACAACTGGATTTTATTTGCTAGTGTATTCCCGTTCTTGTGAACAAATTGGGAAATTTTGGTAATTTTTCCCCAGGAGAAACTACCTTTATTTCGGTAGTATTTTTAGGCAAGCAAAATCACTGTAAAATTAACATTTTTCAGACAGAGTATCCCATATTAATATTGAGAGTTCACATATTTTTCTAAGTATATTTATGTTTATAAGCATTTTTTCCTGTTTTGGAGAAAACTGTTTCCTGTTATAGTGATGGATTATCATGTATGATAACAAAATTATAGTACATTTTACTCATGTCCCAGACAGTTTATAGCTTTAAGTTTCATCCAAGGTTCACTAACCTAACTTTTTTGGGTAGGTGCTAAATACTGCACAGAGCTTTAAACCTTACATCATAAATCAACTGCACCTAAGCAATTTTTACCATGTACTATTATAGCAAAGAAATGCTCTGCATTTGTTGTAGGTGATTATGTCCAAAATAAAACCAAAATACATGATATATTCTGTGTTTGCTATTTTAATTCCTGTTTTTAATTATCCTGTTTCTTATAATATTTTGAGATCACGTGGACCAATGCCAACACCAATGGCTCCAGTATTAAATCAAAAGTTTTTATTTTCATACTAAAGAACGGCTATAGTCTCTAAATTTATCAGCTTGGGTCTTAACTTCCAAAGTCAATGATTACCACATAATCTAACCATACTCCATTGATAATAGCGGCGCTAGAACATTTCAAATACTTTTTCATACAACTTGAGACTTTAGATCCGTAACCACAGTGTTACTGGTGTCCACACTAAGAGAGTGATGGAGCTAATAATTGATTTCAGTAGCATCTTTCTCTCTCTCCCTCCTCCACTCTCTCTTTCTTTCCATGTTCAAATCACGATTTCAAAAGTCAGCCATAAACACCAAAAGTTGACAACAAACATACCTGTCCATGTTCAAATCACAATCACAAAAGTCAGCCACAAACATACCACTCCATGTCCAAATCACAATCCCAAAAGTTATCTACAAACATGCCTTTCCATGTTCAAATCATGAACCCAAAAGTCGACAACAAACATACTTCTTCATGTTCAAATTGTGATCCCATAAGTCGACAACAAACATTCCTGTTCATGTTCAAATTGTGATCCCATAAGTCGACAACAAACATTCCTGTTCATGTTCAAATTGTGATCCCATTAGTCGACAACAAACATACCTTTCCATGTTCAAATTGTGATCCCATAAGTCGACAACAAACATTCCTGTCCATGTTCAAATCATGACCTCAAACATTCTTGTCAATGTTCAAATCACAATCTCAAAAATCAACTCTCTCTCTCTTTCTTTATGAATTTATTAACAATAAATTTATTGTTATTCTTGTCTAATCAACTAGTCAATCTCTCTCTCTCTCTCTCTCTCTCTCTCTCTCTCTCATTAGAGTTACAGACAGATCAGTAAGGTTTTATTCCTATTTAGCTCACAGATTTATTTACGTATCACACAATAAAATAGTTAGTAATTTAGTCACCACACAGTACTGGTATATATATTTTATTTAGTAATTTAGTCACCACACAGTACTGGTATATATATTTTATTTAGTAATTTAGTCACCACACAGTACTGGTATATATATTTTATTTAGTAATTTAGTCACCACACAGTATTGGTATATATATATTTAGTTAGTAATTTAGTCACCACACAGAACTGTTATATATATTTTATTTAGTAATTTAGTCACCACACAGTACTGGTATATATATTTTATTTAGTAATTTAGTCACCACACAGTACTGGTATATATATTTTATTTAGTAATTTAGTCACCACACAGAACTGTTATATATATTTATTTAGTAATTTAGTCACCACACAGTACTGGTATATATATTTTATTTAGTAATTTAGTCACCACACAGTACTGGTATATATATTTATTTAGTAATTTAGTCACCACACAGAACTGGTATATATATTTTATTTAGTAATTTAGTCACCACACAGTACTGGTATATATATTTTATTTAGTAATTTAGTCACCACACAGAACTGGTATATATATTTTATTTAGTAATTTAGTCACCACACAGAACTGGTATATATTTTATTTAGTAATTTAGTCACCACACAGTACTGGTATATATATTTTATTTAGTAATTTAGTCACCACACAGTACTGGTATATATATTATTTAGTAATTTAGTCACCACACAGTACTGGTATATATATATTTTATTTAGTAATTTAGTCACCACACAGTACTGGTATATATTTTTATTTAGTAATTTAGTCACCACACAGTACTGGTATATATATTTTATTTAGTAATTTAGTCACCACACAGTACTGGTATATATATTTTATTTAGTAATTTAGTCACCACACAGTACTGGTATATGTATTTTATTTAGTAATTTAGTCACCACACAGTACTGGTATATATATTTTATTTAGTAATTTAGTCACCACACAGTACTGGTATATATATTTTATTTAGTAATTTAGTCACCACACATTACTGGTATATATATATTTTATTTAGTAATTTAGTCACCACACAGTACTGGTATATATATATATTTTATTTAGTAATTTAGTCACCACACAGTACTGGTATATATATTTTATTTAGTAATTTAGTCACCACACAGTACTGGTATATATATATTTTATTTAGTAATTTAGTCACCACACAGTACTGGGTATATATTTTATTTAGTAATTTAGTCACCACACAGTACTGGTATATATATTTTATTTAGTAATTTAGTCACCACACATTACTGGTATATATATATATTTTATTTAGTAATTTAGTCACCACACAGTACTGGTATATATATTTTATTTAGTAATTTAGTCACCACACAGTACTGGTATATATTTTATTTAGTAATTTAGTCACCACACAGTACTGGTATATATATTTTATTTAGTAATTTAGTCACCACACAGTACTGGTAATATATTTTATTTAGTAATTTAGTCACCACACAGTACTGGTATATATATTTTATTTAGTAATTTAGTCACCACACAGTACTGGTGTATATATTTTATTTAGTATTTAGTCACCACACAGTATTGGTATATATATTTTATTTAGTAATTTAGTCACCACACAGTACTGGTATATATATTTTATTTAGTATTTTAGTCACCACACAGTACTGGTATATATATTTTATTAAGTAATTTAGTCACCACACAGTACTGGTATATATATTTCATTTAGTAATTTCGTCACCACACAGTACTGGTATATATATTTTATTTAGTAATTTAGTCACCACACAGTACTGGTATATATATTTTATTTAGTATTTAGTCACCACACAGTACTGGTATATATATTTTATTTAGTAATTTAGTCACCACACAGTACTGGTATATATATTTTATTTAGTAATTTAGTCACCACACAGTACTGGTATATATATTTTATTTAGTAATTTAGTCACCACATAGTACTGGTATATATATTTTATTTAGTAATTTAGTCACCACACAGTACTGGTATATATTTTATTTAGTAATTTAGTCACCACATAGTACTGGTATATATATTTTATTTAGTAATTTAGTCACCACATAGTACTGGTATATATATTTTATTTAGTAATTTAGTCACCACATAGTACTGGTATATATATTTTATTTAGTAATTTAGTCACCACACAGTACTGGTATATATATTTTATTTAGTAATTTAGTCACCACACAGTACTGGTATATATATTTTATTTAGTAATTTAGTCACCACATAGTACTGGTATATATATTTATTTAGTAATTTAGTCACCACATAGTACTGGTATATATATTTTATTTAGTAATTTAGTCACCACATAGTAATGGTATATATATTTTATTTAGTAATTTAGTCACCACACAGTACTGGTATATATATTTTATTAAGTAATTTAGTCACCACACAGTATTGGTATATATATTTATTTAGTAATTTAGTCACCACACAGTACTGGTATATATATATTTTTATTTAGTAATTTAGTCACCACACAGTACTGGTATATATATTTTATTTAGTAATTTAGTCACCACACAGTACTGGTATATGTATTTTATTTAGTAATTTAGTCACCACACAGTACTGGTATATATATTTTATTTAGTAATTTAGTCACCACACAGTACTGGTATATATATTTTATTTAGTAATTTAGTCACCACACAGTACTGGTATATATATTTTATTTAGTAATTTAGTCACCACACAGTACTGGTATATATATTTTATTTATTCCTTTGTCTTACACAACTGTTGTACACAGTAGTCATGTGATATAAGTTATTGTAACACTCACACAAGGCGAGTGACCTTCATACATACATACATAATACATACATAACTCTATAGTACTAAATTATCTATGTCTCTAGGTTAGTATGTGAAGGTTATGTTTTACTTGTCATTATAACAAATTGTATTCTCTTTCTCTCTCTGTGTGTGCATTATTTCTTACTCTATTAAGTAAAATTCAAATATTCATATGGCATTTCTTTCTCTCTTTTTGTCAGAGTGTGAAATATCCCATACTCTTGAATAAAATCTCAAATATTCACATGGTCTCTCTCTCAGATTGTGAAATATCCCATACTCTATTGAATAAAATCTCAAATATTAAAATCTCTCTCTCTCTCTCTCCTCTCTCTCTCTCTCTCTCTCTGTGTGTGTGAAATATCCCATACTGTATTGAATTAAATCTCAAATATTAACAGTGTCTCTCTCTTTCTCTTCTCTCCCTCCCCTCAATCTCTCTCTCTCTCTCTTAAGTGTGAATTATTACATACTCTATTGAATAAAATCTCAAATATTCACATGGTATCCCTCTCTCTCTTTCTCTCTCTCTCTCAAAATGTAATTTTTTCCACTCTACTGAATAAAATCTCAAATATTCACATGGTATCCTCTCTCTCTCTCTCTCTGAGTGTGAAATATCTCAAACTCTACTGAATAAAATCTCAAATATTAACATGGTGTCCTCTCTATCCCGCTCTCTCTCTCTCTCTCTCTGGCAGAGTGTGAATTTTTCTATACTCTACTGAATAAAATTTCAAATATTCACATGGTATCCCCCCTCTCTCTTTATTCTCAGTATGTGAATTCTTCCATACTCTACTGAATAAAATATCAAATATTCACATGGTATCTCTCTCTCTCTCAGAATGGGAATTCTTCCATACTTTATTGAACAAAATCTCAAATATTCACATGGTTTCTCTCTCTCAGAGTGTGAATTTGGTGCATTATTTTTAAAAAAATAAAACTTAACTTATTTTTTTTGTAAAAACGAATTGCTCAAATAAGTATGCACCAAAATAGAACAGTTTGCCTTCTTACATAGGTTTAGCCAAATTTTTAACCTTGCCAATATTTATTGATAAAAACAGTGTGCACATATGTCTCGTCTAAAGTTCACAAAATGTAGTGCATTTTTTTAATGTCTGACTAATTAGTCTGAAAAAATAAATGACATAACAGTATTGATTATAGCCTTTTTAACCTTTTACAAGCAGATGTTTACCTTTAAGAAGCTCTGAACAACATACAGGTCCATGTACAAATGACAATCCCAAATGTCAATCACAAACATCATTGTCTATGTTCAAATCACAATCCCAAATGTCAATCACAAACAGCCTGGTCCATGTTTAAATCACAATCCCAAATGTCAATCACAAACATCCTGGCCCATGTTTAAATCAGAACCCCAAATGTCAATCACAAACAGCCTGGCCCATGTTTAAATCACAACCCCAAATGTCAATCACAAACAGCCTGGTCCATGTTTAAATCACAATCCCAAATGTCAATCACAAACAGCCTGGCCCATGTTTAAATCACAATCCCAAATGTCAATCACAAACAGCCTGGCCCATGTTTAAATCACAATCCCAAATGTCAATCACAAACAGCCTGGTCCATGTTTAAATCACAATCCCAAATGTCAATCACAAACAGCCTGGCCCATGTTTAAATCAGAACCCCAAATGTCAATCACAAACAGTCTGGCCCATGTTTAAATCACAATCCCAAATGTCAATCACAAACAGCCTGGCCCATGTTTAAATCACAATCCCAAATGTCAATCACAAACAGCCTGGCCCATGTTTAAATCACAATCCCAAATGTCAATCACAAACAGCCTGGCCCATGTTTAAATCACAATCCCAAATGTCAATCACAAACAGCCTGGCCCATGTTTAACTCACAACCCCAAATGTCAATCACAAACAGCCTGGCCCATGTTTAAATCAGAACCCCAAATGTCAATCACAAACAGTCTGGCCCATGTTTAAATCACAATCCCAAATGTCAATCACAAACAGCCTGGCCCATGTTTAAATCACAATCCCAAATGTCAATCACAAACAGCCTGGCCCATGTTTAAATCACAATCCCAAATGTCAATCACAAACAGCCTGGCCCATGTTTAAATCACAATCCCAAATGTCAATCACAAACAGCCTGGCCCATGTTTAACTCACAACCCCAAATGTCAATCACAAACAGCCTGGCCCATGTTTAAATCAGAACCCCAAATGTCAATCACAAACAGCCTGGTCCATGTTTAAATCACAATCCCAAATGTCAATCACAAACAGCCTGGCCCATGTTTAAATCACAATCCCAAATGTCAATCACAAACAGCCTGGCCATGTTTAACTCACAACCCCAAATGTCAATCACAAACAGCCTGGCCCATGTTTAAATCAGAACCCCAAATGTCAATCACAAACAGCCTGGTCCATGTTTAAATCAGAACCCCAAATGTCAATCACAAACAGCCTGGCCCATGTTTAAATCAGAACCCCAAATGTCAATCACAAACAGCCTGGCCCATGTTTAAATCACAATCCCAAATGTCAATCACAAACAGCCTGGCCCATGTTTAAATCAGAACCCCAAATGTCAATCACAAACAGCCTGGTCCATGTTTAAATCACAATCCCAAATGTCAATCACAAACAGCCTGGTCCATGTTTAAATCACAATCCCAAAAGTCAATTACAAATAGCCTGGCCCATGTTTAAATCACAATCCCAAATGTCAATCACAAACAGCCTGGCCCATGTTTAAATCACAATCCCAAATGTCAATCACAAATAGCCTGGCCCATGTTTAAATCACAATCCCAAATGTCAATCACAAACAGCCTGGCCCATGTTTAAATCACAATCCCAAATGTCAATCACAAACAGCCTGGCCCATGTTTAAATCAGAACCCCAAATGTAAATCACAAACAGTCTGGCCCATGTTTAAATCACAATCCCAAATGTCAATCACAAACAGCCTGGCCCATGTTTGAATCACAATCCCAAATGTCAATCACAAACAGCCTGGCCCATGTTTAAATCACAATCCCAAATGTCAATCACAAACAGCCTGGCCCATGTTTAAATCACAATCCCAAATGTCAATCACAAACAGCCTGGCCCATGTTTAACTCACAACCCCAAATGTCAATCACAAACAGCCTGGCCCATGTTTAAATCAGAACCCCAAAAGTCAATCACAAACAGTCTGGCCCATGTTTAAATCACAATCCCAAATGTCAGTCACAAACAGTCTGGCCCATGTTTAAATCACAACTCCAAATGTCAATCACAAACAGCCTGGCCCATGTTTAAATCACAATCCCAAATGTCAATCACAAACAGCCTGGCCCATGTTTAAATCAGAACCCCAAATGTCAGTCACAAACAGTCTGGCCCATGTTTAAATCACAATCCCAAATGTCAATCACAAACAGCCTGGTCCATGTTTAACTCACAACCCCAAATGTCAATCACAAACAGCCTGGCCCATGTTTAAATCACAATCCCAAATGTCAATCACAAACAGCCTGGCCCATGTTTAAATCAGAACCCCAAATGTCAATCACAAACAGCCTGGGCCATGTTTAAATCAGAACCCCAAATGTCAATCACAAACAGCCTGGCCCATGTTTAAATCACAATCCCAAATGTCAATCACAAACAGCCTGGCCCATGTTTAAATCAGAACCCCAAATGTCAATCACAAACAGCCTGGCCCATGTTTAACTCACAACCCCAAATGTCAATCACAAACAGCCTGGCCCATGTTTAAATCAGAACCCCAAATGTCAATCACAAACAGTCTGGCCCATGTTTAAATCACAATCCCAAATGTCAATCACAAACAGCCTGGCCCATGTTTAAATCACAATCCCAAATGTCAATCACAAACAGCCTGGCCCATGTTTAAATCAGAACCCCAAATGTCAATCACAAACAGCCTGGCCCATGTTTAACTCACAATCCCAAATGTCAATCACAAACAGCCTGGCCCATGTTTAAATCACAACTCCAAATGTCAATCACAAACAGCCTGGCCCATGTTTAAATCACAATCCCAAATGTCAATCACAAACAGCCTGGCCCATGTTTAAATCACAATCCCAAATGTCAATCACAAACAGCCTGGCCCATGTTTAAATCACAATCCCAAATGTCAATCACAAATAGCCTGGCCCATGTTTAAATCACAACTCCAAATGTCAATCACAAACAGCCTGACCCATGTTTAAATCACAATCCCAAATGTCAATCACAAACAGCCTGGCCCATGTTTAAATCACAATCCCAAATGTCAATCACAAACAGTCTGGCCCATGTTTAACTCACAACCCCAAATGTCAATCACAAACAGCCTGGCCCGTGTTTAAATCACAATCCCAAATGTCAATCACAAACAGCCTGGCCCATGTTTAAATCACAATCCCAAATGTCAATCACAAACAGCCTGGCCCATGTTTAAATCACAATCCCAAATGTCAATCACAAACAGCCTGGCCCATGTTTAAATCCCAATCCCAAATGTCAATCACAAATATCATTGTCTGTGTTCAAATCACAAATCCAAAATATCAATCACAAACATCCTGGTCCATGTTCAAATATAAAATCCCAAAATCAAAATGAAAACTTACAAGCTCCTCTGTGAATCAGGTGTTTACTTTTAACAAGCACTTAACATACAGGTCCATGTTCAAATCACAATTCCAAAAGTCTACTGCAAACATTCCAGTCTTGGTTCATATCAAAATCCTAAAAATGGCAATTCCAAAAGCAAAGATATAGCTTTGAAAACTTTAAAATTAAGTCAAATGTGAAATTTCATCAGGGAAGTGAGGCTAGGTTAGGGTAAGGGCAAGCAACTCCTTTCAAGCCAACTTTACCTGTCATGTGTGAAATCGAAATTGAGAATAAAAGGAACATGGAACTATGGGATGTTAAATATACAATGTCTATATGAGTTTGATATGTTATTACACTAATATAGGTTTTGTGGTGCATACTATTATGACATGTATTCATTTGTCTATAAGTCGGTATTAATTTTACAAACCTTCAGAATTGCAACAAAATTTAAAAGAAAAACAATGATCATTAACAACTGTAAACCCCATTTCAATTAATTTTATTTTTTTTATTTTTCAGCAGTTCTAACAGTGATGAATTGATTAGTTCAAAATACATCACCAAACTAGCAAAGAAAGCAGAAGATTCAGATGTAGAATCTGACATGGAATTTACAGACTCAGAAAGTGATAGTGACATTGATGGGAGGGATTTACAGAGAAGAGGCAGCAGCTCTTCTTCAAAGAAGGCACAAACAAACAGCTGGTTGTCATGGTGCAATTTGTTGTAATTCTAACTCATATATTATCTATGCAAAAATGAATAGTCCAAGTTATGTTTCTAATATTTACTGAAAGTATGAAATCCTTTATCTGAATGAGTTCTGAATTAAAACAAAAGAACATGATATAAAACATTGATCATAGCCTGCCACCATTTGTTCAGTCTAATTTTGACTTTATAAAGAGGTTTAGTGAGAAATGTTTGGAGGCTTATAAAAACATAACAATAATAGATTAATGGACTTTCAATATACTTTAGCAGTAAGTGAGGTGACAGTTGTAGAAGAGCATTACTGTGCATAGCAGGTGACAAAGTAGTAGAAGAGCATTACTGTGTGTGTAGCAACATAACAGCAAACTAAGTAACTTTATTTTGATTTCCCTTACTCAGCAATTTAATTGTCAGGGAAAATCAATGTATTGTTATATTTATTATGTAATAAAAAAACCATATTGTAATTTATTCACTGCATTATACATTCAATTTCTTGAGAAGCAATGCTCCAACTATGATCTTAAAGATATATGTTGTCATTGATTGTAGGTGTTCACAAACATGCTCTGTTTTCTCATTTGAAAAGTACATACACAAAATCTTTTAATTTTCTAGAACTTACACCACAATCTCTAATTAAAAATTTAAAATGTAACATCTAAAAAAACATCCTATATATATATATATATTAAAAATTAATACAAAATCTAAAAATATCCACAATATATATACATGTATATATATATATATATATATATATATATATATATATATATATATATTAAAAATTAATACAAAATCTAAAAATATCCACAATATATATATATATATATATATATGTCTTGATATGAATCAATTTTATATTTTTGTTAAAAACTTCAGTGGAACCAGGTCTGTTATCAATTGTACAAGGTAGTGAGTACATGCCCGTAAAAGTTGGAAGTCAGACACATAAAATATCTATAAAAACATCTCTATTTAAGTAATCATGCAGAAAGTCTACATGTTTTTGTCCTCGTCTGCTACACCCTCTCACATTCTTAGATTTATGACTTTAAAAAGTATGTAAGGTATGAACTCCATGATCAAATGTAGGCTAATATAGACTACAATATTCACTATACAGGAAGTGTATTACTCTAAACAACATATTACTTATTAATATGGTAATGCATAAATAACCATCGACATACCAACCCATGTTCAAATAATTATCACAAAAACATAGTAAAATTAAAAATTAAATAAAACATTTTAACTTCAACTAATCATCCCATACGGAGTTAAACATATGTATATGGCTCTTGATTTTAGGATTTGATCTTCTGCCTCATTGATTTAGTGGAAAGTTACTAAATCAACATGCCTCATCAAAACGGAGATGGTAATTAAACACAATCCAAAAAGCATTTTAAAAACTTAAATTTATTTTACAATATTCAGCATTTTATGTTTACTGATGTCCATAAACATTCATATTTTGTTCAATTATTTAGTAAGAAGGTTTCTTTCTTTCTGATATGTTTGTTTTGTGATTGTTACTTAATTATTGAATAATGTATGAAAGTTGATGGACATCGCTGAATATAAGATCTTGAACATACAGTAAAACTGGATATGATTATTACAAAAATGTATTGCATCTTTTAGGGCTCTTATCAACCAAATTATTTCTAACCACTTGCATTTTAAAATTGGAATGATTTTCATGTTTTGATGTCTTACCATTAATGATACAGTTGCATTCAGAAAAAAGTCAATACTGAAAATTTGTACTTGCATCTATGCAACCATGAGTGCATCCTTATGCATGTTAACGATCCATAGCATAGTGACTCGCATTCATATTTTAGATTAGAAATCTAAGCCCTATTGTGAAAAATAAAACAAAACAGCAGCCCCACCCACGTGAACAAGGTTTAGAGGGACATGTCTATCTGCCTGTTCATCCTACTGTAGCTGGAATGAGTTCTGTAAAGGAACATACAGTGTATTCAAACAATCTTAAATGTATTTGACTGTATGGACATAAAAGCCATGTTGGATTAACATGTATATAGGAGTTATTGCCCTTAGATGCAAAAATATAAAACAAATATTGGAGTTTCTGAATACAAATGTATATTTCACAGCCAAGACTTACTATTTAAATAGAACCGGTATATTAATAAAAAATGGCAGTAAAAGTATTATTTGTTAATCAAAAACCATAAAATATAATTCAGCACAAAATCTAATTAACAATTTTAAAAAATCTTTTGTGTCAATAAACTTTTCTAATAAAAAAAATTACTTTGTCAAATCGACTTTATAAATTTATACTGATGAACGTTATTTTTATGTCATCACCAGGAACAATGGTAAATTCGGTCAACTGATATGACCCAATTTGGAAGCAAATAATGACAGAATAGTGGTTTTCTTTGAAATGAAAATAAGTCTTCATTATTTTCAATTTATTTGAAACCATTAAATGCTTTTGAGTATCCCATACAAATCTGCACTTTAAATTCATGTTGGACCCATACACCTGTTCTGTGGTAAGGACAAATTTGTATTTAAATATATCTAAACCCATAATTTATTTTAAAGTACTATACATTAAGCATGAATGTACTAAAATGTACGAGGATTGACTTTTAATCACCATCACAACATGACACATGTTATACTATATAATTCCTAGAAAAAATATAGTACGAGTAAGAGGTTATTGACTTGTAGAATTAATAAAGCTATATAGGACAGAGGAATCAATTTAGAATGATGGGATTGTATGAATACGATAAATAGATGATGAATATAAAATAAGCAATTATTAAACAAGGAAGTAGAAATATCCACTGATCTTATCATGTGTTTGATTGGTTAACCTTACTTATGGTGTATTTGTTTCACAGTTAATACTCTATATTAGAAACTACAATAAATGGTTCACTCAGTAATATTACAAGCCTCGGCTAATCAAGACCCTAAAACGTTTTATTGCTTTTATTGCAATATTATTGAGAAGTATGATTCTGTGTCCAAATTTATCTGAATAATTTGATGTCTCAAAATTCCAGATTTCTTTTATTCTCAATTTTGATCGCTCACGTGGCGGCTGTAGCTGGCTAACTACACAGGAAGGACTAACCTTTCGTTTGGAAATGTCACATGAACATGTATCATAATGTTGGTAGTTGGCTCTTTTGCTGTCAAACAGTTTATTGTAATAGATTTAGATTAAATTCGATGACAAATTGTAAAATGTTTTGAAGACAGCTTTGACATAAGCCATAAATTAAATTAATAAATTGTTTGTGTGCAAACTAAGATATTAATATTAAATATTGAATATTAAACTTTAAAAATTCCTCAAAAAACGAAGGTATGCTTAATCGTTCAAATTATTGCCATAGTGGATTTATATTTGTCAAAATATAATTTCGTTCTTTTATTTTCTCATTGTAACATTTTAAAAATAGTTTTTCCACAGTTATGGTCTGGGTACTACTGATGAGAAATTATATTTCGAAACAGCCGTCTAGTGATTCAAAACTCAACGGGTTTATTAATATTAGGCTACGAAATACCTTAAAATTTTAAGCATACGTTTTTCATAAAATGTGTATGGTTGATGACTTAACAGATAGTTAAATACGTGACTAATAGGTGAAATGTGTCCTTCATAAACAATGACATTTAACAATGTCAATTACTATCTGTAAAGTACAAAAGAGTAACAGTGTGACATACAATATGTTATACATATAGAGAAATTAATATTCAGGCAAAAATAACTAAACATTAATAATTGTAATTAATCAAAAAAAAAAAAAAAAAAAAAAAAATAAAAATCAAAAATAAAAAAAAAAATTGAAGAAGTAATGCGAAATGAGATCATAATGGGCATAGGCATCTATTGTTAGTTATTAAAACGTTCTATTTTTATGACAAATACAATTACACTATTATGTGAATATAAATGAGAGATTTTTTACCATATATAATTTTGCAAAGTCAGCGATTCAATGAACATCTTAAAGCATTTGTGAGATAAAACCATATTCACTCTTATGGTACAATGCATCAGGGGAGCTTAATATCTCTATTAGCCCCTATACTGTAAATTGAGAATAGTAAATACTAAAATCTCAATAAGGCTTGTTTTACTCTGGCTATTTTCATTCATTCTAAATTTGGAGACTATGTGAATGTCATCTATCCCAATGAGCTTGAAACAAAAGATACGACTGATTTCTCAAGTTCTGCTTCATATTTAGACTTATACTTCAATAATGACGCCTACGAAATGTTACATTGAAAACTCTATGACAAACACAATGACTAAATTTTCTATTGTCAACATGTTCATTTTACAAAATTTTGATTACAGACGTGATGGATGTAGCTGGCTAAACAGGAGGTGTTAACCCTTCCAAAGCACCCGGCCTCACTTCCCTAGTTGAAGTTTACGTGTCTCATCTGACTTGTTAGTTCAAAAGTCTTTACTTTGCTACCTGACTTGTTAGTTCAAAAGTCTTTACTTTGCTTCTGGATTTAATTCGGACAAGGATTAGTATGTTTGTGTTTTTTTATTTTTATCTTTATCAGCTACGGGTGTACAACACAACGGTTAGTTGAATAAGGAACAAGCATATCAGACTAAAGTGTTTTTTTTAATCACGTTTTACAATGTCGAGTTAAGTTGACTTTCATCGTTTGCTCCGACCGTTCTTCGTTAGTTTTGACTGAATGAAATTTACAAACACTTTTTTTGTTTTCACAATTAGTCATAAAGGCACAAAAGTAAATTTAATTTGAAGGGATAAATTATTTATCATTGAGTTTTATTACTTATTATTACGAATTTAATTAAGTTTTTTTTTTAATATATGATTTCGCCAAGGCCATACCTACTTGTAAGCATTAACCGAATAATTTTTCCAATCACCTTTTTATGACGTTCAATTCAACATCATTGGTAATTTTTTTATTCTGAAAGGTGTCATGTTAACCCGCGTTATTACTGCTCTTATAACCAAGTTGATCGTAAAAACTAACATATCATACGCTTTTTGCTCTTAAAATATGTAGCACTTAAGTAGTAATTGTTTGGTATTAGAACACAATTTTTGGCTGTTGTGTAATCCCAATGACAAATGACAAGGTTGAACATCCATAAGCGTCATCCACGTGCCGATGAAATGTTAACCAGTGGTTCCACATTGATTTCATGCAAATATCTAATACCCAATATGAGTTAATGAAAATCCGACTGGTTTAGTTTATCACTCATGTGATTTAATCAAAAGCTGAATACTGAAATGAATCTATCAAAAGCTGAATGGTTGGTTTGATTACTCATGAGTCTATCATAAGCTGAATGGCTGGCTTGATTATTCAAATAAGTTTATCAAAAGCTGAATGGCTGACTTGATTATTTATGAGTTAATCAAAAGCTGAATGACTGACTTGATTACTCATGAGTTAATAAAAATTCGATTGGTTGAGTTGATTACTCGTATGTTAATTGCTCAAATGAGTTTATTAAAAGCTGAATGACTGGCTTGATTACTCAAATGATTTACTAAAAAATCAAATAGCTGGCTTGGTCACTCACGTGTGTTATCCACCTGATTGGCTGGCTTGGTCAATCACGTGTGTTATCCACCTTCTGATTGGCTGCCTTGGTTACCACATGACGATCGGTACTGGAATATCAAATATGAAAAAATAAAGGCAGCCATTCGGAATTGGATTATAAAACACGAGTAACCAATCCATTTAGCCATTATCTATAAACATAAAATAGTCAAATCATCAGAATATACAGTTCAGACAAAACCTAATTCTTTTGTTTTCTATAAAAACGAATATGTATGTCTTCCCACACATAGATTAAAATGGCAATTTATACAAGCTGTTTCAGACAGAAAAACACCAAACGACGTCGGCGAAAAATACAAGTATATAGATCAGGTATTTAAATGGCATTCCACCTCCTACACGCAGACTAAACTTGTAACAAAGATACATTTTATATTCGATATTTGATGTTTGATATTTGATACCTTTTTGTAATTTATAGGAAATAAATAAAATACATTTTTAGTATTTTTAGAAAGTCTCAAAAGTAAAGTTCACTTTACAGGTTGAAGCTTCCAGTTTTATTATCTATGTTTATTATTAGTAAGGTCCCCTAAATGTTTTATAGCCGTCATCACAATATTTCTTGTAAGTATGTTGTCTCTGTATCCAGAATTACCCTGGATAAATTTGACGTTATGTAGTTATATGTTCCTTTCATTCTCAATAAATACATGGCGGAAGTAGCTCGCTTAACAAGAGGTGCTTACCCTTCAGAAACACCCGACCTCACTTTCATGTTGAACGTTCACGTTTTTGCTTATTACTCACTTGTATAAAGTGTTTGCTTTGCTTTTGAAATTTGGAGACGAGCCGATGTGTTTTGTGTCAAATAAATGTTTCAATGAATCAATAATTGGGACTTGGTTACCATAGGAACTCGAGGTAATAAGTCTTTCATTATGTTGATAAGAAAAATCGGAAATGGAAATCACAATAAAACAATTGGCAATAAAGATCTACATATATTAAAATCACGGGCTTTTTACACCGCTTTTTTGACTTAATATTCGCAACTATTGAATGAATATTATTTCTTGCTATATATTTTTAGAAGATAAATATTCATAGCCGCATGAGCTTATGTTGTTTATTGTGTTACTTTGTGGTTACGTGTTATTGATTGCTCTTGCAATCATCTGCAACTGGATCTTTTATAATTTGTATCAAAATAAAAATACCAATCAATGTCCAAATCACAATTCAAAAGCAAAGTAAAAGCTTTGAAACAGACACAAAAGTTAAACACGCGATCTTCCACCAGGGAAGTAAGGTCAGGTGCTCCGAAGTGGTTATCTGTTACAAACATTGGAACAGTGGAAATTATATATTTACCAGTTTTAATTTTGCAGCACTAGACGTCTGTTTTGAAATATAATTCCTCATCAGAGGTGATGTGGCCAAAATTGTAAAACCAAAAGTTTTTCCGAGTTGTCAATGCTATAATATTACATAAGTATTACAGTTTCATGCTTTGATCTTCTTGATATATGCGAATTTATTAAATTTTTTGATTGTATAGCTGAAGTATGTGCTTGGTTACGCTCTTTACTATCGTGTTAGTGAATTAAAAAATTTCTTATTTTCATTTTATATATACAGTTTGCATAAAACAACAAAACCCCAGCATGTCTTATTTAACCCTTTAAGTATGTGACATCTCTGCACTAAAGCAAACTACATTCTATATTTAAAATTAATGACATTTAACGTTCATTGGATATTCTATCGGAATTTGTTATATTAAACATTTCTGTCTGTGATAGCCATATATGTAGAAAACTTTAATATACTTGGTGAAATAACAATATAATTTACAGCGCAATAATTTATTTGTGTTGTGTTGAAACATCTGTTTAAAATAGACATCAGGACTAGAATCGCTAAAAGATTGTACAACAAACCAACGAAAAAAGAGAGATACAAATACATAAAAAATAAATTTAAAAATAAATAAAACAAAATCAAGAATAGATAAAATTAAAAAAAGATAATTAATTAAAATAAACATAATTAGGCCTATTTTTGAGACTATTGTAAATATATTTGTTATCAAGTGAGGATCAATCAATTGTGTTGCAACCTAACAGTTCCAAACCACTTGTCATCATTATATCTAGTTTCGTATTTAATCACCATCGCTATGTCTGTACTATGACATAAAGAAGACAGCAAGTTGTGAGTGATAAATGCGAATCTTAATAGAGCTAACACAACAAATAAATACTAATTAATAAAGGAAACAGGCAAACCAAACAAGGTAAGACTAAACTGTCACATCAGAAAAGAGAAACAATAAATACAAATAAACAGACAAACTCAACTAGAAAAGGCAAAAAAAAACCAGAAAAACGATAGACAAACAAACATTAAAAGAAAACAAGAAAGACAAAAAGCAACTGAAACAAATGAACAACAAACAAAGCAAACAAAACGAGAAAAAAAAAAAAAAAAAAGTAGAGCAGATAAACAAAACAAAACAAGACAAGAAAAACATATTGGACTATTGATTTTACAATTAGAGAAAGCTGTTACTATTGTACTGTGTTATTTTTATTTCTTTGCAATTTTTTAACTAAGAAAATATACAACAAAGATGTATTATATAATGGCCTCGTAAAAGTTTAAATTCCTCAAAACAAGACTATTATTTATCGTTTAGAGTATTGCCTTTGGTGGATTTGGTAAATAAAATTTGGTCCTTCTATCCTTCTCAAATCAACATCTTAAAAATAGTTTGATTTCCACAATGTTGGTCCTAGCATTACTAATGAGGAATTTCATTCCGAAACGGCCTAGTGTGTCAAAATTAAAACAGGGTTTGTAATTATTACACATCAAGGAATTGAATATAAATCAGGAAATAAACTTATCAACACGTTGATCCCAGGAAAGACCTAGTTTTTTGGTTTTATACTGTATATAATATTTACTGAAAAAGGATGCATTAACATATAGGAAATAGAATTGATGTATTGATTAAATTTTAAACTAAAAGGTAATATCATTATATCAAACACAGAAATACTAATACATGTCCAAATCACAATCCCAAACGAAAATAAAAACTCTTTGCAAACTGGCAAATTAAGTTAATCACGTGAATACCAGGGAAGTGAAGCTGGCTAAGCCAAATATTATCTTTTGCCCATAACTGTGTTATTGAAAACTTCACTAACAAAATAATATTCAATGAGTTTGTCTTTCTTTGTTAAATTTAAAGTTTTGTTTGTTTCTGGCATTTGCATATAAATGTTATTTATTGACTTGGCTCTTTTCAACTACGGTGTCAGTTCCAACATCCAACCATCTATTTTAGATCTGATAAAAACAGAAATCTGAATACGTAAATACACTTAATGATAATTTTTTAGTTCTTCCTAAGTCTCAGTTTATCTGACGTCTCTGCACTAGAAAAATCAATATACCACCGACTTTTATAAACATCACTAATAGCTGATAAATTAATGATATGTTAGACGTGTTTATCCATTAACAAAATGTATTTACATTTGAATTTGGCATCAGTCTGAAATTCTTGATGTTTTTACTGTTTTTATTCAGACTATAATTCATCATTTAATAATGATTCCCTTTTTCATAATTATACCGTATAACAAAATTCGCTGATCTTCCTTAATCAATCACAAACATCCCGCTCCATTTTCAAATGACAATTCCAAAACTGAGTCACTGGCATACCGATCCATGTCCAAATACCAATCACAAAAGTCAATGCCAATCATGCCATCCACGACCATATCAAAATCCCTAAAGTCAGCCATAAACACAAGTTCCATGTTCAAATCACAATTCTAAGAGTCAACGATAAAGACAACGATTCAAATTAAATTCCCCAAATTCAACCAGGCTCATATTCAATTTACAATTTGAAAAGTAAAGTAAAACTTTTGAAAGCTGGAAATTAAATAAAACACATTAACTTCCACCACGGAAGTGAGAAAAGGTTAGGACATATTGTCTAGCAACCTATGGCTACCACGAGTAAATAAAAATACGAATGAGAGGAATCTGAAATTATTGGGCGTCAAATATATATCCAAGAAGATGATTATGGATACATACTTTTCAATATTATTGTTATGAGGACCACTTTTAAACTATGCTTGCATTATCGTTGAGTCAATATTTTATTTAAAGACAATTTTGTCGCTATATAGCTGTTTAGCTAGCTAAACAAAAGTAATTTACCCTTCCGGAGCAGCCGCCCTCACTTCCCCACGTGTTTAACCTAATTTGTCAGTTTAATAGTTATTAATTTGCTTCTGGGTTGTGATTCGGACATGGATTTGTATGTTTGTTTATGATAACTATTTAATATGAAACATTATTAGTTTTTCAACAAACACGAAATAACAAACAGAACAATTAATATCTCTGACATCTAAGAAAATATTTTACTTTTACTGATAATTATACTTCATGCTTTGATTTGGTGGGCAAGACATAATATAAAATGATACGATTTACAAAAAATTAAATACTCAAGGAATGGTCATCAACTAATATACAACTGAATGTTCTCCTTTAAGAATAAACAAATTGAAATTTCGTGTTTAGGATACAATTCTTCATCAGCAAAGCTTGGAACAAAATTGTGAAATAAAAATTTTCAAGATGTTAGAAAAATATTAAACTGTTATTAAAACAGTAAAATTTGCTCTTATAGACTCGTGATATTAAATAATACAACAAAATGGTGTACATAACTTTTATTTTAAACGGAGAGGTCCTATTTCCAAGAAAAATGTTAACATCACCCATCTTGATCTAGATTATGAAAAATTGAGATTGTCAAAATCTTTCATAAAAATTCTTGAATGTTAACATAAGTGAAATTTGTAGATTCCTAAAATGTTACTTGAAAGGTAAACACCTCATATCTAGCTAGCTACACACGCCAATGTGCAATCACAAATGAGAAATCAGCATAGAATGATATGGAGCTTTTAAATTTTTGATACAGAATGCAATGGACCAAAATATATGATACCAAATATATATATATAATTTTTCGGAATAAAATTCATCGATTCATCGGTAATACCCAGATATTGTGGAAACCCAAATACATTATGATGTGAGAGAAAAAATAAAAGGACAAAAATTTATTTATCAAATCTATCAAAGGCAACACTTTAAACCAAAATTGTGGAAACCCAAATATTTTTAAAATATTGGAAATAGAAAAACAATTGGACCAATTTAAAAAATATAACTATATAAATAACAGTACAAGAAATCAATCAAAAAGAGAAAAAACTTCTAAAATTGAGCTTAGTGACAAAATTCCTCATTGTGATAACTTATTAGTAGAATATATATATTTTAATTGAATTATTGATAACATGTTTATTAAATATTCAAACATAGCGTAACAAAGTGTTCAGTTGGCCAATACTACACAACGGATAATAATTCAAAAAACGGTTCGATTTGATTTGTGAAAATACTTAAGGAAAGATTTAAATCTATCATTACGGATATATTTTGATGCACTTGTTTTTGCGATGAGGGACTTTTGTAATAGGCAATTTTTTATCAAATTCAATTGAGGGAATACACTTCATTGTATTAAATTACTTAAGAAATATTTCTGTAATATGCCTGTATTTTCCAGAGCGCACAAATGTCACACATCAGCCTACGCTGACGATAAAGTATATATAAAATCAATTCAAATATCTGACTGTTACTCAAGTTAGAATTTCAATCAGGAAGTAGTCTGTGTGAAATTACTGGCTGACTGAAATAATTATTTGAACACAAAAAATACCAATCAAGATGAATTCGTATCTAATTTAGGAACTTGTGTAAACGTGGCAAGCCATATGTCACATGGTAATTCAAAACAATGCAATATTTCTTTATTTATTGCGCATTGTGTTTTGGGTGGTTATAGAAGAATACTGCCAAGGTATTAAAAAGAAGTAGTTGCCCTAGGTACGTTTGCACTACTTGCTGCAACAAATTCATTAATCTTTGACGTTCAGACACATAAATGTCAATTAACCTTAACTTAACCTTAAAAATCCATATGGTAATAACACTGCTTCATTTGCTTTTCTACTATTAGCAAGTGTTTCCCTAATTTTGCTATTATTTAAAGTAAAATTTGTAACACACATGATAGTTTTATGATTTTTTTTCCATTTGCAGATGTATAAATATTTTTTATATTCCCATTAGGAACTATTATCTATTGGGTAACAATTACAAAACCCACAAATGTTGTTGTTTAAGGAATCTTTTCTCTATCGAACAATTGAAAAGACCCAGTTGTTTCTAATTTGTGTATTTTTTACAGAAATTTATCTATTTTGTTATTACAAAATCCCAAATGTTACGAGATTTTGACACTCGTTTACATTTTTAATACAATCACATTTTTTCACTTTATAAATATCAATGGGACATAACATTGCATTTTGAAACAAGCAAAAAACAAACTTACCAGTAATGTTCAAATCACCATCCAAAAATTAAAAAAAAAAGAACAAATTGAAACGAACAATACAAAATTCTTACAAAAATGTAATGATGGCACAGTGTATAAATTGTTTTTTTGTCTTATTAATTTTTCATGGAATAGACGATCTTACATTAATATTCTTATAATATTGGATTTATTTAACGATATTATTTTATCACTTTTTAAGAAAAAATTCCCCTACAGGTAAAAGGTTATAAGAAATGAGTGTAATGCAAAGTACCATGTTATAAAATAAGTAACTTTAATACAGTATGTGTTGAACTGATTTTCTAGCTTTCACTGTTCATACTTTTATTTTTGGATTAATATTTGAAAATGGTCTGATATGTTTGTTTTTATATAAATAAGTCACTTATTAAAACAGTTATTATGTGGTAGGTACTTGTACATTGGGAATAAATCAAAAGTGTGGCGCCAGAGCGTGCATTTACTTTTTAAAAAATAAATTTCAATAAAAACAAATACTCAAAAATTAATTAAAAAACAGTAAAAATGCTTTTAATGGCATATATGGCTACACTTAGGTAGACGAGCGTCTAAAATGTTCAATAATTAAACTGTTATTAAAACAGTAAAATTTGCTCTTATAGACTCGTGATATTAAATAATACAACAAAATGGTGTACATAACTTTTATTTTAAACGGAGAGATCCTATTTCAAAGAAAAATGTTAACATCACCCATCTTGATCTAGATTATGAAAAATTGAGATTGTCAAAATCTTTCATAAAAATTCTTGAATGTTAACATAAGTGAAATTTGTAGAAAACGTTACTTGAAAGGTAAACACCTCATATCTAGCTAGCTACACACGCCAATGTGCAATCACAAATGAGAAATCAGCATAGAATAATATGGAGCTTTTTAATTTTTGATACAGAAACATCATACTTACCACAATAAAATAAATAGCAAGAACATGATCTACCTTAGCTTTCTTACTGTGAAAAAATATACCATAAACAGTAGATGCAAGTATATTGCTGAATAGAAAATAAAAGTTGACAACAGAAAAATTAAATTCATCACGTTTGTCATATGCACAATGAAACGACTCAACAAACATTGTTTCAAAGTTTGCACCATTTGGTATACCGGTTGTTTTTGGAACAACATATTGTCAAACACAACAAATTATATTATAATGACTTTATTTCCAGTATATTCTCGTTTGCTTTCTGTATGGTGTTTGACAAAATAGCCTGTACAAGATATAAATATCTTGGTTTGTTGGTTTTTTGTCTTTGTAAAATTATGATTTGATATAGACATGTATTATTTTTTCAAATCAATTTTGAAATTTCGTTTTGGTTGATACGTCTGATAATACTAGTGTAATGATGTAGGTAAGAGTTTTGTATAGATTTCTAGAATTAAATAAATTGCAATAAACTTAAAAGCTAAATATATGCTGATTTGAATAAACGAGAGATGACAGTTATCTTATTGACTTTGACTTCAGACAGGATAATTTGTAAAAAGTAACATAGAGAATAAATTATAGGGAACATGAACATCTATACACTTACTCAGCCAACCAACCGCTTTGTTAACCAGGAAGTAATCCAAAGTAAGATGAATCTAAATCGATTGTGTCGGCCATGTAACTCCAGTTTTTTATATACTATTGTACATATAAACCCGGAAATACATAATATAGACTTGTATAACAGATCGCAGACTTTTTTGGTGTATAATGATGTATCAATAATATCATGATATCTGCCTCCTGATTGGACTCTTTGGTGCATGTAGAAAAATGTTAGAAAATGCTAGGGGATAAAAAATAATGTCGCACAACTCTAAACTCAAAAAATTAAGAATAAACTGAAAGAAATTTATCAAAAAAATATACTGGTGCATTCCAAATCACAATCCCAAAAGCAAAGTTAAAACTTTGAAATCTGGCAAATCAAACGAAACATCTGAAATCTGTATTGTGATATGTGAAAGATTTTTATAGGGAAATATCAAGATAAGGTTAAATGTCTCAAATAATATTTTGTTCCACATCTGCCAGGGAGGAAAAATAAATCAAATGTCCTTATTTTGAATATCACAAGCCAAGAATATCACTGATTGTAAAAACTTATAATGATGTTGTATTGTTTATTTTTAACATGGTAAATAACAGATAATGACTGCAATAGCACTCAACGAACCTCAACAAAACTTTCATTATTTTTATTTAGATTGGAGATAAATAAGATTAGACACTCTTAATCAATGCATTGGAACTAGTTTTTTCAAATGTTTAATTATGGCCCTAGTTTTACAATTATTTTTAACTTATAAGAGTGTCTTATACTTTAACGTAGCAATTTTTTATATTAGTTTATAAAACTTAAATAGACATTTCCGTAAAATCTAGAATACATAGGCAATAGGCTTGACACATAACAAAATAAAAACATAACAAAATTATTAAAATTTGAAGTTTGCTAGATTTAAGTTAAAGAATGATTGTGAAAGATATGAAAAACTGGTTTCAATGCATCGATTAAGATTTTCTGGTGTTATTTCTCTCCAATCTAAATAATTGTTTTATGAACAATTTCGGTGAGTAAGTTATTTACTTTTAGTATATATATATATTTTTAACATATATCGTATGAATAAATTCCTTTTATTTTTTTAAGTTTTATTTTAATTTGCATTATAAACTATTGAAATAATAATATACAATTATGGACTTTTAGGTTGTTTATTGTGTGATATTCATCGTAAAAATAAATATTGACCGAGGCGATAGCCACTGTGGCACTTTGGTTGACAATGTTTTCTCAAACCTGTGACCAGGCAATCTAGCTATTTTACCGGTGTTAGATTTCCCTGTCTCGCCCTGTCCCGCACTGGTTGTAACAGATCACACATAAAAATATCCCGCATTAATTAGATCTCTCTGACTTTTCAAATCTGATTCTATGAAAAAAATTAATGGCATTCCGGATGACAAACAACAAATTAATGATGCCATAATGTAAACGTAAACAGGCATCCCAGTTGAGACACAATCACTTGCGCACACTTAATTGATGACGTTTTAATCATTTTACGCGAGAACATCAACAAAAATCGATAACGTACATCGAGTTTGATATTCACCGGATTTTTCAGAAATTCGTGGTATATCATGTGAGATTCAATGGTTACGTGTTACAATTTAAGCCAATCACAAAGATGGAATTTATTAATTATATAATAATTTCCTTTAAATGGAGTCATCGACATCAATTCTAATAACTGCTTGATGGAAAGTAGTTTTGTTCAATATTTAAGTTATTCTGACTCTATACTTGAAACCTTAAAAAAAAGTCATTGGGGCATTAATAAAAAATACAAACAAATGTTTTGCACATTTTGAATAAGGAAAACAAATTTTAGTGTAAATGTACTTATTATTTTTTTCAATCAAATCTGACAGAAGGGAGGGTAATTTGATTAGCCCGATACACCAGATCTGTCTTCAAAACTTCTAATGAAATAAAGTAATTTGCAACTAAAACGCATATGATAGAAACAGCATAACATGACAAGGAAAAAACAACCAACAGATTTTACAAACTTATATTTAGACAAGAAATTATAGAAATTTCGAATTACAATAGAACAAATGGTTATTGGAGGATAAAAATGTTGGTATTACCTCAGTCTAAATTATTTTACTGAGATTCTTATATTGATTACACACGTGAGGAGTGTAGCACACTAAAGAGGAAGTGCTTACCGTTCAGAAGCACCCGGTCTCACTTCTCCGGTGAAAGTGCACGTGTTTTAATAAATGTACCAGTTTTCACTGTCAACGTGACTTCTTTGTTTTTGGATTGAAGTTAAAACATGAACTGGCATGTTTGTTTTTACTCCACTTATCGCACAACACCCACAATACATACGTTTAACATGAAATTATATCAATAACATGAATAAATAAAGACTTGTTTTACCAAGTAATGATCGACAACAACCTTTACAAGTATAAATTTGATTATAAACCATAATGATATACAGTACGGATCTGTGGACAGTTTAACGCTGAGCTAACAAAAAGTGGCCAAGATCGGTTTCCAAGTGACTGGATAGCATGTTGTTGAAAAGAGAGATATAGACAGCAGCTGGTGAGAAACTACTGAGATACTATTAACAGAAATGAGCTGCCGATTAAACATTAGTCCCTGAGCTCAGTGTTAAATTTTCGGCTGGTCTTTACTGTACTTATCTTCAAAGAAGCTGATGTTAATGAACATTGTTTAAATAAGATCCGTAATTATTACAAACATAAAACCTAAGTTTGCCCTCAGTTGGTTTAGGGATACACAAATAAGTAAGTAAGTTGGTTAGTTAGAAGATTTATTGATTGTCTTTTCAGACAGGATAATCTGAAATTTGCTGACGGCGGTATTATAACAACAGTGCAGATTACAGAGAACATTGACATTCGCGTACTTCCCAGACCAGAGGATTCAAACCTTAATGCGCTTTCTTGCAATGATATATTATAAGATGCTATATAATACGTATCATAGTTCCATGTTCTTTTTATTCTCAATTTTGATTACACACGTGGCGGATGTAGCTCTCTAAAAAGGAGGTTGTTATCCATCCGAAGCACCTGCTCTCATGCCTGGTTCCAGTTCATATGTTTAACCTAAATTGCCAGTTTCAAAGTTTTTAATTTTCTTTGGGATTGTGATTTTGACATGGATCAGTATGTCATTTTTATATTTACATTTTTTTTTTTTTTGAAGAACCAAAACGAATCGTGTTATCTCTTTCTTAAAATATAGACTTTTGCTAAATCAATTTTTACGTCATCAAATAAGCACAAAACAAAACTGCTACACCCGGAAATACTTCAGAATTGGCTATAAATCTTTTCACTGTTATCAAATAATTAACCCAATTTAAAAAGTCTATCAAGTGATCTATAAAGATTCCTCTGTTGAAAGCCAAATCTTATACATGTAGTACAAATATTTGAAGAAATATATCTGAAACAAATTTGTAAAATATAAACTTGTTTCATGGCTTGAAATGATGTTTATCGTCATGTAAATTCAATATCTGGAACACCCAAGGGACTGAACCTTTCGAACCCATTCGAGAAACCAGAAACATTTATTCCTTACAAAAATAAGAAAAATAGGAGAATTGTTTTATTTATTCATTATTTATTTTTTATTAAAAAAATATTAGACGTTTTAATTAAGTATCAGTAATTAGTCTTATTTTCTCAAGAATTCTTTGAATCTCTTCTTCTTCTTAGAAATGACATTTTACATGGAACAGCAAAGTCGCCAAATCTTCAGACTGTAGAATTTTTGGTCCATTCGAAAAACAAGGAACATTTTATTTTATTAAAACGAAAGCATAGGTCTTAAACATTAGACATTTAATTAAGTGTTGGTGATCAGTCTTTTTACGAGGATTTTGTGAAGTTCTATTTCTCAGTTAATTTCACGTGTCTAACCTAACTTGTCAGTTCCAAAGTTTTACTTTGCTTCTGGATTGTGATTCTGACATGGATAAGTATGTTTGTTTTTGATTATTTGGTATTTAACCCGGAAAAGACAAGGCACCAAACCTTCAGACTGTAGAATGTCCGGACAATCCTAAAAACAAGAATCTTTTTTTTTTTTTTTTTTATTAAACTAAAACATAAGGGCATTGTTTTATTATTTTTCAAACAAAATTATTAGACATTTTAATTTAGTGTTGGTGATTAGTCTTTTTATTAACTACAAGGATTTGTTTCGGGGTCTCTATTTCTAAGTAAATGACGTTTTACATAGAACAGCTACGGCGCCGAATCTTTAGAATGTAAATTATTAGACATTTTAATTTAGTGTTGGTAATTAGTCTTTTTATTTACTACAAGGATTTTTCCGAGTCTATTTCTCAGTAAATGACATTTTTTAGAAACAGCCAATGACCCGAATCGTCAGACTGTAGAAATTCGGAACCATCAAAAATAACTATTCTTCTTGAAGCTAAAAAATAGATGCATTGTTTTATTTTTTAAAATTACTAGACATTGTAATTAAGTATCGGTAATCTGTCTTTTTTGTAAAGGATTTTACGAAGCTCTTATTCTTAGTTAATTACAATTTTGGTGACCCCAATCAAGTTGTTCTAAAGAAAAGATAGTTTACTCATTTTTTAATTGATTTTAACTCTGGTGAGGGCATTATCCTTGGTACAAAAGTATTTTGTGGTTGAGAACTTCAATCAAAGTGTCTGAAAAATTGTTAAAAAACAATATTTCAAAATTAATTAAGAAATTAAATGATCTGTTTTTTAGGCAATTGCGTTTTTCGTGGTCTCACAGAGTAGACAAGCGTCTTAATTTGTTACATAAATCATGTTTCGTTAAACCAATGACATTTTACCCTTGACTTATGTATTTCAACCATACAATTCCATTCAAAATATAAACCTAAGTACTCTTTGTAATTTAAATCTGATGCTGAAAACGCAGAAAACTTTAAAAAAAATAAAAATATATAATCAAAAACGAACATACCAGTCCAAGTCCTAATCACAATCACACAGCAATATAAAATCAAACATGCTAATCCAGGTTAAAATTACAATCCCGCAGCAATGTAAAAACAAACATACCACTCCATGTTTAAATCGCAGTTCAACGGCAATGTAAAAACAAACATATCAATCCATGTTCAAATCACATTCCCACAGAAATATAAAAACAAACATACCAATCCATGTTAAAATCACAATCCCAAAGAAATGTAAAAACAAACATATCAATCTATGTCCAAATCACAATTTAACGGCAATGCAAAACACATATACCAATCCATGTTCAAATTACAATTCCAAAGCAAAGTACAACATAAATAAAACTGGCGAATTAAATATGATTTTAACTGATGCAAATAGAGTAAAAGAAACCATCGTACTTTACTTTTTAATGATGTTTTTCCCAGAGTTTACTTTAATACTAGTAAGACTTTATTTACGTTTATCATCTTTATTATCATCTAAAGTAGTCCTCTAACACTCATACAAAGCATGTAATGAAAATACATAAGTGCATATCATCTAGATTATTGTTTCTTGTCGGCCGTTCTATTAACAATTTATTATTTTTGGAGACGAATCAATAAAACCGGGGTCATCAAAACGTTTATGGTTGTCATCACAGTATTGTTAAAAAGTTAGATGTCTCTTTGTCCAGGATTGCCATGGATATATTTGACGTCTATAATTCCATGTTCCTTTCACTCTCAATTTTAATTACACACGTGGCGGGTGTAGCTAGCTTAACACAAGGTGCTTACCCTTTCGGAATACCGGCCTCACTTCTCTGGTGAAAGTTCACATGTTTAACCTAACTTGTCAAAGTTTTTACTTTGCTTTAGGATTGCAGTTTTGACATAGATTAGTATGTTTGTTTTTATTCGAACCATTGCTCTATAATTTAAAGGAAGTGTTTTTGTTAAACCGTATCTCAAATGATTAAAGTAAAAAACATTTAATAGTTTTGTTCTCCAAACACGGATAATTTCAAAATTTATTATTTTGCTCTTCAAACATGGAGGTAAAAATGTTTATAGTTTTAATGACGTAACATGATTTAATAGTTTGCACCTTTCCCGACAGGACAAAAGTATTAATCTGTTTCCCATAGTTATATTATCTCGTTATTAGCTCACTTAAATCAATCAAAAAAGTTTTAATCTGACGGAGACAGGTACTACGAGTTCCTGTTAATTGACTTGCAAGTGATCAGTTATAACGAGGGAGGTGTCAGGAAAACAATGTAGCATGTTGTATATCTGATTTATCAAGATTGACATCTCAGTCAAAAATAGTTTACATATATCGGGACATCACCAGCTAAAGATGAACTGACCTTTGCAGTGTGCGCAGGGCAATGTGCAGTAATGTTTTATTTAGCGTCCTTCTGCTACCGTGATACATGCATCGGTTTTATGGTATCTTTCAAAGTACCCAGTTACTCTATTATTTTCATTTCGAAATACAGTGCTAGTCTAAAGTTACTACTTTTCCTAGCCTTAGTCACACTTGATCAGTATTCGAACCAACCCCAATCTCCAACATATAGAGCGAGCACGCTACCATTGTGGTCCTAGTCTATAGTGAAATTTCAGCTGAAAAATATGTATGTACCTTGGAATGACCAAAGACCAAAGCATCAAAGAGCATGCCAGCATGAGAAACTAGATGAAATGAGAAAACAAGACTTCTTTAGATCACTGACCCGTTTATATAGCCACTAGATATAGTGGGAAAAGACGACAATGGTAGGGTTCAAGTACCTCAGTTATTTGTTTCTGTTTTTTAAATATAAAATAATGCAACCATGAACAGCACATGAGAGGTCATACAATGTCTCCTTCATCTAACACCAATGTCATACAATGTCTCCTTCATCTAACACCAAGGTCATACAATGTCTCCTTCATCTAACACCAATGTCATACAATGCCTCCTTCATCTAACACCAAGGTCATACCATGTCTCCTTCATCTACCACCAAGGTCATACAATGTCTCCTTCATCTAACACCAAGGTCATACAATGTCTCCTTCATCTAACACCAAGGTCATACAATGTCTCCTTCATCTAACACCAAGGTCATACAATGTCTCCTTCATCTAACACCAAGGTCATACAATGCCTCCTTCATCTAACACCAAGGTCATGCAATGCCTCCTTCATCTACCACCAAGGTCATACAATGTCTCCTTCATCTACCACCAAGGTCATACAATGCCTCCTTCATCTAACACCAAGGTCATACAATGTCTCCTTCATCTAACACCAAGGTCATACAATGTCTCCTTCATCTAACACCAAGGTCATACAATGTCTCCTTTATCTAACACCAAGGTCATACAATGTCTCCTTCATCTAACACCAAGGTCATACAATGTCTCCTTTATCTAACACCAAGGTCATACAATGCCTCCTTCATCTACCACCAAGGTCATACAATGCCTCCTTCATCTACCACCAAGGTCATACAATGCCTCCTTCATCTACCACCAAGGTCATACAATGCCTCCTTCATCTACCACCAAGGTCATACAATGCCTCCTTCATCTACCACCAAGGTCATACAATGTCTCCTTCATCTACCACCAAGGTCATACAATGCCTCCTTCATCTACCACCAAGGTCATACAATGCCTCCTTCATCTACCACCAAGGTCATACAATGCCTCCTTCATCTAACACCAAGGTCATACAATGCCTCCTTCATCTACCACCAAGGTCATACAATGCCTCCTTCATCTACCACCAAGGTCATACAATGCCTCCTTCATCTAACACCAAGGTCATACAATGCCTCCTTCATCTAACACCAAGGTCATACAATATCTCCTTCATCTAACACCAAGGTCATACAATGCCTCTTTCATCTAACACCAAGGTCATACAATGCCTCCTTCATCTAACACCAAGGTCATACAATGTCTCCTTTATCTAACACCAAGGTCATACAATGTCTCTTTCATCTAACACCAACGTCATACAATGTCTCCTTCATCTAACACCAAGGTCATACAATGTCTCCTTCATCTAACACCAAGGTCATACAATGTCTCCTTCATCTAACACCAAGGTCATACAATGTCTCCTTCATCTAACACCAAATAGTAACATCCAAATAAACCATGTGTCATCTACATATTTTATTTTAATTTTATTTTAAAAACATATTTTAGTATCATCAACATAATTCAATTTAAGTATGTCATCGAGAACGTTCTTTTTACCCAGTTGTTATGGAGCAACGCATGCTTACCTTTATTGAACTTTATTACAAGTAAACATCAAAATTATTTCGGTCATTTTATAAAAGTACATGCTATTTTAAAATATTAACTGGTCCCAGTCAAGGACAATCCACTGACCAAGTTTTCTGCAAGATAACAATTGTATTGTGGTTTTAAATTTTCAAATCTCGGAGTTTTATTCTATGTGAGTTAATCTGATCCAATACCTTAGGGTTTACATAATTTATATCCTAAACAAATATAATATTCGAATTCATTACCGCAGGAATTAGTTTAACCGTTTATGATCACGTGTAATCCTTGTTGACAATAATGGGTACAATCCTTGTTTACATGCAAGATGTCGTTCATTGTATTTGTAGGATAACATTTCCTTTACATAATCAAAAACAATATACCAGGACCCAGTTGTTCTAAGCTTGATTAGTTTAATCAATGATTAAACACAAATTAAAAACATCAAATCATCATCAAATTGGTTTTTTAACAATGTGCTTGATGAAATTCTATTCATTTTTTAAATTTCAAGTTTAATTTTACAACATAATTGAAATTATGCAACATTAATTAATTGATCATATTAATCAAGTTTTGAACAACTGACCCCTGTCTATATAAAAAAATTAAAAACTGGGGAAATTAAGTTAAACAGGTTTGCAACAGGTGTAGCTATTTTCTAGCTTGTTACACCTGTCACGTAACAAATTACACTTATGCATGTGTGAATGGTTCAAAATAGGTCCACGTAACAAAGCCAGAATCCTATAAAAATAACAACTTGAGATGTTTATTGTGTTCGTCACTATGAAGTCTTCAATGTGCACATTAACATCTTATTGCCCTGGAAAAGAAAAAGGGTATCAATGTTATTAATAAGCTTTCCGTAACAATTTTGGTACCAGAAATAGGTTTAAAACCGTTTATAGGCGTAACGCTCTATTTACAATTAACGAGTATAGACTAAGTAAAATTAAAATTGTCTGAAAAAGATACGATTTGTTCTCTGTCTATGGTTCCTTCCAGAATGATTTGCATATTATATATATACGTCAGTAAAACAAACATTTGTGTTCATTTTCAAATTTTGTCTGGGCTTGCCACAGGTATGGTTAAACCACACCAACGAATACAGTTTAACAATTGTCTAAAGTCTGGAGTTTGGTTTGATAATCAATGGCTTCAATGTGTGTGTGTGTGTGTCCTGTCAAATCGTCACTGGCTATGAATTTCTGACAAATCATTTCAAAAAGCAAATTTGTGGAAAAAATATTTTAAGAAGGACTATATTTCACAACTTTTTGAAATCCTACTAAAATTTGTTGAAACCTAGTGATGATGATGACTTTTATTATTATTATTATTATTATTATTATTATTATTATTATTATTATTATTGTATTCGTTATTTCTTTCCATTACAATCATGATATAATAAACTTGGGCATACGTCACACTTGAAGAAAAGAATACAACTGATTTTGTAAATTAATGTTGAAACGAAAAACAGTCCTTCCTCGTATATTTGTGAAAACACATCATTATAATGCCGAAAAAAATGAACTTCCGTGACGAAAACACACGGTTTGACATTTCAAAATGCTATGTAACACCTTATTGAAATTAAAATTTTTATGGGTGTAACCAGATCATTTTCAAATTATTTGAACACATACATGTATTTTAATTCGCTAAATCATTACAGCAATGTGTATAACACAATTTACGTCTCAAGTGAAGGCCGAATAGATTACATGTGCGCACTTGTTTTTGTTCTATTTAATTTGAGATGCATATGAATGAAGCATCGAAGTAAAATTTAACCTTGAATTTGTTGTTATTTTCATCATACTACATGCGTACTATGGTATGCCAGTGATGTAGGCGTTTGTTTACGTGTTTTTCGTTCCTTACTCCGATGTAAACAAACAACTTTACCCACGAATAAAACCATCGATCATTTTTTTAAAAATTAAATTAAATTGTTTTAAGTTTAATCATAATAAATGGAGTTGAAAAATGAGTGGATCCAAGGATCTGCATTTCTCGTCCCACTTGTAGTAATCTGAGGCAGGGCACTAAGAATGTTCAGAATACACAATTAAGGGCATGAAATTCTAACGGCTTTCTTCAGAAAAAGTAGCATTTACGGCATAATTGGCAAAATTTCATACCATTGTCAGGCGTCTTGCCTCACATGCGACATAATATGCACCTTTATATAATGTTGTTAAAGAATGGTCCTAAATTAAGTTTCAGCATAATAAAGTGCAGCATAATGTAGTTCAGCTGGCCAGAATGATACTTCTCCCAGTTTCACAATTAGTTTTATTTTAGATATTCCTTAATTTTTGTAGCAAATTTTAAACAAACAAACACTTTCTGCGTAACTTGATAAAAATGTACGCTTTATTTGACCTTTAAAATGACATGTCCGAATCACAATTCAGAAGCAAAGTAAAATGTTTGGAACTGACAAGTTAGGTTAGACACGTGAATTTCCACCAGGGAAGTGAGGCCGGGTGCTCCGGAAGGATGAGCACCTCCTGTTTAGCTAGCTTCACCCGCCACGCGAGTAATCAAAATTGTGTAAAAGGAACATAGAACTATCGGACGTCAAATATATCCAGGGCAATCCTGGACACAGAGACATCAAACTTATCAACAATACTGTGATGACGGCCATAAAACTTTTTGAGGGTCTTGATAAGCCTATATTTGCAATATCCCTGTGTCAAAAATTTATTTGCAAGCAGCCTACTTCGTTGTACAAAGTCACTGCAGTGGAAACAAGCTCTACCATAACGTATTAATTGGGAAACAAATACACCATAAGCAGGAGAAACCGGTATATTACTGCATAGGAAAGAATAATTGACTGTAGAAAAAAAAATTGAAGTCATCACGTTTGTCATCAAGTTTCAAATGTAGCCTTTCAACGGCGTCATAATTGAGGTATAAGTCTAAATATGAAGCAGAACTTGAGGAATCAGTCGTATCTTTTATTTCAAACTCACTAAGATAGATGTCATTCACATAGTCAAAATATGAATCTAATATACTTTTGGATTCGGTTCTTATTTTGCATAAATGTAACGACAATGATGATGGCCGGTTTGATCAGTGTATATCGTTAGCAATAAGTGCTTTGTTGATAAAAATGATTTTCATAAAAAATTTATATTGATGAATTTTTAATGTATTTAATTTTTTATTAAAAATAAAGTACAGACAATGAATAGTATGATAAAAGTTGTCCACGTAACTTCAATTTATTCTTATTGACCTAGTTTGACAATAATTTTTACAGATGGGTCGGACAAAAAGTAATTGTGTTTTATTTTCTGTCAAATACAGATGTTGCCGTGTGTTATTTTTAAAAATATATTATAAAACGAAGCACATGACCCGAATAAAGTACACAAACACGTGAACATTGGTATAAAAAATGAAATAGAAAATATTTCAAAATCCATTTTTTTTTCTCAGACCATCATGAAAACTTTAGATCTTCTGTGAATTCTGTTATTTCATTAAAAATGAAATAAAAAATAAAAATAAAAAACATCACTAATTTTCTTCCAGCTGTATTTTTTTAAAAATTAAAATACAAAGAAAAAAAAAATAAATCCAGCCGATATTATTGGTACAAAAAAGAAAATTTCCAACTAAAAATTCTTATCTGTACCAATAATATTGTTTTATTGTTTTTTATGTCAGCGTATGGGTAAATGGTGAGACAAATATTTTAAATCACTACGTATGAAAGTAAACCTATTTAAGTTCAAGTTTGGTGGTATTGACATCTTGCATAACAGATTATCAGAAGACTGTACATCTGGGTACAAATAAACAGATAACATAACCTTGTTATTGGTACATCCTTATGATTGGCATCTTCTGGTGAAAACAAAATATCTGTTAAAGCATTGGTGATGTTTTTAAAACGATATAATGTGCTTTTCTGAACTTTTTATAACAAAAAATTGGGAATTGCACTTAAATGTAGAAATCGAACGCACTGAGTTACAATACAGACTTGTCTAAAGTTTAATACTGAGCGAACGAAAATGTTTTATCTGCCTTGGCCGAGCTGTAGAAATCTAGTGACCAAAAAGCTACAGGAATAAAGATAACAGCTGTCGAAACACTAACGAGATATAAATATATAGCTAACGAGGGCTCCGAGTGAGCTTCCAATTTGGCACTAATTCGTTAGCTTGGTGTTAACTTTCGACAGGTCCGTATTGTAGAGCGCACCCAGATAGTTAATGTAATGCGCTTGTTGATCTTTATAAAGACATTTTGGAAGTATTACATCACAAGACACTTTACTGCATTGCTGTTTGTCTGTAATATAATCGATAAATATTTCCAGTAAGAAAATTGATTATATTATGTGTGTCTGCAGAAACCTGAGGTGAATGAACTACTTGTTGTTTATAGATTTTTTCAAATTAAAAATGTACGACTTTGTGCGGAAGGCTACATTAAAAAGGTCGTTGACAGCCATTCTGCAGAATGTTTAATCTTTTTTAGGCCTGTGTTTGATGCAAGTTTCCAAAACTGTATCTCCTAGGCAACAATAATGTCATAAAATACTAATTTTATTCACAGACTAGTAATAAAGAGGCTAACTTGACATGGCATGTAAAGGAATAAAATGGCTCGTGATTCATTATTGGTGAAATATTACATAACATGGTGTGTTGGGTTTTTGCTCTTTCCTTTAACTTTAAATATTGGTTTAGAAATTGTAGAATAAGGGTTGTAAAATAAAAAGGATTATTGGGGCCCATCAAACAGTTCTGCAACCACACCACCATGCGTCATGGTGGGACCATCCAATATTCATATAACCACGCCACCACTAACCATGATTGGGCCATCCCATTGTACTAAACCAAACCAAAACATACCATACCGTCCTGAAATTCAGAGCCCGTCAGTCGAAGCAGTAGGGGTCGCCACATTTTAATTGGTAAGCAACAAGTGGAGTACACCAGATATTTAATGGGCAACCAACAGATAAAATAAGTGGCACCCGACAGATAAAATAAGTGGCACCTGACAGATAATGCCCAATAATTGAAGTGGTGACCGACATAAAAATGTGTTGCTACTGCAAAATTAGTTGCGGTCATCAGATAATTTAGGTGTCGACCAACAGAAACGGTGACCAGATTTTAAATAGACACTGGAGTGAATGTCCAGTGGTGTGGTTATGATACTAAAATTGAGCTTCCATCAGGAAAATGCGGTGCTCCAGAAGGGTAAACATCTCCTATTTAGCTTGCTACGTCCGCTGCCTGTGAACGAAACCGAAAATGAAAGGCGGGTTTACCATCTCTGGTTTGAATGAAAAAGTATCCAGTTTAGAAATTGTTTTTTGCCTATTGTGCTTATATATACGATAATGTGCTTTTCGGAATCTTTATAGTGCAATGACATATGGGAAATGAACTAAAATGTAGTACATACCAATTATACCAACTCCCAGACTATATCACGCCAAAATATAAGACAATGTAGCTTGTCTGAATACGGACTAATCGATAATAAAATTGATTATTTTGTCTGCAAACGAAAGTACAGTACATGCCTGTCCAAAGTTTAACACCAAGCGAACAAAATCAGCGTTGAATCAACTACTCATCTTAACCCCTGGTTACCTATATATCAGCTGTTTTCTATCTCTTGAGAGCTTTCCAGTCGCTAGTTATCATGATATATTGTCCACTCTACAATCTAGCTTGGACACCTTTTCGTTACCTCAGTGTTAAACTTTCGGCAGGTCTGTATCTCAGCACGTGGTAACTGTTTTCTATCTCTTGACAGCTGCTGTCCAGTTACTAGTAATCATGATATATTGTCCAATCCGCAATCTAACTACGACACCTTCTCGTTAGCTCAGTGTTAAACTTTGATCAGGTCTGTATTTCAGCCCCTGGTTACCTATATATATATGTATATCGGATGTTTTCTATATCTTGACATATTGTCCAGTCACTAGTAATCATGATATATTGTCCACTCCAAAATCTAGGTTCGACACCTTCTCGTTAGCTCAGTGTTAAACTTTGGGCAGGTCTGTATCTCAGCCCCTGGTTAGCTATATATCAGCTGTTTTCTATATCTTGAGAGCTGTCCAGTCACTAGTAATCATGATATGTTGTCCACTCCGTAATCTAGCTTCGACACCTTTTCGTTAGCTCAGTGTTAAACTTTGGGCAGGTCTGTACTGTATCTATAGATATCTTTTTCAGAAATTAAACCATTATGATTTTATTTTTGTTTCAAGACACATCAATACGGTCGTTAACTGATTTTACTAAGTACCGAGGGTTTTTAATACCAGTTCTTAACCAATAATAACGTTTTAGTATCCCCAAGAGAATGTATATACTCAATGTGACATAGGGGATACTGGATCTTGATAATCATTGCAGACATATTACATAACAGTGTGTAAAAATCTGTCTTTTTATTTCTATAAATCCTGAGTTTTTGTCCGTTTTATTTCAATTATGATTTGTTCTGATACAGATGGTATAATGTTAATAAATCTGTTGTCCTCTTCAATTTTTATACCCCCTAAGTAAGTTTGAGGGGAGGATACATAGGAACCACCATGCCTGTCTCTCTGTCCGTGTAAAATTATGTTAGCTTCATAACTTTTACATCTGTGCATAAATTTTGATCAAAATTCGCAAAAAATATACCACCATGCGACTATGGATCGAATACCACTTTTATGTATGTTCGTCAAAGGTCAATGCCACAAGGTCAATTGACGTATCGCCGGCCACGCCCACAATGTTCCGTCAAATGGCCGGATGCTTGATTTACACGCAAAAAAGAATGAAAACTCGGCTTGAATAGCGCCATTTGATGACGTCACTGACACTAGTACGTCATTAGTTGCCATGACGCTGCTTTGGTACCGTAGTGGCGGCCAGTGTCGGAACATTGTGGGCGTGGTCGGTGATACGTCAATTCTGAGGTCAGAGCGGAGGCTAAGAAGAGCCAATGGAGTTAGCCAGTGTACCACGTGATAAATCCCTTAACGTTTGCACGGAATGTTTTTTGAAAATGTTTACGTCGAACAGTCCAGTAACGCCATTTTACGAGATAACGTGAAATTAAGCAATTTCATCCCCAATGGAAATAGTTTTCCGCAGAAACTTTATGAGGTATCAGTGGTATACTTGCGAACCCCATTCTAGTATTTGTCGGAACTTATTTTTTTGGACGTGTTTAATTTATGCAAACATCAACAAAGTATGGAGTACACCTGGGGCCGGTTGCACAAAAGATGATTAAATTTAACGAGTCGTTAAATTTAATCATCTTTTGTGCAACCGGCCCCTGTACTTTATTCAATTTAAGTAGTTTATTAAAGTTTTAACTTTAATAATGAGCATTGTCATGCACTGGATACTTGTAATACAACAATGTACTCAACAAAATTCTAAACCTTAGTTCAAAAGAATCAGGATATGAATTTTGCATTTTATGTGACATTTTCCCTTCTCTCTCCAAATTAAACAATAAAGAACTTTTGAAAGATCCCTGTTAATTGAATTGACGTATCGCCGGCCACGCCACAATGTTCCGTCAAATCGGGCCGGATGCTTGATTTACACGCAAAAAAAAAAAAAAAAAAAAAAAACCAGAAAAAAAGAAGAAGAAAATTTGGCCTGAATAGCGCCATTTAATGACGTCACTGACACTAGAACGTTATTAGTTGCTGTGACGCTGCTTTGGTACTGTAATGGCGGCCAGTGACGGAACATTGTGTGCGTGGCCGGCGATACGTCAATTGTAGTTATCGACGAGTTAAGGGCTACAAATAATAGATGATGTTCTGGATATCACCGATTCCTTTGACTGTCTATATTTACTTGGTACCTAATTAAACTTTGTATGAAATGGAATAATAAATAAATGAATTTATTTTAAGGAAAGGGCATGTACAGTACAGGTCCCAGTTTCACAATTTTTGTAATCTATTTTTGGAACTACTGGTGTATATTTATGTCAAAACTAAATGCAAATGTTTTATTCTAAAAGTGATCTTAAAAAGAACACCTTAAATTCCTCAATATCTTGAAAATTAACAAAATTATAAAGATGTGCAATTTTGCAAGATTTAAGTTAAGGAAAATCTTAGCTAAGGAATAATTGTGAAAGCGGGGCCAGGTATGTTAATAGTTGAACACAAAGCTAACGAATGTATCAACTTAACTCGCCTCTTCATTACCTATATCATCTTTTCGACTGTAGCTATCTTGATATCGACAACTTTTCTACTGCAGCATCCATATCTCGATACCCAGCAGTCAAATGCTTCGATTCCTATTCGGTAGCTCAGTGTTAAAAACTCTCGACAGGTCTATGCTATATGTGAAAATCCGAACGACTGACATAAGCCAACGCTTGAGCAACAATTGTGACGCGTAAAGCGAAAATATTATTTTTTGTGACTTTTTATGACGTCATAAAATTGCAGAATGTAAACACCTGTTGGCATAGTAATGTACTATACATATTTGGAGTTCAGTGTTGCCCTCTGCGCAAATATCGAAAATCCACAATTGCCTGTGATGTATAATACAGAGCTTTAGTGCCACATCGACAACTCACCTACTAATTAGGAATTAAATTCTAAAAAAAGGCACGCAGTGCTGCAAAATTAAAACAGATTAAATGATAGCTATCTTTAATCAAATACAAACCTATCTATCCATATCAAAACTGAAATAAAAAAAAAAAAAAAAAAAAAAACTGTGAAGCTGGCAGATTAGATAAAATTTGTGGATTGCAACCAAGAGAGTGAGGCCGGGTGCTACTAAAAGGTAAGCAGATACTTTTTATCTCTCTACTAGCTATATAGCTATCAAAAACACACATATTATTCCATGTCCGAATCACAATCCAGAAGCAAAGTAAACACTTTGGAACTGACAAGTTAGGTTAGACACGTGAACTTCCACCAAGGAAGTGGGGCCGGGTGCTCTGGAAGGGTAAGCACCTCCTGTTTAGCTAGCTACACCCGCCACGTGTGTAATCAAAATTGTGTAAAAGGAACATGGAACTATGGCACGTCAAATATATCAAGGACAATACTAGACGTCAAACTTATCAACAACACTGTGATGACGGCCATAAAACTTTTTGAGGGCCTGGATAAGCCTAGGCTTGCAATATTCCTGAGTAAACAGTTTATTTACAAGCAGCCTACTTCGTTGTACAAAGTCCCTGTAGTGGGAACATGCTATTCCATAGCGTATTAATTGGGAAACAAATACACCATAAGCAGGAGAAAGCAGGTATATTGCTGCATAGAAAAGAAAAGTTGACAATAGAAAAATTGAAGTCATCACGTTTGTCATAAAGTTTCAAATGTAGCCTGTCAATGGCGTCATATTCGGGTATAAGTCTAAATATGAAGCAGAACTTGAGGAATCAGTCGTGTCTTTTATTTCAAGCTCACTAGGATAGATGACATTTACATAGTCTCCAAATTTAGGATTGTTTAGAGACAGGACGTCATCTTTATATCTGTATGTTGAATTGAATGATTTGGCGATAATCTTCTCTCCAGATTTAACAAGATTCTGCATAAATTCTGTTTCATAAGAATAAAGAAAGAAATCAGCAAGCAATGGTGCACAGTTTGTACCCATTGGTATATCCATGTCCATATATCGGTCATTCGACAGCATAGGTTCGACATCGACTACTTTTCACAAGCTAAGTGTTTAAGTTCGACATGTCTAACGTAAAACCTAATGTTAAGTGCCATTTGTTGATCTTCTAAAATTAAATTTGCTGGAATCATTTTCACTCTATGTGTTTAATTTATGAAAACATCAACGTATTTAAGTATACCTGTACTTTATTTAATTTAAATCTTAAAAATGAATATTGCCATGCAATGGATAACTTCTATGTAACAATGTACTAGACAACAATTCTAGACCTTATCCAAAAGAAACAGAATACGGATTATGCAACTTTAATGACAATTTTTCTTTTTCATCCACATTTAACAATAAAAATATTTGTAAATGTCAATGACAAACGAACAGGTAGCTATTAAGAGAAACAAAATCAATAATATTCAGGATATCGCCAATCCTGTCGACTTTCTACATTTATTTTTTTCCTAATTAGTCATTAAGTCGGATAAACAAATAAAAATAAATGAATTTACTTCTATGCCATCTATATAGAACAAGTGTACCAAGATAAGGCATTAACGATATCTGACGCATTATGTATGTGTTTTTGTGACGTTCTTAGGAAATGCCGTCATTAAATTCATGTTGCTACAGTAATATACGAAATTTATTTTGTAGTTCAATGTTGCGCCTTGCACAATTATCTAAATCCACATCGTTTAATATACAGCGCAGACCTTTAATGCCTAATCGACAACTCATCTACTGATGAGGAATTATTTCCAAAACGGCGTCAAGTATTGCAAAAATAAAACAGTTTAAGTAATAAATGCCTATATATTATAAAAATAAAAAACAAACATACCAATCCATGTCCAAGCCAAACCCCAAAGCAAAGTAAAAATTTGAAACTTTTCGTAAGCTCATGTCTGGACTCTAAATTTTAATGATCAGGGATATGTTGATATTCTAAAATTTAATTTTTTTGGAAACTTTGGATGCGACTAATTTATGCAGTCATCAACAAAGTCTTGTACTTGAGTACATCTGTACTACACAATTCAAAAGCTTTATGATATGAATTTTGCGTCTTCACTAGTAATTTTTCTCTTTCTTTCTCCATTAAACAATAAAACTTTTGGTACAATTAGGTACAAATGTTTATATCGACGCCTTAAAGACTAAAAATAATGGATGATGATGTTCGGGGAATCGCAAACCCCGTTGATTGTTATATTTACATGGTATCTAATAAGGCATTGCGTGAAATGAAATAAATAGATAGATAAATGAAATTCTCCTGAAATGACAATTATATAGAATGATTAATACACTGCATGATCGACATCTGTCACGGAAACAATCCGTTTGCGACGTTTTGAAAAAAAATTACGTCAGAAAATTAAACTGATGACACTTTCTTTATAAATAGAAACGTCCTTGTAATAATATGTAACGGCGTGAAACATGTAAAGAAAATAACGCTAGTAAATTGTGGATGAAAATCAACAATCTAACTGATTTAAAATCAATTCTGAATATCAGTAAAAATAAAATATGATCTGAAGATGACATAACGTCCAATCCGTCAAAATGGTATGCCAATCTTTGATACACGTGATTTTTCAGCACGATTCTGCATAAGTGTAATATTAATATTTTATACATTACGTTTGATTTTTGCCTGATTTGTCATAGAAGCTATTATACAACTCCTAATATTAGAAAACACTTAAGGTTTTAAAACCCGGGTTAAAATCAATAAAAGACTGACATTATCTCAGAAATTAGATATTTTGTAAAAATTAAAAATTTCTTCAATAAGGCGATTATACACATTTATGTTCTCGAAATAGTAACAATTACAATTCTTAATTACGATAAAAAATTAATAGTATACATTTTGTAATTTTTTTTTTCTAAAACGGCGATTATAAAAATGTTCTCGAAATAGCACCTATCAGTAAATTTTAATACCTAATAAATAAACATTGATTTTAATTGTTAATTAATCAGAGTAATGTTGATAACGTCAATTACGCACGTAGTCTTAAAAAACGAACCAATTAATAGACAGAAAATAAAACATACAACCTTGAAATATTTGTATGGATATGGATCAGGTTTGTTTACCATCAAAATGTAACACAGACTGCAGGTATGTTTACATATTTTCCACTTCATTGTCGTCAACAACAAATTGGAATAAATGCGTAATAAACAAGAGCTTTGTGGAAAACGTGTTTGATATTTAGAAACCAAGAATGAATGACCTTCCATTGACCTTAACTTTTGAATTTGGATTCTAAATTCACGCATCTTCAATAAAATTCAAAAGTATCATAATTTAAAACATCTTAAAACACAGATTACATGACTAAAGGTCAAGATCAATCAATTCATTATATTTTATGAGTAACTTTTAGTTTTAAGGAAATTAATTTAAAAAAAAAAAAAACTTCACCTAAATTCAAGATAGATAACAACCACATCGACGACGTCCATGACATGATTATGTCTCGGCACTTATATTTTTGTATTTTCGATTTCAATTTCTTGAAAAATAAATTACTCATCAATTAAATATGTAATAAATATGCATGCACTTAAAAATAAAATAATAAATAGAATAAAATGAATCAATCAAAACATATAAGACTTAACAAATAAACAAATTAACCTTGAATTTATTTTAAAACAGTTTACTTTCCTAGTAAATATTTATAAAATGTCTCATAAACATACAAAATAATTGTTTTTTATACCAAAATAACTTGAATCATATTTAGAGGTGATTATACTATGTATGTGTTAGTCTGTACCACTCGCTGTGACAACTAGTCATTTGTGTCCTCGTATGTGTGACGGTCATTAGGGTAATTTTTGACAAAATAAATTCTGTAGCCAGTAAATTAATAAGGACCAACAAAGTTTTATAACAGGCATCGTCATATTGTTGATAAGTATGATGTCTCTGTATCCAAAATTACCCTGGATATATTTGACGTCCCAAAGTTCTATGTTCCTTCCAAATTTTTATCACACACATGGCGGGTGTAGCTAGCTAAACAGGAAGTCCTTACCTTTCTGGAACATACAGTCTCACTGCCCTGGTGGACGTTTACGTGTTTAACCCAATTTCATCAACTTCAAAGTTTTTAATTTGCTTTGGGGTTGTGGTTTGGACATGATTGGTATGTTTTTTTATTTCTACTTTTTGTATGGTCTGTATGCGGCAAACTTTTTTCATATTCTTTGTATAATATGAAAAGATGATCTTCAGTCTTATTCAGATATTGTCTATTCTGCATCTGGCATCAAACAAATACAGATTTTCTATGAAAAATGTATAAAAATCTTTTATTTTTCTACACTTTCAACAGGGATTCTGATTAATTTGTCAAACATCAAACAATTCTAAACAAAAGTATACTGAAGATACAATCAACAACTTTTACCATTTTTAATAGACAGCACATTTGTTGTGTTTTGTAATTTAATATTTCCTACAAACCATAGGTATACCAATGCGACGAACTGTCCACCATTGCTAGACGATATTTTCTTTATTCGAATTTATACAGAAATTTGCTAAACCTGGAGAGAACACTGTCGTCAAATCATTAAACTCCATATTAGTAATTCAAATTTTGAAGACTTTGTGAATGTTTTCTGTGTCCAGGATTGCCCTGGATATATTTGACGTCCCATGGTTCCATTTTCCTCTCAACAATTTTGATTACACACGTGGCGGGTGAACCTAGCTAAACAGGAGGTGCTTACTCTTCTGGAACACCCGGCCTCACTTCCCTGGTGGAAGTCGCGTGTTTAACCTTATTTGTCATTTTCCAAGTTGTCACTTTGCTTTGGGTTTTTGACTTGGTTATGAATTGGTACGTTTTTTACAATACTAAGGCAACGTGCAAGAACCAAAGGAAAAAAATCGTTCGAACGAAACGCTAATTTGTTCGAACTTTTTAGCTAATTCGTTCGTTACTATTTTGTTCGAGCGATTTTTAAACTAATTTGAACGAATAAGTACTTGTATCGTTAAAAAGATTAGCCTCTTCCCTGCCCCTATATATAACCAATGTGTTATGTGATTATAAAATGGATTAGAATGAACAATCGTGGTTGACAAATCATCATTCCATTCTATAAAAGCCAATCAATTACGTAATACACAAATGAAAATGAATTCTTACATTTCCTCAGAACGTGACAATTAATGGCTTCCTAGGGATTGCCGTTCCAATAAAGATATATCTGTATAATGCAACCATTTGAAGTTTAAATTTAAGTCGGATTTTTCGTACAAAAATTCTCATGCTATCCATAAATTATAAAAATGGCCGGTATGCTTGTGGTTTATTATCTGTGAATATTAGTTAAACATGAGAAAATTAATGTCTTTAACACTTCATACCTAGTTTTTGAGAACCTATATGAAAGCAAAGACGATCAGACGGTTTTATTTTTGTCTTGTTTTGGTTGGTCAGATATAGACAAAATCAATGAACAAGTGCGTGTTGTTAAATTACAGTGACCTTGTAAGAATGAGGAATTGTTTATAAACATGTAAATATCCCAGACATATTCAATCAATGCAGTCATGTATACGATTGGATTGTACATGTTTATTCCATGTCATATAAAGAGTTTAAAGAAAATCCTTCCCATCATTGAAATTATATACAAGACAAAAACAACTGTAAGGGTAACATTCTTGCATGTTTGGGGCTTTAAGGATTAAGTTCTTCCATTTTTGCGGGTTTTAGGGTTAACTTCTTCCATCTCTCAGGTTTTAAGGGTAACATTCTTCCATCTTAAGAGTTGAAAGGGTCATATCTTTACACCTTTGAGGTTGTACATGCACGGGCCATATATATCCATGTTTGATGCTGTAAGGGTCATATTCTAACATCTTTTTAAAAGTTGTAAGGGCCATATCCATCCATCTTTGAGGTTGTAAGGGGCATTTCCCACCATCTTTGAGGTTGTAAGGACCATTTCCCACCATCTTTGAGGTTGTAAGGGCCATTTCCCACCATCTTTGAGGTTGTAAAGGCTATATCCATCCATCTTTGAGTATGTAAGGGCCATATCCCTCCATCTTTGGGGTCGCAAGGGGTATTTCCCTCCATCTTTGAGGTTTTAAATGCCATATCCTTACATCTTTTGAGAAACCGTTAGGGTCCTATTCGTCCATCTTTGATGTTGTAAAGGCTATATCAATCCATCTTTGAGTTTGAAAGGCTCAGAAGCATAAGTTGAGTGAATTCAACGTCAAATGTTCTATGTTCTTCCCTTGAACACCAATTATAACTGCTTTTTACTCTGTATGTCCATTTCAATCTCAATCATGGGAAGGATTAAGTTATTTTTCCTTGAGAAAACGTCTAATTAAATCTGTATGAAAAATCAATGACCTTCCGACATCAATAGAAGGATAATACGACGTTAAGAGGTGATAGGTTCAAGGATTAACCAGGACATGCCGGTCACCGGAATTACAGCTCATTTAGTTACAGAGGTCATCGTCCGTCTGAACACTGCACAGCCAGGTACAAATGAAACATGCACGGTTATTTATTTTATCAAGATAGATGTAATCAACATACTGTTTATTTATTTATTTATTTCGTACTGAGTTAACAAACAAAATACACAATCAAACCCGCATTTAACGTTACTTAATTATAATAGACTTCTACTTTCAAAGACCAGTAACATTTTAACCGTATTGCACTCTATCTAGTCAGTCATTTCTACCCGAGTGCAAGGGTTCACCTATCCATAAAAAACACATAACATGTGTGTCGCAACTCAACACGGAAATAGTCAAAAGGTTTTTTTTCATTTTTTAAAATTTATTTATGTTTTTATTTTTATATAAATTGTAGCTTTAAATATGAATATAAACAATTGCAGCTGAATAATATGAACTTGACAATAGTAAAAACAATGAATTCAGCATCTTTTACAATTAGCCGATTGTCAACAACAATGTCCGATTACTCTAATAGAACAATCAAATACAACAAATCTGGCAGATTTGGGGATGAATCGTTCAGAAAATGCTACAATGGTATTGTTCGAGCCATTATATTTCAGAGTAATGACAATGCTTATATCTACAATTGTTAAAATTTAATAGTCTTGTCATATACTACTCAAAAATACACGAAAGAATACCACTGGAAAAAAACCACGCTCATACAAACTATTACAATTACTGGGTGTTCAAAATGTTAAAAAAGATTTATGTAGTTTGGGAAAATGTTTGAAAACAGCTTTTTTATACGCTCTAAATATGTGCAGTAAATCATATATATTACTTGGTTTAGTCTCCATTATTATATCTACTTCTACTTCAAACATTGTCTTATCACCACATACTGTAAACATATATTATGTTATACCAATGTATGTATTTTCAAGGTAATAAAGAATTTGAATGCACCAATTGCAATGTGTTAATCGTAGATCCATTGCTTCATGTGTTACAAAAGTGTTGTTCAAATAAGGACGAGGACAATGTTAATACTAATGTCTTCAGCTGTAATAATTAGATGTTATATGCTACTTTAGAATGCATTGTTTCATAAAATAAGCAATGACTTCAATGCATATATTTTTTTAATTGTTTCGAACTCAGGCATGGGTGGTTTTTTTATTTTTGACTTTTTTTATTTTTTGCAAAGTAATCAGAAAAAGAATACGTGCGATTCTGAATGTTTCTTGCTGGTATGTTAGGTTCAAAATCGATATTATTCTCTGAAATTTATGCATACATATATAGTTTCTGACACGAGACGTATGAGTTACAATATAGCCTCAATGTAATTCATCCTGATGAAGAGCGAAGAATTTACAAAATTACGAATATTTTAGATCTTCTAAATATTTACCCAGACCACTTACGTTGTCTTAAAACGGAGGTATATTGGGATCAAAGTTACAAAGGAATCATGTTCTTATTTGATAAGTATGACGTCAATGACAAACACTCCTTCGTGGATTCCTGTTTAAATCAAAGTGCAGTTATGCAGCCAGACTGATATTGTACGATTTCCCATCATTTCACATCGATCAGACAAGCGCTTTGATTGGCTACTGGAATATTTACCGGTCCCGTAACTCAGCATCCTTAACCGAGATATCGAGGTTATAAAGTACAGCTCCAAACGTAAACAGCTTACACACACGTACAACATCACATTATGATTAATAATGAGAATGTAATCTATCTATTAATAAACTGCGCAAGGTTGTCGGTTGATTATGTTGTGTGTTTCGTTTTACTATTCGACGTTTTATTGTTATATTTTGTTGTTTTATTGCTTGTCATGTTGGTTCAATCGTGTCCGGCTTGTCGGTTCAGTGTTTGGCGTGTTGTTTCATTTGGTGGTGTTCGGCTTGTTGGTTCAGTGTTTGGCGTGTTGTTTCATTTGGTTGTGTTCGGCTTGTTGGTTCAGTGTTTGGCGTGTTGTTTCATTTGGTGGTGTTCGGCTTGTCGGTTCAGTGTTTGGTGTGTTGTTTCATTTGGTGGTGTTTGGCTTGTCGGTTCAGTGTTTGGGGTGTTGTTTCATTTGGTGGTGTTCGGCTTGTCGGTTCAGTGTTTGGTGTGTTGCTTCATTTGGTGGTGTTTGGCTTGTCGGTTCAGTGTTTGGTGTGTTGCTTCATTTGGTGGTGTTTGGCTTGTCGGTTCAGTGTTTGGTGTGTTGCTTCATTTGGTGGTGTTCGGCTTGTTGGTTCAGTGTTTGGTGTGTTGCTTCATTTGGTGGTGTTTGGCTTGTCGGTTCAGTGTTTGGGTGTTGTTTCATTTGGTTTGGTGGTGTTCGGCTTGTCGGTTCAGTGTTTGGCGTGTTGTTTCATTTGGTGGTGTTCGGCTTGTCGGTTCAGTGTTTGGCGTGTTGTTTCATTTGGTGGTGTTCGGCTTGTCGGTTCAGTGTTTGGTGTGTTGCTTCATTTGGTGGTGTTCGGCTTGTCGGTTCAGTGTTTGGCGTGTTGTTTCATTTGGTGGTGTTCGGCTTGTCGGTTCAGTGTTTGGTGTGTTGTTTCATTTGTTGGTGTTCGGCTTGTCGGTTCAGTGTTTGGCGTGTTGTTTCATTTGGTGGTGTTCGGCTTGTCGGTTCAGTGTTTGGTGTGTTGTTTCATTTGGTGGTGTTCGGCTTGTCGGTTCAGCGTTTGGCGTGTTGTTTTATTTGGTGGTGTTCGGCTTGTCGGTTCCGTGCATGAAGTGATGTTTCATTGATTTTTGTGTTTGCACATTGTTATTGCTTAATTTGCTGTAATGACATTTGTGTGGTTTTTGAAGGAAATGATGTTGGGTTTCTTAACACCAGTTTTCACTAAAAGCAGCATTATTGGTTCATTATTTCAACTTGTTTTGTAGTTCTAGCTCTCTAGTTTAAGCTATGGTTTGAGTAACACTTTTGTTGTTCAACTACATGTAATTATAATTGTCACAGTGACACGCGGCCTGCTGACAAGCACATTCACGTGCATGTACATGTTTCGGTAACACTTTTGGTGTGAAAATATTTTGATTATCTACAGATGTCTAAGTTGAAATAGTTGCATATTTCAGACGGCACGTGGCATTCTGACGTACACGTGCATAATGTACATGTATTTGTTTTTATGTGAATAGTATTTAAATATGTATTGAGTGAGATTTTGAATTTTTATTTATAATTATGTTAATGTGTTCGACAGACATATTTCAGTTTTCAAAGACAATAAAAATACTGAAATAATGAACTATTACGTAATAAGCCTTCTGCTAAATTAATCACAGATTGGAATTTCATTTTACCGCACTTCATCTTACATCTGAGTAAAAACCGTAAATAGGTTAATTTATACATATCGTGAATGGCGTATATCTGTGAAATTCCTCGTTTTTATAACCTCCGTACATATCACTTATCTAACTTTTATGTTTTCAAGTGTTCTTGATACAAACTGTTTACTTGCTAACTACCTCTAAAGTCGGCTTCTCATATTAAATCTGCGTAGATACAAGTCTCTCGAACTGCACGTTTTTATATACATGTATAAAAAACAACCATACTAATCCATGTCCAAATCACAATCCAGAAGCAAAGTAAAAACTTTGGAACTGACAAGTTACGTTAGACACGTGAACTTCCACCAGGGAAGTGAGGCCGGATGCTCCGGAATTGTAAGCACCTCCTGTTTAGCTAGCTACACCGCCACGTGTGCAATCAAAATTGTGTGAAAGGAACATGGAACTATGAGACGTCAAATATATCCAGGGCAATCCTGGACACAGAGACATCAAACTTATCAACAATACTGTGATGACGGCCATAAAACGTTTTGGCGGCTTTGATAAGCCTAGGCTCGCAATATCCCTGTGATAATTTCAATATAGCATATGGCGAAGTGACCCGTTTTAAAACAAAAACTCGTATGGTGGCAGGGTTAGGGTTAGACGTTTGAATTTAGCTTTGTTCGATTTGGCGATTTTTTGCGTTTTAAAGCCGCGAAAAAGCCAAAAATCGAAATGACATAAATCCGTCATAAAACAACATGCATTTACTTTGATAAATCACGGATACATCTAGAGGATATACAGACAAATATAACTCAAACATTCCAATTCCTGTCTAAATCACAATCCTTAAAGCAAAGTAAAACCTTTGAAAACTGGCAACGTTATTTTACACGTGAAATTACACCAGGCAAGTGAGATCGGGTGCTGCGGAAAGGTAAGCACCTCCAGTCTAGCTAGCTACATCAGCTGCGTGTGAAATCAAAATTGATTATGAAAGAAACACGGAACTTTGACATCAAAGTTATCTAGGATAATTTTGGATACAGAGACATCAACCTATCATTAATGTTGTGATGACGTCCATAAAATTTAATAAAATGATAATATTCAAATGCATTTTTATCAAAACACTTGTTAACGTTCGATGTGCAGAGAAACTTGATTTTTATTACAATTACATTGCAAGATGCAAAACGGGGTTACCCTTCATTCGTCAATCACAAATAGATTAAGAGATGCAGATACTCCTGATCAAATTTGGAAATCATCTATTTCCAATTTTGTATAGATCTGAGAAGAGAGAGGAATACAGGGATGATGAATCATGTTTTAACAATGTAAAGTTGTACAACCGACAAAAGAGAAATAAAAAAAAACGTCCAAAAATAATTCTGAACGACCTATGTTAATGTTATATATCTGGAGAGTGAGTTACTAAATCCGGAAGGTATACAAGTAATAGTAGTCTATTTTAGACTTACCGTTACTATACACGTACAGTACAGGCCTGTCGAATACTTAACGCACACCTAACGAAAAGTTAGCCGAAGGTCAGCTATCGAGGGTCCGAGATAACGATAGCTAGTGACCGAAAACCAACGAGAGATCGATAGCAACTGCTGGAATATATAGCTGACTAAGAGTGGAGATCAGCTATAGATTCGGCACTAATTCGTCGGCTGATTGTTAAACTTTCGACACGTCCGTACTGTAGCGTAATCACGTATATATCATGTATATTTAGTTTAAGGTATTTTGGCAACTTTTGATAGACCTTGGGGTGATGTCTGTACACATACATATCTGGATTATAAGAAATTACTTAACGATTCTATGAGAAAAATGCAGGTGCGGCGCTCATATATAGACTTGAGTTCAATTTGATGTAGGTAACTTCTAAGTACAGGAAGTTAGTTGAATCAAGGAGACAATCTTTAAAAAGTAACTATGTTACGTGTGCAATGTCAAATTCTTTTATACTTCCATAACAAAAAGAAAACTAAACTTCATTTCTACAATTTTATTTAAAGAAATGTTTTCAACAACAAATCGACAATTGAAATAACAATATTGCCGTAGGAAGTAAAAAATAGCATCGCTATGGCGTAGGAATTTAAATGCCTCTGGGCGCCATCCATAATAAGATGACGTCACTGAGAGTCAATCCATTCATGCAAACGTAACAGAAAAATATGGCCAATCAAAATGCTTGAAAGAAGGGAGAAATGACTTATTTAGCTATAGTACAGATCCGTCAAAAGTTTAACACCAAGCTAACATATTAGTGCCTCATCAACACATCTCGGCTTTAGAAAGCTCGACAGGTTTTCCACCGTTTCTATTCATCTATCGTCAGCTTTTTTGTCACAGTGACAACCGATCTTCTAACAGAACACACTCTAGGAAAACGGTCTCTGGTTTTTGATTATTGCAGATGTAGCAAACTTGGAATAAACGGATAATAGTAATGGCGCCGTTTTAATTTGAACACATTCTAAGAAAACTATCTGATCATTGCTTGATTATATGTAACGACAAAATAACCTTGGGTATGTGTAACTAAGTTCTACTGAAAATATTTTTGTAATAGGCTGAGGAATAATTCTGAACCTGTAACACATTTTGAAACACCCTGTATGTCATCCTCAAGTATGGCGCCTAACTACATCTTACATATACATACGTATGCAAATGAAGCACAGTTGTATTTGACCCTATATATGGTGCTATATAACGCTCCAAGCTGTCTTGATTGAATATAATTAATAATTTATTACTAAGTGCATGCTTACCGAGCGAGATAATTCCCAAAATTTAGTTACACATATTTCAAGAACCAGGGTTGACGTCAGTATATGTAGAGGTTTGCTTTGAATATGTCCCCAATGGGCACACGATGAACTATTAGCTGACACTGCATTAATAAAATCTATCAAACATCTATATTTATCAGTTATCAGTTATCCCCCCCCCCAAAAAAAAGGGAATACATTCATATTTTAGAATGGAGTTCGCCAGTGTACTACTAGATACCCTGTAACATTTCTGCAGAACAATATTTTTCATTGTAGATGGAGTAGCTTCAGTTCACATTTTCCTGTAAAAATGGCGTTATTTCAGGAAATTTAGAGGCATACAAATCCATGTCCGAATCACAATCCAGAAGCAAAGTAAAAACTTTGGAACTGACAAGTTAGGTTAGACACGTAAACTTCTACCAGGGTATCTAAACGTTCGACACAAACGTTAAGCGGATATTGACCACGTGGTATGCTGGCGGACTCCATTATAAAGCTTTCATTGGTCATTGTCATCAGTAGATTGCATTAGATGCAGTAATTTACCTGCTTCTCCTGTTTATGATCTAAAAGTTTCACAATTAATGCGCTATGGTAGAACTTGTTCCCACTACGGAAATTTCATAAAGCAAACTGGCAATGGATAGCACAATCCCAGGCTTATCATGACCTCAAAAACTGGTATGGCCGTCATTACAATATCGTAGATAAGTATGATTTTGACGTGCAATATTCATTCTCAATTTCGCACGTGGCGATTGTACCTAGTTCAACAGGAGGTCATTACCCTTCCGGAGCACTTGGCCTCATTTCCTGGTGGAAGTTAATGTGTGTTACTTAATTTGCTTTTTTCTAAGTTTTTTGTTTTTGGTTTGGGATTATGATTTGGATATGGAATGGTGTTTTAATGTTTGATTTGTACAAGTTTTATTATTTTTCGATTGTAAGGAATCTCAAAACACCATTTGACAAAATCTGATATACAGCCATAACATCTAAATCAGAAAAATACTTCTCTGGCTTGAAGGGATGTTTTAATGCATAATTATAAGACTAGAAGGCAAACCTCGGTAGCTATACTTCAATGTTTAATATGCATAAAACTGCAACCAAATCTTCGCCGGAAGCAACCGTTTCACGTATCTAGGTATTAATGGCAAGATGGCCAAGGACATAATATATGAAGTGAAAAATGGAAAGAAAAAGAAAAACTTAAATGAAATGTTTTAAGTAATATCTGCATTCTGTATCTAGCTAGGTTTGTACGGTTTGATGAACATTAATATGTCTATGACATAATATAATAATATTAAATCAAGAGAAAAAGAGAATGAGACGAACAAAAATAGGCTGTTTACCATGCACTCTGATTTTTTTGTAAACTTATGACGTCAATCCCTTGGTCGGATAAAAGGTGCTAATATTAGTTTATTACAATACCTAACCAAATTTTAAAAAACCACGTAAATGATTGTACATTTGGCATTTTAGTTAATATGACTTTTGTTGAGGTCTTTGATTAATTTTGGTTTCCGGAAACCTAATAAGTATAATGATCATACACCTGCTTCTGAAAGTTTATTTATGAGCGAGCAATTAAAGATGGTGGTCTATGTACCGTAATCAGTAATAATTATATAATCCACTTACATGGCTATTACAAGATCAAATTATCTACAATGGTTTTACACGGAAATAGCATTGATTTTTATATCTCGTATAACATAGCTATTTTGTCTTGAACTCGGTTTAATAGCAGTGTACTTTATTAAGCTTACAAGAGTAATGATTTACAACACAAATATATCTCATATAAGTACTCAGGTTTTAATGTTTTATGTACTTTTGATATCTCATTCCAGCCCACACAGAATGATGCTAATAGTAGCAAACTCTTGTAGGCATTATTAATACACGGTACAGACCTGTCGGAAGTTAACACAAAGCTTACCAACTTTGGCAGCTTATCTCGGATCCTCGTTAGATACATCTCCACGGCATTTTGGCAGCTGCTATCTACCTCTCGACAACGTTTTGGTAACTAGCTACCTATAGCTTGAACACTCGGTAGCCGAGATTCGATTTCTTTTCATTAGCTCGGTGTTAAACTTTCGACATGTTTGTACTGCACACACACACACACACACACACACACACACACACACACACACATATATATATATATATATATATATATATATATATATATATATATATATATATATATATTACAGAACCTCTGTCTAAACTCTTAGCACAGAGCTAACTATAAAGAGTCGAAGCTTAACTGAAACTAGAAGTCCTAGGACTAAAAAGCTACCGCGAGATAGACAGATCATGTCTATAACAGCTGCCGAAAAGTTGTGGAGATATACCTGCCGTGGGACCGAGATAAGCTGTCGATTTGGCACTAATTCCTTTACTTAGCGTTACTACTAGTATATTGTTGATAAGTTTGATGTCTCTGTGGCCAGGATTGCCCTGACTGGCGTCTCGTAGTTCCATGTTCCTTTCACACAATTTTGATTACACACGTGGCGGGTGTAGCTAGCTAAACAGGAGGTGCTTACCATTCCGGAGCATCCGGCTTCACTTCCCTGGTGGAAGTTCACGTTTCTAACCTAACTGGTCAGTTCCAAAGTTTTTACTTTGCTTCTGGATTGTGATTCGGACATTAATTAGTATGTTTGTTTTGATATATAGAATCTCGCTGTGGACAACACTATTATTATTTCTTGTTGAAAATACCGAGTTTCAACACCTGAAAAATGAGTACTGCACTTATTAAGTACGTCATTGATCAAGTTATTTTGGACTTGTCTCTGTGGCGCATTAAGTTAAGTCGTGATTTATGCTAAGCGAGTTTGTCCTTGTTCAAATCGCAATTCGAAAGTCAACCACAAACATACCGCCCCAAGTTCAAACACTATTCCAAAAGTCAATCGCAAAAACATAACGGTTCATGTTCAAATCGAAACCCAAGAGCCACAAACATACCGCTGCATGATCAAATCGAAACCCAAAAGCCACAAACATACCGCTGCATGATAAAATCGAAACCCAAAAGCCACAAACATACCGCTACATGTTCAAATCGAAACCCAAAAGCCACAAACATACCGCTACATGTTCAAATCGAAACCCAAAAGCCACAAACATACCGCTACATGTACAAATCGAAACCCAAAAGCCACAAACATACCGCTGCATGTTCAAATCGAAACCCAAAAGCCACAAACATACCGCTACATGTTCAAATCGAAACCTAAAAGCCACAAACATACCGCCACATGTTCAAATCGAAACCCAAAAGCCACAAACATACCGCTACATGTTCAAATCGAAACCTAAAAGCCACAAACATACCGCTGCATGTTCAAATCGAAACCCAAAAGCCACAAACATATCGCTGCATGTTCAAATCGAAACCCAAAAGCCACAAACATACCGCTGCATGTTCAAATCGAAACTCAAAAGCCACAAACATACCGCTACATGTTCAAATCGAAACCCAAAAGCCACAAACATACCGCTGCATGTTCAAATCGAAACCCAAGAGCCACAAACATACCGCTACATGTTCAAATCGAAACCCAAAAGCCACAAACATACCGCTACATGTTCAAATCGAAACCCAAAAGCCACAAACATACCGCTGCATGATCAAACACCATTCCAAAAGACAATCACAAACATTCTGGATTTTTGGATTGTGATTTGAACATTGACCGGTATGTTTGTGATTGACTTTTGGGATTGTGATTTGAACATTGACCGGCATGTTTGTGGTTGACTTTTGGAATAGTGTTTGAACATGTTAGTGGTTTCTATGTCCGCTGGACATAGGTAAAATTACATAAGAACATATATGATAATTGTGATTTTTTTACTTGCAAAACAATCAATGTTGGCAATATTCTGTACTATTATTATGCGGAGATAAAATTTGCACTCATGTCACATGGTCTATACTTATGTACATCTTAAATATCAAAGACAGATGGATTAAACTAATGTCGATTACCAAACAAGGTAAAATTAATATGTGTGGGTTTGAAGCTTCTCAAAAAAGGTAACATAATCACTGGCATATGTGGGTTGGCAACTCCCCCGGATTAGAAATACAGAAAGTCGGTCAAATGTTGGAAGAAAACTTATAGAATTTGATATGTTCAAGAATTTTTCACCAATTAAAGATACAAAAGGTTTCCTAAAACAATTATTTTATTTAGGTTGACATTTGTTTATACTCTTGTGGCCAAAATATGACGATAGAAGGTATTTACCCTTCCGTAGCAACCGGTCTCATTTTCCTAGTGAAATTTTGCCTGTTAAGCTGAATTTTCCAGTTTTCAAAGTTTTTTGCTTTGTGGTCTAACATGCACCGGTATGTTTGTTTTTCTTTCTACCTCAACATAATTCACGTTTTTGAAGCAATATGACTCCATTACCGGTAGCATTCATAAGAGAATGTGTGATTTCCGGGTTTCAAAATGATTCAGCGTCTATTTTTGGGAATCATTGCAGTTGTTGGCCTAATCGCTAATGAAGAATGCTTGCTTTGTAAAGACACATTAAACGAAATATTGAGAACGTAAGACGACAATATATATACCCTGAGGACCCAGCCTCATTTCCCTTGTGGAAGTTCACGTGTCTAACTCAACTTGTCAGTTTCAAAGTTCTTACTTTGCTTCTTGATTGTGATTCGGACATGGATTAGTATGTTTGTTTTTGATACACACCCTTTTCGAATTAATAACAGAATAGGTGAAACTCAAGGGTTCATAATCATTCCTTAACTGTTTTGGGTATCGTTTTCAGTACCTATATCAGCATCATTAGCAAAATTAGTGATATTTTATGTTTTACAATGATTTCATTACTATTTTGGGATCATTTTTGTACCAATACTTGAAACTTTTGGCCTAATCGCCAATGAAACATTTTTGCTTAGTGTAGCCAAATAGACATTTGACATTTGGACTTTAAGTTCGCGGATGTGAACGACTCATCAAGAGTCTTTTATTACAATGTTTGCAAGCTATTTCCTTATATTGAATTTCTGCCTTTACTAAATTTAGTCGCTCAATTTGTCTATGTGTCTGAAGCTTAGAGATAGTCTGTCTGAGGAGGCGTTGTCAGGATGGCATCTTGATAAGGCATTCCTTACTGGGGAATTAATCGATCCATTCGTCATGGCAGGTATTTATTGTTTTAATAATAATACAAGTCAGCAACTTACAGAGTCTGGGTGTCAATTACATGTAATGTTATACTATAAGTTAGGTGACACAGTAAGTTCATTAGCATCAGGAGAAGTGATTAGGTCGTCAAAAAGTACCAATGTCCGAATGAAACAGAAAGGATTCCATTGACAAGTACATTCCATGGAAATTTCATTTTACTGAAAAATGCCTACAAATGACAAAACTTAAACCATTTGGAGCATTTGTGAAAAAATCTGTTATAGTAAATCATATCTGAAAACCAATATCATTATAATGCGCTGATTTACACTTTGACAAAAACCTGGATATAATTAACATTTGATTTGTACATTACAAACTGAGAGAGAGAAAGAGAAAGAGAGAGAGAGAGAGAGAGGAGAGAGCTAAATAAAAGCGGGAAATGCTGCACACGGTGATTGGAAATTAGTAGTGGTAATAGGGCCAATTTTAATGGCGACTTGTACTTGTTTTTGCCAAAATTGAATAAACTGCCAAGTGTTAATTGTTGGCAAAGAAATTCATACAATTATAAACCGAGTCTCTATGGATAATTGTGAAAGATAATAAAACATTATAACAGCAAGTTGTTTGTCACTGACCATAAGTTTTGATAAGAAATGTGTTCTCTATTTTCAATGTTGCCTGGATGGTCGTTGATACAAGTTTCAAAATCACCAAATTTTTCGAAACAAACAATAATACAAATTCAAAACATAAATAAAAATCAAAATATCATTATCAAATTGATATTTTTATAACAATGTACTTTAGTTTAAGGTATTAACCCTTCCGGAGCACCAGGCCTCACCTCTCTGGTGGACGTTCGCGTATTTAGTCTAATTTGACAGTTTCAAAGTTTTTAATTTGCTCTGAGAAGAGATTGGTATAGATTTTTTTTTTTAATTTTTTTTTTATTTTTGTGATGAATTTTTATCCACTTTTGACATTTTAATCAATAATTTCACAACATACTATAAATTAAAGCAAAATTCAAATTTTGATTCATCAATGGATTGCTTCGAACAATTGTACACTGCTCATTTGGTGAGAATTCTATCGGTGCTTCTTAGTGATACTAAGAGTCCGTGTACTGTGCTAAAAACTATCCAATGAAAAAGGACCAAAACATTATTTCGGACTGTATTATACGGCAATAAAGCCTTGGCGTAACCAATCACTAAATGTCAGATAGGAATTTATAGTTCTTATTACACAGAACTGGTGGAAAAAATATAATTTTTATTAATAAGAACATAATATATGATGAAATAATTAAGTCTACATTAATAAAAATTAGAAGTTACTTTAAATTGTATTACATATTTGAGCTACATGCTGTTTATGATGTTTTATAAAACTCGTTTATGACCCAAACTATGTTGTTTTAAAAGAACAATAATTTTTTGCATGTTCTGACATTGTAGATGTTTTAAAAAATAAGGTTAATCAGGTCGTAAATCTTAAAATTATTCGGCTAAAGTTTATACTTGACCTACATTTAAAAAAATGACACATTTTAAAACTCCAACTGTCCCAATTCCAGATAATAATTAGAACAGAACGTAGTTTATTCGGCTTTAACAATACACTTCTTCTTATGATTAATTTAGTCAAGTTTGAAGACATGTCCTTGAAAATATTAAATAGACCATATATTATATATATAATTCCAAATATGTCTATAAAGTTTACCCTTTGTATGTGGTAATTATATATATAAAAAACTTTAAAATAAGTTGAAATGTTCTCTAAAACATAAACATATTTTCTATTATTTTGTACCATTCATTTATATATAACAAGAAGAATCGTACACAACGGTGAATCATGTTTACAGCTCTCGTATGTTCGGAAGGGTTTTGTAATTTTTCTGTCTAATTAGCGACACGGCATGACCACGAGTTATCTCCCTTTATCTGTATTCTTAAAAAGGGAAAAACGCCGTATAACACATCATGACAACTATCAACAATTGAGCGGAGATAGATTTCTCCATTCTAACACCTCATAGAAAACTAAGCACAATATACAACTTTACAAAATACACGAGACACGGATTGGAAACAGAACACGAAAATATGAACATACTGCATATATGAAACAATCACAAACACTGGATACATGAAATAAATACTGGATACATGAATCAAATACTGGATACTTGAAACAAATACTGGATACTTGAAACAAATACTGATACTTGAAACAAATACTGGATACTTGAAACAAATACTGGATACATGAAACAAATACTGGATACATGGAACAAATACTGGATACATGAAACAAATACTGAATACATGAAACAAATACTGGATACATGAGACAAACACTGAATACATGAAACAAATACTGAATACATGAAACAAATACTGAATACATGAAACAAACACTGAATACATAAAACAAATACTGGATACTTGAAACAAATGCTGGATACTTGAAACAAAATACATGAAACAAATACTGGATACATGAAACAAATACTGGATACTTGAAACAAAATACATGAAACAAACACTGAATACATGAAACAAATACTGGATACATGAGAGAAACACTGGATACATGAGACAAACACTGGATACATGAGACAAACACTGGATACATGAGACAAACACTGGATACATGAAATAAAAACTTTGATACATGTAACAATGACATGTTTACGTACCTTTAACTCAAACATGACAACATCGTATGATTTGATTGGTCCTTATATACATAACTTACATATGTGTTCAATGTTTAAATGTCATCTAAATGTATAATTAAGATATAATGAGTTATGAATTATATAAACGTACGCATATTAAATTTATTTTCCTGGAAACAAAGTAAAAGTACATACAAAAATATCAGCATATATTTTCAGCGGAAACTGCTGTATTAACAAATATTATATCAGTCTAGATTTCCAGATATCAAAAGAGAAACTTTCTGGATAATTAATTAGTGGTTTCATATTGTATGTAGCTGTGATAAGTAGGCTGAATATCTTATAAAATTCACGTTTACAAAAGGGAACTAGCCTAACCAATGCATGAAGGTCGGGCAAACGAGAAATATGAAATATAACAAACTCTGACAAAAGTTTTTAGTTATTAATTATGTAGGTCATTTCAAACGTAATACAATGCGTTCTTAAAGAAAGAAAAATTACCTGAAACTTTTTCGAGGTAAATTTCTCCTAAAATGAGACTATTTTATGGGATATTAAAAAATAAATGAAAACAGTAAAGTAATCTTGCATTAATAATTGAAAAGTGATCATGAATAAAAATCATTTAGGTTTCTAAAACTTTGTAAATACGTCTCTCTCTCTCTCTCTCTCTCTCTCTCTCTCTCTCTCTCTATCTGAACTTTAATAAGTCGTCCACAGAACGTTTCATGAAATAACCTTTCTCTATCCATCTCGCTCCAATGAATTTTTTTCAGTCGTCTACAGAACTTTTGATGGAATAACCCCCCCTCTCTCTCTCTCTCCTCTCTCTCTCTGAACTTTAATCTTTAATAAGTCGTCCACAGAACGTTTCATGAAATAACCTTTCTCTATCCATCTCGCTCCAATGAATTTTTTTCAGTCGTCTACAGAACTTTTGATGGAATAACCCTCTCTCTCTCTCTCTCTCTCTCTCCTCTCTCTCTCTCTCTCTCTCTCCACGGGATATTTGATGTAATAAGCACTAGATGAATTTCTATTTTGAGGACTAAGAACGCTGTATTATAATCAATGAAGAAAATTGTATCAGCAGAAATAAATTAACAAAGAAATGAGCGCAGTGAGAAGGTGAATTAGTATTTATTTGGGCCAAGGCCTACGTAATCAATAGGCACACTAATATATATAAATATAGACTGATGTGGGAGACTAATGGTACAACACCCAAAGTCAAGTACTGTCTAGGTCTAGGTCTAGTTCACGGGATACCTCATCAAAGGTGGAAGACGATGAGTGCGTAAAGGTGGCATATCTAAACCTAATCCATCTCCCCTGTATATCTAATATGTCTAGCTATAACTTGATGTTACTGTTAAGAGACATCAGTTTTCACACCCAATTTCATTTTTAAAATTTTTGATTTCGGATGAAGAATTTTTTAAATGTCATATCAGATCTTTTTATATATTTAATCCAATAATAGAACTACATACGACAATTTGACCTGATTTTAAAGAGAAACAAACGTATATAAATAGAAATTCTGATTACCAAAGTACATTATGTCCTCATTATTTAAAACCAACTCGAGTTAGCAGTACACCGAGCTAGAACGGGTCAGGTGTAAATTATTTTAAATCTGATCAATGATTGCCAATTAGGCCAAATCTTTATTTATGTAAATGTTCGGTACAGACTTGTCGAAAATTTTACACTGAGGCAATGAAAAGTTGGCTAAAGGACGGCTACCGAGGGTCCAAAATTTTGATTGCTAGTGCCCGAAAAGTTTTGAAAGATAGATAACAGCTGCTGAAATATACCTAAGTAAGGTTCTAGATGAGCTATAGATTCGGAAATATTTTTTTCGTCGAGTGTTAAACTTTCAACAGGTACATACTGTACCTTAGTTTACTCAAGGTTAATATATTTAAATTTTTTCACTGTTAAAATAGACGTCATATTCGTCCTTCGGTAAATAGGTACAGATACTAGTGATGACGCACAGTGATCCATTGTTTGTTTATAAAAGACTAAAGCTTACATAGGATATTAAATTCATTCATGGCATTGAGCATTATACTTCACTTCGATCTGTGATATAAGTATTGATTTGACAAAAAAGAAATTAGCTTCAACAAATCGCTACCTGACAATTTTATATAATAGATCAATGTCATGCTTACATATAGTTCGAAAATGACTGATCTACATTCGTAAAAAAAAATTCTCCTTTTTTTAGTTTTGTACTCTCCCTCTCTCTCTTTCTCTCTCTCATATTAATTTTAAAAATAACTTTCTTTTCTTAGTTTTGTTTTTATTTAATCCCTCTTTCTGTCTCGTCTTAAGTTTTAAAATAATTTTATTTTGCTGGTGTTTATTATTCTCTCTCTCTCTCGCCCTAATTTTTAAAATCGTTTTCTTTTAATGCTCTCTCTCTCTCTCTCTCTCTCTCTCTCTCTCTCTGTTCTGGCTGTTTTAGCGGGAAATGTTTATTCGTGGAAGTTTCTATCATATAAACAAGATAAATGAAAATTAGATTACACTAATTTACCTCTTTGTTACTAGGAACTGAAATATTCGCAGGATTGTCATTTTATTATCATTTCATTTGTTATGTCATGTGTTGCTTCTGCCCATACACATTGTGATGTCGAAATCAAAACCTTTCGAGATTAATCACTTTCTTTAATTAATTTTTGTAAAGAAAACTCGTGATTTCTGACACGTAACTTTATTGCAGAATATGTGTTTATGTGACCCCCTAACAATTAGTCTCTAATTCAAGACGTTAATTCACAAATATTACGCCAAATCTGAAATCGAAGTAAATGATGCCTCACCCATAACAAGTAAAAAAATTATGTTTCCTTATAAACAATCCCAAGGTCAGACGTGACGAGCTACACCAATCTTCTCCATCGTTCTATTTACAGGTAAACAGACTCTAGGAAATTTAATTAAAAACGATAAACGTGCGTTAATACATGATCGAAGGTGTGTGTATTCTCAAACTTACTCTCACTCCGTCAGTGTGTGTGTGTGTGTGTGTGTGTGTGTGTGTGTGAGAGAGAGATAACCGACGTATTGACAATCTGTATCCTCAAACTAACTATAACTTCGTCAGTGTGTGTGTGTGTGTGTGTGTGTGTGTGTGTGTGAGAGATAAACGACGTATTGACAATCTGTATCCTCAAACTAACTATAACTTCGTCAGTGTGTGTGTGTGTGTGTGTGTGTGTGTGTGTGTGAGAGAGAGAGAGAGAGAGAGAGAGAGAGAGAGAGATAAACGACTTATTGACAATCTGTATCCTAAAGCTAACTATAGCTCCGTCAGTTCAAGGTCGATTCTAATTACTAAGATCTAATTGCCATAGATGCTTTAAACAGATTATTTATTTTCATGACCGGACATTGGCCATACTGACCTGGTCAAGCGGTCATCCAAGTTGAACTCTGATCACCCATACGGACAATCGATGCACTGGTCAGTTTTAACGGCATGCATTGTAGAAGTAAAATTTTAACACATTCCGTTCAAAAGTTAATATGTTTGAATGGTAACTACAGCTTGATACGCTGAATACAGAGAGAGAGAGAGAGAGAGAGAGAGAGACAGAGAGAGAGAGAGAGAGAGAGTAAATATAGCATAAAATTTTTCTTTTTTTAATTTTCTCTGAAATACCTTAATATTGAAATCAAGTTAAACGTTTATTGTAAACAATGTTGTTTTGATGTTTTGTATTTCTTCTTGTTTCAAATTTCATCATAGATACGTTTGTAACCGAAAAAAAGAATCTACTAGTAAGTTCTCGTTGCAATAAACAAATTACATAAATATCCGTTTCTGTAAATTCAACTTGTCCTTGATATACAGAATGTAATGATTAAACCACTGCGGTTGCTCAGTGGTAGAATGCTCTCTGCGTAAGTGGGAAGTCGTGGTTCGATCTCCCAATAGGTCTGGCCCGTCAAGACGTAAAAGTGGGTAGTGACTCGGCATTACGAAATGAATTTCACGGTGGGAACTTAAAATAAACGAGGTCCCGTGTCACGGTGGGCTTGGCACGATAAAGAATCCTGCTGCATAGTGACATTAGCACAACACAGGCAAAATTTCTGCATCTTCGCCTACATAGCTGGAGACGTCTCGAAATAAGTGAAATATTCTTGACTGGGACGTTAAACACCATTACTCAACTCATCTCAACTTTTGGCCAAAAATGCAGGTTAAACGGTTAATTACTAGTAAAAAAACCAAGCTATTTATGTATTTAATTGTTCACACCTTAAAATCTCCCAACAGCTGTGCATTCTGCACATTTTGATTTTTCAGCTATATTATCACTTCCGTTTCCTTCTTCAGGACAAACCATTTTGATTGCACAGGTTTAATTTTACGTTTGACAAATTTACTTTTATAATTATAAACCTTGTCAAATCACACCTGCTCATGCTGCCAGGCTAGCTACTTGATTAAGATTTAGATGTCGAAAAAGGACATATAGGGACATTTTTAATTTTGAAATATTTAATAGTATAAATTAGCTGTTCAATATTTAATATGATAAAGAATACATTTGGTAGGTAAGATTATATGAAATAAAAACTTGTGACTGTTTATTTAGCTTACCAGTCAGCTGTCACCAGGCTTCCATGATTGACTACTGTCAATCTGTCGGAATCTTCATTAAGGTAGTGCTGACACTGAACATTCCAGGACTAATCCGACAAGACAAAAACAAAATACCTATCCATGTCAAAACCACAATCTAAAAGCAAAACAAAAACTTTGAACTGCCACCAAAAAAGTGAGGCCGGGTGCGTCGGAAGAATAAAAATCCCCGGTTGATTTAGATACACCCGTCACGCGTGAAATACAATTGGGAACGAAAAATGGAAGATGGATCTATGGGACGTCAAATATACCAAGGATAATTACATCAAACTTATCAACAATGCTGTGATGACGCCTATAAAACTTTTTGAGGGCCTTCATAACCCTAGGCTTGCTATATCTTTGTATCAACAATTTATTTGTAAGCAGATGCTTTCACCAATGCTTAATTTAAATGTTTGACAAAACATGTAATTATTTCAGAAAGATGTTTGCAGCATGCTAGACGATATAGGTCGGTAAATATTTTAGACAACCATTTTGGTGTCAGCATTGTGACACTCTGGGGGCTATCAACTAATTAAAACAATGCAACAAAAAGGCCTACTCAGAGAACCCTATTCGAGGGGACCTCTACGTGACTGATACCACGTCACTGATGACACGGCATTATTGTTTCTTATTAAATTGACACAGTTAAAATAGTGCGACACGTTGCAAGCTTTGTTAAACCTACATGGCAAATTGATTGTAACTTAACCCGCATAGCAAAGACTATATTAACCAATCATGTGTCAAGGCTTAATTAAAAAAAATCTCTGGATTTTAACATTTACATTGTTGCGTGCCCTTGTTATGTAATCCCAGACAATACACACATAACTACTATACGACACGTGTTTAACAAATGTGTGCAATACCTTTACATTTCCGTAAGGTCTGAATTGTTTGTCAACAGATGTCTCTGATCTGGTTGGTCAACGTAATCCCGGGCTATGCATACTGTGTCAATGTCATATTTATGCAACATGCATGTATTGTTAAATGATTTTTATTAAACATTTTGACAGGAAAACACATGACCAAGCGTTAACTAATAAATCTACAATGGCCGATATCTAGCATTGGAAATACATCCGTTGTACGCCACAGATTTGTCAAATACTATTTGTTTGAATTTCAAAATTTGCCATAAATGTATTGACTGATGAAATTAAAAAGATAAAGATGATATATATGAAGGATTAATTGGTTGAATGTAGATTAACACCCAAGTCAAGAATATCTTAGTTTTTATCAGGACTTAATCATGACATTTTTTTACCATTTGAAGCGTCGTACAATATGAAGGAAGTGTTGTGTAGCGTACCACGCCTACCGTGACCTGGGAGGAAGTGTTGTGTAGCGTACCACGCCTACCGTGACCTGGGAGGAAGTGTTGTGTAGCGTACCACACCTACCGTGACCTGGGAGGAAGTGTTGTGTAGCGTACCACACCTACCGTGACCTGGGAGGAAGTGTTGTGTAGCGTACCACACCTACCGTGACCTGGGAGGAAGTGTTGTGTAGTGTACCACGCCTACTGTGACCTGGGAGGAAGTGTTGTGTAGCGTACCACACCTACCGTGACCTGGATTATCTGTTTTAAGGTCTCTTCCTAAGGATCCACTGACTTCCATTTCTAAATGAAACGAGTGTTTGGCGATAGAACAGGCTCCTCCTATATTCAAGTCTTGGTCAGTCCCTGTCAGGATTTGAACCCCGACCTCCAACATTCATCCAACATGAACTCTTACGTACCACTCTCTATAGCATTTACTTACTTATTTAGCTTCTTCATCCCCACTGGGACATAAGGCACCAACAAGCGTCCTCCAATTGTCTCTGTCCTTTGTCATGTGTTGACCTTGCCTCCAGAGAAGTATCCCAGGTTCTATACCTTTACTTGGATGGTTCTCCTTTAGGTGGTGCAAGAACAACCATATTTTCTTTTTCTAGGTGGTGTCCAATTCAATGCCGTTTTTGGTATTCTTTCATTGGACATTATCATCACATGGCCTTGTCGTCTAAAGTGTGGTTGTTTTATTAGTATGGTGGTGTGGATACATTTACTGATCTTGAATATATTTCCTTTGGATATCTTGCTTGGCCAGAATATTCTGTGGGTATTTCGAAGGCAGCTGTTGTGGAATGAATATATCTTCTGCATGTCACTTTGTATTATTTTACACCATTCTGGGCTGTGTAGATGGACAAATTTGACATTGCTGCGAAAATTTCCTGACCTGCAGATGGGAACTAAGTCAAGGGCATTTAAAATTTTCTTTCATCAGTATTTGATTAAGGATAAATACTACAAAAAACTTACAAGACCGTTCTTGGACTGAAAAAAAAAAAACAAACTGTGGCAATTTGGGCTGAAGTTTTATGGAAGGCTGTGCTGGCTTTACTAGATAGTCTTGTCTATATGTGTTTTATTGCTCTGTTATCATTGCATATGACTATAACATTAATGCAGAACTAAATTAGTTTGCTAGCTCCAAAATGGATTCTATATAGTTTTATGTTATTTTATTGTTATGTGCTAATTTAGAATTTACATGAATATTTAACTTTTCACAATAGCTGGTGCCAAGTGCTTATTTTGAATACTTTATTTTCAAAAATAACAAAATAGCACAAAACAAAATGTTCCAAGACCTTGCGCTAAATAAAGGATAGCTATGTCTATGTATTATAATGGTACGTAAGGGTCTTGTTTATCTTTAAGCTAAAGTACAATGCTTATTGTATATATATATATATAGTTAGATTGCAAAAGTTAAAAAAATAATGCTGCTTTTTCTAATTTGTAGACTGAAATTCTAAGCATATCCTGAAACACGACCTTTTGGACTTTTTAAGTTAGATTAAACTCTTTGAAAGCTGCATTTTGATGAAGTAATCTTGCAGACAAACGGTCTCAAATTGCACAGGAAAGGAAACATCAGTCTATAAAATTATTGAATATTAAACTGATTCACTTTCAGAATAGAAAACAGCACAAATTTCATTTAATTTATTTATTTATTTATTTTTTATTTTTTTATTTTATTTATTCTTTGTCTGATTACCCATTATTTATAACTGATTATTTCATGATCTTTCAATGATAAATAAATTGACTTCTTGATATAGACTATACTTGTTGTATAAACAAAAATCTTAAATGTTTACATAATACTATAATTAAAAGTGGGAGAAACAGGATGACCCCATTTTATGGATAGTCTAGAGTTAAATTTTAAGTTGACGGGTTTTATGTTAGCTTAAAAATTTGACGTTTACAAGGAAAATTAATATCGTTATTAAGTAAAATAAAATACTGAGTAAAAATATATGTACGCTGTTATACATAACAAATATACCGATCCCTGTCCAAATCACAACCACAGAGCAAAGTTGAAACTTTGAAAACTGGGAAAGCTTAATAAGTTAAACACGTGGAATCCAACCAGGGAAGTGATGGTGGGTGGTTACATTGTAGCTTCCACCAGTGGGGTTTGAGGTTTGGTGTTAAGCACCACCAGCTCACATGATATTATTATAATTTACTTTAGAATCTTCAATATTCATGGGTTTGAAATTTTTTGGTTTTGTACATCTAAGTGATCATTCTTTGGCAATTGAAGTTGGATGATATAAAAAAGATTCCTAGAGACAGTAGACTCTGTATAACATGCAATACTATTGAGGGTGAACTGCACTTTTTTTCTATCATGCCAAATTAATGCAGAACCGGGAGATCATCTCTTTAAACATATAAGTAACTCTTTCCATGAAAAATTTAGAGAAAATACAGTATCTTCTTAATCCTAGATTTAAACACATGTCTATTATCGGTTCCAACAGTCACTCAGACTGCGAGAGGGGTCCAAACTGAGTAATGCTTCTTAATCTATGGTACGAGTATCAAACTAACTTGTATTTGATTGGCATATGTATTGTATTGTTATGATTCTTCTGTGTAATCATTTGATTGTCATGTGTATTGTATTGTTATGATTCTTCTATGTAATCATTTGATTGTCATGTGTATTGTATTGTTATGATTCTTCTATGTAATCATTTGATTGTCATATGTATTGTATTGTTATGATTCTCCTATGTAATCATTTGATTGTCATATGTCTTGTATTGTTATTATTCTTCTATGTAATCATTTGATTGTCATGTGTATTGTATTGTTATGATTCTTCTATGTAATCATTTGATTGTCATATGTATTGTATTGTTATGATTCTTCTATGTAATCATTTGATTGTCATTTGTCTTGTATTGTTATGAGTTTTCTCTGTAATCAACTCGACCTTGTTTCTTTGGTGTGAATGCTGAATAAATAAATTTATTTATAAAAAAATTATAGGTGTCTTGGAATCGCTTTGTGTTAAAAAAATCCCATTGAGATCCTCGGGAAGTTCACATATTTCGTCGACATTTAATTTCGTAGAATTAACTAACCCACGAAACTCGAAGATATATTTTGTTGGTCACAAATGTCTTACTTCTGAATCTCAATAACTATCAGCCTGTCATGTGCTTCTCTGGATTAAAAAAACAACAACAGCAAACAAAACACAATACATTCAGTGCGTTTAGGCCAAGGTTATACGCCTATATATGGATTAAGAAAAAACTAAATCATCCCTGTCAGTGTAGAATTAGTTTATTTCTGCCAGGTCAGCGAGTTTATTGCATTATAAACACTAATAGTACAATTGTTGTTTGATGACGGATAATTAAATCGACGTTACAAAATCTGAAAGTTAATTTCATTATAAATACCAAAGTATGATCATAATAGTACAGACCTGTCGAAAGTTTAACACTTAGCTAACAAAAAGGAGTCAAAAGCTCGACTGTAGAGTGGCCGAGATATGGATAGCTAGTGACAAAAAATAAATAAGTAAGTAAATAAATAAATAAATAAATAAATAAAAAATAAAGTTAATAATAATAATAATAAAACTGCCGAAAAAGCAGCTTCAAAAAAGTTGTGGAGATATAGCTAATACGAAGCCCAGATGCGAGGTGTCGACTCGGGACTAGTGTTAAACTTTCCATAAGTTTAAAATTTACAGTAATTTGTGTACCTACATTGTAAGTGATATCATAAAACTATTTATCTAAATAAGGATGTAGATAAATATAACTCTACCTGATTTAATGATTATTACATGTTTTAACAGGAAAGCAATAAATAAATAAAATTCTTAATTTAGAAAACTAAAATAATCTTAACCCCAATGACGACAAATATCACCGGCGCATTATCAGAATTAAGAAAACCAAAATGATCTTAACCCCAATGACGACACTAATAGCACTGAATTATCAGAAATGAGCTTAACCCCAATGACGTCATCAAGAGTACCGGTTTATATTATTATCGGAAAATTTGACAAGGGTTTTGCACTAAAATCAACTTGGAGAATATTAAACCCTTTGATAGTAGTTATGATGGTGTGTCAATTAAATATTAATTTATCAAAATCAAATAATATTTCATCAAAGAAATAAATTATGTATAATTAATAATTATCAATCAAGTTGATTTATCCGTTGACATAAATTCTAAACAGTTTTTTAAACCATAAAATTAATTCGTGTTTATGTTAATCCTGTGGTTCTTTGACTTAAACACTTTCCATGAAAGTGACTTTGCTCTTTTAAATTAATTAATACCCGTTATAAGAATGTACATTTTTCAAGGTCTACGACAGCTGCTCTTTCACCTTCCTCTTGCAATGAATCTGCAGGTTCCTTAGATATTACTTTGTTTTCTTGGCATTATGGCAGTTTTCAGTACTTTTTTACATTAAAAGCATTGTCATGTGCTGATTTTGAATGCATTATTTTAATAAAAATTGAAAATCAGCACATGACAGCATATCTATTTCAATTCTTGTCCTGATAGTTTTTGACTTGGTTATTTCCTGAAGCTTTATGTTATATATAATGTATGTAATGGTAAAAAGTGTCATGTGCAGACGAGTTTCGTAGTGTATCGGTTGCATTGTACTTTTGGTACAGAATGAAATGGAATTGCATCAGTAGATGTTTTCCAAGTAAAATGACGTTATTTCGGAAATTCATGATATCCCAAATCTTATTGGTCATCACAAGATACGCTGACATAGCCATATATATGGAAAATCTTAATCACTTTTATTACATAATTCACATTAGGTATACATAATGCACTTTATGGAAATAAAAGTGATTACGGCGCACATTATCAAAACTAAATTATAAAAACTTTTAATTATCAATCGATAATTTTATTATGTACTCATAATGTGAAATATGTTATAAAAGTGATTGGGGCTTTGCATATGATAGCCAAAGAGGTAAGGGATTCCCCAACGTCTGTATGCATTCTTTTTTGCCGACAACCGTGTCAGGATCATAGATGTAGGGTAAAACCGCAGTTTTTATAATGTATCCCTGACAAAACCAAAGGCACGAGAGGGAGCAAAAGTGTTCAGAAGAATGAAAACAGCAGATATTGCTAAAATACACCACCAGATCGTAAAATGAGCAATTAATCAATGCATTGTCAACATGAGATAAAAAATAACTACAGTTAATCACAACAACGTCTAAAGACGGAAGGGGTACACAAACCTGCATGCAGCTTGTCACAAGAAACTAACTATTTGTGGTATTTTTGTTTTGTTTTTCTTTTTAAATCTTCCGCACGATTTAATTGCATACATATGGGTTGAAAATTTAAAACCTTACGGGGACATTCTTGCTGAATAAACAACAAACAATCCTGCAAAGGTTATATCAGCGAGTTCATATGGAAGGTGTACTTTTAATTTATATTTAGGATATATTGTATAAACGATATTTATATAAGTTTATAAAATACCTAGTTATATTATTTCCTTTTATGGCTGACAGACATCGGTGACAGACTTGGCTAAGTCTCACGCCTACGTTCGAATCCCACTAAATCCTACTGTGAGAACGATTTTTATGTTTGCCTTTTCGTCGATATTTTTTGTTCGACCACTCTGGTTTCCTCCACCGTTTAAGAACTGGCCGCATTGATTTAATTAAAAAAAAACTTAACTAGGATATAACTCTCCATTTATCGGAATCCAAACTTTTTGCTTTTTAATCTATTATTTTGATCAAATGTATTTATCATTATTATTATTATTATTATTATACCCACCGTTTAAAATGTGGGGGGTATATAGTGATATGGGGTGTCCGTCCGTCCTTCCGTTACACCTTAGGGTATCTTTCTCTTATTCGCAACTCCTCCTAAACCCTTCAATGGATTTTCATGAAACTTTCACACAATCTTTGTGATATAATGTAGATGTGAACCTCCTATTTAAAAATTTGATCCGATGGATTTTTGGGAGCAGGGGGCATTTTTTGTGAGCTTGTGGCTTACAGTTTTTCTAGTTATTATTATTATTAAAGTCAAACTAGCCTTAATGGCCACATCTATATAAGGACTACCTGCTTTCTAAGGCCAGTAAAGTTTATCCTTTATTCGTGTTATTTGAACCTGTATAGTCAGGTTTGACTGTATAATAATAATAATAATAATATTATTATTATTATTATTATTATTATTATTATTATTATTGATATAAAAATTATTATAATCATAACCGTGAACCTGCCTTAAAGACCACCGCTATATACAAGGCCTTTTAAAAGTCAGTAAATTTTATTCCAATTGCTCTTCATTCAGGTTATTTGTACCAGTATACGGTGCACCTACCCATAAAGACCACTTTTACTGGGTCCCTTGTGTTTCATTTGTTTGTCAGGTTTGGTTGTATTCTTCTTCTTCTTCTTCTTCTCGATTTTCTTTTTCTCCTGATTATTATTATAATTATTAATTGCAGCTGTTTTTGTTGTTGTATGACGTCATAGCGGTCAAGCGTACTTTATGGCTTAATCTGATACGTTCTAGATTATAGCATTTTAATTTCACAGGTTATACCTACGTGGTCAGCAGATAACCGAATTAACCGGTTGTTATGGACAATATAAGGTAGGAAGTAAAACAACGGTCACACTATGAGACAAGTACAACAACGGGGTCATTGCCAGTTCTCTGACCAACTGACCAGTGCTTAAATAAGATATAAATATATAATCTTCTTAAATGCCCTAACTGTACTTAAACTTTATATATACAGTACTCTTACCGGGGCTATCTGATCTCTTATATATAGGAGTCTAAAATATATGTAAAATGCGTCAGGTATTAACAAATAAGCAAAATAATTTCGGGGTTCCCAGTTTATTTTAAATGCATTGTTCTTATTATGTCCAAAAAAGCAATTCCGGACTCGTTAAGAGTTCCTTTTGTAACCCCTATTAAATTCTATGTAAAAATTTTGACAAATTTTTTCACAGAAATGTTCAAAATTGCTTGATTCCGTTAATTTTAGCTTTTTAGTCGAAATTAAAATTTTAGTGGAGGTTACAAAATGGAACTCTTTCCCCGGACTCAACTTATTTTAAGGTCATATGTAGGATTAACACTATTTCAGTACAAGGTCTTGTAAGATTTTAGCCAATCGTGATTTTTCCAGTTCCATTGTACCCATAAAAAGGACAAAGAAGGTTACTATATAATATCTTTAAATTAGTTTAAGTGTGTTAAAATGTCCAAATCCTGATTATCTGGTGGAATTATGTTAAGAACAACCTTCCGTTTACCCATTGTGTTTACGTAAACATTACTATATATATTTGAACACTTGCGTTCTTGGTTAACATAATTTGTTTAAAATAAACACTGACCGAGACATCCAATCATTATATCGATTTAAACACATTTTTCTTGTATCCAAATTAACCCTAATTCCAATAATAATACCACTGGATATAATCGCCATCCGTATTTATCCGGTGACCGTCCTAAGTCTTCAGTCATCTCAATATGTATTTCTCTTGTTTCATGTGTTGTGCTCGTGGTTGCTTTTGCTTTATTGTCAACACGTATTTTCAGCTTATATGTTACTTTTAGTAACTAACAATGATAAGGACAAAGCAAAACTCAGTAACCTAAGCAAAAAATGTTGATAAAGCATTCCCTGTATACAAAATAATAATAATAATAATAAACATAATAATAATAATATAATAATAATAATAATAATAATAATAATAATAAACATATTCAATAAATAATTGAAACAATAGAGAAAAAATTGGAGGACTAAGAATTCTCAATGAAATTTACACATTGAATATATTTTTTATTCTGATCACTACTTAACAAAATTCGATTTTTATTTTAAATTATGAAATGAAAGTGTCCCAAAATACATTGTGTCATGTAAATGTCCTGGTACGGTTTTGGCCTTGTGAGTATATAATCCCTTGGTAGTAGGTTCTTTTTTAATAGAAAAATAAATATGTTCTGGTACGTTGTTTAGTTGATGACTACCGGATCTATCAAGGAAGTAGACCCTAAACCAGATCCATTATCTGACTGTACGTCACAGTGACACTGCAGTTTACTATATCATTGTGCGGTTATAGACGTCGAGGTGAAAATTGGTTAAATTATGCTGGGTAACCAAAAGCACCAAATGACTGTTGTTTGAACTATCAGCCAGAGCACTTCATGACTGGTTTATTGTTTTTGTTAAACCCAAAGAAAGGATGGTTCTGTGGTTACAAACACAAACAAACATGCCAGGGAATTTATCAAACGAACCCAGTATACTGATAGCCAATCAGAAAACACTTTCCCTATTGTCATATATACCATTTTTTGAATGTATTTTATAATTAAATTAAAAAAAATGGTATATGACACTATTATTATTATATAATTGTATTATTATTTAAAAATTGAAAAATTCACAACCAAAAAATCAAAAAATAATCTCCATACATCATATTATATTATGTTATTATATCCAGATTATTTTGGGGGCAGGGATAATGGAGTGGTCGTATGCATGTGGTCTAAACTACTGATGCAGTCTTGCAAAATAAAATAATTTTAACTATTATTTATTTATTTAATTAGTATTATTAAAACAAATAAATTCAAGGAAATGCTAGTTCATCTGATTGCCTTTTAATTGGCAACACACACACACACACACCACACACACACACCACACACACACACACACGTGAAAACTCAACATTTACTCAAATAACCATAAATCCTTCCCAAGGCGATTCCTAGAATTATTGGAGTAATATTTACCATTGTGTCCTAAAATTATGTTAAAATTATACATAAAATTGAACCATGCCTATTGTGTAATAGTGTGGTAAACAAAGTTCAAAATTAGTTCTGACGTCAAACGGACAAAGGATTGACCATATGTGTGATAAACAGACACAACTGACCAATTTATCGCAATGCTTCAACAGCAGAGAAAGATTTGTTCTATTTCTCAACACAAGATTGTAAACGTGATCAGACGTGATGATAGGTCACATCGGCAGATAAGTTTACCGCCCTCTGTAAAATCATCTCTGAGTACACGAGCACCTTGACAACACTAATTATTGATGACAACATTAAATATGTTTTTAGCTTTTCTAATTATCGATAGCAGACTGTTGTATAAATATCAATGATGGATTAAGTGGATTACAATAACCGGGTTTAACATAGTCAGAGTCATCATAATCAGCAACAATAAGAAAATTAAGCAACTCAGTGTCAATAGCAGGGATACAAAAAATAACAACAACAACAATTTTAAACAACAACAACAACAAAACAATAAATAAATAAATAAATAAATAAATAAATAAATATCAAAAACTCAAATTAACAAAAGAACAACTAAAAATATGAATGCATTTTTATTAAATTAATCCTCTTGTAGTTAAATTATTCACCTAAAGGAAATTTATTTGTGGACATAAAAATTATACTCAGACATCATACGACATCGATACACAAATGTCATTAAAAAGATCTATTTTCATTTTAAAAATATTTTATCTACGTCAATGAATTACAGAATATATATTTTCCAAGGTCGCACTTTAATCTCACTCTTTAATATTATTCATTTATAAAACCTTGGACATTGATCTTTAAAAATCGGTTAAGCATTAAAGGCTAGTCTGATTGGACTATAGTCACACCCATACACAGAATATTTTAATGCGTCATGTTGTAAAATGTCAAGGTTTATTTATATATTCGATGAAGGTTACAGTTATGTGGGGAGTGGGCAAGTAGACTGAGACAAAGTGAAAGTAAACAAAAAAACAATTTAATTCTTCTCTAATTACAAGTAGATCCGTGTCAGTTACAAAGTGCATTTCACATTTGTTATTTAAATACTTGTAATATAGATATGACAATATGTACTGTTATTTTTCATGTGTGTGTCACGGTTGCGTGTGTGCGTCACGGTGTGTGTTTAGTGTTTATGTGTCACAATATGTGTGTGTCAGATTTTCAAGGATAGTGTCTTTGTGTGTCACGGTATGTGTGTGTGTGTGCGCGCGGACAGTGTATGCGTGCGTGTCACGGTGTGTATGTGACAAGTGTGTGCGTGCGTGTCACGGTGTGTATGTGTGCGTCACGGTGTGTGTGTGTGTGCGTGCGTGTCACGGTGTGTATGTGTGCGTCACGGTGTCTGTGTGTGTGTGACAAGTGTGTGCGTGCGTGTCACGGTGTGTATGTGTGCGTCACGATGTATGTATGTCCCAGTGTGTGTCACGGTTTATGTAACATTGTGTTTGTGTTTTAAGGGTAGTATGTGTATGTCATGGTGTCCTGTGTCATGAGTAGTGTGCACGTGTTTCGCGGCGTATTTGTGTCACGAGTAGTATGTGTGCGTGAGCGTGTGTGTATTGACGCGGGAGGAGCTATACATCTGTCTGCATGTCTTATATGTCAGACATAATTAAAAATACTATCTATCTATCTATGGAATGTACAGATCAATGTCCCCATTATACATATAAGACAAGTAAACAGGATCTTATCAAGGTCATATATATATATATACATACAACAAAATGTGGTAAAACGCTTTAAAATTTGAATTTATCATAGATAAAAACTAAAACAAAATAAATGTCACCTTGTAAATTTGAATAATGATTCACTGGACCATATACCTTCAAATGCTAATATTGTTCTTGAACTTTCGCAGTAAAATGTAGGACAATAATGTTTATGTTAATCTGTCAAGATGTTTGCACATTATTTAATATATATTAATGACAATAAACCTATATGTATATTACAGCCGAGGAAACTGCATATTGCTGGTTTTTTTAAATTTATATATTGTAGCCCAGGAATCTGCATATTTCTGTTATTTCTAACCTATATATTATAGCCGAGGAAACTGCTTATATGTTGTAGCCGAGGAAACTGCATATTGTTGTTATTTTGTACTAATGACAATTAACCTATATATATTGCAGCCGAGGAAACTGCATTGATGTTATTTTGTGCTAATGACAATTAACCTATATATATATTGCAGCCGAGGGAACTGCATTGATGTTATTTTGTGCTAATGACAATTAACCTATATATTGCAGCCGAGGGAACTGCATTGATGTTATTTTGTGCCAATGACAATTAACCTATATATTGCAGCCGAGGGAACTGCATTGATGTTATTTTGTGCCAATGACAATTAACCTATATATTGCAGCCGAGGAAACTGCATTGATGTTATTTTGTGCCAATGACAATTAACCTATATATTGCAGCCGAGGAAACTGCATTGATGTTATTTTGTGCCAATGACAATTAACCTATACATTGCAGCCGAGGGAACTGCATTGATGTTATTTTGTGCCAATGACAATTAACCTATATATATTGCAGCCGAGGGAACTGCATTGATGTTATTTTGTGCTAATGACAATTACCCTATATATTGCAGCCGAGGGAACTGCATTGATGTTATTTTGTGCTAATGACAATTACACTATACATGGCAGCCGAGGAAACTGCATTGATGTTATTTTGTGCTAATGACAATAAACCTATACATGGCAGACGAGGAAACTGCATTGATGTTATTTTGTGCTAATGACAATTAACCTAAACATTGCAGCCGAGAAAACTGCATTGATGTTATTTTGTGCTAATGACAATCAACCTAAACATTGCAGCCGAGGAAACTGCATATTGCTGTTATTTTTAAACCTATATATATTACAGCCGAGGAAACTGCATTGATGTTATTTTGTGCTAATGACAATTAACCTATATATTGCAGCCGAGGAAACTGCATTGATGTTATCCTGTGCCAATGACAATTAACCTATATATTGCAGCCGAGGAAACTGCATTGATGTTATTTTGTGCTAATGACAATTACCCTATATATTGCAGCCGAGGAAACTGCATTGATGTTATTTTGTGCCAATGACAATTAACCTATATATTGCAGCCGAGGAAACTGCATTGATGTTATTTTGTGCTAATGACAATTAACCTATATATTGCAGCCGAGGAAACTGCATTGATGTTATTTTTGCCAATGACAATTAACCTATATATTGCCGCCGAGGAAACTGCATTGATGTTATTTTGTGCTAATGACAATTACCCTATATATTGCAGCCGAGGGAACTGCATTGATGTTATTTTGTGCTAATGACAATTACACTATACATGGCAGCCGAGGAAACTGCATTGATGTTATTTTGTGCTAATGACAATAAACCTATACATGGCAGACGAGGAAACTGCATTGATGTTATTTTGTGCTAATGACAATTAACCTAAACATTGCAGCCGAGAAAACTGCATTGATGTTATTTTGTGCTAATGACAATCAACCTAAACATTGCAGCCGAGGAAACTGCATATTGCTGTTATTTTTAAACCTATATATATTACAGCCGAGGAAACTGCATTGATGTTATTTTGTGCTAATGACAATTAACCTATATATTGCAGCCGAGGAAACTGCATTGATGTTATCCTGTGCCAATGACAATTAACCTATATATTGCAGCCGAGGAAACTGCATTGATGTTATTTTGTGCTAATGACAATTACCCTATATATTGCAGCCGAGGAAACTGCATTGATGTTATTTTGTGCCAATGACAATTAACCTATATATTGCAGCCGAGGAAACTGCATTGATGTTATTTTGTGCTAATGACAATTAACCTATATATTGCAGCCGAGGAAACTGCATTGATGTTATTTTGTGCCAATGACAATTAACCTATATATTGCCGCCGAGGAAACTGCATTGATGTTATTTTGTGCCAATGACAATTAACCTATATATTGCAGCCGAGGAAACTGCATTGATGTTATTTTGTGCTAATGACAATTAACCTATACATTGCAGCCGAGGAAACTGCCTTGATGTTATTTTGTGCTAATTACAATTAACTTATACATGGCAGCCGAGGAAACTGCATTGATGTTATTTTGTGCTAATGACAATTAACCTAAACATTGCAGCCGAGAAAACTGCATTGATGTTATTTTGTGCTAATGACAATTAACCTATACATTGCAGCCGAAAAACTGCATTGATGTTATTTTGTGCTAATGACAATTAACCTATACATTGCAGCCGAGGAAACTGCATTGATGTTATTTTGTGCTAATGACAATAAACCTATACATTGCAGCCGAGGAAACTGCATTGATGTTATTTTGTGCTAATGACAATTAACCTATACATGGCAGCCGAGGAAACTGCATTGATGTTATTTTGTGCTAATGACAATAAACCTATATATTGCAGCCGAGGAAACTGCATATTGCTGTACGTCTATGTCAGTTATAATATAAGCCTACATATTACAGCCGAGATAATGATGATGGCAGTTCGCCTATATATTGCAGCCGATGGAAACTGCATAGCTGTCCTTTTATTGATAATTTGGTCTCTACTTTAGGTTGAGCTGATGTTTTGATGTACAGAAAACTTGAACTGATTTTCACGTTGTTTTGTGCAATATTGATGTTCCTGTCATATACCATTTTTTGAATTTAATCATAAAATACATTCAAAAAATGGTATATGACAATTGTCATATACCATTTTTTGAATGTATTTTATGATTAAATTAAAAAAATGGTATATGACATTCCCATTAAAACGACACTGTATATGTTACAAAATATAACACTTTTTCGAATGGCAGTCAAAAGTCAGGAACCACGCCGTTGGATACCATTTCACACCCTGGTTGGGTATATTTGTGTACTATACTGAACTAATGTATCTATTTTAAATTGGGGTACTTTTGAAATATCGATGTAAATTTGACAAGTCAATGTCCATTTCAAATTGCATTTTGATATCATTAAAATGACAAAGTAGTTGTTTTGATCTTAAGAGTAATTAAATATTATTCTTATACGACAATTTAATATATTTAGGGGATGATTTCTTTACAAATATACTTTCTCTAGGTTTATCATTACAGGTTGTCTCCTTTTCGATTTAAATTTCTAAGTACACGCGCACTTTAACCGTCGATTAGTATTCATTTCTTGAGCCGGTTTTTTCCCTGAATTTTGAATTTTAAAATAAATTATTGAATAAACAAATAATCTTTCTTAAAAAATTATATGCCGAGAAATTTCTTAGAAACAGGTGGTTGTCGAGTTACTAAGGCATTCGAACGCACGTTGCTCTTTTGTTTTGAAAGTTTATTTGTGGATGGTTGTAATTAAAATACAAACCGGATAGCGCAATCCTTCAATGAACTGTCAATGTTCCGGCGGTTATAATTAATGACCTGAATTAACCAGGTAAATGTCAATTATAAGTAGGTGTATTTCTAGGAATTGGGGAAAACTTCATATTACTCACAACATAGAATAAAATATGTCGTAACACTGACGTCATTGGAAGAAAGTCAAGGACCTGAGATTCTTTTCTGAAAAACAACTTCAAGGATTTTGTAATCTACATGTAATTTTAATATAGTTTTATTCGAAAGTTCACTAAGATTAAATTAAAATTTCCATTAGAGATTTTTAATTTCATCTTTTTTTTTCATCTGTATAGGTGAACAAGAGCTAGATTTAATATTAAATGCTTAAAATATCTTTTTCTTTAGTGATTGAACCATTCGTCTGTACCTTCTTTCGATGTTTTTCCCAAATCACTCGATTCATATGATGTAAAATTACTAGAAATCAATTTGAACAAAGCTGTTATTGATCATTCAATCCAAAATTTTCAAGGGTATCAAAGAAAAAGTGTAATGTAACCTTCATTTTTTTCTTCAAATCCATCAATAATAAGAATTAAGAAATTAAAATGTATATTACATTATGTTTTATGGATTTTCAATTTCTGTTAATTAAGCTTTGAGCTTTTTTCATACGACTCGGATACAAATAGGCCAAGGATATTTAGAGAATTAAAATTATGGAATAGATGATTAATTTCAAGTACTGTACAATATCTGAATGACCTTGTAAAGTACAATGACCCCATTGACCATACACAGATGTATTAACCTAATTTATATCCATCGTGATAGCTTTGCTATTTTTGAACACATCAGTACGATAGCAGAGACTCCATGATTGATTTAGTCATTGGTGGAAAGACCTTGCGGTATTCGCATGTATTGATTTGCTGAATACAGCATAAACTAAAACATTACCAACCTAATACGATTGAATATGATTCTTAATGTTTCGAGATGCTAAGATAGGACTCGTGTGTATTTTCTAGTTATGTACAAGGTGCATGTGGCTTTATAGAACAAAGGATTGTACTTTTATTTTATCGATTTTGGTGACTTATTCTTGATGCTGTAAAACGGTCGGTCAAGATTGGCACTTTTACGCAATAGATTGTATCATTGATAAAAATATGCGTTGTTTAAGGCAATCCAAATCGATATATGCACCAACCTGTTCCAGACAGTATAGAAAACCCTCAACTAATAAAAATAATTAAAACGATTATTTTATTTTCGTCTATGGCCTGATCTCAGATTAAAATGATTAAAGTTTATAAAAACAGGAAAGCCAATATTGGTAAATGTATGTACTTTAAAGGGCTATCTGGTATCAAACTCGGCCGCCGAGTTAGTTGTACTTTTGTACGTTCTCAGCTCATCATTACCGCACCAATTACAGACTTAACGAAAATGAAAACCCTTAGGTGCTACCGTTTTCGTCTAGTGTTCACGCTAACCCATTCTAAGCAAATTGTTTAAGCAAGTGTTTTATTAAAATGCGGCTAATCAACACTTTGATATATAGTTTAGTTAGAGCAACTGTACTTTAGTCCAAGGATTTTAAAAATGTGTTGTAAAAATCGTTGTAAAAATCGCTATCAATTCCAATTAGGCCTACGTGTTATGTTCATGATGAGTGGTTTTTCTCCTGGAAAGTAATTTGTTTTATAGCAATTATTACGATTTCAAAAAACACGCTTTGTTCGTAGCTGCATGTTGCAAATAGACTGGTTGGTATCCTATTTATTTAAACAGCAAAACCTTGATTCATCTCCATCATGTGTTTCAGTCATGACTTGGTGTTATAAGAGAGTTTTGCGATAAATCGAAGCAGTCTTGTTAAGAAATTGATATCTGAACTTTAACATAGTGTGAGGATATGCAAGTTTGTAAAGGTATCTAGGGGGTCTCATGGCAAAGTTTTAATATGGGGTCCAGTATAATGCGATTCCACTGACATTTTTGTTCTTTCCTTTGGTAGATGGTCATAGTGCCAATTATGGTTAGTTATTTTTTATTTGCCATGAGCTACACATATTTTAGTCAATCAGATTCCAACATACAACCCATTTTTCGCGTGTTTATCTTGTATATTTATTCTACAATCTTTATCATTAGTGATCTTAATATGATACAATGTATTGCTTCTTATTGTTTACTTTAGGCTGTATCATGTTTTTGAGTGCTTTGACAATTGTCCAGTACATATTCGGACACTCTGGTTTTCTCCACAATCTGAGAACTGACTGCCTAGTTCTAGTGAAGACATGACTGACAGGAGTGTAAATGACCATTACTCCATTACGCTCAATTATCTCAACTAAATATTTCAATAATCAACTTTAGATTTAACAACCTTAACAGTTTGATGTTGGCGTTGGTGTTTTGCAGCTTAATGTATTGACAATCCAGACCATTTACCTCATAAAAATCACAAGGACAGACATTTTTATTTGTCTTAACCACAATGCTTTAGTTTTCTTTTCAGTTTCATATTCTTTTCATCATGTGTTCTGTGTTCAATTGTGTTCAAATTTTTATCAATGCTTAACCTGTTCTCAGTTTAACTAGTATGTATTTATTGATTATTTCATTGATTGATTGATTATTTCATTGATTTGTTTATTGATTGATTGGTCGATTTATTGGAAGTTGTATAACAGTTGGATAGCTATTTACATAACTGGCATTATTTCACTGAAGCCAACCACATAGCCGTACGATACCAATCCATAAGTATAATTATTTGAACTCCATGACTTTGTCTATAAATACAATGTTAATATATCCAGAGATCATTGTCCTTTCCTGTACTAATGATGATGAACATTTACCAATCGATAATGTAGAACTAATAATACCATCAGCCGGTGAAAGCCTTTTCTAAAATCAACTCATATCGACCTTCTAAGACGACTTGCGGCTTCACGTCAAGTTGATGTATGCTAAGCTGTCTACTCAGTCGAATTGAGAAATAAGCAGAAAAAAGCTTGTATTTTCACGTGTCAGGCTCAATTCGTCTGTATTTTTTTTATTGTTAATATAATCTCTTTTTTTTGCTTTATGATTTATCTTTCCTCAGTTTTCATCTTGATGCATTTGATACTTGTCTGGGTTTTTTGACCTTGATCACTGTGGCAGCCAAGAGAATACTAAGGTATAAAAATACTGACGGTATTTGTCTCTGTATCGGAATGTCAATTATTCTTCAAAATATTTTTATTAATCTAATAAAACATATTTTTTTAAATGTTACAGTTATATGTTTTCATATTGGGTAAAACCTCAAAAAAAAAAAAAAAAAAAAAAAAAAAAATGTATATACTAATATAAGATTTATCACAGTCGATGAGACTGGGTGTTCTAGCGAGATAATATATCTATTCATGCAATGCAATCAACTAGAAACACATACATTGTATACAGAACGACCATCCACAAATTAATCATACGGAAAAGTTATTTTGTCATTTGTTGGCTGAAAAAAAACCTTAAATCTAAGAGTAGAGTAATGATTAACGCCCCTGAAAGAATCTTGACTGGAACGTAAAACCCCATTAGTCTCCTCTCAACTCCGTGAATCGGGCAGTGCTAGATCCTTATTACCTTTGAGTCAATAACTTAAACAGAGATATTATATATATTGGTAACATTTAAGTAATGCCATTTGTACTTTGTCTCCTACAACTTCCGTTTCTACCATCTCCTCTGTCGCTCCTACATCTTCTGTCTCTCCCACAACTGGTTAAGAAGAAAAGGAGACCTTTATCTTGTGCAATCTTAAACGTTTGACTTTTAGCTTTGGATTTAATCGATCAGTATTTGTCAGGAAAATAAATACGATACATTAAAGAACTAGGTCATTAAAATCATGGTCAAGTAGACAAGAATTAAGTCAAGGACATTTCAATTCTTCTTTTATCAGTGTTTGATTAAGGATAAACAGTACAAAAATTTACAAGACCGTTCTTGAACTTAAAAGCACACTGTGGTAATCAAAGTCTCTAAAGCGGTTCGTATTGGCATATACCATTTTTTAAATTCATTTAAATTAAAAAATTAAAAGACTGTTTTTTTAAATTTATAATCACATTGTTGTGAGTCTTTAAAACAGTTTCGTAATGTTACATACAATTTTTAATGTTTTTAGATATAGATTTTAAAAGACTTTTGATGAACTGAATAACTTGGTGGCGAGTCTCTTAAACCGTTTAGTATTGTCATATACCTTTTTTAAATACATTTAGATAAAAAATTAAAAGACTGTTTTTTTAACAAAGCACATTGTTGTGTGTCTCTGAAACGTTTCATATTTCCATATACAAATTTTAATGCATTCAGCTATTTATAAATAACAAATTACACCATCAAGCTTTGTATATAACAAGTACAAAACTTGTCAAACGAGGCATTTCGACAAACCCTATATGAGCTTGGTGTTCTGGAAGAGTACGTACTATTAAATATGAAACCTGCCAAGAGATCATTGACCATCAGATTGATTTCAGCACTGTCATCGAGTTGAAAGATCTTTAGCCTTACAAATTTATACCTTTAACGGAATTCATTACTGAAACGATTGAACCATATGTTGACTGAGTCAAATTAATTATACTTGTATATGTTTAAATGATATATGGAGTCACTTGTGTAACTAGAAACTTAGAGCACGTGTACTGATCAATTGGTATCTTCTTCTTCTTCTTCTTCTTCTTATTATTATTATTATTATTATTATTATTATTATTATTATTTTTATTATACCCCGCAAACGAAGTTTAGGGGTATATAGGAATCTGTCTGTCCGTCTGGTTTTCCGTCCAAATATCGTGTTCGCTCCATATCTTCCTTCCATGTCTATAGATGGATTTTGGTCAAACTTGACACAAGTGTAAACCAATATAAGGCGATGTGTCGCATACTAAATTCATGTGCATAAGTCAAAGGTCAGGAGGCCAATTTTGGGACGGGGGTATTTCGGATCTCAAGAGACAGTTCGATATAGTTATTATCACCATCATTTACATATTATAGAATTAACCAATACATGTACACACGTCTTTATCAGACTGGTAGACATAATTTCTAGTTTCAGAATACTATAAAGTCAGTATTTGTAATTCTAATTTATTATAACTAATGTTTAAATATTGATTAACAACTGAGCCGTATCTTTATGTGATGCACAGCGTCCACATAGTACATAAAACCTCAATTAAAACATTTGTATATGATATTTTTTTATTTTGTGTTTGCTGCTTTGAACTGTGTTGTACTTGTAGTGTCATGTTCGCGAATAGTGTAACAGGGTTTCACCAGTGACATTGTTCAAAGCTTAAGGATAGTTTTCACTGGTGATTTTGTTACCAACGAAATAAAACCACTAGTGCTTTCTACCCTGTTTATACATATTAAACTCTCGAAGTACAGACCTTTCAAAATTTTAACACTGAGCTGCACTGGTAGTGTCGTGTTCGCGAATAGTGTAACAAAGTTCATTGCCAGTGACATTGTTCAAAGCTTACTTTCACTGATGATTTAGTTATAAACAAGATAAAGCCACTAGTACTTTATATCCTGTTTACAGTGTTAGACTTTCGAAACTACAGACCTTTCACAATTTTTACACTGAGGTAACGCCAAGAAGTCTAAGCTCACCTGACGAGTGGCCAAAATATAGATGACCAGTGGCCGAAAAGCTATAAAGCGATAGAACGTAGTTGTCCAAAAGCTGTCCATATATAGATAACGAGGGACTAACTAATAAGGGTCAGCTAATTGTCAACTTTTGACATGTCTGTACTGTGCTTGTTGATTTCATATTATCTATAGAACACTGTCTCGAACGTCGGAACAAAATTGCGTTTACAATTGCTACTGGACACTGAACTTTAATGTCAGCGGCACTCGTTGACAGTCAAACGACCGTCTAGTACAAAATTGACCTTTCTTACATTACAAATCGTATGATTGTCTGCACGTAGAAAGTATTAAATTTACTGCATTATGCATAATAAGGTAAGATTTACCTCTGACACACAAAAAAACCAATCACACCACCCAGGATTCCTTAAATATCTTCTTAATTCTACCATGTATACAAGTTGTCATATTGGATTTATGTGATGGAAATTTACTGCTTCAGATTTAACGATTTTGTATTTTATGTTTCGTTGTGTAGCGAGATAGCAATAAATTCTGTCTATATTTGGAAATGAAATTCAAGTCTTATAAATGAAATGATCTCTGATGCTGTCAGGTACACGTCATATATATAATGTTGTATAACTGATTCAAAGCACGTCGATTTACATAAAACTGGCAATTTATTTCTCTCCAGGAGCATTACCTATCCTGGAATACTGATGCAAAACAAGCTGATCTATAAGTTATACACACCACGCCTTTCTCTCACTGAACATACCTGGCATCTTATTTGTAAGGTCTGTCCAACATTTGAAAAATGCATTTTGAAATGAAAGTCACGGGTACTTGTCACGGTAGGCGTTTCATGTAAAAGAACCCCCATGCATGTAATCCTACGAAAGTAAAGAATTCTGCTCTTCATCTATAGCTGGTGGCGTCTCGATATACATGTATGTTAAAATGCTTGACTGGGACGTAAAGCATCAATTAGCCCAGAGCACACTTGTTCTTCCGAAGCACCCAGGTCTCTCCTCTCATCTTTTTAGTATATATACCATTATTTATTTATTTATTATTTATTTATTTATTTATTTATTATTTATTTAGTTAGTTAGTTAATATTAGCAGGCACAGCTTCCATAAAAATATATTAATATAAATTGAAAATGTGGAATATAATTTACTCTATTCATATCATGAAAAAATTTTTATTGACTCACAGTTATTGTTTATAAAATGATATATAAAATAAATACCCGATCAACCACAATAAAATGATCTGTATATGTGGGATCAGTCTGACTTTATATGATATAAATATACACCATGACATACTTTTTTTGTAATTTAAGTTCTTGTGCTATATAAAGGTGACCTGAAATGACCTTGCGTGACCGATTTCTCTGCCCACTGATTTCATTAACCTTAGCGTGTATAAAGATGCAATCTTACGCACGTACATAAATGTTGATGGTTTGTTTATTGATCAGAAAGAACTTTGTACTCAAGTTTATGACATAAAAAGAAATTGTTTACTGTTTTATCAATCGAGAAAAAAAATACTGAAGATATTTTTATTCACTATAACTGGTAAATTAATTCAGTTGTAACACAGTTCTTTTTTATTTATGTATGGATAGATAGAACAGTAGTCCTAATACAGCATATCATAAATTTTTAACATTAACTATCCTACTTTGCGCACTGAATCATCCAGCTTATTTATATTTTAATAAAAGAATAATAAATTAAAAATAAAATATAAATTATTATATATATATATATATATATATATATATATATATTATATATATATATATATATATATATATATATATATATATATAAGACCTCTACGTGTTTTCCTGTCAGTTTCATTAAATAATAGGCTTCTTATGTTTAGATATGCGCGTTCATGACTATTGGTGGGTGATTTAGGGTTTAACATTACTACATCACTGGACATATAACCCGTTTGACTCCAGTGCCCATCCAAAGTCGAGTAGTCGATCACAATTTTAACTAAGTATTAGCATTCTTACAAAGTACACTATCTTCGGTTTTGTTGGAAATGTTCATCTAGTCGTACAATAAAGAACACAACCATACCATTTATAGACAAAATATTGAACTGTCCGCTTGACTATTCATTAGTTTGATGGTTTACTTAATACATGGATAGTGTTAGGATTCGCAGTTAATACATAGACAATCCATGTTTCCCATGACGTAGATGAAATAACCACCTGGTACCCAAATAAGTAATTATACTGGTCTATTATAAATGTTTTAAAGAAGGTCAAGCAGACAGGTCAATGTTGTTTGCCTATATAATTTATTATATGGTAATGAAGACAATTGTACTTTAAAAACCAACCACTCAGTAATGTAACAAATGCAAAGACTTAAGGTCAACAATAGCTAGAATTATATTAAAGTTAGAATTTCAAATTTTCCTGGCAACATAATCCTAGGTAATTATTTTGTAAAACATAACATAACTCTAATGGGTAAGGAGTACTTGTATTTTAAATTTACCTTATTTTGAATTTCAGATTTAAAGTTAAGTGTAAAAGGAAATTTGATTTGCATTGAACATAAATTTGCAGTAAGTCATATATGTACTAAAAAGAGAATGACTGAGAGTAAACACGTATACAAAGATGGCGTATATCATCAGACAGTTCTACGTAATACTTTGCAATGCGACAGATGTATGCTTCCATGTCACTATGTAAGTGCAGTATGTTTGCAAGATAGTCAAAATTTCCTCTTGTACCTGTACCTCACCAATGAAATTCTAGGCAGTCAAATCCACCAAAGAAAGACAAAGATAAAGAGGCTTTCCTTACAGAAGGTGCTGACGTTATTAAAAATGGTGAGAAATGTGTAAAGTAAAATTTTGGTAAATTTTTTTCATAGAAATATTCAAAATGCCTTGATTCTGCCACTTTTCGGCTTTTTGCAATCAAATTACAATTTTACTAGAGGTTACTAATGGAATTTTTCCCAGGAATATTAAAATTCCAAGCCTTTTTGTTTATGTGTGTCAGATGTACCAATATGTTTTTAGATTACCGGTCAACGACCCGATTCTTCAGATCTTAATAAATCATAAAATACATAAGCTTCTGTCTGTGTCAGGGAATACCCCTGTGTCAATTGTCCGGATTTAACCTGTCCCTTACATCCACTAAAAAGGTCATTAAATAGTATTTGGTGATATGAGTCAATATCTTTGGAATTCGGTTTGAAATAACTTATACCGATTACCTGTTTAACATAACTATTTTGGTATACAAAAATCGATAAATTTAATGTCTATATACGTATGTCGTGATGAATGGTTCTATCGAGTCTGATATCGATTTATACAATGTCACTGTGATAGGTCATAACAAAAAAACTCGTTCAAGGTTATTAATTAATTTTTTTTAAACAGGCTTATTAATAAATGTGCATGTGTAATTAACTCTAAAATGTCAATGAAAATATTTTTCTCTAAATCTAAAAGCCTAAATTATTTATGAATTAATCATGAAATGTAAATGTAAATGCTTTTCACATCTAAGAGCCTTAATTTTTATTGATTACTTATAAAATGTAAATGCAAATTAATGTTATTTTATCTACATCTAACAAGACCCGCATGGTTTTTGCTGCCTATGGAAACTTAAAAGTGCTATTCTAAATTTGGGTATCAGTTTCAGTACAAACCTGTCTAAAGTTCAACACTAAGTTAACGAATGAATGCCGGATCTGCAGTTCATCTCGCAGCTTTTCAATAACTGCTGTCTACCTCTCAGCAGGGTTTTGTTCAATAACTATTCACATCTCGCCCACTTGAGGGCCGATCTTCGTCTCTTTTTCGTAAGTTTAACGTTAAACATTCGACGGGTCTGTATTGGGCATCTTTTCCAGTTACAATTTAGTAAGGTTTCTTTGTTTTTGGATTTATGTTTGCAAATGAGAGGAATTGATTGGCAAACAATACTGATAATTGGAATTCGAATCTATGTTTCATGAAAAAAATATGATCGTCTTACTTTGACATATTAACTCTTCTTGTTTAAGGTAATTTTAATTTGTTTCACCTCAACATGCTGGTTTTGCATTTATCTAAAAATAGAAATCGTTTAGAATGTGATGGAAAAGCTTTTTGAGGTTATAATTTCTGAGTGTGAATTTCATGAACACGTATTTATTTTAAAAAATTGACATTTGTTCGAAGGTTATTAGAATTTTTACCTGAATATGCTGCTATTTTGAGACATATAGGGATATGTAAAGTTATATCTATTATATCTACTATACATATAAATTGGGTTGTGTTACTGTGTTAGAAATAGATACTGAATAGTGTGATCTGGAATTCATTGGAGAGGATCGGTCAACATAGACAAAATTGGGAGGTTTACTGGTTACATATGCCAAAACGCATGTAAGACTCTCATAAGTCAATATTACACTAGACAGCTAAGGTTCAAATATGGCTTAATGTCACAAGATGCTCCCATATGGCGATATGCCACTCTAAATGTAGGGATCTCTGGTCAGTTTTCATTAAGACAATTAAAACGAACATTTGTAATTGTGTCATTTTGCTGCTGCTGTTCTCTATCATGTAGAAGTTTTTGGCATAGAACATGGTAATTGCTTGTACTCTTCCTGTGTATTTGGCCTAACTTTCTGCTCCAAGTTTGTCTAATACATATTGCTTGCTGAGCACCATTGCTTGTTGATTTGTTTCTTTATTCTTATGAAGAAGAATTAATGCAAAACCTTGTTAAATCTGGAGAGAAGATTGTCGCCAAATGATTCAACTCAACATACAGATATGTAGATGACGTTCTGTCTCTTAACAATCATAAATTTGGAGACTATGTAAATGTCATCTATCCTAGTGAGCTTGAAATAAAAGACACGACTGATTCCTCAAGTTCTGCTTCATATTCAGACTTATACCTGAATTATGACGCACACGAAAGGCTACATTTGAAACTTTATGACAAACGTGATGACTTCAATTTTTCTATTGTCAACTTTTCTTTTCTTTGCAGCAATATACCTGCTTCTCCTGCTTATGGTGTATTTGTTTCCCAATTAATACGCTATGGAAGAGCCTGTTCCCACTACAGGGACTTTGTACAACGAAGTAGGCTGCTTGCAAATAAATTGTTGACTCAGGGATATTGCAAGCCTAGGCTTATCAAGGCCCTCAAAAAGTTTTATGACCGTCATTACAGTATTGTTGATAAGTTTGACGTCTCTGTGTCCAGGATTGCCCTGGATATATTTGACGTCCTATAGTTTCATGTTCCTTTCACACAATTTTGATTACACACGTGGCGGGTACCCGGCCTCACTTCCCTGGTGGAAGTTCACGTGTCTAACCTAACTTGTCAGTTCCAAAGTGTTTACTTTGCTTCTGGATTGTGATTCGGACATGGATTAGTATGTTTGTTTTTGACATATGTCACTTTGACAGCAGCCGCCTAATGACCAGAGTACTGTTGTTTAAAGCTCAGTTAGTAAAATTGATATCGATTTTGTGTTTGAGCTAGTGGTTTGGACTTTATGTTGAAAAATAAAACAACAAACATTCCAAATCCATGTCCAAACCACAATCCAAAAGCAAAGTGAAAACTTTGAAATTGACAATTAATGTTTAACACGTGGTTTTTCACCAGGGACCTGAGACCGACCGAGGAAAAAAGCGCCTCTTGATTAACTAGCTTCACCTGCCAGGTGTGTAATCAAACTTGAGAATGAACGGAAAGCGGAACTATGGGACGATAAATAAATGTATATACTTACTTTCAACAGTTGGAATTGACATATATTTTTATTTTATACATACAAAAGAATCATTTTGTTTAACTGATGTTTTATGTGATAGTTTTATATGCATTTTTATATAAAAAAAACTTCAAACGTATCACATGACAAATGTCATACTCTAGTTTTACTAACAAACTTATTTAACTGATGGAACTACCGGGGACAGATGGGTAATGATGCCATATACCGTTTTTTAATAATTAATTCTCCTTTCTTTCAAGCATTTTGATTGGTCATATTTTTTTCTGTTACATTTGCATGAATGGATTTGCTCTTAGTGACCGTCATCTTATTATGGATGACACACAGAGGAATTTGACATCCTGCGACATAGCATTGACATAGCAATGCTAATTTGTACTTGCTACGACGATTTTATTATTTAAATTGTTTATTTGTTGTTGAAAAAAATGTTGTTTGCACACGTAGCATAATTCACTATGCGAATTCTTCAATGTGCAAAATGTCCAATTCTTTCATACTTCCATAACGAAAAGAAAAAATTAACTTGATTCCTAAAATATAATCATTCTATACATTCAAAAATGGTGTTGACCCTATCATGTTTTTGAATGTATGGGATAAAAACATTTAAAAAAAATGATATATGACACTGATATACAAACTTTAGTCAGCCATTAAAGTATAAACTACTCAAACATTACAAATTGGCATATGTGTCAATTGTTTTCAAAAATAGCACAAATTTGTCTATAAAAGGCATTATCATATGACATTAAATGACAAATGTACATGTAAAGCTTCGATCAAACTGGGAAGATTTAATTTCCAGTATAATAATGATGACATTTGATTCAAAATAAGTAAAATTCCCAGAAATCTTGACGACAATACTTCTAACCAGTGATATGTGTAATATACGGTACAGACCTGTCGAAAATTTAACACTAGACTGACGAATAAGTTCCGAATCGATCGGCTATCTCGACCCTATATTTCGCCATCGTTTCTGCATTTGATTGATATCTCTCGGTAGCTTTTAAGCCACTAGCTATCTGTATCTCGGTGGCTCGGCAGCTAAGCTTTTGCTCCTTTTCGTAAGCTCAGTGTTAATATTTCGACAGGTATGTACTGTATATCTGGACTCAGAGTGATTTATCAAGTTTAAATAATACTTTTTGCACTTAAGCAATATCTATAAATAGCCTGGTTTGAAATTTGTCATAATCATAAATAGATAAAGTATATATCATAAAATTGAAGTAGATTATTTTCCTCAAATATCCCGTTTTTTCTGCATGTTTTAGTTTTAATAGTTCTATAATATTATATAAGGACTTGTATTCCGTTAGTGTTGTACAATTAAACTTGGTATAATATGTAATTACACACAGTCACAAGTGCTTGTTTTTAGATTTGATGCAATTAAAAAAACAACACATGGCATTATCATACGTGATGGATTTGTAACCATGTGGGTAGTTTTTGAGGCAGAACTATCTTTTGTACCACCATCCACAAAATCTACAAAAGTTTTTGTTAATAATTTTAAAACATAAAAGTTTAAGCGACTAGTGCAAATGAAAGTGCTTCAGTTTAAAATAGTATTTAATAAGTTGGACAGAAAGAATGAAAACAAACTACAAACCCATGTATAAATAACACATACACACACACACACACGCCAAAAACAAGTTAAAACTTTGAAACTGGCACGTGAGCTCACACAAGGGAAGTGACTCCTGGTGCTCCGGAAATGTAATCACCTTTATTTCGACTAACTAAATCCGAACAATAAGAAATCAAAATTGAGAACGAAAGGTACAAGGAAATATGTGATGTCAAAAATTATTCATTGTAACTTTGGATAAACAGTTACACTATTAATACTATTGTGATGAAAGCCACGAGGGCCTTAATAAGCCTTGACGTCAACAATATATTTGTAAGCAACTTGCTTCATTGTATAAAGTACTTGTATTAGGAAAAAGCACTACCATGCTGTATTAAATGTTAAAAGATACACCATAATTTAGGTATAAGGCTAAATATGCGAGTCAGTCGTATCTTTAATCTGAAATTGATTTGAATAGATTTCATCAACAAATTAACAATTTAGGATTACGCATAGTTCAGGACAAAGGTTTGAAACAGATGTACAGTAGACCGAACTCAGTTTGGACACTGTCCTTGAAACCTGAATAGAAGATCAAACACAGTTCGGATGTCCTTGAAACATGGATAGAAGGTTGATCTCAGTTCAGAACAAACGACTAAAATATAATGTTTTAATTAAAGAAGACTACAATGATTATAGTGTTTTTACACTGTCAAACACCGTCATAAAATATCTATTTGAGAGAGAGAGAGAGAGATAACAATTTACAACAGGAAAGGATATATCTTTGTTTTAATTTTGAAAATGAACAATATAAGTTTTCTTGCACATGTATCGATCAACTATCTCGTGTCTTCAATAAAATGTTCACGTGTACTTTTAAGCTTATGAGTATCAATTACACACAGTGCAGCATGTAAATATCACTTTCCCTTATAGCTGCCATGACGCATTACCTAGATATGCAAAATTTGCACTTTTTATATATATCTGATTGGACCAGAGGGGCGGCGACTGCGTGCATTTATAAAGATCGATAGGTTTAACGTCACACACAGTGTACCTTATACAAGGAAAACATTTCAATAATCCATTATAAAAAGTTAACACGTACTTCATACCGTCTGTGTTTAAATATCAAACGATTACACGACATTTTGTGTGTAACATGTTGTATGTGGTAAAGTAAAGATTGGGAAAATCACATCATAAAGATTAAACTCCCTCCCTATGCGTGTGTGTGGGTGGGTAGTTTAAACTTGTAACTAGTAGATTTTCTTAAGATTTTATGGAAAATAAATACATACAATTAAAATATATAGTACTTTTGTAATATTAAAATGACTTATTTTTAACTTTCACATAATTTTACTTATATATTTATATATATTATTTGTGCTTCTTCTAATATTAATTAACCATGATGTATATACATTTCTTGGAAAGATCAGAAAAAATGACATCACCGACTTCCGAACACAAAGTTCACGACAATTGATGACGCAGCGTTAAGACTGGTATACCATATAAGAAAGTTAAGAAAGTTTTATTGTATAATATCACTACCGCTGCTTATTTTAATTATTAAATTTTCGAAGTAAAAGTTACTTTGAAAACAATTTGATCAGTAAATCCTGAGTTCGGTTACTTATGTGTTATCCAGACATTAAAGGCCTACGTGATATTATATATATAGCTATCTGTACGACATTCGTACTGTATACATTATAAAAATGAGGTCATTGGGTTAGTAGGATTACTCTCATCTCAGCGATAGGCGTTCCAAGGACGCGGCTGCATGTGCGTAAATTCATTCATCTTTTATAACATTTTGACATGTAAACTCACTCATAAAGTGGAATAAAAATAATAAAAATAAATTATTACTATTTCATAAGAAATGATAAAACTTTCTGATAGACTCTTCACTAATCAAAGAGACAACCAAATTATTGACACCCGAGAATTATAATCTGAGTTTCTCCTTCACTTAAACTGTCTTTAGTCACTAGAATTGAAAATATTAATTAAGATAGTCATTAATAGAGATCATGTGATAACTATATTATATGTTTTAGATATGAAGTCATAATCTAGAACATTGGTTTACAGTACATTCCAATACAAAGTTTAACAGTGAGCTAACGAAAAGGAGTCAAAGTTGGGCTGCCGAGTGGCTGAAAAGCTGACAAGAGATAGATAGTGACTGACCAAAAAGAGATATACAGCAGTAGACAAAAAGCTGACAAGGGATAGTGACTGACCAAAAAGAGATATACAGCAGTAGACAAAAAGCTGACAAGGGATAGTGACTGACCAAAAAGAGATATACAGCAGTAGACAAAAAGCTGACAAGGATAGATAGTGACTGACCAAAAAGAATATACAGCAGTAGACAAAAAGCTGACAAGAGATAGATAGTGACTGACCAAAAGAGATATACAACAGTAGACAAAAAGCTGACAAGATATAGATAGTGACTGACCAAAAAGAGATATACAACAATAGACAAAAAGCTGACAAGAGATAGATAGTGACCGACCAAAAAGAGATATACAGCAAGACAAAAAGCTGACAAGAGATAGATAGTGACCGACCAAAAAGAGATATACAAGTAGACAAAAGGCTGACAAGATAGATAGTGACCGACCAAAAGAGATATACAACAGTAGACAAAAAGCTGACAAGAGATAGATAGTGACTGACCTAAAAGAGATATACAGCAGTAGACAAAAGGCTGACAAGAGATAGATAGTGACTGACCAAAAAGAGATATACAGCAGTAGACAAAAAGCTGACAAGAGATAGATAGTGACTGACCAAAAAGAGATATACAGCAGTAGACAAAAAGCTGACAAGAGATAGATAGTGACTGACCAAAAAGAGATATACAGCAGTAGACAAAAGCTGACAAGAGATAGATAGTGACTGACAAAAAGAGATATACAGCAGTAGACAAAAGCTGACAAGATAGATAGTGACTGACCAAAAAGAGATATACAACAGTAGACAAAAGCTGACAAGAGATAGATAGTGACGACCAAAAGATATACAGCAATAGACAAAAAGCTGACAAGAGATAGATAGTGACCGACCAAAAAGAGATATATAACAATAGACAAAACTGACAAGAGATAGATAATCACCGACCAAAAGAGATATTCAGCAGTAGACAAAAGCTGACAAGAGATAGATAGTGACCGACCAAAATAGATATACAGCAGTAGACAAAAAGCTGACAAGAGACAGATAGTGATTGACCAAAAAGAGATATTCAGCAGTAGACAAAAAGCTGACAAGAGATAGATAGTGACCGACCAAAAAGAGAAATACAACAGTAGACAAAAAGCTGACAAGAGATAGATAGTGATTGACCAAAAAGAGAAATACAGAAGTAGACAAAAAGCTGACAAGAGATAGATAGTGACCGACCAAAAATAGATATACAGCAGTAGACAAAAAGCTGACAAGAGATAGATAGTCACCGACCAAAAAGAGATATACAGCAGTAGACAAAAAGCTGACAAGAGATAGATAGTGACCGACCAAAATGAGATATACAGCAGTAGACAAAAAGCTGACAAGAGATAGATAGTGACTGACCAAAAAGAGATATACAGCAGTAGACAAAAAGCTGACAAGAGATAGATAGTGACTGACCAAAAAGAGATATACAGCAGTAGACAAAAAGCTGACAAGAGATAGATAGTGACTGACAAAAAAGAGATATACAACAATAGACAAAAAGCTGACAAGAGATTGATAGTGACTGACCAAAAAGAGATATACAACAGTAGACAAAAACCTGACAAGAGATAGATAGTGACTGACAAAAAAGAGATATACAACAGTAGACAAAAAGCTGACAAGAGATAGATAGTGACTGACCAAAAAGAGATATACAGCAGTAGACAAAAAGCTGACAAGAGATAGATAGTGACCGACCAAAAAGAGATATACAACAGTAGACAAAAAGCTGACAAGAGATAGATAGTGACCGACCAAAAAGAGATATATAACAATAGACAAAAAACTGACAAGAGATAGATAGTCACGACCAAAAAGATATACAGCAGTAGACAAAAAGCTGACAAGAGATAGATAGTGACCGACCAAAAATAGATATACAGCAGTAGACAAAAGCTGACAAGATAGATAGTGACCGACCAAAAAGAGATATACAGCAGTAGACAAAAAGCTGACAAGAGATAGATAGTGATTGACCAAAAAGATATTCAGCAGTAGACAAAAAGCTGACAAGAGATAGATAGTGACCGACCAAAAGAGATATACAGCAGTAGACAAAAAGCTGACAAGATAGATAGTGACCGACCAAAAAGACATATACAGCAGTAGACAAAAAGCTGACAAGAGATAGATAGTGACTGACCAAAAAGTGATATACAGCAGTAGACAAAAAGCTGACAAGAGATAGATAGTGATTGACCAAAAAGAGATATACAGCAGTAGACAAAAAGCTGACAAGAGATAGATAGTGACTGACCAAAAAGAGATATATAACAATAGACAAAAAGCTGACAAGAGATAGATAGTGACTGACCAAAAAGAGATATACAACAGTAGACAAAAAGCTGACAAGAGATAGATAGTGACTGACCAAAAAGAGATATACAGCAGTAGACAAAAAGCTGACAAGAGATAGATAGTGATTGACCAAAAAGAGAAATACAGAAGTAGACAAAAAGCTGACAAGAGATAGATAGTGACCGACCAAAAATAGATATACAGCAGTAGACAAAAAGCTGACAAAAGATAGATAGTCACCGACCAAAAAGAGATATACAGCAGTAGACAAAAAGCTGACAAGAGATAGATAGTGACTGACCAAAAAGAGATATATAACAATAGACAAAAAGCTGACAAGAGATAGATAGTGACTGACCAAAAAGAGATATACAACAGTAGACAAAAAGCTGACAAGAGATAGATAGTGACCGACCAAAAAGAGATATATAACAATAGACAAAAAGCTGACAACAGATAGATAGTCACCGACCAAAAAGAGATATACAGCAGTAGACAAAAAGCTGACAAGAGATAGATAGTGACCGACCAAAAAGAGATATATAACAATAGACAAAAAGCTGACAAGAGATAGATAGTGACTGACCAAAAAGAGATATATTGTATAACAATAGACAAAAAGCTGACAAGAGATAGTCACCGACCAAAAAGAGATATACAGCAGTAGACAAAAAGCTGACAAGAGATAGATAGTGACTGACCAAAAAGACATATACAGCAGTAGACAAAAAGCTGAAAAGAGATAGATAGTGACTGACCAAAAAGACATATACAGCGGTAGACAAAAAGCTGACAAGAGATAGATAGTGACTGACCAAAAAGAGATATATAACAATAGACAAAAAGCTGACAAGAGATAGATAGTGACTGACCAAAAGAGATATACAACAGTAGACAAAAGCTGACAAGAGATAGATAGTGACCGACCAAAAATAGATATACAGCAGTAGACAAAAAGCTGACAAGAGATAGATAGTGATTGACCAAAAAGAGAAATACAGCAGTAGACAAAAAGCTGACAAGAGATAGATAGTGACCGACCAAAAATAGATATACAGCAGTAGACAAAAAGCTGACAAGAGATAGATAGTCACCGACCAAAAAGAGAAATACAGCAGTAGACAAAAAGCTGACAAGAGATAGATAGTGACTGACCAAAAAGAGATATATAACAATAGACAAAAAGCTGACAAGAGATACATAGTGACTGACCAAAAAGAGATATACAGCAGTAGACAAAAAGCTGACAAGAGATTGATAGTGACCGACCAAAAAGAGATATACAACAGTAGACAAAAAGCTGACAAGAGATAGATAATGACTGACCAAAATGAGATATACAATAGTAGACAAAAAGCTGTTGAGATCTAGGAAACGAGGGTCGAGGTGAGCTGTTCTTGTCAGCTTACTGTTAAAATTTTCACAGATGTATGTACTCAATGGTATTTATAATGGTTTACAGACTGCACCATTGCTTACTGATTTGCATCTTTATTTCTTTATTTTTATGAAACAGAATTTGTGCAGATTTTTGTTAAATCTAGACGGAAGACTGTTGCAAAATCATTCAACTCCACATACAGATATATAGATGACTATACGAATGCCATCTATCCTTCTAAAGCACCCGGCCTTACTTCCCTGGTGAAAGTTCACGTGCTTCACCTAATTTGTCAGGTTCAAAGTTTTTACTTTGCTTCTGAATTTTTATTTGGACATCGATTAGTATGTTTGTTTTTTTGTCTTTTACAGACACCTTATTTTGTATTATATGCAGGAGTCTAACTAAATTATTTTGTATTATTATTAATAATAATGTAATAATACTATATATAATAATAATAATAATAATAATAATAATAATAATAAAAGCCAAATTCACTTTATCTATTCATATCAATACATTATAAACTTGTCATTACACAAGCCAAATAGTTTATACCTGGATACACAAATAGTTGGGTTACAAACAGATACCATAACACATCAAGTGTTAGTAACATGTTAGAAACACTTGGTTGGTGCACCTTGGAACAGCACGTACTGATGCCACAATCATGTGTAGATCCCATCAACCCATAAAAAAACAAATCAAAACAAAAATACAAAACAATTCATGTTCAAACCATAATCCTAAATCAAACAAAACATTTTGAAACCGACAAATTAGGTTAAACAGGTGAATTCCAGCAGAGAAATAAGGACGGTACTCTGGAAGGGTAAACATCTCTTAATGAGATAGTACACTCGCAATATCGGAACTCAACATTGAGAATGAAATCAACATCAAACTTTGTAAAGACTTTGCTACTTTATACATCTTTGTATGAAGCCCCTGTAGTGGAAACACGCTTTACCATAGCGTGTTAATTGTGAAACACGTTGACCATTAGCAGGAAACACAGGTATGTTGCTGCAAAGTAAAAGAAGTTGACGATAAAACAATGAAAGATGTCACGTTTGTCACACAGCATAAAACGAAAACTTTCTAGTGGGTCGTAACTGAGGTAATATAAATTGCAGAAATTGTAGGACCAGTCAAGCTTACTAGGAAAAATAACATTTACATCATCTACAAATTTGTATAATTTAAACCGTCTAACTGTTTAATATAATCGGTAACGTCTAATACGTTCGGGTTACGTTCTAGGTTACAGATCAATGCTCTGTATATTTATGATTGTGTTTCATACTACATTTCCTGTTTTGTGTCATCGTACGTGGCATGTGTTACTTTTGATTTTTATAAAATATATACAATCGACATTTTATTTCGTATTGATTTTAAACTCTTTAAGGCATGAAATTGCTTGTATATGTGTGTTTTAGAAACAAGTAGAGTGATAAAATGATGCCACATGCGTATTGCTATGGAAACAAAGGCTTATAGAACATTGCAAATATAATTCCATGTTTAAGTAACAAGTACTGGGTGCATCGCAACCGAACTTAAAATATGAAAAACTAGCTATTCTATTAAATGTTGATGCTACTAGCCTTGCAAATTTAGCATGCTCTTGATATTTAGTGGACCATTAGTATAGCTAACCATTTATAGCAGGTAGCTAAATGCCACTTCCCAGGCAAGTTTGGAATGGTTTTGATTTTTGGTGGATCAGAACCGCATCTAAAACATAAACTAAATAGCAAACAATTCTATAGCAGATACTGAGACAAGTTTGGAATTGGTTTGATTTTTAATGGATGAAAATTGCAGCTAAATCTTGAACCAAATAGCTAAGTATTCTATAGCAGATAGCTAGACGCTTCTAGCCCCACAAATGAATATTGTTTTGATTTCTGTATTCAGTCTTTTTACACAGAATAACATGCTTTATATTTTGCCCCGCAATAACAGTTCATCACGCCAAACGTTTGAAATACATCTAGCTAAATTTATGATAGAAGTTGCATCTAGCCAAACTTATGATTTCAATCTAGCCAAGCTTATTCTATCTGGCCATTGAATTTGTATTCACACATCAAGCATAAGTGATGTTAATGCATTGGTGACAGTGCTAAATTTATCATTTTTTATCCAGACAACCTAATGATTTGCATCTGATGTAGCATATGATTTGCATCTATCCAAATTTTAAATTTCATCTAGCCATGCTACTGTTTTAATTTGCCTCCTAACTAATGAATGCCATCTGGCTTTTGAATTTGTAATTAAACGTGAAGCATAAGTGATGTAAATGCATTACAGAAATTTATATAAAAGCCACAAATCCATTTATCTTTTTGTGTTCTGAATGAAGTTATTGATCTTAAAAAGTCTATGTAATAAGTAAAACTAAAATACAGGGAATAAAACTAAGTCAAAAGTCAAGCAAACTAGTATTACAAGCTGTTCTAAGTATGGATAATGAGCAGCACACCTGTCAAACATATCTAACGACGGCGATAAAGGAGTACATGTTGGACTTTTGTACATTTGTATGCTTTCTTTTTCCATCATGTCTGACAAAACAGAACACAAATAAGTTTTAACTATCGGTATTTGTACTTTTGTTTTCTATATAATAATGTAGAAATTTTTTCTATTATACATTTTTCATTTTATGTTTATAGGATTAATAATCTTTGTTATTGTAGATTTTCAGAATACCAAAACTTTAAATTTGGCAGTGACAACTTTGTTACATTTAAAAATTCATAGGCTTTTTGGAAATCTTAAAAGATTGGTTTTGTATTATTTACGACTAGAGAGTCCATATTTCTCTTCTTGGTCGAGTGGTCTAAAGAACAAAACGGAACACATGCCATATCCTTGGTTCGAATGCCACATGTATAGATCGTAGTATGAGGAAGTCAGTTCGCTTGACGAAAGTTTCTGACAGACCGGTTTTCCTAAAAATTTCTAGACCTTATCGCTTCAATGTCAGTATAATCATTTTGACTCTGGCATAAAACTTGACTCTGCCATGCGTTTGTGATATTTCCCGCGTTTTATGGGAACTTAATTTTTTGACAAGTACAATCTTGTCCAACCTTTTATCCTTCAAATCGTTTTCACAAAGGGATTGCCAGACAAATGAAATTGTTCACCTTGAAATAAAAGTGCGTCACTTACATCACCTTATATCTGTCAAAATCGGGCAAACTGCTGCGAGTGGAAGAGCTAAGTTAGACAAAAGCATGTGATTTATAAATTATGTTATAAAATAGAACATAATACATAACGTCAATAGTGCGTCACATGTTGAACGAGAAAAGCAATGTCATTCCTAATATTTGCACCTTTAAATATCAAAGTATGTTATCAGCATACCGGCCTAAACAATAAATTCAAAATGTAGGCCAAGACTGATTACACTTCAATAACATACACAAAAACCTCAAGGTAATGTATATAGATCCAGTCCCTACGGCTGACTAAAGCAGTGTATTATTTAAGTGAAGGATAAATAGATATTTATAGAAATGTAGGTCTGTTTTCTTTATTTCTTCTTATCACAAACAGATAACAATTCTCATCTCAGTTGCGCATGATTTAAAGTGTCACATTTGGCAAAATTACAAGATTGAGTACAACACAACGTATTTCATGTTATTATATGTCTGACAACATTGGTTACTAAGCTCGTGTGTGTGTGTGTGTGTGTGTGTGTGTGTGTGTGTGTTACATTTAAACATACGTATCATAGGGTATAAAACCAAAACATACTGTGATCCATTTTCAATTCCTAATCTGAAAAGCAAAGTCATAACTTTAAAACTGAGAAAATCCAGTTTATCACCTCACTATTACACTCAAAGACTTATCTTTCATATTCACCTAGGCACTCACGAAACAAGTTTCAAATTTTACATAGTAAGAAGTGATATTCTATTTTTTGTTAACAACATTTAATCACCATATTCAATATATTTTGGGTACTCGTTGGTATGACAAAAGTGCCATCATATTAGTTTACTTTCGACGATAATATGATTACTTAATTCGTCATATTGTTTCACCTATCTAAACCTTTGACGTGATTGTGATCAAATAAGTTTAAATAAATACAATTATATTGTATTGTTTCACATACAGGATATGAACAGAAGAACACCCATAGAAAAGATTTTTGGTTGCTAGTGTTATTTACAAAATAATGATTTTATCAAAAGAAATATACAAAAATATGCAAATGTCAATTGTCTTCATAACAATTCATAATTCTGCACATGGCACAATGGCAATTACATATTTTCCAGTGATAATTTTACATAACTAGCCGTTTCGGAATACAATCCATCATCAGTAGTGCTTGAACCAAAATTATGGAAACAAATTAAGGGTTGAACTGGAGGTGGAACAATGGTTTGGGCGAGGAAAGCAGGTCAGGAAAAAAATCAGAGATAATTGGATATTGGTTCAAGATAAAGGAAGGAATCCTCAAATGTTTTTTTCTTGGAGAACAAGGACGTTAAAAGATAAATGACACTGATAAAAACAAAAATGTCAACAGTATTGAAAGAAATCGACCAGAAAGACTTGCACGTGGTTGTAAAACCACCCGGTCTCACTTCCCTGATGGAAGTTCATGTGTTTTACCTAACTGTCCAGCTTCAAAGGTTTTTATTTGCTTTAGAATGTGTGGTTTGAACCTGGATTGATATGTTTGTTTTGGGTATTAAGACAAAAAACATTCACTCAAAGACATAGGTTTGACATTAGAAATTAATTAATAATAACGTTAGACATCAGTAGAGAAGGAAAATAAAGATATCGAGAAATTAACAATTATTGGAACAAGAAGGATCATCGAAATTACTAAGATAGTTTTCTACTCAAAAAAACCAACTTATACCTTCTTGATCAAAAACAAACATACTTACTCATGTTTGGACTACAATCCAGAACAAAGTAAAAACTTTGGAACTGACAAGTTAGGTTAGACACTTGAACTTCCAACAGGGAAGCGAGGTCGGGTGCTCCGGAAGGGTAAGCACTTCCTGTTTAGCTAGCTACACCAGCCATGTATGTAATCAAAATTAAGTGAAAGGTACATGGAACTATGGGGAGTTAAATGTATACATGGCGATGCCGGACACAGAGATATCACTCTATCAACAATACTGTGATGACGACCATAAAACTTTTTGAGGGCCTTGATAAGCCTAGGCTTGCAATATCCCTGAGTCAACAATCTATTTGCAAATGATCTATTTATTACTTCTTAAGTACTGTAACCACAAATACAAAAAATCTTTAGTAAAATTTAAAAATAAACGTAGTTAGATATTATAAATCAGTGGCGTTTTCCTTAATCATAAAATATAACAAGGAACCTGTTACAGTTATCTCAGTTATCTTATCAAAGACTATATAAATCAATAACTATTGTTATACTTCCTGAAAAAGATCTGTAATAAATTAGTACAAGGAAGAATACAACTTAAAACATGTACTTAGCAACAGTAAACACAACCAAGAATACGCAACAATACAAGTTAGATATTAAAAACAAACAAAACAACACGACGAAAAAAGTCAAAGACATAAATGTTGAGATCACTAATTAAAACATTCAAATAGAGTAAAACTTTGAAATTTCGCTTTTTATAAATATTGTAAAATTCAAAACAAATATGTTTAAAACAAAATTCAATAAACAAAGTAAAATCTTTGAAAACTGTCAAATTTAGATTTTTTTGAAAGGGTTGGCATTAATTTAATTTATGCCACACTGGTTTTTAACTTTGAAAATTTCTGTAAATCCATACATAGTTACAAGATACACAGATACAAAACGTTCGAATTGTTTTAACAATGCAGGATTTATGAGTTCAGTCTTTCAAAACAACTAAACAACTAATGACATTGAAAGTGAACATGACTTTTGCATTTGCATTAAATTTGCAATAAGCAACAGCGATTTTGGAAAAACTGGAGAGGGTTACAAAATAAAATGTTGACATTTTATTTAATTTGACCTTTTTCAATTAAAATTCCTATTGAAACAGACATGTCCGGTGGCTAATTATGTACCAAATAATGTCATCCAAATAGTATACATGAACTTAAAATTAGGATGAAGTCATATCCAGTGTCTTCTTCATTCACAATAATTTATATTATAACTAATAACGATTAATTATGAGACAAAGTCATTCATGTAAACTAAAATGTTTTGAAAATTTGCTTGACTAATATATTTTATAGAATCTACTTGTACCAAAAACAAACATACTAATCCATATCCGAATCACAATCCAGAAGCAAAGTAAAAACTTTGACACTGACAAGTTAGGTTAGACACGTGAACTTCCACCAGGAAAGTGAGGCCGGGTTCTCCGGATGGGTACGCACCTCCTGTTTAGCAAGCTTCACCCGCCACGTGTGTAATCAAAATTCTGTGAAAGGAACATGGAACTATGAGACGTCAAATATATCTAGGGCAATCCTGGACACTGATATTACCTTCGCATCTAAAAAAGATAATAGGCAAGATCAAAATAGCAATGGTAATGTCTTATCCATTCTCTCGAAAAATGGACTTGTATTACGTTTTTATAGATTCTGGTGTTTTATTGTAAATTCCCAGGGTAAAACTAGTTTTTCTAGTGTTTACGTTGCATTTAGATTTTGCTTTGCTCATGGATCGTTATGCTTGATTTTTTAAATTTAACAGGTGTTCACTTTTGTTTTATTCTATTACCAAATACATATATATGTTCAAATGAACGACTTTACATTGTGTGTTATAAATAAATAATTTATATACTAGATAGCTATGTTACAACTTCCTTACCGCCGATAAGAGGAATTTAGTCAACATGTGACCTTGAATTGTAAACTATTCAACAAACGTATTAAAGATTAAAATATGTCGAGACTCTGGCGTGACATATACATGATAAATCCGGCCTAATAACCGACATTTAGTGGTACATGTTGTAACTTTTATTTTAATAATCTCTTGTGTTTATTTACGTATCTAAATGTAAAGAATTCATTTTCATTTTGATTAATGATACAAAAATCATTGTTGTTTATTAGCTATAGCTATAATTTATGTAAAAAGTGAATATAGATATTAAAATGAATGCTGAAAATAGATAGCAAAACCTATCATTGAATGTAATTACTGTTTCTCTCTAAATAGAGGTAATGTTATTTTGTCCTACTATATATATATATATATATGACTAATTACACGGAACTTTGTTTTCTAGGAATTCATCAAGTTATTTTATGCCGTATGTATAATAAATAAGGTAAACAAGGTTCAGAGAAATGTAGGCAAAACAGTTGATCAAATACAGGATAGGTGAATAATAATTATCATATTTCCCAAGATTATATATGAATGATCATCCAGGGCAAATTTATTATTATTATTATTATTATTATTATTATAAGTAGTAGTAGTAGTAGTAGTATTAGTAGTAGTATGAAAGTATCATACGAATTTTATAATATTGCGGTATGGTATTGAAATATATATATATATATATATATATATATATATATATATATATATATATATCTGTATACTATATATACAACTGTATTTTAGACAGAAACAGTAATTACATTTAAAGATCGGTTTTGCTATCTATATTTGGCAAACCTATCAATATATTATTATTATTAATTTTATTTTACTTAAGATTATGATGTTTGTATATATAATATATGTGTGTATAGAATTGGGCATGCGCAGATTGTATAACCTCTTGTTCCACCTTCGATGGAATTTAAGTGAATAAAAAGTTGAAGTTGAAGGTGTTTAAAAAAATAAATCTTTCACAAGATAGAAATAAAATAAAATGTTTTACAAGATGAAAAATAAAATTTTTGCTATATACAGATTTTGTTCTACAAAATATTCAAAATTTTGCAAAATGAAAAAGTATATATATGCTTTACAACATCAAGACTAAGAAAAATGTTTAAAAGTTTCAATCCCAACAAATGAATTAAAATAAAAAAGTTAAAAGGGCAAATATTTAGTTGTTCAGTAAATTCTTTTGACTCCAATAAATAACAAATTTATAAATATAATTATAAGTATTGTTTAACAAGATGAAAATAAAATAGATATTACACAAGACCATAAATACATCAAACAAATCAATTAATAGATCACAAAATGAAGAATATGATAATGGTCTACAAGTTCAAAATAAAACAATGTATAATTTTTCAAATTTAAAAACCTCTTCACAAACAAATAAGTCAAAATAATTGAAAAAACGAAAGTTAAAACAAGTTATCCGAACAAGTTGTTCAGTAGGTTATGTTTTATCATGACATATTGGCCTCAATAAATGACACATTTATATATGTAGAAGACATTGTGTGTTTGTATTAGGTGTTACCTTGACTTATCCTCTGTAACCTTATAATAGAAGAAGAAAACAATGTGTAATTGAAAACAAGTACGTACCTCATATCAACTAACCAAGAAGATAAACTTAAACATAAAATATTTAAAAATCAATATAATTACATATTATACCAGTTTTATAATACTATTTTATTTTCCAGATGGCGTTTTAGCTACACAAATTCAACATTGTGCTGCATTGTGTTTTCATTATAATTGTTGATGTTAGAATTGTGTTTGTTATTTATAATTTCATGTTTTCATTAATCATTGATTACTCTTTTCTTAAAATCTATCTGTAGTATTAGTTCATTAATTTAATTACTTAAATGGTATGTAACAACAAATAAAGTCCGACGCCTAATGAAAAAAATACTAATCCATGTTCGATTTACAATCCAGAACCAAAGTAAAAATTTTGAAACTAAAAAGTGAGGCCGGGTGCTCCGGAAGGCTAGTTTCACCCTTCACATTTGTAATCAGAATTAGGCTTATCAAGGCTCTCAAAAAGTTTTATGGCCGTCATCACATTATTGTTGTTAAGTTTGATGTCTCTGTGTCCAGGATTGCCCTGGATATATTTGACGTCCCATAGTTCCATGTTTCTTTAAAACAATGTTGATTACACAGGTGGCGGGTGCAGCTAACTAAACATGAGGTGCTTACCCTTCCGGAGCACCCGGCCTTACTTCCCTGGTGGAAGTTCATGTTTCAAACCTAACTTGTCAGTTCCAAAGTGAGTCCGATTGTTCGGTAGCTAACACGTCGCGTGTAAAATAAAATCAAAATTGCAAATGAAAGAAACATGGAACAATGTTGTGTCAAATACGTCCAGGACGATTTTGAATACAGAGACATCATACTTATCAACACTTTTGTAAAGTCGGCCAGAAATTATTTTTAGGGCCTTGATTAGCCTACGCTTAAGTTAATTGTACGCAGTTTGCTTAATTGTATAAAGTTTCGTACTGGGATTACGCTCTACCATAAGATATGAAATGTGAAACAAATACAACAAAATCAGTAGAAGTAGGTATTTTGTTGCATAGAAAAGGCAAGTTGACAGTAGAAAAATTGATGACCTTACGGTTTTTGAGAGTATATATATATATATATATATATATATATATATATATATATATATATATATATATGTGTGTGTGTGTGTGTGTGTGTGTGTGTGTGTGTGTTAATCTTTGTTATAATTGAGGCACATGTCCAATTTAGAAACATATTTTGAAGAATCGGTCGTATCTGTTTATTCAAGCTCACAACGTCAGATGACATTCACATAGTCTCCAAATTTATTATTTTTAAGAAATAGAACGTCATCTATATATACGGAAATGAATAATTTGGCATCAATCTGACATTTTTGACGTCGTATACTCCCATGTTCTTTTCATTTTCAATTTTAATTACATATACGGTGAATATAGCTAGCTAAACAGGAGGTGCTTACCAAGAATCACTTCCCTGGTGGAAGTTCAGGTATTTAATTTGATTCTCGAATTTCATACTTTTTGCTTTGCTTTGTAATTTGGATATGAATTGGTATGTTTTTGAATGATACAGAAAGATTCAAGAACTCCCCTAGCTATGGTTGGAAAATATTTTATCTCTAGTAAAATTAGATGTGGAAAATGCAGATTCTTATATTAACTATCCAATTTATGATCCTTAACAAGAAATTCAAAGTAGAATTTCGTACAAATGAGACTAATGTTGAAAACTTTATCAGCTGGTACAACATCATTTCTTATGTATGTCACTGATGATTGCAGAGATCTCTGGGTTCTTATGTACTAAAGACTGACAAGTACTCGTAGACCCGTTACTTTAAATGTAGTTTTAATAAAGGTCACCTAACTAACTTTATTTAATCGGATATGGTATCAAATGACACATATTGTCAGTTAACCAAGTGCATAACCTTCCGGAGCACACGGACTCAATTCTCTGGTGGAAGTTTACCAGTTTTACTTTCGGATAACTATTTGAACATTGACCGATGTGTTTGTTTTTATTGTAAATCTATAATAATTCTTATATTATGTCCCATCTAAAAGTCTGAATCTGTATTTAGGACCTATTAAAAGTAGATATCTTAATTAAGTGTTCTCAATAGAACTAGTATTAAAATCGCCAGTTTTTAAAAGTCCAGCTGGTTCATAAATAAAGAAGAATGGCGAAGTGCAGGTAGGTGGAGTTAATTTGTATGTACCAGTTTTTTAGTACAAAGAATGTCATTTTATGCAATTTTTTCTGCTTGCAGACGGAATATTTCACGGGTTGATATATGATAAAACCCTCAGTTCATTAATCTCCAAAAAAACTGTAACAAGGAATATAATTATAAAATTATTTATTGGAAGTTTTTAAAATGTCGAAATATCTTTTATAATAATCACAAAAATTATATTGTGGCATATCATCACGGTCTGTTACCAAAGTAACGGGCAATATCCTTCTATTCTTCTCCCGGGGGATACATAAACCAGAAATTCGTTTGATAACGCAGGTGAATGACCAGAATAAAGAAGTATCCATCATATTTCACTTAACTTTATATACTTACGTTTTTTTTTGAAAATTCATTTTGACATGTTATTTTGCACCTAAAGGTTATTCACCGTTTGGATAAAAATGTGCGCAATGTTCACATCTAGTAATGGGAGCGTTTTTTATTTCTAGTTATCCCAGGGTTCATCGACACCAGCTATTATTACTCTGTACGTCCAGCATGGTATGGAAATCGGTCAATGAAACCGATAATGACGAATGTTTCTACGAAATGGGGGAGTATGATATTGGCTTAAAAGTACACAATGGAAGGATAAAACGCAGATAAAAATTAATGTTTTTTAACTAAACTAGTGCGTATATCAATAAAACATAATTTACTTTTTAGATACTTACATTATTTCTTTTACAAATATAGGTTTTGGTTAATCACCCCAAAGCTAGGACAAATTATATTTAATTACTTTACTAATATTTCAAATATATGTGAAACAGCTTGCTGGAATCACACAACTGGATATCATTGTCATTAGATCCAGTGTCCGTCCACATTGAGGACTGTCGAAACATTATTTTAACCATGCAACTAGATAGCACTGTTGTAATGTGCTATTTTTGAATTTCAATTCAATTCTTATATAGCATGGCATTGTCATTAGATCTAATGTTTTGTAATCTATTGATTTTATTAAGCCTTTTGTCTTTGTTTAATCAACAACTACGGTAGCTAAGTTTGTAGACTGCCTGCTATGTATGTAGGAGGTCTGACCAAGACTTGAAAATAGGCAGTGACTTTTCTTTTGTCAAACACTCGAAAAGCAATGATCCCTCGAACCGATGACCCGTGTAACGGTAGTCGATGCAAGCTAAAGCAAACAGCAATGGTGAAATGTCTGCACTTTACTAAAGCCGTTGACGTCTCGATATCAGTGAAACGGTCCTGACTTGGACGTAAACTCCATTCAGTAATTCATGAAATCACACAATCGACCAATTAGTCAATAAGAAGTTTTAAATATATTGTTATGCCGTGGTTTGTTGCGTTAGCCTTTGCCAAATATTAGACATTTCTGATACCATTTCGTCATTCCATGTAGAACAAGAACCGTGAAATCGTTGGTCTGGTCTGTTAAATTCAGTTGTTCCTATACAACAATGGTAGATATATCGCATCAAACCATGCCCATTCAACACACATATAGACACACACGCTACTCCCATTATTGTTATGTTGTAGGTTTTTTTTTACTAGTCTTTGTATAATTATACGGTCCTTGAACCGCTTACCGAGTTTCTTTAAGATAGCCTCCGAAAACGTCATTATCTACAAAATACAGTGACCCCCATCAAAAGGTCAATAACACAGACGTATAATGAAAAAATGTTTTTATTGAAGTAACACAAACGGTGCTATTTATGTTTGACCTGGAACTGTCATATTTTGAGTTGTGACGAATAAGTATATTTAATTACGATTCATTATCGGAGAACACACTGACACGGCCTACACTCTTTTCATTTACTTTTTTGTTATTCTTTGTCCTTCAGTTATGCCCAAAGAACAAATGTTATTCCTTATAAAGTTATAAAGAGTTTTCAAGGTGAGAAAAGTAACCCAATACTAGAATGAAAGTATTTATAATTTGAATATATCAAAAAGATACACATATACCATAAACTTGGGTATTTTTCTGATCCTGTATGTTTTACAACCTTGAGACCATTTAAAATTGACAGAATTTATTTGGTTTTCCGCCCTCTTATTACTTATGCCAAGCTAAGTATTTTAATAATTTTCTCACATGCATCATTAAACAAAGAAACGTATCCCTGACCATTGAAGACACAAGCAAGGCTTGATTCCCCGAGTTAATATTACTATTATAATTAATGGTAAATCGTATCAATCTGAAATGAAAATCAACCGCAATCATATCAATCCATGTTCAAATAACCATTTGAACTTTGTAAACTGACCAGCCAAACAGGAAAATACCGACCGATGTCCAAATTAAAAAAATATCTTGAACCTTCCCACCAGGGAAATGATCCCTGGAAGGTAAACATCTCCTGACTATCCAACTTCATCCGTAATGTGTAAAATGAAAAGTAAGAATTTCAATACGGCCATTTAGTGCTGTAAAATTAACACTGGTATAATATGTAATAAAAGGAACATTGAACTATGGGAAGTCAAATATATCCAAGATAATTTTGAATAAGAGAGATCATATATAATTAAAAATGTGATGACCGTAATAAAGCTTTTTAAAGGCCTTTTCATGCAATATCCCACAGTGAAAATTTATTTGTTAGCAGTTTTTTCCATTGTACAAAGTTCCCGTTGTTGAAATAAGCCTTTACCAATTTCAGACAACATGTCATGATACCACAATCTTTTTTTTTTTTTTTTTTTTTTTTTTTTTTTTTTTTTTTTGCAAATTTCGTTTGTGTTAGAAACTTTAATTTGTTAGAGAAATGTAATTAAAGAAAAAACCAAAAGAGTTTTTCTAAACAAACAAATTAGGTAGATGCCTTCATTTATGGTGAAAACTATATGTTAAAACATAACTATTTTAGTTTAAGTGTATGCTATTCATAACAATAAAAAAATCAGAAAAATAATGCCTTTCAATTAAAATTCTATGTATAAACATGGATTGTGGAAGTAGCAGAAATTAATCTTACTGGACATGTGAGAGAGTTATCGTCTCCAGAATGTATTTTTATACAAGTGAGCATAATAGACCTAAACCACAATGATAAAGTATTGAATATTAATTTCTTAAACATAATAATCAATTATCATATTCGTATGAAATGACTTGTGATGGTTTTTTAAATTAAGCACTTTGCACTTACAAACTAAATGGCTTTATATTAGAGACAACTCGGATAGGTTCCGCATTATGAATAATACTTATATATTCATGTACATATTATACCAGTGCTAGACGGTCGTGTCGAAATACAATTCCTCATTAATAGTGCTTGAATCAAGACTGTGAAAAATGTCTTCAAGGGGTTGAAAAAAATCCAAATGACAAAATATATTTAACCAAATTTAGAAAATACTTTCATGAGGAAGTACACGTTAGATATTGGGGATTTTCAGATATTAGCTAGCAGGAAAATTAGGAAAAAAATATATTTCTGACAAAAAAAACGTATTGCCTTCTATGTTTATAATTTCCTTGGAAAACCATTATATGATTATATAATAATTCATACCACAGTTATGTCTGTTTAATATGCACATGGAAGATATTTATAATTATTTTAATTAACTAACTTTATATGTTTTATTTAAATGACTTTAAATAACTTGTGTCGTAGCATTTAATTAAAAGTCAGTACAAAAAAGTTAAACATCAAGTTTTAAAACTGAAGACTCATCAATTACAAAATAATTTATATTCATTAACGTACTTATGCCATCTTGAAAAAATGTAGTTGTATTAAACATTCTGAAAGCGTTTGATTAATTATTAATTGTTCCAGTATACTATTAGTGATTACGGTTTTAATTATGGCTTGGAATCATTTATCATTACACATGTGGCGGGTGTAGCTCGCTAGACAGGAGTTGCTTATCCTTCCGTAACACCTGCCTAGCCTCGTAGAGAAAGTTTTAGCATTTTACTTTGCTTTTAGGATTGTGATTTGACGACCGGTATGTTATTGGTTGATCTTCACATTTAAAAACATTTTTATGTTTATTTATTTTAAGTATTTTTATTTTGTATTTTTACAATATTTTAGTTTTGCAAAAACATTTATGTTGTTTGTTTTATCAAATTATTATTCTTTATCATTATAGCAAAATAAATAGATAAGTGATGTACAGCTCAAAGCTGTTATGCTTTGAACGGTACCCATGAAGTTATATTGTTTGAATGCTATCTTTGTATTTGGTTTTCCCGCAAACAATCAGTACACCAATGGGCTCAAATTGTATAGCATTGCTGGTTATTTTATTTCCTTCTTTGTATGAAATGGAAATTTGTTTGGAGTCTGGAGAGAAGATTGTGGGTATATCATTCAACTCCACATATAGACTTTATCATCTTCATTTGGAGAGTATTTGAATACAATCAATCCTTGTAAGACTGAAGTAAACGATACAATCGAATCTTCAAATTCTACTTCATATTTGGACATATACCTCAATTATGTCATTCACACAAGGCTATACATCTGATGCTGTATGACAAAAAACGTATGTATTGTAAAATCTTCTAAAGTGAACTTTCTTTTTATGCAGTAATATATACCTTTTCCTTATGCTCATAGTGCAGGTGTTGGGTGAAGCTAGGTAACGTGAAGGCGCTTGCCTTTCCAGAGAACTCGGTCTGACTTCCCTGGTGGAAGTTCACGTGTTTAACTTGATTTACAAGTTTACAAAAAATTTTCTTTGCTTTGCTTTGGGGTTGTGATTTGGACATGGATTTGTATGTTTGTTTTTACTTTGCTTCGGGTTGTGATTTGGACATGGATTGGTTTGTTTGTTTTTATTTTGCTTTGGGGTTGTGATTTGGACATGGATTGGTATGTTTGTTTTTACTTTGCTTTGGGGTTGTGATTTGGACATGGATTGGTATGTTTGTTTTTACTTTGCTTTGGGTTGTGATTTGGACATGGATTGGTATGTTTGTATTTGGCTAATACTGCTATACAACAAAAAGATAAGTTTCTCATGTAAAACGTTTGAAGATTATTTTTCATTCGTTTAAAAACAAATTTTTATGCATGTTTGTAAAAGTATGAAAAACTTTTGTTGATTTTAAATTTTTCTGTAATTGTTCACGGAAAATGGATGTTTTTAAACTACACTTTATTTAAAATCTATCAAGTTTTTAAATTGAATTGATTTTAATTTATAAAGACAAAATACAGGAGAAATAGATTTATATTACCATCTTTCTTCGTCAAATTGTACAAATTGTCTGTGATCTGGATATTTTTAAATTATTCATATAAATTTTTTTACAGATTTGGTGAACCTTTGACATGTAAATGATATATTTCTTGTTCGCACCGTAAATTAAATGGATTTGTACTCAAAACAGGATAGAAACAATGCTTGTATCATGCTTAATACAAATTCCGAGAAATAAGTTCTGTTTAAAATGCTAATGAATACTTTTTGTCACAATAACAGCCTTATATTTGCTTTCTGAATATAGAATATTTATAGATAAGCTTTTGTTTTATTCTTTATTGTATATCTAGGGTTCTGGATTTATACTTAGACTATAGGAAATTTAAAACAGCATTTTAAATTTAGTTTTTGCGTTTTATTTTGCAAATCAGCATTTAAGAAGATATTTTTAACAATTTAACTTGTTTTTGATTGATTGGTTCTAACTCTTAAAGTACATATAAAAATATTTCTTCAAAAATATTTTAAATATCTTGTTTGAGAGATGCTACTATGAAATTATTTTCTTTTTTCATAAGTTTAGAAAATCTTGTGATGAAAAAATTAAACTTCTCCTAATCTAAATTACTGCACGGCTTGCTATAATACGGTCGCATAGAAAACCACTGAAACTGGCAATTAAAGTAAGACCAGAGGTAATGGGTCTGAGTGTTCTGGAAAGATAATGGGATTCCCTGTATAATAAACGGATAACATGCAAGAAACCATTCAACATAAATACTATTCAAGTTACCTTATATGAAAGGTACTTCACTTAATATTCCAGTGTTCAAAGATTTAACTCTGTATTGCTATTGAAAACTGTCATTTGAAACAATTCTACTCGCGGAACAAAATAATGTTCAGTAATAATATAATAATATAATAATAATATAATGAAACGTGCTTAACCTGACTTGTCAGTTCCAAAGTTTTTACTTTGCTTCTGGATTGTGATTTGGACATAGATTAGTATGTTTGTTTTTGATTGAACTATTGGACTTCATTTATATCTATGATAATTTTGGACAATTTCCCTACTGAGAACGATCACTGGGCACTATTACCAAATGACTTCAAGATAATCTACATTAGAACAAAAAAAAGTCACGTGATAACCAATAATGATGGATTTTTCTGTTTGTACAGAATAATACCACAAAAAACAAGGTAGATATATTACAATACAAACAATACCTTATAGTTTATATATAACAATGACGTTTGTTTTATATGCAAATTAGCACATCTTGTAACAAGAACAACCTTATTCTATTTTCTAGAACTGGATTACTGTAATGTCATTTTTAATAATTTTTAATTTGTGATTCAATGTAATGAGCTATCTATTTTACATTTATGATAGATAACCGTATGCCTCACTTCTCTGCTAGAATTTCACGTTTTAGCTTAATTTGCAAAGTTTTGATTTTGCTTTGGGGATTGTGGTTTGGACATGGACCAGTATGTTTGTGTTTGACTTTTGGGCTTGTGATGTTGATGTAGACTAGTATGTTAGTGTTTGACTTTTGGGCTTGTGGTTTGGACATGGACTGGTTTGTTTGCGATGACTTTCGGGATTGTGTTTTGGACATGGCCGGGATGTTTGCGGTTGACTTTTAGGATTGTGATTTCAACATGGACCCGTATGTTTGTGTTTGATTTTTGGGATTGTGATTTGAAAATGGACTAGTATGTTTGTGCTTGACTATTGGGATGAGATTCGGATAATGGACTAGTATGTTCGTGGTTGACTTTTGGGATTGTGGTTTTGACATGGACCGTATGTTTGTGTTTCACTGATATGTTTGTTTTTTTTTTACTTTTGTGACTATGATTTGAACATGGCTCGATATGTTTGTGTTGAATGATTATGAAATTCACAAGAATTCTTCATAGTTGCTTACTGTTTGATATCCACATTCCTCATTCTGTATTAGTTCGAATAGTTTTAATTCAGAAATCTGCTTTTAATACCTAAAAAAGACGTTGTATATTTTTTATCGTGATCACGTTACTGTTTGTTGATAGATACTATAATAAATGTTTGTTTCAATGTTGTTGTATAGCACATTGTGGGAGGGGTTACAATCTTTAATAAAGAATTAAGTGTAGTCATAGTATTATTACCAAACCACTGGATATTTACTCTAGTGTCCGTCCGAAGTAGGAAGTTTTATAACCAGTGAATGTGTCTTTTCTGGTCTTTTAGTGGTTTCTAACATCTACGTGCGTTTACAGTTACATAGTTTCTTTTTAAAATGTTTTATTCTATAAGAATAAAAAAAAAACGAAATCGTGTAAATCTGTCTCATATATTTGTGCCATTTCTAGTATTTTAGTGGTTTCTAACATCGAATTGTAATTGGATGTCTTGTTCTTAAGTTATGTTTCCTGTTGCTATTGCTACACTATTTCTTTCTAAAATGTTTTATTTTATCAAATTACAAAATAAAAAACAAGTTTATCCGTCATGTGGTAGATTACTTTTGTGCACTTGTGCATATTTATCTGCATATTTTAATATTTTTGTCATACGTTATGCTACAAATTGCTTTTTCAGCAGTATATGACAATATCCAAGTCTATATTTTCAAATAATTTATTGAAGAAAAAACCGTTCACGTGACATTATTTTATTTTAGACATGTAATTGTGATGTACAGTACAGACCTGTTGAAAGTTTAACACTGAAAGTGAAAACATGTCCGTACCGAACTTGCAACTTATATCGGCTATATTTCGACAACTACTCGAGGGTTGCTAAATAGCTCATGTCAGCTTTCGGGTCACTGATTATTCATAACTTTGATGCCGGAATTAGATTTCTTTCGTTTGTTCAGTGTTAAACTTTCGACAGAACTGTAATGTATTTTATCAGCTTTAATGGATATGTACCAAAAACAAGATAAAATAAAACTTAATCACAATCATTTAACACTATCTTTTATTCAATATGCAAATGGCGCTTCTTGTGACAAGAACGACCGTGTTCCGTGTCCTTGACTTGAAGTTTTTTGGACTAATAACCAATTAACTCATTTTTATTCTGATTAACTTAGAAGCTTTGTAGTGGTGTGATAGTTCCAATGGCGTCGCTTTGTTGATTTATAGCTCTGAATAATATCAGACAATGCATACAATAGATATTATGCATTATTTAAATCAAAATATTAACATCTGAACAAGAATTAATTCTTTTAATCAAACAAATCAGAAATATGATGCCGGCTTTTCCAAATGTCGGATCTTTTTTTAAAATCGCACAGGTTTGTTAGTTTGCTGTTGTTTATTTGTCAAGTGTTATATTATACACGTGGCGGATGTACCTAGCTAAACAGGAGGTGCTTACTCTTCCTGAGCATCCGGCCTCACTTCAATAGTAGAAGTTCGTGTGTTTAATTTGACTTGTCAGTTTCAAAGATTTTACTTTGCTTCGAACATCGATTAGTATGTTTGTTTTTGGTTGTCATTATTGTAATATCAGGCCAGCTACTAATTCAAAAATTCCAGACATTTACAGGCGATAGAATCATATCCAACTGAGTTGTTCAACTAGAAGATGGAAGATTTATAACTGAACAACCAAGAACAAGACATAATACAAGAGGAAAAAACCACTAAAATCTCTCTCTCTCTCTCTCTCTCTCTCTCTCTCTCTCTCTCTCTCTCTCTCTCTCTATATTGTTTTATGGGATAATTACATTTATTCCTGTGATGTTTCAGTGCTTTATCATTACCCCGCACTGTATCATTAGCATTTACACTTTATTACGAATATAACACTTGTCATTTTACTTTTGATTCGTAAAACAATGTAAGCGTACTACTTCAAGGGGCTTTTGGTAATGTTTTTGCTATATATTGTATACTTCGAAAAGTGTTCAGAATTTTTTTTTTTTTAAAAAACCATGTAACTTTTAGAAAGAATTTTCTCTAATTTGCCTTATTTGTGCGTTATACTAAGAACGGTTAGACAAAAGTTGTACAAAGTGTTTTAAACAAATTACATCCTCGAAGGAAGGAGAACACATCAAATATGGAAGATCATCCTCCTTTTGCCACTTCTGTTTAATACATTTTTTGATTTTACATTTTTTGAATGTATTTTATGATTAAATTAAAAAAATGGTATATGACACATTTATTACACACGTGGCGGATGTAGCCATCTTAACAGGAGGTGTTTACCCTTCCGGATCACCCGGCCTCACTTCCCTGGTGGAAGTTCGCGTGATTGATTTAAGTTGTCAGTTTTAAAAAATTTCACTTTGCTTCTAGATTGTGATTTGCATGTTTGTTTTTAATTGATCAAACAAATAAAATCGAACGCTTTTGTCATTTCATGCATGAAAGGTCTCTACGTATTCTTCTGAACGAAGGTACATGCTTAACAAGGTTTTCCCCCAAAAATATACGTATTTTCATTTGTCATATAACCATAGTTTTCTGTGTGGTTGATCGAGTTAAACTGTCAATCAATATAGTTTACAGATGTCATTATTGTGGTTTTTTTTTGTCTATGCTTGTTTTCTTTGAACAATGAATTAATAAGAACGAAAAAAATGGAATAACTACGTTTTATAGTGTGGTTATACAACAAATGGGATAGTCTGGGACATCAAAATACCTGAACTATACTATTATGATAAAATGTAATGTTAAATGACTGACATTATACGTTACATAAGCAGTGTAGAACATAACATATATACAGATACAGAGCCAACTGTTACAACAAAAAACTCAATAAATTACAAAAAAACTAAAAAGAGTGGGTCGAAAACTGAATGTTCAGAATTTTGTAACATAATTTGAAGAATTAAAAAAAACCCACATAAACACAGTATTTTGTCAGACTGATGATGTAAGTTTTATAACCTTGGCACATACATTACCTATTATATAAAATAAGACGTTTCTCTATAAATCAAGATTACACTCCATACGTAACTGTGTAATTCGGTAAATGTATGCGTTATTTTTTGTCATAATTTTCACTATTTCATTTGATTGATTTACCGGATATACATAACACTTTTTAAAAACCCGCTTGTTGATGTTTTAAATTAAACATCTCTCTCTCTCTCTCTCTCTCTCTCTCTCTCTTGGGCCTCGATGACCGAGAGTCTTAAATCTGCGCTTATGGAGTACAATGTCTCTTATCGCCTAGAATCGAATCCCTCTAGTCCCTTATACAAAAAGTTTGTCAGATCGCTTGCCGAAAGTAGATGGTTTTTCACGGTATCTCTGGTTTCCTAACTTTCCTCCTCTATAAAGCGCAAGAATCTTGACTGGGACGTAAATACCATTACTCTCTCTCTCTCTCTCTCTGTATGCATTTTATAACGGACATGCAACATTACATAATCGACTGTTAAATACCACTAATGCATGAGCGTGGGTAGAAAATTTCAAAACTGAGGCAGATGTTCTGAAAAAAAACCCAGAAGTATTAACAATATTTTGTAGAAAAACAACCTTACATATCAGGAAGTAACAAAGGGGAGAAAAGCAATACATTAAACAATACATACAAACCTGTATTAATTATTGATCCCCAATGCCGGGTATAATTACTAATTTAGGAGTTATTAAATAACATATTAATAAATCCTCCTTTGACAAACTGATCTATCTATGTGTTTTACGTCATCAGTTTTGTTTGTTGTCAATGTATTATTTTACTCCGTTCAATAACAGGGTATTATGCGTACAGTACAGACCTGTTGAAAGTTTAACACTAAGCTAACGAATTAGTGTCAGCCGTATTGGCAGGTCATCTCGACTCCTCGTTGGCTAAATTCCGACAGACGACTTTTATTTCTCGGCAGCTTTTCAGAAACTAGTCATCCATATCTCGGCCACTCTGCAACTGAGCTTCAACACCTTTTCGTTAGCTGTGTTAAATTTTCGACAGGACTGTTCTGTATGTGGGATGATCTAAACATCTGTTAGAAGGTTAAATAATTGTGTAACATCAATGCCAAGGTATACATAATGATGTCAAAACTGAAAAACAAGACATTTATATAAATTTGATATACAGAAACGCCTGTGTGTATAGACCACCTTTTGTTTTTTTTATATAACCCCTTTTTAATGTATTTTATGATTAAATTAAAAAAGTGGTATATGACAGATTCAAGAAATATAGATCTTATATATAAATGGCCTTTATCATCTATTATGACACATTGAATGATTAAGCTTTCCAGGAAAAATCAGATTTTGCTTATGTGATGTATGCCGCTAACAGAGTTTTCGCAAATTATGAGAGTGGCGAAGTATCTTTCAGTTGTCCAGAAAACTACAACTTAAAGTTTAAATCAACCTGATGGAAAAATACCCCATTACTAATGAGATCTAATGAATGCTTATTATTCTTTGAAAATGGGATATAAAGTGATACTGTGATTGTAGTACAGGCCTGTCAAAAGTTAAACACTTTGCTAACGAATAAGATCATCTTGGCCTTATTTAGACGGCTTTCCGGCAGCTGTTTCCTATCTCTTTACAGCTTTTCTGTCACTAGTTATCTATATCTAAGCCACTCAGCATCCGAGCTTCAACTTCATTTAGTTAAGTTCAGTGTTAAACTTTCGATAGGTCTGTACTTCCCTGTTTGCAGTTCAAGTGTTTAACTCAATTTGCCTGTTTTCAAAGTTTTTGCTTTTTGAATTGTGATTTGGATGTGTATGATTTTTTCTGTTACTTGTGGTTTTTTTTAACATTTCTTGTGTTTTGCTGCTGGTGTCTAAGCCATCCAGCAGTCGAGCCTCAATTACTATTCGTTAAGTTCAGTGTTAAACTTTCGACAGGTCTGTACTGTACGTCAGCTTTATTTAGCCAATATAAACACCATTATCAAAACAAGAAACGTTCAAAATACATGAAACAAGTAACAGAAGAAAATCATACACAAACATATCTATCCATGTCCAAATCACAATCCAAAAAGCATAGTAAACACTTCGAAAAGGGGTAAATAGAGATAAACAATTGGACTTCAAACAGAAGAGTAAGGTCGGGTGCCTGGAGGGTAAGCATCTCCTGTTTAGCTAGCTTTAGGTACAACCGCCACGTGTGACACCAAACTTAAAAAAGGATTTATGAGACGTCAGATATACCCAGGATATTTTTGGATACAGAGACACCATAATTATAAGCAATATTGTGGTTTTTAAGGTCTTGATAAGCCTAGGCTTGCAACATCCCTGGGTCAATATTAATTTGTGAGCTGCTGGTTTCGTTTTATAAAATGCTGTAGTGGAAAAGAGCTTTATTTTAAAAAGCTAATTCGGAAAAATCATTTTTTGATATATTCTTTTTTAAAATAAACTCGAAAGATGTAAATCAATAACTTTACATCTACAATATACATCTAGTATAATCTGTTATATATGTGAAACGCATATATTAACATATCGATTTTGCTTACATCTGCTTTTGTAATTTTCTTTATGTAAGTGCTGTCACAGTGCAGTAAGGTTTCTGCGTTGATTAAAATTTACATATATATTACCAGAGTTCAAACGCCTCTTAACCAGAAGTCGTATACAGAAGTTGTGACAGCATAGGAGAACTTTCATCCAATCACTTATGGTATTGTCATTTTAATAAACAACGAGCAGGAACATTTTTCCTCCTTCGTCGTTGTGTACCGTGTTACTACATTTGTGTAGTAACAGTTTGTGGAGACTCAAACGTCACATGCAATATCCAAACCATGCATAACCTACCTACCTATCCTGTTCGCTCCAGGTGGAGCATAAGGTCAATACAAGATTTCGCCATTCAGACATGTTCTTTGCCTTCGTCTCAACCTCTCTCTAAGTCAGCTGCAGATCTTTCAGTTTACCTTCTACCGTCCGCTGCCATGTTGTTTTGGCCTGATCATTTTTACTCAATGTTTACATATTCTCTGAGCCGTGAGCCTGATCATGATGCGTTCTCATGTCAAGTGTATTTCCTATGGTTTTAAGTTTTTCATCATATCAACATATTTTAAGAGATTAACCATCATCGTATAATTTCAATAAGTTTTCGCGCCATAAATATCTTGGCAAAAAGACATTAAATATTTTACTCCTACATTTCGATATAGCTTCAATTATTTAGTTCTTAAACTGATTAAACAGTTTGTTGGACTTATAGTTATGTTTCTAACGATTTTTTTAGTTATATCAAGCGTGTCAGTTCTTGAATGACGGAGTATATATCAAACATTTGCAAGCTGATTGACAAACATTCCGTCAAATTGTAATGTAAAACTAGGCGATAAAAGTTACGGTGGTCCATAAACTCGTCATTTAGGCTTCCGGGGACTTCGTGGTTTTTCCTCTTTTTAATCTTAAATTATCAACTCTTCACAATCCCGAAAAAAACAACTTTTAAACAAGCAAAATAACTGTTTATAGCCATCCTTGATAAACTCTCTGATTTTGATTTGATTTTAACCACTATTCAAGGAAACTATAACCTATTTGTGGGAAATAAATTCGGTAAGATCTGACGATAATTCAGTCCAATGACATTGTTTGACTTTGTGGTTTATTTGAACCCGACATGCTAACAAGGACATCGCGCGGTGTTTGATGACGTCATTTGCCTGCTGTGAACCTTTTTGAACTTTATACTTTATACCCACAAAAGGAAAGAAAAACGATTTACTTGATCAATTACGCAATTGAGCATTTCGTACTTATGTAAGGGTTTAAATTTAATCGGATATCCTTAATATGTCAGATCGTGAATAGTGAATATATATATATATATATATATATATGATATATTGTAATTGGGCGTTTTCAAATATTCAATATTTGATTCTGTAATTTATCGTTATTCACCTATATACAAATATCCCACACATATGCACTTCCTGAACCTCAGTATTATCGTGTACTTGAACAATTATTACACGCTTAACCGTCATGATACATCCTGATTTCTTTTAAAATGTAGATATATATACATGTACCAGCATGACTGAACTTTATCTATATAGTTTCTATATTTGTCATATTTTACTTTTAGGGAAAATGAAATCACGAGGATCTTCGCTGTCCTGGCGTTACTTGGTCAGCTGACATTTTGTACTAGGTGGATATCTAGAACATCAATTTAGTCCAAAGTGACAAAATGTTTACAAACATAAATTTAAGTTTAAATTAAAATATGATAAAAATAGAATGGGCTTCATCTATGTCTTTAAAACAAAGGATCATTATAGTTCCTTACTTTATGTTGAAGAATTAACCCCTACCCCTGGAGAAATGTTGCATAGATTAAGAAAGTCAACACAACCCACTGACACAAATGTATATCGTATAAAAGAATTTGTAACCTTGTAATAACCAACGCAGTTAACAACACGACACAATACAAGTTAATAACAGAAACAGCCAACAAAAGCACAACATACAAGGAAATTTCAGCAAACGAAACCAACAACACAATTCAAGTAAATAGTATTCAAGTTAATAGTATAAATGGTTACAATAAATCCGGGGACAGTCTTGGCTGGCTAGTCCTGAAACTGAGATCATTGGTCCCAATAAAACCAGACGGTTATTCTTAGTACAACAACATCAACAGTACAGGCCTGTCGAAAGTTTAACAATTAAATTAACGAATTAATGCCGAATCGGCAGTTCATCTCGATTCCTCGATAGCCAAATCTTCGAAGCTGTTTCGGCAACTGCTACTATCTCAAGGTATCTTTTTTCTCTTTTATTTCCTCTCTTCCTTTTTTTCATAAAAGTATCTTAAAGGTCACTAACTACCAATATGTCGTTAAAGGTCACTAACTACTACCAATATGTCGTTAAAGGTCACTAACTACCAATATGTCGACAACAGAACTTCGGCTTATTTCCGTTCGCTCAGTGTTAAACTTTCGACGGGTCTGTTCAGTAGATATGGCTTTTGTTGAATCATGAGATTATGTTGGTTAACATATTGACAGTAGTATGAATGAATCATAAACCACGAGATGATTAAGGTACCAACTCATTACGTGATTGGCTTGTATTCATAAGGATGTAACTGCCCTGTTTGTCTTTTAAAACATTAGTAACCATCTGTCTTCATCAATGTCTCATTTAACTGTGCCCATCAAAATATTGTGAAATTATTTTAATTTTATAACAGAAACCGAAATCCTTCATATATTGTGCAATGGCCTAAATCAGAGCCGCTGTCAGAGTGCTTGCTTACTTCTTCCAAGAATGATTTGATTCCATCTAAAGTGTCAGGTCCGTAATCGCTGTGTAGTGTTTGTCATTTCGTTTATTTTTCCATGGTCCGTTCATGGTTGGTCTGCATTTGCCATTGCCAAGTATATATTCAACTGTAAATATTAATAATAATATTCACTTTATTTTATCACTATATACTTTATATCAATGTTTAACATGATGATTTAATTCCAATAAAAATGTTCAAAAATACTGATGATTTGTATAAGTTTCGCTGATGCTATTACCCAAATATTTATGGACCCCGACATGACATGGCATGCCTAAGAAACCTATGAGAGCACGTCAAAGGTTCTTCAACTTTAGCTGATGAAGTCCCACTATAAGTAGAATATTCTTTATTGGGAAATTAACTTCCAATCAATCAATCAATCAATCAATCAATCAATCAATCACAGAAATCAATCACAGTATTTGAAAGTTTTTGAACAACCCTATGCATGCAGTATGTGATACCTATCAATATATTAGTAAATTGGATACGGATGTGAAGAACAAACTGCTATAGTGTTACTAAATATAAACTAGAAATCATCGAAAGTCATGATGTAGCAATTACTGATGTCGTGACAAACTCTTACTTATTAGGTAATTGACATTATAGTGCATGCGACATTTTAACCAAGGATGATACATGTATCTGACAAAACAGTTGAACAACAGATGCGATCATGAACATACTAGAATACTAAACGTTTTGTTTACCAGGCCCAAGTTTCACAACCATTCCTCGGCTAAGATTTCTCTTAACTTAAGCATAATAACTAGAGCTGTCTCTTGCGAGCCAAATACCCCCGCTCCAATATTTAATGTTTTCCTGCGACCTTGACCTAAATGGTATGACCTTCGTTCATGGTCATGACACATTTTGGGGCAATGAAGATTATCCATATGAAGTTTTATGACAGTGGTCTAAAGCACTGTGACCGGACACTATATCGCGGGAAACCCATTGTAAATGTTGGTGGCGGGGGGGGGGGGTGGTATTTGACTCTCTGGAGACAGTTCTAGTTTATTTTATTTTAAGACATACTGTAAGATAAATGGATGATAACATGACGGGTCATATTATATAACGGGACACTGGGTGTAATTTGTTTATCAGTGTTAAATATAAATAAATTAGATTGATATGTTTGTTTTTCATTTATTTTCGGATTTATACGTGTTTCTTATCACACTAAAGAATGTTAAGCACAAGAACACAAAGAAGTAAAGAAAAATATATATGTATTTCCAGACTAGATGGCTAAAATAACTAATTCAAACAATTAAATATTTATTTAAAGGTAACAGATTAATTACAAAAAAATAAAGAATGGAACATATTCCCCGATCCGACTAAACAGCCAAATGCACTCGAACATTTAAATATTTTACATACTGGGGCTTATTTTAAGGAAAAATTTTAATTACAAAAAAAGGCAAAGAACATAACATATCACCCAACTAAACAGACGAACACAGCCAACCAAAAGTTTCAAATATCGGTCAAGTTTATTGCAATAAAAAGAGCAAAACAAGTCATTCCCCGACTTACTAGACGAACACAACTAACTCTTTGGGGCTTATTTTGAGGTAACAAGTTTGTTGTCATTCCCCTACTTACTAGGCGAACACAACTAACTGAAACAATTAAATATTGGGGCCTACTTACAAGTTAATTGAAATGATTAGGTAACATTTAACATAGAGACTGGTACTGAGCTATATATGTTGTCTTTCAGCAATCAAACTCGTGTTCATACAAAATCGTGAACAAACCGGATTTCTTCAAGGTTGAATCGTTATCCGCCTCCTTTGTACCACTATGACACTACAATGTCGTACTTCAACTAAGGTCACCCAGTTACTAACATTTACTGAAGTGGCCTGGACAGTTTATAATTAGATAAAACTGATAACACAGTTTGTTTGTACTTGTGATCTTAAACACGAGTACTGTGTTGTTAAAACGATTGTTTTTGTTTATTTCAAGTAGTTAGAGCAGTAATTAGTATATAATTGACGATTGATCCGGTATCGATATGTAACTGACGCACGTCTTGTTTCCGTCAATCTCTTGGTATGCATTACACTGTCTGTACTTATCTTAAACAACTAGATATTAAATAGGTGAAGTGCTTGTGTTCTCTAACAGTACTTGAACCACAACAATAACATGTAGTTATAATATCCAGCGCCCGTCCAGAATCAATAACGGATATATCCATCCATGTTCAAATTGACAAATCGATGGTTAGGTCATGTGATGAGAATGCCCAAAGAGAGAATACCAAAAACAGCATTAAATTGGACACACCTGGAAAAAAGCCTGATAGACCACGTACCACCTGGAGGAGAACCATTCAAGTAGAACTACGAGAGGTAGGATACACCTGAGAGCAAGCTCAACATATGGCAAAGCAGAGACAAATGGAGGACGCTTGTTGGTGCCCTATGCCCCAGAGGGGATGAAGAGGATAAGATAAGAAGATGTCTAAATCACAATCCCAAGCAAAGTAAAAACAAATATATCAATCTGTGTTCAAATTGCAATTTGAAAGCAAAGTAAAAACAAACATACCAGTCCATGTCCAAATCACCGTCCAAAAGCAAAATTAAAACAAACATAACGATCCATGTATACAAACCACAATCCCACAGCAAAGGAAAACCAAAACATACCAACCCATGTCCAAACCACAATTCCAAAGCAAAATAACAACAAACATACCAATCCATGCCCAAACTACAATTCCAAAGCAAAGTAACAAGAAACATACCAACCCATGTTCAAATCACGATCCTAAAGCAAAGTAACATCAAACAAACCAATCCATGTTCAAATTGCAATAACAAAGTAAAGTAAAAACAAACATACCAGTCCATCTCCAAATTGCAGTAACAAAGCCAAGTAAAAACAAATATACCAATCCATGTCCAAATTCCAATCACAAAGCAAAGTAGAAACAAACATTTCAATCCATGTCCAAATTGCAAAAACAAAGCCAAGTAAAAACAAACATACCAATTCATGTCCAAATCACAATCCCAAAGCAAAGTAAAAACAAACATACCAATCCATGTCCAAATCACAATCCCAAAGTAAAGTAAAAACAAACATACCAATCCATGTCAAAATTGCAATCTCAAAGCAAAGTATAAACTATGACGTGAACTTCCAACTAGGACGAGAGACTGGCTGCTCGGAAGTGTAAACACCTCTAAAAAGGCATAATAAAAAAGGCAACTTCATTTTAAAAAATAAACTTCAGTTTTGTTGGATGTGTTCATCCAGGCTGCCAATATTGATTTCTATATCGTATCCATGGACATATTAGTTATACATGTGTAGTGTAAGGACAATGTAAGTGTTTTCGCTGTGAAATGTTTGTTCCCCGTAATGTCGACGAGACACAGTTGTATTCCCTAAACATTAATGCACTGGTCCATATGAAATATTCAAAATTAAGGTCAAACGTTTTAGCCTATGGCAACAATAACGCTCAGTAGGTGAACTTTTAGCGATGTGCGGCTTATCCGTAGGACTGAATATGTTTCCCAAGCAATTTCTGCTGTCGTTTTTAATAGCAATTATACCCTTGACATACTGAGGAGTGTTAAATATCGATATATAATCATGGCTAAAGTACAAAAAGTGACAAAGTTATTGTAGTAAGATATCAATATTAATAATGTTTCAAGGCATTGCCTGTTGCCGTGTTGAATTACGATATACTACGTTGTCTTTATTAAGAAATGCTAAACTGTCGGAACATGACCACGGCTAAACTGCAAAAAGTGACCAAGTTATTGAATAGGTAAACATCAATGACCTGTCCGCTTGACCTTTCGTTAGGAATATTTATATAGGATCATCCGCTCAATACATAGGAAGTGAATGTATTGAAAGGATTTGAAGTTAACACGATGCAAGTCTTTACGCTTTGAAATGAGTGTTTCCCGTGATGTAGATGTAAATGTACTAGTTTATAACAGATTTTTAAAAAATCAAACTGCCATGTCAATATTTTTGCCTATGGTAATACGTGTAATATGGCTGTTGTCGTTTTCAATAAACTTATACCCTTGACACATATAGGATTGTTTAATATCGAAATATAACTATGGCTAAAGTACAAAAAGGTGATAAAGTTATTGTTGTAAGATATCCATATTTATTATGTTTTCAGGGCATTGCCTGTTGCAGTGTTAAATTACGATTTTTATTGAGAAATGCTAAATGTCGGAACGTAACCAAGGCTTCAGTACATATAAGTGACAAGACCGTTCTGTCATGTGCTACGTTTGAATTTTTATGAAATAATACACTACTTTTGAATTATTATTTCATAAAAATTCAAAAGTAGCACATGACAGTTCTAAAAAATGAAATATTTATTCTGTTTTCCAGGCAGTATCTGTTGCAGTTTATATAAAAATTATATACATTGGTTTTATTGAGAAATGCTAATTGTCGAAACGTCAATAAATTGCCACCTGTTAAATGGTTTATTATCCATTAATCAGTGAATATTGTTGTATTACATAATACATAAGTCTTACAGTGCAGACCTGTCGAAAATTTAACGCTCAGCTAACGAAAAAGAGTCGAAGTTTTGTGGCTGCTGAGTGGCAAAGACGGTTAAAGCCAGTGGTCACAAAACTGCTAAGAAACAGATAGCGTCTGCCACAAAGTCTGTAGAGATATGGATAACGAGGGGTCAATGTTATCATGAGGTGCCGAATTTATTTTTACTCCAATACAGTATAGACCTGTCGAAAACGTTAACACTTAGACGTAGAATCGAAGTTTGGCTGTTGAGTTGCCGGGATATGGATATGGATAGTGGCCGGGATATGGATATGGAAAGTGGCCGGGATATGGATATGGAAAGTGGCCGGGATATGGATATGGAAAGTGGCCGGGGATATGGATATGGAAAGTGGCCCGGGATATGGATATGGAAAGTGGCCGGGATATGGATATGGAAAGTGGCCGGGATATGGATATGGAAAGTGGCCGGGATATGGATATGGATAGTGGCCGGGATATGGATATGGAAAGTGGCCGGGATATGGATATGGAAAGTGGCCGAGATATGGATATGGAAAGTGGCCGGGATATGGATATGGAAAGTGGCCGGGATATGGATATGGATAGTGGCCGGGATATGGATAGCTAGTGGTGGAAAACCATATATATATATATTGATAGCAGCTGTCAAGAGGCAGTCGAGATATAACTGTCATGTGTAATGTTTTATACAGGGGAATAAATCTAGGAGCAACTGCACTATGTGAGTGCTTTACCAACTGAGATGCACTAGAATGTTTCTTTGTTAAACATTTTATCATTGAATATTCAAAGAGATTGCATAACATTTTGATTTGATGAATAATAAAAAAAATTCTAAAAAGTCGTACGACATAGCGAACAAGGTTCTGAGATGAGGAGTCGATTTGTTACCTATTCGTCTGTTTAATGTTAAACCTTCAGCTGTATTGTTTTGTGTCAACATTGCTAAATAACAAGTTTGCGCTAAATTTGAATGCAATGTAAAACAGGAAGACAAAACACCATAAAACCCGTTATAAACCCAGACAGAACAACGACTTTGAATAATATATGCAATATTTAAGTGCGTTTGAGGCATCAATTGTTTTCTTGTAGTCTATATGTGATAAATTCAGCCCAGACAGTATTATTCCAATGTATATGAGCCATGTATTCAATATTCCTAGCCCATTGTCTCACGTGTTGACTTTTACTTGAACCGTATTTAAAATGAGACAAGGCCACAGGTTTCCAACTTCGTGCATGACATGTATTGCCCGAGGGGCGGTATCTTCCCTAAAGTTATTGCATTTTAATGGATGTGTTCAAGGTTATTCCAATTTCTTTATCAATTAAATTCACGGCTTTTAATTTTATTTTTGTTCTTTATTTAAATTCTTTAAAATCTTTAAGTGATTAATGTGAGTATGTGGAAAAAAAGTTTGAAAAATATTTTTAAACATTTTAAATATTTTTTAAATCATTTAAATATTTTAAGACAGTGCAATTATCATGAAGTCGTAAAGTGGTCAATTTTGTTCTTTACTGAACTTGATGTTGTTTTAATAACATTGACGCGTCAAAAGTATTTCAAAGACCCCGTATGCATGTACAAATCTATATGCATTAAATTCCATTACATTGAAACCCGACCTTGACGTATGGTTCATGCAATGTATTTTCATTTGTGCGAGGGATATGCAGCTTTTTAAGTCTAGAAGAAAAATGACCATTGATAGAGTGAAAAGTACCATTTGTTACCATTAATTTTTAAATTGTATAAAAATGTTTTTTCGAAAGTAAGCACTTGAAAATATAATGTATTTAATAAATAAAATATTATAACTTTGCACATGGTAACAGTTATAAACAGCTATCAATCTCGCAAAATCCCAAAATTTCTGGTGAAATGTTACAAATGAAATAAGGTAAATCTGAATCAGAAGCATTGGCCTTAACCAGCTGTAACACATCATGGGACATGGATGAAAAATATCTTAGAATATTTTTACATATTTTTTTAAAAAGTTTAAAACAAAACAACTTTTTGCAATGCAAATACATTGGAAATTAAGGTATACATGTAGGTATAAATATGATATTTAGACACGCAGTATACTGGTTTCAGCCAGTTATTACCTTTGAGCAAAAACTATATTACCTAGATGTATGACGCTCACACAAAAGAACATATACTCTTAATTAATTTATTAATGAGGATGAGGGTGATAAAATTGTATAAAACGTATATATGATGCACATATGTGCAATTCTTTTTATAAGCGTTGCTTGCTTAAACAAGAATGTTCAACATGACCAAGTTGTTCGAAGCTCCACGCTTCCTTAACATGTTTGTAAGCGAGAATTTGTTCTAATATCTTGTGCAGTACACAGCATTAGTTCTTAAAGTTTTTTGTCGAAAGTTAGTGCATGCAACTGTAAGTATAAAAAAACAAACATACTAATCCATGTTTGAATCACAATCCAGAATAAATTTAAGTCAAAATCATATGTTTGTCATTTTGAAATTCCATTAATTTACATTTATTTGGTCTAACGGAGCTTTGAATGACCAGATTAATGTCACCAATGGTGCAATGTTACAATTCTCATTGCTTTAATACGCACAACAGTTTGTTAAGCAAAGGATTACCAGACATTTGGTGTTAAGATGTATTTTATCCGCGTCGACCTTTTTGCATCCGGTGGCCCCAGACAGTTAGATTGCCTTGCCAAGGTTATCATGCGGATTGAAATGTGACATGTCACTACATAAAACAACATAACAGACACCATCAATCACTCTGTCTGACCAACTGATCAACTGGACTGGACTGGTTATATTATTTTATATCTCAGATTTTGACCTCTACTGTCCACTAAGTAAAACGTTTGAAGTTCTAACCCCTACTGTCGAGCTAAATCAGCACATTACACAAAAACATTTCTCAGAAAACGATCACGTTTGCTGTCTTGTGCATAGAAGTGACCCAATATTCTTAAGACGTGTACATACCCGTAACCTATGTTATGCTCAGTGTACGTTCAAAGTGGGTAGTCTAAACTCAGAGGTCTCAAAATGAATATTTTTGTGATTTGGTTCACAGATATTAAGAACATAATGTCTTTACTTAAAACATATGTTTTTGGTTGGTTCACAGATATTAAGAACATAATGTCTTTACTTAAAACATGTTTTTGGTTGGTTCACAGATATTAAGAACATAATGTCTTTACTTAAAACATATGTTTTTGGTTGGTTCACAGATATTAAGAACATAATGTCTTTACTTAAAACATATTTTTGGTTGGTTCACAGATATTAAGAACATAATGTCTTTACTTAAAACATATGTTTTTGGTTGGTTCACAGATATTAAGAACATAATGTCTTTACTTAAAACATGTTTTTGGTTGGTTCACAGATATTAAGACCATAATGTCTTTACTCAGAACATATGTTTTGGTTGGTTCACAGATACTAAGAGCACAATGTCTTTACTCAGAACATATGTTTTTGGTTGGTTCACAGATACTAAGATCACAATATCTTTATTCAGAACATATGTTTTTGGTTCGTTCACAGATATTAAGAACACAATGTCTTTACTCAGAACATATGTTTTTGGCTTGTTCACAGATACTAAGACCACATTATCTCTTAATTCATACGTTGGCCTTTACAACCAGAATTCACGTACTGTTGCATGCCTTGCCTGTTGTTGATATTGCGAAGGTATTATAGGTTAATTTGCTTAACATTTAATTTGCTGGATACAGAATGTACTTTTATGGTGACCGGAGTGATTAGCAGAAGATGATAAACACTTCAATCAAACACAAACATAATTCTACATTTTCAAATCAAAATCTTAAAATGAAAGTAAAACTTTGTAAACGGGTAGATTCGGGTAAACTCATCTCCCAGCAGGGAAGTGAGGCCGTGTTGCCAAGAAGGGTAAGCACCTTTTATCTAGCTAGTCACAAAATTTGAATTAACCAAGTGTATAAGATAATGGTTTTCATAAAAAGTTGCGATGAAACCTTCAGTTCAAAAAGGCTTTCATTTTAAGAATGTCTTAAATAAAACGTTTTTGTTTGTTTCTAATGACACTACACAGTTTTAACCAATTTTCAAGGTTTTTCTCAAAGTTCATGGCATACCAAATGCCATTTCGTCATAACATTCGGCGACTTGTGATATATGTGTACATAAACTAAGCTGTTTTCATTGTTCGTTAAAATAATTGGTGTTTCGGGTTAGAAATAAGCATACCAAGCACGTCAACCCTTTATTTCATTCAATGGGTGAGGAAGTAGTTCATAAATATTAATCGGTTAATCCAGTATGACCACTTTGAGTTCATAAGGTTAAAGAGTTATGTATTTTTCCGGCAACTAAAACCTGAAACCTATTTTGGAAAATAGTGCCGGACTTGGACTTGCTTATCTCTCCACCAGTATTCTGTTCCTTGCTCTCCCTTACACCGCTACACTGTTCTACGGTGAGATGTTGATATATTCCTTATGTCCAGTTTATTCATGGCGATCTCATCACTCACGTGTTCAACTGACCTTGGCCGCCTACTATAATAATTTTATGGCTCGTAAGTTTGAATCTATAGCTGACTGACCTCTTTCCATTGATATACTTACTGTATTTACATGTCAAGGTACGGCTTGCCTTGAGGTGAAAATCGGAGACGTGTATTCTCTACCGCATTTACTTCACTGGTCAGTTGGGACAGAGAGGTCAGCTAAAGTGTTATGACTTCGATCGAGGTTGACCAGTGTTTGACATTGCCTTAAATAGACTTAAATACGCAAGTGTATCATTTTGATTACATATGTTAATCACCTTTGTGCACTTATGTTCAAGTTCTGCACTTTAAAGATGGGGTCAATCATAGGGTCCAATTTCTGGGTCCGTTTATGCGGAAAGTCCGCAAAAAGACGGGCCAACAACTTTCACAAACTGTCTTGAAGGTTTACCTGCTTGAAAGAGGAGGTGTGCTAGCTAATCATTAAATACAACCATTTCCATTGCGGCTCAAAACATTCTGACTGAAAACTTTTTCCCATCTATTTTCATTTACATGGCCCCATATATAACATTTGCCAATTTCGTGCAAAAAGTTTTAAGAAGCCCTCTATGCTGTTACTAACACTAAAAAGGGTTGAATTATACAATTATATGAAAATAAGAAAAACTTTCCACAAATCCACAATAAACTTCGTTAAACCAATAAAAAATTCTGCCTGATATTTCTGTTATCCTGAAACTTTTTTAAGAATTACTTTACGTCAAATACTTCCATGTTCCCTCCATTTTTGATTTTGATTGAACGCATGACAAGTGTAGCTATACCTTTCAAGAACACCCGGTCTCACTTCTTTTGTTTCAATTAAATTTGCCAGTTTACAAAGATTTTACTTTGGTTTGAACATGGACTGTTTATTATCCTTTAATTAATTTCTGTGTACTTAGTTACTCTTCCATACTACATAATTGTCCATTTGTAACATCGCATTGGTTTTAACCAGTGCAATTGTTCCAAGGAATTAGATCTAGTTTTTCTTCAATTATTTCAGTACAGACAAAATAAAACCACTTTGTTTATATACTTGGTTCAAAACCACTAGGGATATCATGTTATCTGTAACTTTTTCACTTCGGAACAAAATTACATTAAGATGATATCGGCCGCTTTGTGCTGGTTTTATTGATTGGGTTATTTTTGGTATCAACAAGTGTCAATATAAGGGTTTCAATTAAGGCTTTTATATAAGTGGTCGTCACATTTTTGAACTAACCGAGATTATGATATGCTTAAGTTCAACATTTTAATTTTATTTCATAACAGAAAGGATTATGGTAAACCTTAAGAATTATGATTTGGTTCCACCATGAAATACCTTTGCCCTTGATCCACATATACCGTTGTATTGACTGGTCGATGAGGGTTTTGGGTTTATCATACACAGAAATCGAGGCCCGATCTGAAGGGTTATCTGCCCTTACATTAGAAGTCGTCCTATACTGACCATCTGGATACAGGTGTGTTATAAAGATGGTAGTTTTGTTCAGTCGAGCGTGACCTGATTTAGGAGAGCAATAAGTGATTTTAGATCAACAAAAATCCTTAGGGGTTTTATATGTCTCTGGCAGACGGATTATAATCAGTATTTAGACACTAATGACTTGAATGCATCTCGTAATAAAATGATAAAAAATTAACATCCATACATATGTCCAGCTTATTGAAAATTTACACGAAATTATAATTTTATAAATGTTTCAAGTATTTGTTTTAATACGTTTTGTCGGGGTCTTATATTCTTACTTTAAGTTTAAATAAAATTAAATCATCGTTTTAAAATATTCCATTCTAGCTATATTAATGTTTTTACATAAATAAATAAATAAATAAATAAATAAATAAATAAATAAATAAATAAATAAATAAAATACATAATGGTTTAAGATATTTTCTCACCATCAACAATGCAATCTAGCAGATTTAAATAAGAAATAAATCTTCGTTTTTTAAAACATCTCATTTTAGCTTGATAATATACTTAATAAATAAATAAATAAATAAATAAATAAATAAATAAATAAATACTCTGCTTTTTCTTATGTTTATTTTCATAACTAGATGATTTGATATTTATCTAATTGAACAGACAAATCCAATGCTCAATAGTTAATTGCAATATTTTATTTTATTTTATTTTATTTTATTTTATTTTATTTTATTTTATTTTATTTTATTTTATTTTATTTATCAATCTGAACTGCGAAAAGAATGCAACATAAACCTGACACTGGTAAGGACAAAGCCATATGCATGTGTAACGTTTTGGAGAGAGAGAGAGAGAGAGAGAGAATTATTACTTTCAAGTCACGAATATTGATCAATAAATTTGATCAATATACAATAATATTACTTTTTATTTTGACAATCAGGGGTCAGTTGTTCGAAGCCTGATTACTTTAATCAATCCATTAGTTAAAATTTGAATTTTGCATTATTCAATATACATGTATATTGTAAACTTAATATTGAAATGTCGAAAATAAAAAAACATCCATCAAACTAAAGCACGTTGTAATAAAACTATCGAATTTGGTAATAGTATTTTAATTTTTATCCACGTTTTAAATTTCTGCTAATCACTGATTAAATTGGGTCCAGGACATGATCAGGACATGGTCAAAATGCAATATAATATTTTAAAAGTTCATGAGAACTTAAAAAATCTTAACATAACGTTCCTATTGAACAGTAGGGGCTCATGCGTGACGGTTTACCTACTTGTTTCAATAATCACTTAATTTCCCAATCAACTAAAAATCGAACCTAACTCATCATTTTACCTAGATCATGTTATTTGTGTCATGACAGGCAATTAACATCAGAGATTTATTTATTTTAGAGGTAGTAACTGCGTGTTATAATAATAATAATAATAATAATAATAATAATAATAATAATATTTTAATAATAATAATAATTATTATTATTATTATTATTATTATTATTATTATTATTAAATGTGGTGTATTTGAATGATAATTTTATCACGAACCATTTGAAAATCTGATAAATATTAGTTTAATTTTTCGTTTTTGTTTCAATAATAGTTAATTTTAACTAAGTCATCTTCAATGTTTTTTCCTTCAATTTTAGTGTATCAAGTCAACATGGCTGGGAATAATCATGTTTTATTTCATTTAGGTTTAAATGTTTTATTGCATTGATTACTTTTGAAACTTGAATAAAATATATTATTATTATTATTATTATTATTATTATTTAAATGAATAATAAATATAATAAATAAAAATGTGCATTTTTTTCCTATTTAAGTAAATTTCCCAACTTTTGTTTTTTTAAAGTCTCGTATTCAATTAGTTAAATAAATAAGAATTATGATAAAATGGAAAATAAAAATGTGCACATTTCATTACTTTCTATTTTTTTTAACTTGATTAAATTTTTAATAATATTTTAAATAGAAAAGGGCACAATGTTGTATTAGATCCAGTGGGCTAGTAATTGACCATGATAGCGTATACATATCCATAGTATATACATGGTCTATCCTATTGGCCCTGATCCACTGACTGAAATATTGATACAAATATTGTACCACCTAAATTTCAAATTAAAAGTGGAATGGATTTTTTTAAAGGTACCACAAAGATTTTTATAACTGAATTTTCATCACGATGTGAATTTTATCATGAAAACCAGACATTTTCACTTTTCTATATCTGTAATAAGAAAAAAGCTGTTTATAAAAATAGTCCTGTGCACTTTCTAATGAGTTTCATAGGGAAATTAAGTAAAATGTCACCATATTTTAAATCAAAAAGTGGAATGGATTTTTTTCAAGATATTTTAATCATTTTTATATTTGAATATTCGTGACAGTATGTATTTTTCACTGAGAACCAGACATTTTTAGAAAATAATATTGTTATTGGTGAAATTTAAATTTGAAAATCGGGTATATCTAGTTCCCATTGTAACTTAACGGGCTGGCGATCGCACAGGTGACTTAATACAGGTGATGAGACCATCGTCTTAAACGCATCAATGATTTACGGTCGGACCTCGATTTCTGTACATGTTTTAACAACTGGTCAGTAGGTCAATCCAAATTGCCATTGGGTCTATTGGGGAGGTAAAGGGTTCATGTATCGTATGATGGTCTACTCTGTGTTATAAATATTTTACTTTTTCATTATTAACAATTGATTGATTGAATGTCCCAGTCAAGAATTTTTCACCTATATAAATAAATAAAAAAATAAATACAAGAAGATGAATTCTAAATGTTTCTCATTATACTAAAAAAAAAAAAAAATAAATAAATACTACTGTCATATTCCATTTTTTCATAAAATACATTCAAAAAATAATTTCTTGAATGTATTTTATGATTAACTTAAGGAATATGACATTACGATATGACACATACAAAAGTGTACAGACTGAAAACCTTCACAAAATTAATTGCTTAAAATATCATTCTACAAAATTTGATTTTTTTTTCACCTAAAATAGTGGTTTTTATCTGGAACAATTTATTTTCCCCAAATTTTTTTCTTAGTTTTTCCCAAAAGTTTCCCGAAAATCCAAGATTTTTTTAAGAAAACAAATCTGTTGCAAACATTTAGATCCATCATTGAATAGACCAGCAAGTTAAGATATACACTTTCAAATACTACTAAAATTTCTTTTTTTTCAAATTTATGAATGGACTTTGACATAATTAAAATATAAACCTATGTCAGTAGTTATTTATAGACGTTAGTATATAGTAAATCCTAATAACATAGTTACTTATGATTTCCATTTACTTCGCAAACAAGCAGTATATATTCTGAACATCTGTGACAAATATCGCCATTGTTTGATTAATCGGTCACATAGTTTACCGACAACGTGAAGCCAACTCACTGACCCTTTACTTCTCTTCATTCAAAAACTAAATTCTTTTAAATTATTAGTTTGTATTTGTAAAATTGGTCTTTCTAAATAAAAACAAATCACACGTGGCGAAAGTAGCCTGCTAGACAGAACTTGAGTTACTTAACCTTCCGGAGCACCTGGTCTCACTTCCGAGTTTTAAAAGTTAATAAGTTTTTACTCTGCTTTTTGGATTGTAATGTGCAATTTTAATATTGACGGCTATGTTTACATGCGTTTGAGTAACAAATTTCATTCATTTTTTCATAATCAAAATAATTTTTCAAAAGTAACCATTTGGGAATTTAGAGTGTTCCTTGATTTTTTCAAAATGCTGTACATGTTATTACATCGGTGTTGTGATATATGCAATGAAATTTGAAGTCGACAAATTATGATTAACATAACTTCCGTTAATCCGAAAACAAAAACAAACAGCTTCGTCGTCCACTCACGTAGACACCCAAGTAGTCTGACCTTGGTCTCTGTTTATTATGATTAAAGATATTTTTCTGGTGTTTTTTTGTAAATAAGGATGGGGCATACACCACGTCATATAATTATTAATAGACTTATTATTATTTATTTATTTATTTATTTTGATTGATTGATTTATTTATTTGATTTAAATTGTTTTTCTTTCATTTAATTTAATTTATTTTTTTTATTTTTTTATTACTATTTTTCATAACGTGTCTAAATGATAATTTATAATTTAATACCTACAAAGTTTAATGACATTGGATTCATCCCGTCATCCTTGGACAGTGCATTATATAAAACAGTCAGGACACCGCTGTGTCCACTCCTAACGGCCTTGGCAATAATTATAACAACAACAACGTAGTATGGACACGTGATTATCGGCATCGATTCGATCCAATCGATGACCAGTTTTAAATAAAACGCAAATTCACTCTCCGGTTTAATAAGTGTATTTTTGTTTATGTTTCGCCTAAATGTTTGTTGCAGTTTGGGTGTGTTATTGGGAATTATAATCAACCACAAACCTGCCAGTCCATGTCCAAATCATAATTCAAAAAGATAAGAAAAATTATTGTCAATTTAAATCCCACCATGGAAGTGAGGCCGGGTGCTCCGGAAGGGTAACCATCTTCGTTATTAAAACCGCTATTATTCCTGTTTTAAATGATGAACACGTACTATTATTTATTTATTTATTTATTTTTCCATTTTGACAAATCGCGAGGTTGGATAGGTTTTAGTAGCGTAGCATTGGTTTCGTTCTTGTACTATTAGATCCCATTATAATATTTTTTTTATTAATTTGAAATGTAAGTTAAATCAATTGAATAATTTTCTCGTACAAATCCGTGTGAGCTGTAGATCTATTACAGTACTAGTACAGCGGAAATGAATAAAAACACTGGAATATCAATTTATACAAATATACTTCAGCAAAAACATCTAATCCAAATCATAATCCCAAAGTAAATACTTTGAAACTGAAAAATTGAGTTTATCACGTGAACTCCCACCAAGAAAGTGAGGTCGGGTGCTCCGTGATGGGTAAGCACATCCTGTTTGTTAATTTATATATAAATCTGTCGATTTACTTAACGACCCATGACTTGATGGACATATCGTTATCTAGAGTGTATCGAACGATATTGTCATGTGGGGAAAATCTCGTAAATCACGAGATCAAGATATTTGTCTATCTTTATGATGGTCATACTGATTTAAACAGGATTTAACAAAACAAAAATTCTCTGTATTATCATTTCAGATAGTGTTAAGTGCTTGTTCCAAGTCGAGAGTTAGTTTTATAATAGTTTTAATTCAATAAGATCTGATTGTTTTTAAATATAATGTATAGAACCATTTTTTAGGTTGAGTTTGTTGGCTTCAGCTGTTGTCGCATTATTTTGTTTGCTGTGGCATGATTCAGTTCAACATAGTTGTTATGATATTTTGTGTTGGCTTTCGATGTTTTGGCATGTGATTATTGATCCTTGTCACAAAGCTATTTAGTGTTGAATTTAATTAATGCGACATCATTTTGTTGATTTTGGTTGCTATGGTAATTTGTGGTTGCTTCTGTTGTTATGGCAATTTGTATTGGCTTTCCTTATTGTGACGTGTTCCTTTGGCTCTAGTAACTATGGTAATTTGTGTTCGCTACTGTTGTCATGGTAATTTGCTTTTGCTTTTGCTTTCGTTGTTGTGACACGGGTCTCTTGGCTCTGGTAACTATTGTATTTTGTGTTCGCTCCTGTAGCAATGGCAATTTGTTTTTGCTTTCGTTAGTTTTACACGAGTTTCTGGCTCTGGTCGTGATAAATATGCGCCATTAAAAGTACACTTATAAAAGGTATATTATAAGCATGGTTCTTAATTATCAATGTTGTCCTTCCAAAAACGTATCTGCCGCCCCCAACAAATATTATAACATAATTGTATTGGTGTTCTTTTAGAGGTTTCATTAATATACAGTATATTCTTGACACTTGTTTATTTATTTCAGGTTCAAATCTTTGTGTGAAAATATCAATGAAGATTTCTTCGACAGCATATCTACTATGTGATTTTATAGTGATGCAATAGATTCCGTTTTCATTTCACAGTACTAGACGACCGTCTTGGAATATAATTCCTCGTAAGAAGTGCTTGGACCATAATTAGTAAACCCAAATTTTTTCCAAGATGTTGAAATATTAGTAATTGAACATTTTGTTCAGAAAGAAGCGCGATAACATATACAGCCATGTTTAAGATTTCATAACAGACGATTAGATGAACATCTCCATTGAAATCAGATTTGATCTTAATATTTTTGTACGCTTTTTGTCTGTTTGTTTATATGCGCCTTGTACCCGTCAACAGGTACCCAGTTTTAGGCTAAAGCTTAAATCACTATGCAGGTGCCTTTATCAAATGTTCTTTACTTATTATAAATTAATTTATTCAGCTACATGGTTTTTATATTTTTTCAGAAAGACCTGGCACCAAATTTCTGTACAATCTAATAATTCCGAACAAAGCTGCAAGAGTTCATCGCTTAGTGTTCACAACAGTTTGTGATAACTAAAGAAAGTACATTTTATTCAGCTGTAGTCAGGGCTAATGCTAACCACTTTGCAACCATATCCTCTGGTTTTTTGTGTATCATAAAACGTATAATTTTAACATCCCCCATATAAAATTAAAACATGAAGACTTAAATAAGTATAAATTACAAAACATCTTTTTATTTTTGACATGAAAAATAAATAAATTAACTCTAGTTACATGATTATGATCATAAAGAGCATACAAATCGATAAGTCACTTCATTTAGATTCTCAAATAAATCTCTTTTTGGAGATCAATATTATCCGTTAGATTTAAATCATGTTTTCCCTGGCAGTGACTTTTAACATGTACACGAACATGAGCTAATACGTACTCATACACAAACTTGTCATATACCCAAGTTAATAAATAGTAAAATCATACAAAAAACTAATATACTTCTTCATTCAAAGTGCATCACTCGATGAGAAATAAAATAATGTCATACTTTCAAATGAACGCATTTATAAGAGTTTTTACTCGTCTCACAATTCCATATATAGAACGCTTTACTGGCCTTTTATACCCATATGTTTAAAAACACTTGTGGTAAAAAGAACAAGTGTTTTTAGATGTGCGATTTTTGTTTGTTTCACAAAATTAACTGAACCTGCAGTTAAATGTAATCCTTGATAGAAAATAAACATACAATATTGCTTCTAATGTAACAAAAAGATAGAAAATAAAATGTCCCAAAATTACAGATACATTGGCAAGAAAATGTACTCTCTCCAACACACACACACATACTCTCTCTCTCTCTCGCTATAAGCTTTCGATTCTTTGCAAATGTCTTGTAAAATTTCCAAGAAAAATGAAGAAAAGATAAAGAGAAAGTAAGTTGTTTGAGGTCCGTTAAAATAATATCCCAATGCATAAATAAATAAGTGTATACACGGAATGAAATACAATGTCATGAAGACGCACAGCGCCCTAACGTATGCAAGTTAGACAATACAATACAATATTGGATGATAATGTCAGTGTTTTCATTGCAACAACTACAAGTTTTGTAACATTTCTTTCAATAAAACATCTAAATCCATGTTCCCATTGATATGTCGACAAAACAAGTTCTCGATCATCTTGCAATTAATTCCATATAATGTTGGCAGACAAAGAAGCAGACGAGAGTAGTGCATTACGTCATCTGGCCTTGAGGATCGCACGTGCTGTTGTAACAACTGCTGTATCAAAGAATTCAATTGATCTACCAAATCTGGTCTATCGAGTCCAACATAACCTGAAAATACATAAAAATAAAACCTTTTTATTTTCTGAATTTTTAAAACCGGTTTCTATGTAACAAAACAACATGTGGTATTTGGATTGCTGGCAACAAAAAGTAACACATTTTGACATTGAACTTTAGTAAGTTAATGCAAGGGACAAAGAATTAGGTTGTCTCATAAAAAGATTATTTATACTCCACTAAGAAATAGATGCTTCAATTCCAGTCAAAATATCAGGCAGCGAGCGGGAAAGTAGACATGTAAACAAAGTAGTGGAGTACTGATAACAAGTCCAGGCTGATTGGTTAAAACTGGATCACTTAGGTATTTAAGTACAATATCAGTCATAATGAAAACACACAGAAATAAAGTATTTCTAATGTTTTATCAGACCTTTAAAATAGCTGAATCCGCCATGACCTTTAAAACCCCTGACCTCAAGTTTACCACTTTAACCGGGTCGATCATTTATTAATGGTGTCTGGCTATTATTGAACAAACGAATTACGCAAGAATGTCCAGTCAAGGGTCAATCTGAGTGCTTTCTAGTAAGAATATCGGTGAAGGGTTGTGTATCCGATAACATAATTGGACATGTCCGTTTGGATTACAAATCGAAACACTATGGTTACCGATTACAGTGTGTTTATGACATTAGCTTAGATCATTGTACAAATAACTCTAGAAGACCTTGGAAACTCCTACGCAGAAAACGAGATACCGCCCTCGACAAAAAATATCCTCCGAATTGTATATAATTTACATTAATTTTTGGTGGTAAACAACTTTCTTCCCATGTCAATCCTTTACCCCGTGTTTAACCAAGGTTAAACTTTTAGATTGATGAATAATTTTTATTTTTCATTTCAGACATTGCGTATTTTAATCGATTTTAAAATCTCAATAAAGACTGTGTTACTGTGACTTAAAATTCAAATTATTTAATAAAGTTTTTTTTTTAAATGAGTACATTCAGTACATATGTCCGTAATAGTTTAAATATCTAGTAATGACCAATTATTTTATTTTCCTTTTTCTTTGTGTTTTTTCTATTAATTATGAGAATTGTCTTACAATTAATTCTTATTGTCCTTTATAAAGCACGCGCACGCACGTGTACTGTTTGACTTTTATTAATGTTCACATTAACGACCTGTACTGAAAATGACATTGACTTGTTCTATTTATAAATCTTCAAAAGATATTTTACGTACTTATTCTTTACTTATCCCACAAGAATATAGGTCTCGGTCCTTCCTGGATCATTGCCAAAATTATTAATCAGTCTTTCAGGGCGGTGCTTGCGTTTATTCAGGGATTGCCTTTGTTGCCGTCATTCAAATTTAAACACTGACGCACAAGGGCATGCCAAACATACCCGGATTGTACTTGCGGTTGTTCGGCTTTTTCTTTAAAATATTTAAAGATTTAAAACCCACCTTGACATGTCAGTTTATTTATATAAAATTCCACAGCTTTCATTTTAAAACTATTTTCAGATAAAAGATAGACTTTGATATCTTCAATGTCATTACGTACATCAACGTAACGTAAGGCGGTTTTAACGGACATACGAAAACTTAAATTTTTTTAATGCCTTTATTAATATAAAATAAAACGACCTTTTATTTATAAATAAAATTATTTTCATGTTTTTGAATTGTAAATAAAAATATTTTTCAAGTTAAAAAACAACTTGTCCTTCTCAAAAAGGCAATAACCTTAGGCTCATCTTTTATAAACCTACTACACACATAGTTGGTCATCATGTTAGTGACCTCACGCGGCAGTGATCCGTGGCTGTTAACGTGAGGACAAATGGTTAATGAATAAAGGGAGTTGAGGTCACTGACTTGGTGTAACTTTTGTATGGCTACAATTGCCGTCAGACCACCTGCTCTTCACATACTGGTATAACTGATGGGGTAAACATTTTACCACAAGGTCAACAATTGATGAAAACTTTACTGATCATTATAAACATAACCAATCAGCCAACGGCTCTGTGTGTGTGTGTGTGTGTGTGTGTGTGTGAAGTAAATTGTAAAGAGATAATAAAAAGAGAGAGAGAGAGGGGGGAGAGAGAGAGATGTAAAATGAAGAGATAATAAGTGAGAGAGAGATTTAGAGAGATTTTATAACTTGTAAATGTCAACTCACCAGCATTAAATAACACTGCCATTCTGAGGAATGTATACTCCTTCTGGTCCAAGTTCATTCCCTGACATTTTTTGATAAAGTTTTGTATACTATCACTGGATTTCATGGTTGGCTCATCTGGTGCTGGGGTAACATTCTCCTCATCGCTCTCACATGGCCGAGGTGTTACCACATATAAAAAGTTACTCTCCGCCATATACAGTAACAGTAGTCTAGTCCATGAATTGAGAATTAATGTGACCTTGTCATTATGAGACAAACTTTGGAATTCTGGAATGGATTTAGCAAATTGAACAATTTTCACCAACCAGTCAGATACTCTTGAACTGACAGGCAACATGTTCTTCTTGGCAAGAGTAACTCGTGTTGTGCCTTTAATTGTCATAGTAGAATATTGTTCAAAATAAGAACTGTCCTCTTGTTCACTAGACACTGGTGATTGTTCATGTTCTGAATGTAAAGATTTTCCAACACATAAAAGATTTCTCAACATAGAAAAGTTTTCTTCAATGCCTTCTTCATGTGGAATGTCCTCGTGTTGCGGTGACTTACATGATAGATCAATTGGCTGATCCTGGCAAGAATCGTATTCTAAGTTCGGTGGTGAGGCAGATGGGATAAAATTGTTCTGGTGAAGCATCTCCTCTCGTTGAGTGAACTGTTGGACGTAATGAGGCGAGTGGACTTCTCTGGTCGGCTTCATATGGCTTGGTGATGGCGAATGCGGTGGGGTCATATCATGATGTGAAGAATATGGAATAAACGGAGGCGATATGCTTTGATGCGGTGCTGGCGAGTGTGGTGACGGTGTCATTGTGTCATATGGGGACGGAATTCGTAATGAAGCATTCGATAAAGTTTGAGCAGGGAATGTTGACGACGACGATGACGACATTCTAGGCGTTGTTAGGTGAGAATACGCCGCTGGTATTTCTCCCATTAGAACACTCTGTAAGGTATTTTGTTTTGGCGCACTATTCATATAATGATTATAGTTGCTTTGATTCATAGATTCATAATAAGTTTGTGTTGACATTCCCTGACTTCCACAACTTGAATATGTCTCTTTAGTTGGCATAAGCAATCGCTGTAATGTATTAGCTTGGTACGATACAGGATGGCAAGCACACACCGAGCCTTTATCTCGGCATAAATCCATGTCTATATTATAGTTTTTCCCAATATCTGAAAAATGTAAATAATTTTATATTAATGTTTTTTCCTATTCAACGGTCATACAATGAATAAGTCACGTACACCTTAAACTAATTATTCACTTGACTTGACCTAAAATCAAACCTAAAAAGTAATTGGCTGGTTTGAGAGGTCTGTCTATGAGAACTTTTAAAGATTGGAATGTAAAAAACGTCCTATTGTATCACCATATACCTCGCCAAGTTTATTCTTTAAACTACCGTTTTAAATGCACTTATAATAACGAGGTGACCCAGTGATCTACTTTTAAGTCGGATGCCCCACAGACGAGCAACATGAATTTTCCAAATCGGAAACTGATGTTAATAGCGTTGATATATAGCTCACTGACTCTCCTACTGCTTCTATCGTGTATACCTAATATTGGAATTTCTATGTTTAGAACTAACAACATCTATTTTTATCATATAACGGTAAATGTGATTTTTATGAAAATTTGACGGAAAAGACATTTATATTAAAAATCAAAAGTCTAAATATTTCAAAATCGAACTAAACATAATTATTTCTTTTCTAAAAAATAAAATTTTAATTTTTTTAAAAATAATTTTTTTTGTTTTTTATCAAATAATCTCTAGTTAATGTTTTCAATATTTATTTTATAAAATCGTTTTATCACTAATTTAATTTTTATCGCAGTAAAACCATCATTTTCTTATTTTCTTCCCTCTCTATTTACATATAGAATAATGTAAACAACATAAAGTAAACAAGTTGATTATTTATAAAAATCAATTTCCCAAATTTAAAAATAAAATAATCATACTTACAATATTTATTCGTTGTAAATTCTTAATAAATATCCTTTCTTCAATGTTTATATCTCACACAATAATATAACTAATTATATATAGTAATATTAAACTTATAGTAAAATCCAACCTACTCTTTCGAACAGTCGTACAAATCTAACTGGCTGTTGATTCACGGAGTTGTGTGTATACCCGATAGCACAGAGTGCATTCAACCTGCCGACTATCCTTGACTTCCAATACTTCCTTGAATGAGGTTAATCATAATCTCAAACCGAAGTAAAATAAACAGCGATTTTATAAATATAAAGTTATCATTGGTAAAAATTGTACAATTTTAAAGACTCATTTAGGATTTGGTTATAACCATACATATAAGTTTAAAATGTTTTAGATTTATTGTTAAAAATTAAAGCAAAAACCCGAAGCGAACATCACAAAAGAATTTACGGTTCGAGAGTATTTGTTGTGAGAAAGGCGGTATATAATTTTAGATTGCTGACGTCATGACCTTGAGTCAAACAAACCGACTTATGAATAGGTGACCTATTTATATGCTGTTACCCTGTCGCTTAGTGCAAAAGGGGTCAGTCACGTTACTGCATGCATAATGAGTTCTTGTTTATGTAAACATAGAACACATACCATAGGGTTTATTTTATGAATGGCGACCGTAACGTATATAAACCAAAATCAAGGTCAATCTAAAATATGTAAATCATTAAAAAAGGAACACGCAGTAAGCTGAGGATGAAACCGAAAAAAAAAATAAAAAAATAAACGTGTGAAAAGGTTCATCGCGTAAATAAATGTTTTCCTCATTTAAGATATTGTGATAAATATATAATGTCTAGTGATTCATCAACCAATAATAATGTTTCCATTTTTGAGTCGTAATTTTTTAAATAACTATAATCGCATTACAAGGAACTCAATTTATGTACAATAACAAACGATGATTTTATAAGGGTCTGTCACTAATTTGTTTACTATTATTTCCGTTTGCGGTCAGATTTAAACACCGAGTTATATGTACGTGTTATGTGTCATATATTGTTTTGAAAAACATGACCGCTTAATGAAGAAATCCGCTGCCCTTAATTTGCCACACATTAATTCTGAGTAGCATCGGATTTAGTAAGTTAAGCCTGTATGATGCAATGTATTTGTTTATTGTTGAGCAAATATACTGTATCAGCTGCCAATGGAGCAATCTCACTGAATACAACACATGGACAAACAGAAATATTAATTATTTACATTTTAAATTAAGCAAAATTTAAACAAATATGTAATGAAACAATTTTGAATTAGCACTAACAGAAAAAAAAAAAAAAAAAAACAACATGGAAAACTGGATAGACAAATAATGATGCACACATCAGAAAATATTGATTTATAAGATAAAAACAAAAGGAATATGAACTGCAATTAATAAACACAAATGAAAAAAACAACTTAATCGCACAATTAAAGTTAATGCACGATTTCAAATCTGGTGTAAAAAATGACACCACAGCAATTGATCTTGGTCCGTTTTAAATACAAGAGAGATAACTGCTGCAATATTGTGACATACTTGTCTACAACAAACCTCATGTGAATTAATTCCCTTTCGACCTCATCTTAATATATATTAGTTTAGACTGCTACATATTTAAATAACATGATATGAAAAAATAAGTCAACCACAAACATACAGATCTATGTCCAACTCACAGTCTCAGAGGCAATGTAAGACCTCTGAACTGGCAAATTAAGTAAATACCAGGAAAGTGCGACTGGGTGCTTCGGAAGGGTAAGCATATACTGTCCAGCTAACTACTCCGAAACAAAAGATTAAAAAGGAGATAAATTGAAAACGTTACAATTAAAATAACATCTTACGTTTTTGTTAATATTTTAATAAAAAACAAACACACTAATCCATGTCCGAATCACAATCTAGAAGCAAAGTAAAAACTTTGGAACTGACAAGTTAGGTTAGACACGTGAACTTCCACCAGGGAAGTGAGGCCGGGTGCCCCGGAAGGGTAAGCACCTTCTATTTAGCTAGCTACATCCATTAGATATATCTATTTAGATATTAAAATTTAAGTTAAAACGATTTATTTAACCAAACTTTTGGTGTGTTACTAAGTCAAAGTATTATGCACGTTATGTTTGTGGTAATCAAGAGCAAAATGTTTGTCTCCACTTAAAACAATGTAGAACACGTTACTTTTGTATTATCTTCTTGATGTGATAGAATTATTATTAAATAGTATTTTATCCTGAGGTTAGAAAAAAGGTACAAACAAATTATTGATCCAGATATATTGCAAGCCTTAGATTACCAACCATCTCAAAAATTTTATGGCCGTTATCATATTATTGTTGATATGTGTGATGCCTCTGTATCCAAAATTATCCTGAATATATTTGACGTCTAAATAGTACCACGTTCTTTTCATTTTCGACTTTAAATATACACGTGGTAAGTATGTTTAGCTATAAAGGAGGTGTTTACCCTTCTGGATCACCCGGCATCACTTCCCTGGTGGAGGTTCACCTGTTTAACCTAATTTGTTTGATTTGGACATGGTTAAGTATAATTGCTTTACATTTATTTTTCTTTAATTTCTGTATACATAATGATGTGTCTTGATAATCAAAAACAAACATACTAATCCATGTCCGAATCACAATCCAGAAGCAAAGTAAAAACTTTGGAACTGACAAGTTAGGTTAGACACGTAAACTTCCACCAGGGAAGTGAGACCGGGTGCTCCGGAAGGGTAAGCACCTCCTGTTTAGCTAGCTACATCCATCACGTGTGTAATCAAATTGTGTGAAAGGAACATGGAACTATGAGACGTCAAATATATTCAGGGCAATCCTGGACACAGAGACATCAAACTTATCAACAATACTGTGATGACGGCCATAACATTTTTTGAGGGCCTTGACAAGCCTAGACTTGCAATATCTATAAGCTATACTCTTCAATAATGCATAATTGTTCATGTATAACCGCGTATTGTTCAGCCGGCGAAGCTATTCCAAAGAATATTTTCATTTTTGTTGTTTTCTTATATCTTTTCTTTTTAGTGGTTATCTATGGTCTTAGGCTGCAAATTATAAAATCGTATAACTTCATATTCCAGGTTCTAATTGTTATTAGAGCATTTTTATGTAATTGCATATTATACCTGTGTTAATTTTACAGCACTAGACGATCGTTTCAGAATTCAATTACTCAACAGAAGTGCTTGGACCAAATTGTGAAAGGTTGAAAGAATATTTGATTTTTAATTTTGATCTATGAAATTTATCCAATCATAAAGGCATTGGTGGATGTTCAAATCACAATCCCAAATGCAAAGCAAAAAATTGAAAATCAGAAAATTGTTGAACGCGCAAACTTCCTCCAGGGAATGCTATCTAAATTTTCAATTGAATAACATTTCACGGGAAGCATGCAAATGTTTGTTAAGGATTATATTAAAATCAAACATACCAATCCTTGTCCAAAGCAAAGTAAAAAATAAAACTTGCAAATATGTTAACCCATGACCATCCACCGGGGAAGTGCTGCGGTTTAATTTAGGAATTATAAGTTAGAATAGCTTCAGCAGGTGAACACACTCCTGCGAAAGTAAAGTATTTTATTTCATTTGCAAGTGCTCAAAGTTTAAATACAACATTATTGCATTGACAGCTGGAGCAATGATAATGGAGACTGTACATATTATTGACTGATGTTTTGATTTACGACAGATATGGATAATGTTTTAAGTTTTTAATTAGGATATTGATAATTTTAATAATTCCAAAGGTCCATACCGTTAATGTAAAATGCTTTACATTGCCACGTTAACATTCAATAGACTCCCACGTTAACATTCAATAGGCTCTTAATCAATATTAAGGCAATATCTACTTGACCCCCTAAGAAATCAAGCGCAAACATACCGGTCAATATTCAAATGACAAACCCAAAAACAAAGTAAAAACTGAAAACTTCCTCCAAGGTAATGACGCCAGGTGGGCGTTCAGGGTAATCACTCCTGTCCAGCTAGCTTGACCCATTGAGAATGAAAGTAACATGGAAATATGGGACGTCAACTATAACATTTTGAGAGTCTTGATAACATGAGCTTGTAATATCGCTGAGTCAACAAATTTTTTAAGCAGCTTGATTTGCTGTATAAAATTGTCATATTGGGAACAAGCTATATCATAACGTATTAATATGAAACAAAAGCACCATAAGGAGAAACAAGTATATTCATCCATAGAAAAAAGAAAGTTAAAGAGTAATGTAACGATGCCTGACGGCTTCAAATATAGCCTGTCGTAAGTATCTTAATTGAGATATGTCCAAAAAAGAAACAGAATCAAACGAACCGATCGTATATTTTATTTCAAAACTATAAGGATAGATGAATCTTCATCTTCGTAATTCCCAAATGTAGGATTATCAAGCAATAGTGCATCATCTATAAATCTGTATGTAACGTAGTTCTCTCCAAATTTGACAATTTTTCACACAGTCTGCATTACCTGATTAACGAAAATCATAATCAAGAATGATGCACTGTTAGTGCCCATTGATACACCGATAGTTCGGAAATACACTGCCATCCATACATAACTTTACAAATTTATATTTGACATAGGTTTACATTATAATCATCATATCATATTTTGAAATATTGAAATTTCTCCCGTATTCCGTATTTTAAACTGATGTCTTATCTTAACTTTATGATCTAAATGTATGTAATAAAATTGTTTTCTTGAACATATATTATCTTGGATTTTTCTGAAATTTTTGGGGAAAATATTAACATTTAAGAAAATTACATTTTTCATTCAGCTTTAGCATAATGATGTTTTCAACAATTAAATGCTGTGAACAGTTTGAGTCTGTTAAGATAGGACCACTTTTAAACGTGAATGATAATTTATGGATTGCAGTGTGGTATTGTGCAACACAACAAAGTTCTTTTACAAGCATTTTTACAGTATAGCATTCGAGATTAAAAAAAATTAATTGTGAAATAATAGTTTGATGGCTGGGGCCCTTTACTAACATTACTATACTTATACATTTAGGCACTTTCACCAATGCTCCTCTGGTTGGGACTTTTCTCATAGTTAGTGGATGAAATATATGCTTACCCATCCTTCCATTAAATTGCTTGATTGTTTAGCTTATTAACCTTATTCGTTCTTTTAGTTGCCAATTTCTTTATCCTTTTATTAGTTTTAACAAGCCAATCGTAGTCTACCTTGTAACTTTCATGTTAGATTACGTATGTGATATATATTTAGTGCAGATATTATCTTTGTTATATAATGATATCAGTATATAGCATCACCTGTTGTCGTGACATTTAAATATTGTTATAAAACTGTCAGTAATGTAATATGTTATATATTATATTGAAAATATTCTCCTCCTGCATTTTTATCTTTTCTTTATATTGTTACATATCATCGTTAAAATGTTTTTAATTAACTTCATAGCTTTAAATATATTTAAACTAGAAATGTACAAGTAATTATATAATCAACACATGTTGCCACCTCCGGTTTTATTGGAGATTGCAATCAAGTGAGTTTTAATAAATTCAGAAATGTTAAAAGCAATTCAAGATACACGTTTAATAAAAAACAAACCTACCAATGTATGTTCAAACCACTACCAACTCCAAAGCAAAGTAAAAACTTTGAAACTTTCAAATTAATTTACACGTGAACTTCCACTAGGAAAGTGAGGTCGGGTGCTCCAGAAAGGTAAGTACCTCTTGTATAACTAGCTACACCCGTCACCTGTAAAATCGAAATTGAAAATAGAAGAAACATGGTACGCCAAATATATCAATGATAATTTTGGATACAGATACGTCATACTTGTCAGCAATACTGTGATGACTGCCCTAACAAATATTTCGGGCCTTGATAAGCCTAAGCTTGTAATATCTCTCGGTCAACAATTTATATAAGCAGCTGCTTCGTTGTTCAAAGTTCTCATACCTGAACAAGCTCAACCATGGCGCATTGTTGTGAAACAAATACACCATTAGCAGGAGAAGTAGGTATATTGCTGTATAGAACATTTGGCAATAGAAATATGTAAGTCGACACGTTGTGGGCGTCATAATTTTCACAAACTTCCGATTTAAATGTTAAAAATTCGTTACAATATCCTTGTATTATCTATCTTTTAGTAAAATAAATAGTCATTGTTTTGCCATGAAACCGGGAAGTAATAAAGAATTGCCATCTGAAATTCGCATGTTTAACTCAATTTGCTAGTTATCAAAATTGTTCTTTGCTTTGAGTCTGTTATTTGGACATTGATCGATATGTTCAGGAATGCAGTTTAACTATTTTGAGTTAGGGACCCAGCTGACTTTAGAAAAGAAGTTGTAATAGTAACAAATAGCTAAAATGTGTAAACATTAAGGGGCCCACTGATTTTTAGTAGTCGTGGGCTACTGGACCCCTGCTAATCTTCATCCCTGATGCTGGTTCTTGATTACTAGTAAATTAGTATTAGCAAAATATATAGTCATAAGTTTAAAATGGAACCAGGAAGTCATTAACGATATACCAGTTGTAATTAAATTACTTGTAATATGAAACCTGTATATATAGTCGGTGGATATAATGATAGATAAAGTATCTTAGTTGATGGCTTCTTGCATAACATTAATATTGAAATTAATTGTTCTGAAAATGTTATCTACATCATAACCATATCAACCAGAACCAGGAAGATTGAATTGATGTAAGTTATTTATAGCGAATGTAACCTAGAACAGGAAATAAGATTAAAATGCTAGTAATAAAAGAAGAAGCTTAGATATATAGATTGAAAAGGTAATTTATAGTTAAAATAGTAATACAGTACATGTACTATGAAACTGATTATGCAACCTATTACAGACAACATCTTTCTATTGTATATAGAAGGATGTATCAAATAGAATGACAAAATGATGATCAGAAGTGCAGATAAAATACTTTCGGTGGGCACAAACCATTTAAGTTATTTTTATATACAACTTTAGGTACATTAGAACGGACATAAACATAAAAGTATGGAAAAAAGAGAAAGAAAGGCTTAAAAACAAGCTTACCAAGAACTGCAACAGAAATAAGAGAAAGAAAGGCTTCAGAACACCAAGCTTACCAAGATCTGCAACAGAAATCAAAAAGAAAGGCTTCAGAAAATCAAGCTTACCAAGATCTGCAACAGAAATAAAAAAGAAAGGCTTCAGAAAATCAAGCTTACCAAGATTTGCAACAGAAATAAGAGAAAGAAAGGCTAAAAAAAAGCTTACCAAGATCTGCAACAGAAATAAGAGAAAGAAAGGCTTCAGAAAATTAAGCTTACCACGATCTGCAACAGAAATAAGAGAAAGAAAGGCTTAAAAACAAGCTTACCAAGATCTGCAACAGTACTAAGAGAAAGAAAGGCTTCAGACAACCAAGCTTACCAAGATCTGCAACAGAAATAAGAGAAAGAAAGGCTTCAGAAAATTAAGCTTACCAAGATCTGCAACAGAAATAAGAGAAAGAAAGGCTTAAAAACAAGCTTACCAAGATCTGCAACAGTAATAAGAGAAAGAAAGGCTTCAGAACACCAAGCTTACCAAGATCTGCAACAGAAATAAGAGAAAGAAAGGCTTCAGAAAATTAAGCTTACCAAGATCTGCAACAGAAATAAGAGAAAGAAAGGCTTAAAAACAAGCTTACCAAGAACTGCAACAGAAATAAGAGAAAGAAAGGCTTCAGAACACCAAGCTTACCAAGATCTGCAACAGAAATCAAAAAGAAAGGCTTCAGAAAATCAAGCTTACCAAGATCTGCAACAGAAATAAAAAAGAAAGGCTTCAGAAAATCAAGCTTACCAAGATCTGCAACAGAAATAAGAGAAAGAAAGGCTTCAGAAAAACAAGCTTACCAAGATCTGCAACAGAAATAAGAGAAAGAAAGGCTTCAGAAAACCAAGCTTACCAAGATCTGCAACAGAAATAATAGAAAGAAAGGCTTCAGAAAATCAAGCTTACCAAGAACTGCAACAGAAATAAGAGAAAGAAAGGCTTCAGAACACCAAGCTTACCAAGATCTGCAACAGAAATCAAAAAGAAAGGCTTCAGAAAATCAAGCTTACCAAGATCTGCAACAGAAATAAAAAAGAAAGGCTTCAGAAAATCAAGATTACCAAGATCTGAAACAGAAATAAGAAAAAGAAAGGCTTCAGAAAAACAAGCTTACCAAGATCTGCAACAGATATAAGAGAAAGAAAGGCTTCAGAAAATCAAGCTTATCAAGATCTGCAACAGAAATAAGAGAAAGAAAGGCTTCACAAAAACAAGATTACCAAGATCTGCAACAAAAATAAGAAAGAAAGGCTTCAGAAAAACAAGCTTACCAAGATCTGCAACAGAAATAAGAGAAAGAAAGGCTTCAGAAAAACAAGCTTACCAAAACTGCAACAGAAGTAAGAAAAGAAAGCCTTCAGAAAATCAAGCTTACCAAGATCTGCAACAGAAATAAGAGAAAGAAAGGCTTCAGAAAACCAAGCTAACCAAGATCTGCAACAGAAATAAAGAAAGAAAGGCTTCGGAAAATCAAGCTTATCAAGATCTGCAACAGAAATAAGAGAAAGGAAGGCTTCAGAAAAACAAGGTTACCAAGATCTGCAACAAAATAAGAGAAAGAAAGGCTTCGGAAAACCAAGCTTACCAAGATCTGCAACAGAAATAAGAGAAAGAAAGGCTTCAGAAAATCAAGCTTACCAAGATCTGCAACAGAAATAAGAGAAAGAAAGGCCTCAGAAAAACAAGCCTACCAAGATCTGCAACAGAAATAAGAGAAAGAAAGGCTTCAGAAAATCAAGCTTACCAAGATCTGCAACAGAAATAAGAGAAAGAAAGGCTTCAGAAAAACAAGCTTACCAAGATCTGCAACAGAAATCAAAAAGAAAGGCTTCAGAAAATCAAGCTTACCAAGATCTGCAACAGAAATAAGAGAAAGAAAGGCTTAAAAACAAGCTTACCAAGATCTGCAACAGAAATAAGAGAAAGAAAGGCTTCAGAAAATTAAGCTTACCAAGATCTGCAACAGAAATAAGAGAAAGAAAGGCTTCACAAAAACAAGATTACCAAGATCTGCAACAGAAATAAGAGAAAGAAAGGCTTCAGAAAAACAAGCTTACCAAGATCTGCAACAGAAATAAGAGAAAGAAAGGCTTCAGAAAAACAAGCTTACCAAGAACTGCAACAGAAGTAAGAAAAGAAAGCCTTCAGAAAATCAAGCTTACCAAGATCTGCAACAGAAATAAGAGAAAGAAAGGCTTCAGAAAATCAAGCTTACCAAGATCTGCAACAGAAATAAAGAAAGAAAGGCTTCGGAAAATCAAGCTTATCAAGATCTGCAACAGAAATAAGAGAAAGGAAGGCTTCAGAAAAACAAGCTTACCAAGATCTGCAACAAAAATAAGAGAAAGAAAGGCTTCAGAAAACCAAGATTACCAAGATCTGCAACAGAAATAAGAGAAAGAAAGGCTTCAGAAAATCAAGCTTACCAAGATCTGCAACAGAAATAAGAGGAAGAAAGGCCTCAGAAAAACAAGCCTACCAAGATCTGCAACAGAAATAAAAGAAAGAAAGGCTTAGAAAAACAAGCTTACCAAAATCTGCAACAGAAATAAGAGAAACAAAGGCTTCAGAAAATCAAGCTTACCAAGATCTGCAACAGAAATAAGAGAAAGAAAGGCTTCAGAAAAACAAGCTTACCAAGATCTGCAACAGAAATAAGAGAAAGAAAGGCTTCAGAAAATCAAGCTTACCAAGATCTGCAACAGAAATAAGAGAAAGAAAGGCTTAAAAACAAGCCTACCAAGATCTGCAACAGAAATAAAAGAAAGAAAGGCTTCAGAAAAACAAGCTTACAAAAATCTGCAACAGAAATAAGAGAAAGAAAGGCTTTAGAAAATCAAGCTTACCAAGATCTGCAACAGAAATAAGAGAAAGAAAGGCTTCAGAAAAACAAGCTTACCAAGATCTGCAACAGAAATAAGAGAAAGAAAGGCTTCAGAAAATCAAGCTTACCAAGATCTGCAACAGAAATAAGAGAAAGAAAGGCTTAAAAACAAGCTTACCAAGATCTGCAACAGAAATAAAGAAAGAAAGGCTTCAGAAAATCAAGCTTATCAAGATCTGCAACAGAAATAAGAGAAAGAAAGGCTTCACAAAAACAAGATTACCAAGATCTGCAACAGAAATAAGAGAAAGAAAGGCTTCAGAAAAACAAGCTTACCAAGATCTGCAACAGAAATAAGAGAAAGAAAGGCTTCAGAAAAACAAGCTTACCAAGAACTGCAACAGAAGTAAGAAAAGAAAGCCTTCAGAAAATCAAGCTTACCAAGATCTGCAACAGAAATAAGAGAAAGAAAGGCTTCAGAAAATCAAGCTTACCAAGATCTGCAACAGAAATAAAAGAAAGAAAGGCTTCGGAAAATCAAGCTTATCAAGATCTGCAACAGAAATAAGAGAAAGGAAGGCTTCAGAAAAACAAGCTTACCAAGATCTGCAACAAAATAAGAGAAAGAAAGGCTTCAGAAAACCAAGATTACCAAGATCTGCAACAGAAATAAGAGAAAGAAAGGCTTCAGAAAATCAAGCTTACCAAGATCTGCAACAGAAATAAGAGGAAGAAAGGCCTCAGAAAAACAAGCCTACCAAGATCTGCAACAGAAATAAAAGAAAGAAAGGCTTAGAAAAACAAGCTTACCAAAATCTGCAACAGAAATAAGAGAAACAAAGGCTTCAGAAAATCAAGCTTACCAAGATCTGCAACAGAAATAAGAGAAAGAAAGGCTTCAGAAAAACAAGCTTACCAAGATCTGCAACAGAAATAAGAGAAAGAAAGGCTTCAGAAAATCAAGCTTACCAAGATCTGCAACAGAAATAAGAGAAAGAAAGGCTTAAAAACAAGCTTACCAAGATCTGCAACAGAAATAAGAGAAAGAAAGGCTTCAGAAAATCAAGCTTATCAAGATCTGCAACAGAAATAAGAGAAAGAAAGGCTTCACAAAAACAAGATTACCAAGATCTGCAACAGAAATAAGAGAAAGAAAGGCTTCAGAAAAACAAGCTTACCAAGATCTGCAACAGAAATAAGAGAAAGAAAGGCTTCAGAAAAACAAGCTTACCAAGAACTGCAACAGAAGTAAGAAAAGAAAGCCTTCAGAAAATCAAGCTTACCAAGATCTGCAACAGAAATAAGAGAAAGAAAGGCTTCAGAAAATCAAGCTTACCAAGATCTGCAACAGAAATAAAAGAAAGAAAGGCTTCGGAAAATCAAGCTTATCAAGATCTGCAACAGAAATAAGAGAAAGGAAGGCTTCAGAAAAACAAGCTTACCAAGATCTGCAACAAAAATAAGAGAAAGAAAGGCTTCAGAAAACCAAGCTTACCAAGATCTGCAACAGAAATAAGAGAAAGAAAGGCTTCAGAAAATCAAGCTTACCAAGATCTGCAACAGAAATAAGAGAAAGAAAGGCTTCAGAAAAACAAGCTTACCAAAATCTGCAACAGAAATAAGAGAAAGAAAGGCTTTAGAAAATCAAGCTTACCAAGATCTGCAACAGAAATAAGAGAAAGAAAGGCTTCAGAAAAACAAGCTTACCAAGATCTGCAACAGAAATAAGAGAAAGAAAGGCTTCAGAAAATCAAGCTTACCAAGATCTGCAACAGAAATAAGAGAAAGAAAGGCTTAAAAACAAGCTTACCAAGATCTGCAACAGAAATAAGAGAAAGAAAGGCTTCAGAAAATTAAGCTTACCAAGATCTGCAACAGAAATAAGAGAAAGATAGGCTTCAGAAAAACAAGCTTACCAAGATCTGCAACAGAAATAAGAGAAAGAAAGGCTTCAGAAAAAAATCAAACTTACCAATATCTGCAACAGAAATAAGAGAAAGAAAGGCTTCAGAAAATCAAGCTTACCAAGATCTGCAACAGAAATAAGAGAAAGAAAGGCTTCAGAAAAACAAGCTTACCAAGATCTGCAACAGAAATAGGAGAAAGAAAGGCTTCAGAAAAACAAGCTTACCAAGATCTGCAACAGAAATAAGAGAAAGAGAGGCTTCAGAACACCAAGCTTACCAAGATCTGCAACAGAGATAAGTTTGATGTCTCTGTGTCCAGGATTGTCCTGGATATATTTGACTTCTCATAGTTCCATGTTCCTTTCACACAATTTTGATTACACGCGTGGCAGGTGTAGCTAGCTAAACAGGAGGTGCTTACCCTTCCGGAGCACCCGACCTCACTTCCCTGGTGAAAGTTCACATGTCTAACCTAACTTGTCAGTTCCAAAGTTTTTACTTTGCTGGTTGTGATTCGGACATGGATTAGTATGTTTGTTTTTGATAATATGGATTGAAGATTTTAAAAAAATCATGCAACTCCATTTATCGATATAGATGACTTACCATCTTTTAATAATCCTAAATGTGGAAAATTCAATTTTTCTGTCGACTTTCCTCTTTTATGCAATATACTAATATCTCTTTCCACTAGTATATTTGTTTCACAAATAATATGCTTTTGGCAGAGTTTATCCCATTTTGGAAACTTTATACAATTAGCAATAAATGAAGATGCTGACAAATAAATTGTTACCTCGGGGACTCATGTATGTCCTCAAAACTGTTTTTTGTCATCACAATGTTTTTGATAAGTATGGTGTCTATGTAAACAAAATAATCACAGAAACGTATTTCCTTTGTTCCATGTCCCTTTCATATCCAATTATGATTTCACTCGTGGCTGGAATGTCTAGCCAAACAATCTGAGCTTGCCCTTTCAGAGCCCTCGGGCGTCCTCCTTGTGACTAATCACGTGTGTAACTTTTTTTTATTACTTTGCTTTTGGGATTGCGATTTAGAAATGGCCAAATACGTTAGTTTGTGATTTCTTCAATTTTGTTTTGTTCGTCTATTATATATGACCTTTATTAATATTTTACTGTAATAATATTTATCTAACAATATATATATGTATTTTTTAATTTATTCAGTATTTGATTGATACCAGGGTGTCTGATACAAGATTCTGTATCAGATATATGCCTGGAATGGTGTGAGAAAACCGTGGAAAACCATTGACCTTTAAAAGTAAACTGACAAACTCCTGCACTGGAATCTGTCCAAGTAAAATTCAGAAGCACCAAGTTTCCAAGTTGGAGCTTTAGCTAACACAACCACCAAAGTCCCGTTTTTGGGATTATGATTTGATCTGTATGTTTGTAGTTGGTCTTGTCTATCACAACTTTTACCAGGACCCCCACGCATCTATATTTGTTGATCCAAAGACGTCATTCATTGTACATGTGGAAAAACAAAACTAAAGACAATATTTCTATTAGTTTGAAATTTTAATGTTACAGAAAAGAAATAATGTACATAAATATTTTAAAATATTAATTTGCATAAAATTTTCATACACTAAATTTTCTTGAATAGAATAACAAATATTATTATATAATTAATAAATTCCATCTTTATGATTGGCTAAAACGGTAACACGTGACCATTGGATCTCACATCATATACCACGGATTTTCCGGTGAATATGAAATTCGGTGTACGTCATCGATTTTTGTTGACGTTCTCCGTAAAATGATTAGAACGTCATCAATTAAGTGTACGCAAGTGATTGTGTCCTGTTATTTTTTTCATAGAACGTTGACGTTATGGCATTATCAATTTACAATGTAGTGTGTAATTGATTGTGTCTCATCCGTAATGCCATTTATTTTTTCATAGAAACAGACTTAAAAAGTGAGATTGATCTAACTTATGCGGGATAATTTTAGTGTGATCAACCAGGGTGGGTAGGGAAATCTAACATCGGTAAAATAGTTAGATTGTCTGGTCACAGGTTTGAGAAAACAGTGTCAACCGAAGTGCCACAGTGGCTAAATTATATAAAAACATTTATGGACTTTTTAGTGGTTGTATATGGTGTGATATTCACCGGAAAAATAAATATTGACCTCGGCTGTCGCCTCGATCAATATTTATTTTTCCGGTGAATATCACACCATATACAACCACTAAAAAGTCCATAATTGTATAATATATAACATTGCTACAATATACATATATATTAACAGTAACAAAAGGAATAGATGGCGTTCCATGTGATATTCCATGAGGTACTGTGAAATAATGTATAACATTGCTACAATATACATATATATTAACAGTAACAAAAGGAATAGACGGCGTTCCATGTGATATTCAACGAGGTACTGTGAAATAATGCACAATACTGCTACAATATACATATATATTAACAGTAACAAAAGGAATAGATGGCGTTCCATGTGATATTCCATGAGGTACTGTGAAATAATGTACATGTATAACATTGCTTCAATATACATATATATATTAACAGTAACAAAAGGAATACCTTTCTTCAACATATTACCATGTGATATTCCATGAGGTACTGTGAAATAATGTATAACATTGCTACAATACAACATATATATTACCAGTAACAAAAGGAATACCTTTCTTCAACATATTACCATGTGATATTCAATGAGGTTCTGTGAAATAATGTATAACATTGTATATATTAACAGTTACAAGAATAGAAATCCAGGGTCCCCCGCCGGTCAAGCAGTTTACTAGTATACTGTATAACTCCATAACTCATAAGTCCCATAACTCCAACAAAAAGTATCGACCATTGCTGATTTTCGAACTTGACCAAGGTATTAGTGGTATAAACATTTGGTATAAATTTAATGAAAATCCGTCAAAATTTGTAGGCAAGAGAGCGCTTACAAGGTCAAGTTTTGGATAAAACAGAGTCATTATTGTGGTCAAAGTCCCATAACTCCAACAAAAAGTATCGACCATTGCTGATTTTCGAACTTGACCAAGGTATTAGTAGTATAAACATTTGGTATAAATTTAATGAAAATCCGTCAAAATTTGTAGGCATGAGAGCGCTTACAAGGTCAAGTTTTGGATAAAACAGAGTCATTATTGTGGTCAAAGTCCCATAACTCCAACAAAAGTATCGACCAATGCTGATTTTCGAACTTGACCAAGGTATTAGTGGTATAAACATTTGGTATAAATTTAATGAAAATCCGTCAAAATTTGTAGGCATTAGAGCGCTTACAAGGTCAAGTTTTGGATAAAACAGAGTCATTATTGTGGTCAAAGTCCCATAACTCCAACAAAAAGTATCGACCAATGCTGATTTTCGAACTTGACTAAGGTAATAGTGGTATAAACATTTGGTATAAATTTAATGAAAATCCGTCAAAAGGATTTGTAGGCATGAGAGCGCTTACAAAAAGTGTGACGGACGGACACACGGACGGACGCCCGGCATTTCTATGTCCCCACTCCGCGTTGTGGCGGGGGACAAAAATAGGAATACCTTTTTTCAACAGAGTCCCGTGTGATATTCCATGGGGTTTATGGGTACCACGAAATTATTTAGTTTTTGTGGTCCAAACTTCCTGGTGTCGCTTATAATTTTTTTAACTTTGTTTTTGTGTTTGTGATTGAAGAATTAGTATGTTTGTGTTAACACATTATACCAATGTTAATTTGACAGCATTAGATGACGTTTCGAAATACAATTCATCAGTAGTGCTTGGACCAAATTTTTGTTCAAGTGTTTGAAATAAATATCCAAATGACCAGTGGTTAGTGGTCATCTTTCAAAGAGGGTTTGTAATATATACTATTTTTATGACATGTATGTGCCCACTTAAACCAAAATTTTAGAGACCATGAAAAATAAATGATATTCCTCAGTAACTGTATAACATCCAATTGATATGGGAAACCATTTGCATCACATTTTCACAGATAAATGCCTTATAAATGTATGTCTATAAATAAAACAAAGTGTCTTATTAGCATACCCATAATAAAATTTGAACAGATTGTATGCATTCAACCTGCTTAATAAAACTTGTTTTTAAGCATGTCAAACAAGAAATCTGTGACCTACTGCTTGCTTAGTACACCCCGCTTTTAAAATATGTTAGAATAGAAAGAAAATGTGAAGTAGATGTCTGGCAGACTTGAAATCAGTACTTGTGGTATTGGACCTCATATTAAAGTCACATACAAAATTTCAACTGAGTAGCTAAGTAGCTGCTGAGAAAACTGTTACAAATATTGACCATAAATATTGAAAAATAAACTAAGTCAGGAAACAGGAAGAAGACTTGAAATCAGTAATTGTGGTATCCAAACGGATGGAAGAACGGAGGTAAACCAGTATCAGACTTGTATGCTCATTCTCTCTTTTGTAGGTGTAAATGTCATAAAGCTGGTGATTATAAAGAGGGTTCTCTGCATATCCATTTTTACTGAGGCTTTTGAACAAAATTTACTCAAAAGATACTTTTATACCTTTTGTAATACTATACAAAAAGTGTTGTACCTAATACTAAAAGGTGTATGAAACATATATAGAGCACCTGATTTTTGCAAAAATGACCAATTCTTACAGTCATCTTACAATACTATATCAGATAAGGAGGTTACAATTGATTGATATTTTAATAAATACATAAAATATAAAATAAAAAAACATTTTAGTTATTCCATCTGTTCAAAATACACTCTTGGTAAAAGTTGAAGTTCAATAATAATGGTTTGACAATAATATAGCCTTTTGCCATTTAAGCCAAATGTAGGTCCTTCCTGAATAGGGTCAGTATAGTATATAACCAAAATCTTGTTCATTTCTCTTTATTAATAACATATTTCATTGGGCAAGCCCATGCTTATGAAAGTCCTCAAAAAGTTTTATTAGTGTCTTAGGAAAATTGTTGAGAAATATGATGTCTCTGTATTCAAAATGACCATGGATATATTTGAGGTTCCATGGCTCTTTCATTCTCAATTTTACATGTGACAGCCGTTGCTAGCTAAACAGAAGGTACTTATTTATCAGGAGCAACTGCCTTACTCCCCTGGTGAAAGTTCATGTGTTTAAACTTAATTTGTCAGTTTCAAAGTTTTTACTTTGATTTTACTTTGGGATGCAATTTGGACAAATATTGATATGTTTGGTTTTGATTTTAAACAAGTAATGATAGCTAAGTTACTGATGACGGTATATTTCACTGTTGTATTGGGGATTTTTTTGGTTGGATCCTTCAAAGTTTGAAGATGTAGAGATATGTCTAAAACTATTTGGTATGTGATGACACAGAGTTTACATATTGGTTCCATACAAACAATGAAATATCTAATTTACTGACACAAAATTACAAAATTATAACACAAATAGAGTGTGTAAATGACATTACTTTCTAACAGATAGGGTTTGTGCTCAACAGGGTCCACTTGTACAAAGCTCTGTCAGCCTAACCACTTGGTTAGTGAAATTTAGAATCTTGAGTAGATGGTAATATTTTTTTTAATTTCTGTTCAATACTAAATACATACTATTCCATGTCCTTTCACACAATTTTGATTATACATGTGGCTAAACAGGAGGTGTATATACCCTTCTGGAGCACCTGGTGGAAGTTCACGTGTCTAACCTTACTTGCCAGTTCAAAAGTTTTTACTTTGCTTCTGGATTGTGATTCATACATGGATTAGTGTTTGTTTTTGATTAATATCATCAATTATAAAGGAAAATGTCAAAATTGTATATCAATAAGTTTGTGACATTCTGAAATTTCATTAACCATTTGGTTAAGATAATGGAGCTTTGAACAATCGGACCCTGGTCTGATTTTTAACCAACTACTGACGATATAAATGAATATTTACTTAACATCAATGTGTATTGTAATACATTTAATGCCTACATGCTAAAATGATTAGTTTTAATGTTAATTGCACAATTATATTAAGATTATATATAATATGATAAAGAGAACTAGATAATGCCACTGCCTTTGTAAGAAGACAGATTTCAATAACATTTTAAAATTTCACCAATCACACACATTTTAGCTGTATGTATGACCATCATACTGCAATATAATGCATTTTACTGTACTCCTAAAGAAAAAAGTTTAAATTTTACTACATTAATAACTTTAACAATATTAGTGCAGCATTTTAAACAATTTATGAAATCAAGTGCCCTACATAAGATTATGACTTAAGATTTTTTTTAAATGTGATTTTAACTATTCAAAAATTTATCCTTCATTTTCAGCTGACCTCCATTAGTTTCAATAGATGTATCTAGTTGATTCTGTCATGGGAAAAAGCACATTAAAACATGTGAATTATATATTCTTCAAGTGGTTAGGGACTGTGTATCTGTATATAATGCCAATAATTTATATAATACAAATAGCAACCATGATCATTGACGGATCGCCAGTCACACCAACAATGTTCTGACAAAGGCCCGGCATGCTTGACACAAAAAATAAAAATATGAAAACTCTGCCAGAATTGTACAATTTAATGACATCGCTGACACTAGTACGTCATTATATGCCATGATGCTGCTTTGGTATTGTGATGTCAGCCAGTGTCTGAACATAATAGGCATAGCCGGCGAAATGTCAATTGAACCCACAAGAATGAGGTACATTTGGCACAGATCAATCTCATCATCTGACTGGATCGTTTAGTTGCCAGAGTGTCCTGAAACCAGCTGGATCCATAGAAATTATGATGTCATTACGTCACAATGTCTGTAGAAACAGCCTTTTTCACATCTGCCAGATCCATAGAAATTATGATGTCATTATGTCATAATTCCTGCAGTATTTTTCTGCTAAAATGTTGTTGACTACCTTGGTAACAAAATGATCAAGTCCTATTATGGGTCAGTGCCAAATGCATCTTATTACCAATCAAACCCACAAAAATTAAAATTTAAAATTTTGGAATGTTAAAATACACAAAATTTTATTATCTGCAAGACCTTATATCATCTGCTTTTTATCATGACAAAAAGCTTTTAGGTTTTTAATAAATGCATAAATATAGGCTATATATATGAGCCAAAAATATTAAAACAACAAAAAACATGTTATAGTACACCATACTGTTTAGGGCAACATATAAAACATTTGTTTTAAGAATAATATGCCATTTGCCATATACATATTTCAGGATTGTTGAATCTCTCTCTCTCTCTCCCAAACACACCTTACTAAAAGGTTAAATATATTATATCAATTCAGATACACATTTTCTATTGCCAATTAACTAAACAAAAGTAATAAAGAAAGAGATCATTTATAACATATAAGTAAACTTTTATAGTAACAATACATGTATATATTCCCTGGAATTTTCCAGAATCCAGGTCTGGGAAATGACCTTTCTAATAAAAGTGAATATTTTTTTAACCAAGAAAAGTCCTGCAGAAAAACTGTACCTACACATAGAATATTTCTTCTCTGGTTCTCACTGAACTTTACAAATTGATTTTAAATGAACAATTCTTAATGTTTTCTCATTTGTCACTTTTTCATAATTAAAGTAAATTAAATCAGTAAATTGATTAAAAATTAATAAATATAATTGAAAAGGTTAAACCTCATAATAATGCCTTTCAACAACTTTGCCACCTCACATATCGCCACAACGTTTTTAACTCCAAAAACCTATTTCTTTCATGTTACTGTAAACATATTTATTTTCGCAGTGTACTAACTTTCCCTTACTTCGCATTCATTTTTTTGGAGCGAAAATTAATACAGAATGAAAATTTAATTATTCTAATTGTGTTGAAGTACATATTTCAAAAACGCGAACATTTAATTACGAAAAAATGTCTAAATTTCCAATACTACGAAAATAAATACACGCGAAATTAAATATGTTTACAGTGTTCTATGTAAGCTTCCATCAATTTATCACAAATTAAACCCTTTATAATGCCAAAATCTGATTGTTTAAATGATGATAAGATAGGATTTACTAAAATGTATGAACCATCTCCACACTGTACATCACTTCATTTTCACAACATTCTTTTGCAAATTTAAACAAAGAAATGTTTTAATTATCAATTTTAGCAACATTCTGTGTGATAATTTTTTGTTTATTACTCCAGAGGTTTTTTTATGAACTTTTTCATTGAGATTCATAAATACATCATACATATTGCTAAAATGAAAACCTTGAAAAAAGTGTGCTAGCAAAAAAAGTAATTTTTAGGTGCATAGATCATTATTAAGGAATATAAATTCTTGGGGCCCTCTAAAGGGACATTAACCAGTGATTAGGAATTTAACTTTTGAGTCATCAGGATGTCTTATGGTATAGTGTCAAGTTTGACCTGGCTGTTTGACCTTCAATTTCAATATTAGATCGGCTAATAAACTGTGTGATTTAGGTACAACAGCATGTTCATTTACCATAAAAACCTGGTATCCAGAATTATTATCACCTATCCTTACATATCAACTGTGTATAGCCTCTATATTATACAATGGGTATGTTTGTTTAAATATTCAAATTAAAGGTAAAATTTGACACACTATACTTGCACCTTTCTACAATAACTTTGATTTGCCCTATACATTTTGTTTAATAATATTTATTTGCACAGTGTTTTAATGGAGGATTGCATGAGTAAGTTTCAGAGTTAGGGAATAAATAATTAAAATTTGACCCTCCCATATGCAAAAAAGGCCCTTAGTTAAAAACATAGAGAATTTCACTTTTTGTTAGTTTTTTGAAGCACCAAGATGGGGTTATGTTAAAATTACACTAAAAGTGAAATCAATCCACAAGTTGTGCCAAAATTGTCAAAAAACACACATTTCCTTATTTGCTGTTTTCTACATTATTTTTGGATTATTCTAAAGGTCCTTTTCACTTACAGAACGTCAAATAATGAAGTTTTTTAGTTATACCCACAGAGATTGTATGTACAAATTAATTGCTATTTCGATCTTAATTAGAGTTACACTTCAGGCTAACTAAAACATTATGTGTTTAGTTACACTTCAGGCCAACTAAAACATTATGTGTTTAGTTACACATCAGGCCAACTAAAACATTATGTGTTTAGTGACACTTCAGGCCAACTAAAACATTATGTGTTTAGTTACACTTCAGGCCAACTGAAATGTTATGTGTTTAGTTACACTTCAGGCCAACTTAAACATTATGTGTTTAGTTACACTTCAGGCCAACTAAAACATTATGTGTTTAGTTACACTTCAGGCCAACTAAAACATTATGTGTTTAGTTACACTTCAGGCCAACTAAAACATTATGTGTTTAGTTACACTTCAGGCCAACTTAAACATTATGTGTTTAGTTACACTTCAGGCCAACTAAAACATTATGTGTTTAGTGACACTTCAGGCCAACTAAAACATTATGTGTTTAGTTACACTTCAGGCTAACTAAAACATAATGTGTTTCCACTAATGATCTTAAAAAATAAGGGTTGTTAGGTAGGCATTTAAAAAAAAAATATTGCATCAAACATACAGTGCAAGAATGCCAAATTTAGCAATGCATGTCAAAATATTCTCATAAAAACTTTAGGGTAGACATAAAACACTATGAGGGTCGCAGGTTAGCGAAAACATACTTAGTTTGTTTTAAGCCCAATTCATAGATACATGTAACAGTAATATTAATTAGTAAATCATTAAAATATAACAAATCATTCACATAATAATAAAAAAATAAAAAAACATGCCATGTTAAAATGAAATTCCCAACAATAGGTGAAAATGGTTTTCTAGGAAACAAAAAATGGTTACCATAGTGATTTTGGTCCATTTCTATAACAAATGAAAGACGTTAACTTGGGTATAAAAAAATTGCACTATGTCTCCATGACAACATTAACTACTAACATCAAACTGATCATTAGAATCTATACTAGCCATGCTGGTTGTTGATACAGAGGAGGAAATCGGTTTCTGCGGTTTTCTGACATTCCAGTGTAAACACTCAGCTAAACTGTCAAACCAATCATCTATCTGGTCCTTTGCACATATTGAGGGCACTGGATACTGTGCCATGGTAACTAGTACACTACAATGAAAAAACAATTGTTTTGACAACAATGACATTGTGATGATCTTGAGGATGGTTTATCTAGTTAATATTGGGTTGAAAATTGGCCCCGTTTCAAATTGTAAATGTAACATGTCAAACAAAAAATATACTTCTGTGTCAATTTTTTTTGTAAATCAGATTTTCACTGATAATAAGTACATTTATTTCTGATTCTGATAGTATGCAATTTATATAATGTAGGTACTGATCTTTTGAAATTTCAAAACATATGATCAATGCCATCCTATTTTGATCATAACAAAGGCATTTTACATACCCGAAAATCATCGTACAAAGTGTACATCTTAATATTCAAGATCCAGAATTTCTTTTTTTGTTCACATAAACTCACACATTTTAACAAAATACCAAGTCACTGTGAGCCCATGCATGCAACTCTGAACATAAAAAGCACCTTTAGTTGTTCAGTCAACTAATTAGTCAGGTGGAAATTTTTCATAATGTCCCTATGCAAATAAGTATGTTTTTCACTTGATTCTTCAAAAGAATTATGGGAGTAGGTATAAATGAATATTTACCTGTCCCCTTGAAATATCTCCTGCCTATTTCTTCCATCTAGGGACACCCATGCTGAATGACGAGCTTCAGGTGAGACACATATCTGAAAATTCAAATCAAAATCAACCTATTAAAGTTAACAATAATTCTGTCAAGTCAACTGTTACACGTCTGTCAAAAACAATATTTATAGGCTATAAGTCTCTCTGATCCATGTCAGGTTCTTCAGAAGCAACCTTTAAAACCAATGCCTCATGTCAAGCTATGCCTGGCATGATGAAGAAACCTGACTGCACATTGCTCCGAGTGCACTGAAAAGGTCAAAAATTTCTTCCATTTCACCTATAGCTGGTGAACATCGTGATACAAGTGAAACATTTTTGACTGGAAAATTAGACCCATTTTGTTGTAGATTTTCATATTCTTTCTTATATGACATAACTTTTTCTCTCTACCGTAATTCTGTTATGCAGCACTTTGAGTTTGGTTGAAATTTTATCAGTTTGCACACTGGCTTAGTGTTTGTAAATTCTGGACACTTTTGAATGAGTTTAGTATATCAAATGTCCATTCCAGTAGAAAAAAAATATTTCAAATTATTGACTACGGGTACATGTATTATTTGGCAGAATGTTTTTACCTTCTTATATTTGTTTTACTTAATTCTTTGTAGCTACCTCCCCTGTACTTTTAACAGATCCTGATATATATCATGTACAGTATAACCTCGATTCATTGCCACCATTTGTTCAGTCAAATTTTGGCGTTATACAGGGTTTTGGCGATAAATTGAGGGGGGCTCATAAAGAAAAACATAAACAAAATGGATTTTGGGACTTCAAAATAGTGTGGCGATAAGCGAGGTGGCAAAATTATCGAGGGGCATTATAACGAGGTTTTACTGTATATGGTTTCAATTCTAAGTTGTATTTTGTAAATATGCACTGTATCTGTTCAAGAGAGCAGTCAAGGGGGAATAACTTGTGTGTTCGTGTGGTGTTATCAGTTGTTGTTTGTGCTCTCATTATGCATTTTGTTTAATAAGGTTGAATATAACTATGCTTATAATTTATTTGTTGTATGCAATTCCAAGTAGGAATAGGAGTGGAGAGTGAAGTAATGCTCACAAAGGACTACTTTAAAATCAAACACAAACATACAGGTGATACAGGTCCATGTCCACAAGCAAAATCAAAACTTTAAAAACTGACAAATTAAGTTAAACGAGTGAACCTCCACTAAAGAATTGAGACTGGTTGTTTTGGAGGAGTAGGTTCCTCCTGTTTATTTAGCTACATCCATCACATGAGAAATCAAAATGAAATCAGAATGAAAGTAACATGGAACTATCGGACGTCAAATATATCCAGAATAATTTTGGATACAAAGACACTATAGATAAAAAGTAAAAAAAAATATATTTGTACCTTTATTTCTACACCAGCAGGAACAACAATAGGTCTAAATGATAAGGAATGTGGACATATGGGGGTGATCATTATGGCTGGAACACTAGGGTGAACCATGGAGGCACCGGCCGCCACTGCATAAGCTGTACTTCCTGTTGGTGTAGATACTATCAAACCTGTTTACAACATAAAATATAACAATACAAATCCAGACAGTACACATATTAATGGGTAAAATATTTATGATTTAGACCATACTATTTTCAACAAACTTCTATTTATTCCACTTAGAGACTTTTCATGTGACAATTTGGCTCCAATGAGTCCAGAAATGTCAGACACAGATTTCCAAAAGATCAGTTCATTTGCATATTTTGCTTTTAACTAGCCTATCAAAATATTTGCGGACAACCCATTTGAAAGTTAAATGGTTTGAAATATATTTTAAATAAATCTAATTTTAATTAAAAAATCTATTTTGGGCAAATATTTGCCTTTTCAGTATTGAATAGGCAATCTTGTGGGTGTCGTCTGATCACACTGTTCATGCACAAATCTTAATATACTCCACTTATAATCACCTTCCACATAAAATTTGCTCCAATTTTTCCCAACAATTTCAGAGAATAAGATTCATACAGACTGATCAATAATAAAAACTCATTTGCATATTCTGCTAATGCTAAGCACTGTAGCCAACAAAAATGTTTGGAAAAATTAAATCTGTTAAAAATTCCAAATGTCTAAACAAAAACTTATGAACTAAATTGTTTAATAAATGAATCAACTAGGAAATCAGATCAGGCATTCATTAAATTTGAATTTTCTAAACCTTTGGGCCCTCATCACCAAATTTGGTTTCAGCTAGCCAAGCAGTTTCATAGAAGAAGCTAAAGTTTATGCATGAATATTGATACAAACATAGACAGTTCCTTATGCAACATGATCATTAGATGGTAAGCATTATAATTACATGGCTGAATCTAGGATTCTGGTCCATGGAACATTTATCAAATATATACCTACCGTCACCTTGAATTGTTGTGACAAGTTTACCATCTACATACAGATCAACATTACTTAGGAATGGTGAATGACCTCTGTCTACGACAATTTCATTTAGTATCTACAATTATAAACAAAAATCCCTTAAAATTCTACATATACATGTATAAATCACTATGGGAACTTATTACGATAAAGCAAGCTGCTTACAAATAGGTAGTTGACTCAGGAATATGGCAAGCCCAGGTTTTTCAATGCCCTCAAAAAGTTTTATGGACGTCATCACAATATTGTTGATAAGTACGATGTCTCTGTTTCCTGGATACATTTGACATCCTACAGTTCCATGTTCCTTTAATTCTTGGTGGGTGAAGCTTATAGCATATCAGGAGGTCATCTGACCTCACTTCCCTGATGGACATTCACATGTTTAACTAAATGTGCCAGGTTTCAAATATTTTACTTTGTTGTTTGGGATTGTGATAAACATATAACAGGTATGTTTGTTTTTTTTCATTTGGAAGAGTGAACAGCTTTTTTCTGTTACAATGGTTCTAATATTTAATTAAGTATCTACAATTGAAACTAAAGCAATAACTAACGGTGATTCCCCTCCCGACTCCCACAATCACTTAAAAGATGTAGTCTAAGTTTCCATTTATTAGACCAAACATATATTAATTTTTTATTGGGCAATGAATTTGGCTGCTAGTTGCTACTTCAATCGGTAGCTGTTGGTGGATGACATTTGATAATATCTACCTATATATTACTCTAATTATTATAATTTATTATTATCTATAATTTACAATTCTAAATTTGATTATATTTGTGGCTGGCATAGCTAGTTAAACAGGAGGTGCTTACCCTTCCAGAGCACCAGGTCTCACTTCCCTGGTGGAAGTTCATGTGTCTTACCTGACTTGTCAGTTCCAAAGTTTTTACTTTGCTTCTGTATTGTGATTGGGACATTGATAAGTATGTTTGTTTTTTTATGACACTTACCAATACCATTTTTTTACTGCAAGCTTTATCAATATTTTTAAAAGTGGATACATTTTCACATTCAGAGTCTTTTTTACATATTACACATTTAAGTCTGTACCTCAGTAACAAACCAGCATTACCTACAAAATATAAACCAGGTCTGTCACTCAATCTTTTGTGAATGGTGCCAGGGTCCATGTAACTGTGAAACTTATTAGTAAAACTTGTTGTTCAAACAGTGAAAATGAAAAATATCATTATTGTTGCCGAGCTCTAATATAGATAGAGGAATATATGTTTAATGAACTTTACTGATATATTACTAATATATAATTAATACATGTGGCGGATGTGGCTAGCTAATCAGAAGGTACTTACCCTTCCAGAGCACCTGGCCTCACATCCCTGGTGGAAGTTCATATGTTTAACCTAATTTGTCGGTTTGAAAGTTTTTACTTTGAGATTGTGAATTGGACATGGATTTGTATAATTGTTTTGATACATATTGGTTTCAGTTGTTTCCAGACTGAACAAGATTTTACACAGTAATGAATAACAAGTAATCACATCATGGACAATAAATGGTGAAAATTTGATGCTGTGAAATTTTGTTGGTTCATGTGTGTAACAGACTGATTGAATAAGGATCATTTATGTACCATGCCTAAAGTGACATGGGGTGTCAGTTAATACGGTCTCTGTTGAGGACCACATTGATTTTCATTTGCTCGGAGAAAGAACAGTGACTTCCCATTTTCAAGTCTTTGTCAAACTGGGAGGAGTTGGAACCACCCCCCCCCTCCTACATACACAGTGAGCCCTACCAACTTAGCTACCAGATTGGTTTCATAATGGCAAAAAAAGGTGTCACAAAACATTTATGTGATATAGAGTAATGAAAGTGATAAATATGAAGATATTACCTTCTAGCACCTGTGAGACTGTTTCTCTATAATTTGCAAAGATAAATGGAGTAAGAAATCCTAATGATCCAAGGTTAAACGCCATAACTGGTGGAACACTGGACTGTAAATAGACAATGTACAATGTTATAAAATTAATTAAAATTAATGCCTTTTGAATGAAATTGAGGGACCAATGCTGTTTTACATCCTTGTCAAAAGTCTTCAAATTCTTTGTAGTTTCATTCCAATATGCCAAAGTTGTAGATAATATCAAACCCATACAACTTTTGATCTAAGTACAGTAGAACAATAACAATTCGAATACCCTGGATAACTCGAAGTCATCTGCTGGTCCTGACCAAATCCCTATTAAATCATATGCAAATAAACCTCAATCGCTCAAACTATGATAGCTCAAAAACCCCGCTCGCTCGAACAATAAATATTTCTCAAAGGTGTAAATTTGATGAAAATTCAACTTCCTTCACTCGATACAATTTATAGAATGACAAGTGGTCAGTCATTGTAAAGTATTAAAAGAGTACAGAAATCAGAAGCAGCTTTATTCTGTTTGTAACTTAGTTGTTAATGAAAATTTTCCTTTGGAATAATTTTACTTGCAGAACAAATGCTCTGTTACACAGTGATGGTGGAGGAAACCAGAAACTAAAGAAAACATCAACATAGTAAAAAACCAACCTTCGGCATGCAAACCGTCAAACTTTCTGACATTAAGAGTTGCCCAATTGGGATTTAATGAAAAGCTTTGTGATCCCTAAATCTCCCTATTTCAAACTACAGACAATTAAAGCATTGTGATAACTGTTATGTGTTACCATGGTTACATATGTACTTACTTGAAACAATGAAGATGCATAAAGAAGCGTGCCATCACCACCTAAACATATAATAAAATCTATCTTTCCTGTAAGATCATCTTTACCTGAAAAAGAAATAAAAGTTATAGCATTTTAGTAAATCATCTATCAAAATGTTTCAGGAGATAAAAACTCAACCCCTGTCATGTATTCAATATCTCATAATTTGTGCGGAGCTTATTGTTCAGCTGCTCATTGTAAATTTTCAACACAATTGGAATTCTGGTACTGGGTATATCATTTTAATTCAAAGACTAATACAACTAAATATGGTTGTGGCATTACATTTTGCATACTACCTAAAGAATTAAAAGGTTTTAACATTTTTCTATCACAATTCATGAATTTTAATTCTGGTGTATCATTATTACAGAATATGATAAAACTAAATGAAATTGAAAATATCTGTGTTATTATATATTTCTTACTTCATATGTCTTTTTGAAATCAAATAAAGTCTTAAAATGTTTTAAATATTAGAACAAGTGCCACTGTATTTTTGATGTAGTGAAAATATACACAGATTAAATCCATCTGTCAAAACCTTGGATTATACTCGAAATCAAAATGTCTTTTTCAATGCTTTTGTTTTTGTTAATTACAATGAGATGAGACAAAACCAAACAACAACTTCTTCAATAGAGTCTATTAAAACACAGTAAAAACTACTCTTTGCCACCATTTGTTCTGTCAAAATTTGGTATTATAAAATTTTTAGGGAAAAAAATAAGAGGCTTATCAAGATAAAACATAGAAAACCTGAATGTAATGACTTGAAAATACAGATGTGATAAGTGAGGTGGCAAATGTATCTATCACAAGGCATTATAACAAGGTTTTACTGTAAATCAATCTAATAGTTTGATCAGAGAGATTTTAATGGTGGGTGGATGATCAACTTTTTAAAAATTTTTTTACCTTCTGCAAATGTTTGTAATCTACTTTTAACATCTGTAAATTGTGGATCTGTTGCTAGGATACCATCTTCAATAACATGATATTCTACATAGACAACCATATGTTTTACCTTTTAATAAAAAACACCAATCAAATATAAAATAAACAGCAAATATTGTCTGTATTATTAAGTCATACATATTGTATTTCAATATTCATTACTATCTCACTGACAGATCGATAGGAGCATGCCATTGAACTTTCTTATTTTTGCACATGACTATAAAAAGATGATCATGTGATGTCAATCATATGTTAAAATATTAATGTCACAAATTATTAGCCAGTTAAAACTTACTCTTCACAGATGTCTCGTCTCCCCTTTGATTGTTGATCAAGTTGTGTATGTGGGGGGGAGAGAGAGAGAGAGAGAGAGAGAGAGAGAGAGAGAGAGAGAGAGAGAGAGAGAGAGAGAGAGAGAGAGAGAGCAATTGGATTGAGTGTTAGAGAATTAGCCAATGCAACCAAGAACATGAAAATAACAAGAGGCCCATGGGCCTGATACGCTCACCTGATAACTAATGGCTAGCTGATAGATTTAAAGACAACATAAATACTAAACCCCAATGAATTTTTTCTTTACATCATAATAACCGTTGTATCAATACCTACAACATTCTAGTATACATGCATATACAAAAAGTTAATAGTTTTCAAGATAATTAACCATTTCAGTATTGTTTCACATCTGTGACCTTGACCTTTGAACCCATGACCTTTTTCTATACATCAAAATGATCATTGTATCAATACCTACAACATTCTAATATACATGCCTATAAAAAAAGTTTATAGTTTTCGAGATAATTAACCATTTCGGTATTGTTTCGCATCTGTGACCTTGACCTTTGAACCCATGACCTTTTTCTATACATCAAAATGATCGTTGTATCAATACCTACAACATTCTAATATACATGCCTATACAAAAAGTTTATAGTTTTCGAGATAATTAACCATTTCGGTATTGTTTCACATCTGTGACCTTGACCTTTGAACCCATGACCTTTTTCTATACATAAAAATGATCGTTGTATCAATACCTACAACATTCTAATATACATGCCAATACAAAATATTTATAGTTTTCGAGATAATTAACCATTTCGGTATTGTTTCGCATCTGTGACCTTGACCTTTGAACCCATGACCTTTTTCTATACATCAAAATGATCATTGTATCAATACCTACAACATTCTAATATACATGCCTATACAAAAAGTTTATAGTTTTCGAGATAATTAACCATTTCAGTATTGTTTCACATCTGTGACCTTGACCTTTGAACCCATGACCTTTTTCTATACATCAAAATGATCGTTGTATCAATACCTACATTATTCTAATATACATGCCTACACAAAATGTTTATAGTTTTTGAGATAATTAACCATTTCGGTATTGTTTCGCATCTGTGACCTTGACCTTTGAACCCATGACCTTTTTCTATACATCAAAATGATCGTTGTATCAATACCTACAACATTCTAATATACATGCCTATACAAAAAGTTTATAGTTTTCGAGATAATTATTATAATCAGAGGTAAAAAAAATTAGGTCACGACCTTCACAATTGACCTTGACCTCATTTTGAAGATACTAACAAGAAGATGTCAAAACTGAAAACCCCATGTCATTATCTGGTCAAATAGTCAAGTTATAACAATTTGAAGCTATTTTACGATTTTTTCAAAATTAAACGCAAAAACGCGTAACCTATTTTTTATTCGAATTTTACAAAATGAACAAACTATAGGCTTAAGACCCTAGAGAAGCCAAATATCACATCAGATTTTTCCTGCAATCAGTACTTTCGGAGAAGAAGATTTTTTAAGATTTTTAAACCCCTAGGTCACCTTGACCTAGTTATGGTAGCCATGGCAACGCCACGAACAAATCTGAATTGCACCGGCCCATATATACTTCTGACAAAGTTTCATTAAAAACTGTCTGGTAGTTTCAGAGGAGAAGTCGAAAATAGGTGTTAACGACGCACGCACGCACGCACACACGCACGCACGCACGCACACACGCACATACACACGCTGCGCTATGCCATAAGCTCACATGACCTTCGGTCAGGTGAGCTAAAAATAATCAAAATCAGCAAGAAATGATAAACATTTACAGGACTGCAGCACTGATGGTAAACCATGATAAAAGATTTACAGGGACTGCAGCAAATGATGGTAAAACATCCAACTTTGGAAAGGCTCTGAATTCAATGACAATGAGTGGTGCTATTACAGTTATACTGAAATACCCCAACCACAAGACTTAAATGTAAAATAAGGTTACCTCAATAAGCCAGCATACTAGCTGTTTAAATGCAGATAATGCAGATTCATCACCTATTTTCTTTATAACCAGAACAGTTAACGGTGGTTTATTCCATATCAACTTCTGATTGCCTGGGTCTGGTATTGTCCTACAATGAAACACACAAAAATACAAATTATCATTAACAAATAGTATGTATTATTCCATTATAAATTCCTTTCATATTCCACTAGTATCACTGACCACCACACCTTGTTTTAATGTCCCTTAGTAACCATGCCACATGGCTCATTGCCAAAGTATTTTGAAGTACCAATATCCATTTCTTCTATATTTTTTCTCTGTAAGTACCCCTTGATTTATTGCCAAACTTCTTTACTACTACAACACAGTTATCTCCTATATTAAAAGGCCTTATGGTCGTCATATTCTACTGTCTGACTCAAGATCAAATGTGTCCGACTCACGGTCAAATTTTGGTTCTTTCTTTAAAACGTTTTAACGCTTCGGATTCCATTCTAATCGGACTATTTGCAAGGGGGAAAAGTCCAGAGGATTCACAAATAATCACTTTTGAGTTCATATATGTAAGCACACCACAAAAAAAATGTGTTTTAAAGCTCCTGTCTAAAATGTGTCCGACTCACGATCACTTTACCCTATAATGTCAAAATTTGGCTGAACAAATGGTGACAATGATAATGGAGCATATACCATAATGTATATATGTCCATCTTAGTCTGCAGTGACTGAATAATAGTCTCAGAATTAATGTTGAGTAAATGGGAAACAGGTTTTTACGCCCTAGTCAGATATTTCTCACTTACATTAAGATTTCACCAGCTACATTCAAAGTTGCAGGGTTTAAACATATGCAATCCAAGCACCTATGGAAATTCAGAAGTGACCACATTATTATTGCGTGCTACATCTTTGAGATGGGAGACATCAATGTGTCCAGAAACTCATCCAGAAAATTTCATTCAAGAATCAAAGTCAATATAGAACAGTACACTGTCCAAACAGATGGTATATCACATTACGTCACATTGATTTCTTTAAAATACATGTTTGTGAAAATGTCATTATCAAAAACAAGTGTTTGAGGTTTTCATTTCACTAAAACTGGGGCAGATAAATAATTAAAAAGGATGTTGACATCAGAAATTAACGAGATTTATTAAATATGAGTGGTTGGACCATGTACTTCAACCTCTGCAGGAAATGCACAAAAATCTATTTTTTGTAAAAAAAAAATCGGACAAGTTAATTGTACATTAAGACAAGTGAAATTTATTTCCACTTGTCCCAATGGACAAGCATATTATAAAGTTATTGTCAATCCCTGTAAATCACAATGTACTCACATTGTATAACTGAAAATACTTCACAATGTACTCACATTGTATAACTGAAAATACATCACAATGTACTCACATTGTATAACTGGAAATACATCACAATGTACTCACATTGTATAACTGAAAATACATCACAATGTACTCACATTGTATCACTGGAAATACATCACAATGTACTCACATTGTATAACTGAAAATACATCACAATGTACTCACATTGTGTAACTAGAAATAAATCACAATGTACTCACATTGTTAACTGAAAATACATCACAATGTACTCACATTGTCTAACTGGAAATACATCACAATGTACTCACATTGTATAACTGAAAATACATCACAATGTACTCACATTGTATCACTGGAAATACATCACAATGTACTCACATTGTATAACTGAAAATACATCACAATGTACTCACATTGTATCACTGGAAATACATCACAATGTACTCGCATTGTATAACTGAAAATACATCACAATGTACTCACATTGTGTAACTAGAAATAAATCACAATGTACTCACATTGTTAACTGAAAATACATCACAATGTACTCACATTGTCTAACTGGAAATACATCACAATGTACTCACATTGTATAACTGAAAATACATTACAATGTACTCACATTGTGTAACTAGAAATAAATCACAATGTACTCACATTGTATTACTCAAAATCATCACCATGTACTCACATTGTATTACTGGAAATACATCACAATGTGCTCACATTGTGTAACTAGAAATAAATCACAATGTACTCACATTGTATTCTGTATTAGTCAAAATACATCACAATGTACTCACATTGTATTACTGGAAATGCATCACAATGTACTCATATTGTATTACTGGGAATACATCACAATGTACTCACATTGTGTAACTAGAAATAAATCACAATGTACTCACATTGTATTACTCAAAATACATTACAATGTGCTCACATTGTATAACTGGAAATACATCACAATGTACTCACATTGTGTAATACATCACAATGTACTCACATTGTGTAACTAGAAATAAATCACAATGTACTCACATTGTATTACTCAAAATACACTACAATGTGCTCACATTGTATAACTGGAAATACATCACAATGTGCTCACATTGTATTACTCAAAATACATCACATTGTGCTCGCATTGTATTACTGGGAATACATCACAATGTACTCACATTGTATAACTGGAAATACATCACAATTTACTCACATTGTATAACTAGTAATACATCACAATGTACTCACATTGTATAACTGGAAATACATCACAATGTACTCACATTGTATAACTGGAAATACATCACAGTGTACTCACATTGTATTACTGGGAATACATTACAATGTGCTCATATTGTAATACTGGAAATACATCACAATTTACTCACATTGTATTACTGGAAATACATCACAGTGTACTCACATTGTATAACTGGAAATACATCACAATGTACTCACATTGTATAACTGGAAATACATCAATGTACTCACATTGTATTACTCAAAATACATCACACTGTACTCACATTGTATTTCTGGAAATTTCAATCTTCTGAATAATCATGATATAATAAATTGAATCAACACAAAGTTTCCACTGAGTTAATTGCCTGTAAAAGTCTTGTTCTGGAAATACCTTGTTATGTGTTGTTTTTTGCAGTTTCAGTATAATCTATTTATGTTTATATGAATTCAATTCAATGTTGATAATATCAGATTACCAGTAGTACCTGTATGTCTTCACAATCCCACTGGCACAACAATGGAAATCTACTGGTATCTTCAAAGCATAAAACTCAAATTCTTAGATCATATACCAGCTGTCTGCTTAATAGTTATTTGAATAACATGAATAAAACAACAAGTTTACAATCAAACTGAATCCAAGCTTTAGCACCTTACAGTCCTTTAATACACCGAGTAAAATCCCTTATAATTAAATTAAGAAATAATGTGCAAGTCTGAATCCAGGAACTTTTCTTTTGTTTTGAATCCAGGAACTTTTCTCTTGTTTTGAATCCAGAAACTTTTCTCTTGTTTTGAATCCAGGAACTTTACTCTCATTTTGAGCATACAGATTTTCTTCTCATTTTGAGCATAGGAACTTTCCTCTTGTTTTGAATTCAGTAACGTCTCTCTCGTTTGGAATCCAGGAACTTTACTCTCCCTTAGAATCTTAGACTTTTTTCTCTCCTTTTGAATTTTATTGGAAGATTCCACTATTTTCAAGTCCAGGAACTTGTTTTGAATACAGGAACCTGTCTCTGGATTTCAATCCAAGAACTTTCTTTTCATTCTAAATTTAGTATGTCCAAACAATCACACAATTCTTACTTTTCAATCAAAATGAGATAAGACACCTATTGGTTCCAGACGCTGATTATTAATAATAACTTTTTATATAAGTATTGAGGGATTATGATGAAATAACATGCAATGATCCCCTTTTAATAAAATATTTAACACTATAAATATCACAAGCACCTTATACAATATCTAATGTAAATATCTTATTTGTTTCTTGTTAAATAAATTATCTCAAATCAATTTCATTTTTCACTACATGATATCAGCATACCAAATTTTCTGTTCCTGGTTCAATGAACACTGATATATTTATTTGTGTATTTTTCCTGGTTCACTATATGTAAAATTATATTTACACAATATTCTCTTTGTATATAAGCTGGCATTAATGTTTATAACCAATGTTTCTTTATACTACTATTTAAGACATCCATCCCCTTATACTGTTTCCTGCATTTTCTTGTCAGAGGCCACTTAGAATGTATGGAACAATACAGTCCTCCTTTTTTCATCTAGAAGTGGCTGAGGCATTGTGCAGTTATTGTGTCTTCGACCTTTTTTATACATTCATTTTAATACTATCTCCATTCTATTCATTAATTTACAGAAGGGTCTCCCTACAACTCCCCATTTGGTTCCCAAATGTCAAGATTTTTGCAAATTAAATACAAATTAATGTACTACAGCACTTGTCCTAAAGATATTTATACTTGTAAAATATATACAAGGTCTATATAACAATTGTACGCTCTTCAGAAATAATTTTAATTAATTTACAAAGGACCCTCTACAGTTCCCCTATTGCCAAGTTTTTTGCAAATGAAATACTATCTGCTGTAGGGTATTTCATCTTTATTATCAGGTCCAGCTATTTTATGCTTAATGTTTATCCCAAATGATGATTTTATAATTTACTTACAGGGGCCCTCTGCAGTTTCCCTATTGCTTAGATTTTTACAAATTATATACTATTGGTAAATTTTCAACAGTGAAAATATCGGGTCCAGCTATTGCCTGCTTTTTGAAGACTACATGTATTTTAAATTAATTTACAAGGGGTATCTCAACAGCCTCCCTATTTGAGATCAAAACTGTCAATTTTTGTTTTGCAAATTACTAAAATTGCTTGCCCTAAGGATCCTGGTCAGGCCTTTGTGTCAAGTTACATAATTGTAACTCTATATGTGTCAAGTAAATACTTTTATGCTGGACAAATGTGGAATGGTAAGCTGATTATAATAGATCCTCTTGTTCAGTAAGACTTCAGCTAAATGATTTCTCATTTTTCGCTCTGAACATTAGCTGACAGGTACCATGTAGACGTTATGCGGTAAACTCTAACAATCGCCATCTTGTTTAATGTTGTTTATACTTGTATTATGTCAACTGTATACATGTTCTTGTCAGATATTTTTGTAAAGGAACATATACTTACCTTATATCTGATGATTAATTACTTAAAAGTTTGTCTTTCATATCCCTTATAAACAAGCGATATTTTTAATCTAGCAAAGCCGAAATGAGGATTTAACAATAAACCACACCAACAGAGACAAGTAGCGCATATTCCATCAATGACCCAATAAGTGGCAGCTGAAGATAGGATGCGTTTACCCTTCCAGGAGACTCAGCCTTTCTTTCTGGGTGAAGTTCACATGCTTAACTTAATTCACCTGTACCAGTTTCCAGATTTTTTACTTTGCTATTTGGACTCATATGTCTGTGGTTGATTACAGCTAGCCCAGATCCTTACTAATAACCATATACAGTAAAACCTCAATTCATCGCCACCATTTGTTTAGTCAAATTTTGGCGTTATAAAGGGGTTTGGCAATAAATCGAGGGAGGCTCATAAAGAAATACATAAACAAAATGGATTTTGGGACTTCAAAATAATGTGGCGATAATCGAGGTGGCAAAGTTATCGAGGGGCATTATAACGAGGTTTGACTGTACATATAACAATTTAGTCAATAAAGCTATTTTATACAAACCTCACATTTAAATTCCAACAAAACTTGCTATACCTGTACATGCTGGTAAACAGCACACGTTAAATAAGTTACCATAATTCCAAAATAATTAAAAATTTCAAAGTTCAGGTGATGTATTGCACAGTAATAGCATTCTTATATACTCTTAAGAAATCTCAATTAATATCAAGTGAAGTTAATACCAATATTTAGTAGATTCAGATTAAGTTTGCTGCCTAATTCTGCGGCATTTACTTTTTCTGATTACGTTTTTTGCAAAATACATTACTCCATACTTGCTGTCTACTTTATGCAATTTGTCTTCGTCTTGAAAATTTAATGAAAGGGCTGATCAGTTCATAATACCCAATTAAAAATATTATACATAAACCTATAACTATATCAACAATTATAACACAATACTTATATACATTGATTAGTATGGTTGTTTTTGATTATATAACTTTCTCTCTTTAATTCTTGTATTAATGTTAGATCTCATTACTTCATTATTATTATCATACCAGTTTAATTAAAATCATTAAATTTGAGTACCGTACTTGTGATCTTGTGGGTTAAAAAAATAGTTAAAAAGAAAAATTAATATGACTGAAACACATGTTACTTCTCCACCACACAGGTAAAGGCGTAAAACATTAACCTGTCTGCTTGACCTTTAATTCAAATATTTATTACGAACCAGTCTATAGACTGGTCTATATATAAATGGAACAAAGGTGTTCATTTGTCAACAACAAGGGCAAGATGCTTATTTTTAACTGTGAATCCTAACACTATTCATGCATTAGACAGAGCATCATATATGCATGACTATTCAAAATGAAAGGTCAAACAGACAGGTCAATGTTGTTTGCATATATAACTTTACATTTTTGTTTGTTTTGTAAAATTTATAGATCTGTTTGATTTAAGTTAGTTATTTAGGACTGACATTTTCTTACTTCTATTGTCTAACATCTAGCGAATACCTTAAAAAGTCAATAACGAGCCCAGTAATTTAACGTTTAACATACCTTTCTGGGTATGAGTATGAGAATCAAATATTGTACAGTATAAACTGATACAAGTATTCTGGCCCCAGCTTCACAATTATTCCTTAGCACAGATTTTCCTTAACTTAAATCTTGCAAAATTTCAAATCTTTATAAATTTGTGAATTTTTAAGATATTTAGGAATTTAAGGTGTCATTTTTAAGATCACTTCTCAAGATTAAAACATTTGCATTAGTTTGGAGAAAAATATTCATCAGCAGTTACAAAAGAGATTACCAAAATTTTCTAAATTTACTTTAAGGAAAATCTTAGCTAAGGAATGATTGTGAAACCGGCACCAGGAGAGTTGACCCCATTTTCACAATTATTTCTTAAATTAAATCTGGCAAATTTGAAATTTGAATAATTCCGTTGGTTGTTTAAGATAATTTTGAATTTGAGGTAACATATAAGAGATAGAGCTCTATGCTTATTACATTTATATTCTAAATCTGTTGAAAAGTTTGTTTTATTTGCAAGTTAAGGTAAACCTCAGTTAAGGAATGATTGTGAAACTGGCATCTGAAACTGATAGCTTTTCAAGGGGAATGTAGCTGTAAAGATATTTTTGAACATGTTTAATGAAAAGATACGAGAGAGAGAGAGAGAGAGAGAGAGAGAGAGAGAGAGAGAGAGAGAGGGGGGGGGGAGAGAGAGAGAGCAAGTTGACAGCATTGTACTTGTACTTACTTATATTGGAAATAAAATATGTCCATTGAATTTTTAAACAGATCATTATAGAGAGAAAGTAGTTATAAGGCTGAATTTAACAAGTCCTTTCCCTTGCTTGCATCATGAAACATGTAATTTAAACGTAAACCAACTGTAAGATGCTTTTGATGAAACCAATTAGAGCATTACAATAATTAGCTCATAATTAACAAGTATATATAAAGTGATAATATCACTAAAAATATTACACTATTTCTGATATAACTGTGATTAAAAGCAGAGTGAATGCACAGTGACTTTAAAGTACATTGAAATTATTGATGAATCAATGAGCAGGGACTTTTCCATGTTGATTTAATTTCAATGAACTTGCAAATACATACTGGTACATGTATTTATTATCAAGATAGATGGGGCACCTGGCCAAGTGGTTTAGGTCATGAACTCATAATTTAATTGTCATAGGTTCAATTCGGAGTCTGGCTTCATTTTATGTTCTTGCAAGTATATGCAAAACATTTCTTTTCACATAATTTTTTCCAGTCCACCCCGCTGACAAATAAGTGGGCACTGTCAAATATTCTTGGATTTAACCTTGCAATAACAACTCATCTAGGGAGGTATATGAATGCATTCAGCAACTCAAAGTCATAGGAACTGGAAGCACTAGAATGGTGAGCCAAAAGGCTTGAAAATGAAATACTGCAAAAGAGTTGATTTTTTTTTAAAACTGTCGCAGACGGACTATACACTATATCAGTATTGTTCGTGATACACAGTATAATTTATCAATTATTGACCATTAAGTTCAAGATAACAGTCACACCGGTTAACAATTTAATATTGTTAGTAAGACAGGAAACCGGAGGACTTGGAATAGAATGTGAAAATATTTTTGTTAATTTACTTTATTATTGCATTTAAATGTTAAATAATTTTTTTTTTTAAACCCTGACAATGGTACTGAGGTTATATATACCAGAGGTTATATATACCATACTTTAAACGAATAAGTTTTAAAACAAATTTTAGCTATTTCCATAATAATATGTACAAATTGATCAATGTGATTTATACTAATTTCAGTCCATGTGATCATACTCAAATTAAAATTTAAACATGCTAAAATTAATACATTTACGGTATTCTAGTGCCACCGATGTGTATTAAAGTCAAATTGAACATGAAAAGTTCCGAAATTTAGAGTTGCCGATATATCGATTTTTTCAGTTTTCATGTCATATGTAGCTCGATATAAAAACTTATTTTAAAAAAGCTTGTAACATTTGTTTATAAATATTTACAATTACCACTGCTTTGTTATATGTAAACATTGTAGCAGTTTTGTCATTTATTTGCCAATAATGTCAGTACAGAACATGTAGAATTTTGACATCAACAACAAGTAGAGCAGGAATACGTCAAACAAAATAGAGACAGATTTTGACCTTGTTTTTTTTTTTACAAAACAGCATGTGTCCTCAGCTCATGATTTTTTTGCAAGAACATGCTGTTTACTGGTTTACTGTCAATATTTTTTTTACAAAAAAAAAAAAAAAAAAAAAAAAACCAAACCAAAAACCGAGTAGCTATAGAACTTTAAATTTTAGAACTTTTTTTGTTTGTTTGAACAAATGCAGGTCCCGAAACAGCACATGTACAGCAGTCGAAAAAACATTGAAATTGGTCACGATGAAACATCAACAATGTCCATTGCAATGTGAAAGCACTGGGTTTTAGGAGTTAGTGTATCTGATGTTTTTTATTTAAAATTGTAAATATAAGAATTGACATAGTGTTTTTGTGTCATTTATGAGGTGATAAACAATGGTGAAGCCCGTGGAATTTCAACATCATAATCTGCTTCATAGATAATGCAATTTGTGCATACTTCACCGTTGTTTATGACCTCATATACGGCACAAAAAAACACTATGTCAACTCATATACGACACAAAAAACACTATGTCAATTCATAAATATTGAGTTTAATTATTACTATTAATAATATTAACAAATCAAGTGGTTTTTCTTCCATTGTTTTGCTTTTCATTTGATTTATCACAAATCAACTTCATTAAAAGTGCAAATACCTTAGATTAAGCCAGGTAGCTTCTTCATGGGGGTAAACTTAGGACAAAGTATATAGGTAGGTCAAATAATTTGCATGACCCTATTTTAAATAACATTACATGTACCTGTGGATTTGAATGCTACAGGCCAATGATTGTCATTTTTATCTGAAATCTGATGGTAGTCTACTAAATTGTTTAAGTAAAAGGCATATACACTGTCAATAAGCAGACTGCACTATCTTGAATCATGACTTCAATTAGCACCTATGTCCAGGTGAGCTAAAGTTAAGTAAGCCCTTACTAACCTTCTCGTTGAGTGTTTTCCACCAGTGCATTTTTTAGTGCAGGCAGTTATAGATCTCCTCCTGCTTGGCATTTTAATGATTGATTTGTCATCAATTATAAACTGATGTGAATTGTCATAAAAATATTCCTGGCTGTACATGTATACACATTTTCCACTAATTATGTGAATAATGCTGAGAGTACAATTGTTATATATCAAGGACAAAAACATCCAGGTGTCAATCAAGATCAATTTTAATACATTATCATAAGTTTAAATTCTACATAAGTACAAATTTCCATGATCTATGATCTTTATCTTAAAGGCCATATGTGTATATATATATATAAGTTTACCACAACCTCAAAATATAGATAACAATAATTTAAAAATTCTATCATGAAGAAAACTGCATGTCACTTCTCAAATTCTACATTTTCAACTGACAGCTTATCACACTTAGTCTCCAATAGTCTCAAATTCTACAGATTCAACTTATCAAATTTAGCCTTAAATTTACAAATTCAACTGATAGTTCATCAATTTAGCCTTTAACAATCTCAAATTCTACATTTTCTCTGACAGTTCATCAAATTTACCCTATAATAATCTCAAATTCTACATTTTCTCTGACAGTTTGTTAAATTTAGTATTTTTTCATGATCTTTTCTCTCATTTTCTTAACTTTTACAATATTCAATATGTGTATTAAATAGAAATCTGAATAATTTAACATTTAAGAAAATTGTACACTAACATGAATGTTTACATGTCTATTAAAATGTCATAGTCAGCAAGCAAAAAAAAAAAAAATAACAATGATATAAAAAAATGACATTTACTTTTCAAATAACGCAATCAGATATGGTACTGAAAGTAAAGAAGTTAGACATGATTTAAGTTTTAAATAGAAACAGTTTGTTGAAAATGCCTTCTTAAATTTTAATTACTTTTTTTCAGTGAGAAAAAAAACATGTTTTGAGTGGGTGGTATGATTCAAACTTAGATATCTCGCTTGATATAACTTCAATAAAAGAATGAAAAAAAGTTGTAATATTAATAAATAAAAGCTAAAACTTAAAACTAAGTGGTACCAAACTTATTTTAGAACCTTTGGGCAACTGGGTCATTACTAATCTTCATCCATGTCGAGGTAATGTTAACTAAATTGCTTACTATCTCTTGTTTGATTGGTCACTATGAAATTCTCTATTACAGGTACTTATTTAAATGTATAAAAATGTCATTTAAAGAAGAATTAATTTTTCAGTGCTTTGACAGATTATTAAATAAAACTCACAAGCATTAATGCAAAAAATCATGTTAAGTGAAGCTTACCTCATTTTTAACAAAGTTTCAAGAAAACATGTGCTTGCAGATACAAAACATGAAGATTCGGGTTGTACAAAAGTACCTGGTATCTCATCTTTAAATGTATGTATTAGATATATATATATATATATATACATATATATATGTACCAATGGAAAATCAAGTCAAAAAATTACTTAATACCAGGATAGGATTCATTGTCCCATCCAATAGTTTTACAGCCTAATAGACAAACAACTTGAAAAAAGAAAAAAATCAACAACATACATATGAATGATTCAAATTCAAATCCTACTGTCTTGTCAAACTTACATGATAAAAAAGTACTAGATTTTCCTTGTCAAAGGGGAAATCCTGTATTGAACATTTAAAAGAAATTTATAAACAAAAACCTTAAAAAAATAATTAGATTTACTATCAGAAACAGGATACATATTACATAACTACAAATACATGTATATATCTGTAGTCTAGACAACCAGATACCGTGGGGACCGTGGGGTCCTAGAAATTTTACAATGTCCAGATGTACATCTTATTTCAATGACAATAATACATAAAAGTCTATATCAGTTTAATACAAAATGTACATGTCAATACTGACCTGTCGAAAGTTTAAAACACACCTAACAAAATGAAGTCAAGGTTCAGATGTCGAGTGGACAAAATATAGATAGCTTGTTAACGAAAAGCAGCAAAAGATATAGATACCAGTTGATGAAAAGCTGTCGATATATAGCAGTCTTGCTAAACTGCCAATTCGGGACCAATTTGTTAGCTAGTGTTAAACTTTAGACAGGTCTGTACTGTATGTTACAGCTTATCAAAGTGACATTATGTATAAAAACACCAATACAAGAAAATAACAGAACAAAACACGGAAAAAACACGACGCAGAAATTTACATTTCCTGTACGTAACAGTTAATTAACAAGTAACTCATTATAGTCAATGTCTGAAGTCAGTTGCATCAGTTTTGGTGTTTTTTGTTTTAAGGATTTGATTAAGATAAAAATATAAATGTTTGCAGCTTGAAAAATTTATTCAATTACTGGGATTTAAATAACAAGAAGTTTGTGGTCAGGTATGACTACATGGTTTTGTCACTCAGGGTTTCATAGTCAAATATTTTAAGAAGCATAATCTTCAAACAGGACTTTTACCAGAAATGGTAAAAAGCTCTTTATTGGCACTGTCATTAGTTGAGACTCAAATCTGAGGTTCTGTACGTCTCTGTGACTGTTATGGAATATGAGTTTTGAAAAATCTTTATAGGCTTTCAGCCGAGACTAAAAACTGAACCCTGTTATGTCTTCGCAGGACTGTTCATTGGTGTGCAATTATGGTCATTTCAAAAGATGGATACTGCTAAAACATTAAGGAAACTGACTGCATGGAGTACATTAAGCTAAAAGTGAAAATTAGTCACAGTTTCAATCCCCAAGGTTCATGACAGAGTGCTAATTCCAAAGTTCAGGACACAGTTTCAATCCCCAAGTTCATGATCTCATGACCAATACATGTACTTTGGAAGTGACTGTTCTCTTTTTAGGCAATCTGTATTCACTATGGGGTCCTTTGGAAAAAAATCTTAAAATGTATCTTACATTTTAAGACAATTATATAGACACTATAAATACATTTCATGATTTCATAGGCATATGAACACATTTCATAGGTATATAATTACATTTAATGATTTCATGAGTATATGAATACATATCATGATTTCATGAGTATATGAATACATATCATGATTTCATGAGTATATGAATACATATCATGATTTCATAGGTATATGATTACATTTAATGATTTCATGATTTCATGAGTATATGAATACATATCATGATTTCATGAGTATATGAATACATATCATGATTTCATGAGTATATGAATACATATCATGATTTCATGAGTATATGAGTACATATCATGATTTCATGAGTATATGAATACATATCATGATTTCATGAGTATATGAATACATATCATGATTTCATGAGTATATGAGTACATATCATGATTTCATGAGTATATGAATACATATCATGATTTCATGAGTATATGAATACATATCATGATTTCATAGGTATATGAATACATATCATGATTTCATGAGTATATGAGTACATATCATGATTTCATGAGTATATGAATACATATCATGATTTCATGAGTATATGAATACATATCATGATTTCATGAGTATATGAATACATATCATGATTTCATGAGTATATGAATACATATCATGATTTCATGAGTATATGAATACATATCATGATTTCATGAGTATATGAATACACATCATGATTTCATAGGTATAGGAATACATATAATAATCCCATCACAAATCACAAATGATGACAATTAACTTTTCCCTTTTAAATGTTCAATTTCTAATCAAATTTTTAAAATAATAAATGATAAGCAAGCTTCTAAAGTTTGTTTGTTTTAGTTTGTTTGTTTTTAATTTGTTAACCTTGACCTTGAAACAATTCGAAGGAAAACCCTTAAGATAAACTTTTATATGATGTAATATTTGTCATATATTTAAACACTTCTTGTGAAAAAATTGTGAACAATATATCATTGATATAGTTGTGGATTAAAATACATTTTACTATGCACCCTAATAGATATACAAGCTTTTGATTTTTCATATATTTTTAAACAGTCCAATTTGTTGCCATCAAAACATCTTGTGGAAAAAATTGTGAACAACATCTTATGGATATTTTTGTGGATTAGAATACATTCCATTATTACCCCAATAGTCTACAACTCTGATACGATAATATCCTACTACTGATTTCTCATTCTGTCCAACAACAACAAATGCTGTATACAACACATCATATTTGTTTAGCCTTCTATAATAACCATATTCATTGTCCATGGAATATTCCACCTCATATGTTTTGATACATTTTGTCTTAATTAATTTGTCTGACCATGTGATCAGAATTTGTCCAGCTGTAATGTTATACATCATCACATTAATCACCTTTTCTGGTGGTAAAACTGGTTTAGCACAAATATGTACAAGCACTACAGAAGGATGATACAACTTCAATGAATTCAAAACAATTTTACCAGCCTCGGTCTGAAAAAGCTGAAATCTCATTGGTCCTTCCTTTGCTCTCATTTTATCCAACAGCTCATTGGTTGGATAATTAGGTTTTCCTGCTTTTATCCAAACGCTGTAAGGATTAGTATGAATATTGTCCACTGTGTAAAGGGCTACCATAACAAGAGAGTTTTTATAAGCATGCGTATGATTGGACAATATGACCGTGTGTAGATTCATCGGTGGTTCTGATTTGTTCATTGTATCATCACTGAAATACAACATAACAGACACCTGCCAGCAGTCTGATGACTGGTTTTGACTTTGTGGAAAATGAACACTGGAAAGAGCACCAATATTGCTAAAATTGGAAACAACCGATTTATTTGACTTTACTAGTAGATAACAAACAGTATACTCTCCTAACATAGAAAGAAGGGTCATAGCTGATTGAACAGGTTTCCTTATAAACTGAACATGTGGAGGATCGGTATTATTCATCTGAAATCTAGCATTTAATGTTCGCTGCGTGAACTGATGAGGAAAATAACTTAAAAATCCATTATCATTACTGAGCAGTGTGTAGTTAAAAACAGGAGGATTAGACTTAAATATCACATTTTGATGTTGTAGAATTACTTTGGTAACCATGGCAGCATAAGTTGCATCAGCACGCCACCATCTATCTTTGGACCAACCCACTAAAGGATCAGCCTCGTCATTGTAAAATGGCACTTGTAAAGCAAATTGTCCATATTTTGTCTTTATTGCATTCACTACTTTTAATTCTCCTTCCAGAATGACCTTTGAACTTCCATTGCCTTTTCTATGAAATGAAATGAAGTCAATACTAAGATCTTCTAAGCCAGTAAAATAATTAGTCCCGTTCATGATGTGCTCAATGAGAGAATCGGCGTATTTTGTATGTTTTCTGTTACATCCATCAGCTGGGCCGCCAAACTTCAGCGATAAATCAGCAGTTTTAAGACCTTCAAAGCAAGCATCATAGTAATTCAAAAATCCTTGTACTGTCATTTTAATGTTGTCAAAATCGTGACAATCTGGCTCGTTCCAAGTCTCCAAATTCCAAGATCTGACATAGTTGTAGCCGTAAATGTCGATATATCTCTGAGCTACGTCATGTACAAGTTCTTTAAACAGATACAGCTGTGTTCTGTTTTCAAAATCATTGAAAAAATTTGATGGCGAACCCATCAGTTCAAATCCTGGTTTCAAACCATTCTTTGAAAGTAGAAAAATCATCTGGTCTAACTTTGAAAAATCATAAATTAGTTGACGGTCAGTATCTATCCTTTTGATTGTAATTAAGTCTAACAACCAGTGAATTCGGACTTGTTTTATTCCATTGTTTGGTATACTTCCAATGTAAGCTAAATTCATTTCCATGTCTTTACCGAGGTCATATTTAAAAGCTTCTTGATGAGGTAATGGCGGACAAAAACCTGTACTCTCCCAAAAATGGCGTAACTCTCCAGTCATCTCATCTGTATTTACAGTTAAATAATAATCAGCATTAACCACAACACTAATTACACACAAAATACAAAACATTACCAAAGTCCATAAATGCGAAGTTCCAGTTTCCATCTTTGTATACTTTTCAGACATTATTGAAATTTCTATCCGACTCTGATTCAACTGGAGTTATTTCCCTTTGTCCTTGATTATGACTGTGTCTTCAACCTGAACAGAGTTAAATGAAGGTGCTGTGAGCTGTTGCTTATTTCTGAATTTGATGACTATATTAGTTAGTTCCTTAATTATAAGTTTTTGTTAGATCTTCTATCACGAATCCCAATTACATGAAATATGTTGGGTTTCAAAAACTTTCCTAAAACAGAGTGTCATAAACAAAAACAAATTGTGTTGTTAACTAATATCCATTAATAATTAAATTTTAATACTATCCAAGAGTTGTAATTTTTTCATATCTATGATCCCATAGACAGAATTTTTTGAGGTCATATTAGCTGACGTCATATTGTGCAGAAAATGTTCATGCAAGGCTAGCTACCGGCAGTCGCCATTGGCAATCAGCTGTGTTCCGCTTTTAGATTTATGCGCTTCGCGGTTTTATGCCTCGTGCACTATATAATTTTATATCTCGTATAACCCCATAGATAGAAAAAAAATTACAATCATTCCTTAACTTTCCAGTGGTATTATAATACAGAAGCTGAATACATTTTATATACCGGTATACAATGTCAAGTACAACCAAACAACATGAAGCATTCCAAGAGTACCAATATGAAGTAACTTTTCCAATAAATGAAGAGTAAAACCTCATTACCACCATCTACTCACTCAGATTTTGACATTATAAAGGGTTTTGCATGGTGCTGTGATATTGTTTGCCTAAAATTACTACCAAATAAAGGTACCGTAGCTAGGTTTCCACAAATTTAAAATAATTAGTAGCCAAATTTCCAAAATTTGTGAAAATATAGTCCTTTTTAAAGTATTTTTCCACAAATTTGCTAAAATAGGTAACTTTTTGAAAGATTTCCTCAGAAATTAGTAGCCAATGGTGATTTTGGCTACCAGAAATGGAAACATAGCCGTAGTTTTCCCTGGGGGGAAAATGACTAGATTTTCCAAATATGCTCACTTAAATTCTCAAAACAATAGTGATATATACTAGCAAATTAATATAAATCAAGTTGTCCTTACCAACAAAATGTTAGATATTGTCACATTATAACATCTTTGCAGTGAGGATTCTAATTAAGTTATTGAATGTCATTATACAGTTTGCTGTATTTTAGAACTTCAAATTTTCCCAATTTTAAAAGACAGAAGGTAGTGTTTAAAACATATAACAAAATCATTGAGTAAAAACTTAAATCCGAGCTTAATACAGTTGAGCCTGTTGAAACAGAAAAACTTCCAGCCCACAGATTTGTTCGGATTAGACACATGCAGTTTCAGCTTACAACAAAACATGCCATTAACATGAACTAATTAAGGCAGGTTTTTTATTTACCGTACTCAGGGACACACAGGTTCCCAGTGCAATTATATAGTTTTTATACAACAGGTTCATGTAGTATAATACATAAAACATACAATTTTTAATTTTTTCTTTTAGGTTTTTAGGTGTGGCAATTTTTAAGTATTTGTTTTTGTTTTTTATTACGATATGAAAGATAATGTTATGTGGACTTATAATTATCATCAGATAAGTGCATGATTTAAGCAGTGTATGCACTGAGTTGATCTTACACCAAAGCACTTAACTTGTAAACTTGAGATATATCCGTCTTATGTGTTGGAGACAAGACAAAAATGTGGATGTATGTATATCTCGTCATGTTTGAGACAAGACACAGATGTGGATATATGTATATCTCGTCATGTTTGAGACAAGACACAAATGTGGATGTATGTATATCTCATCATGTTTGAGACAAGACACAGATGTGGATGTATGTATATCTCATCATGTTTGAGACAAGACACAAATGTGGATGTATGTATATCTCATCATGTTTGAGACAAGACACAAATGTGGGTGTATATGTATATCTCATCATGTTTGAGACAAGACACAAATGTGGATGTATGTATATCTCATCATGTTTGAGACAAGACACAAATGTGGATGTATGTATATCTCATCATGTTTGAGACAAGACACAGATGTGGATGTATGTATATCTCATCATGTTTGAGACAAGACACAAATGTGGATGTATGTATATCTCATCATGTTTGAGACAAGACACAAATGTGGATGTATGTATATCTCATCATGTTTGAGACAAGACACAAATGTGGATGTATGTATATCTCATCATGTTTGAGACAAGACACAGATGTGGATATATGTATATCTCATCATGTTTGAGACAAGACACAAATGTGGATGTATGTTTATCTCATCATGTTTGAGACAAGACACAAATGTGGATGTATGTATATCTCATCATGTTTGAGACGAGACACAAATGTGGATGTATGTATATCTCATCATGTTTGAGACAAGACACAAATGTGGATGTATGTATATATCATCATGTTTGAGACAAGACACAAATGTGGATGTATGTATATCTCATCATGATTGAGACAAGACACAAATGTGGATGTATGTATATCTCAACATGTTTGAGACAAGACACAAATGTGGATGTATGTATATCTCATCATGTTTGAGACAAGACACAAATGTGGATGTATGTATATCTCATCATGTTTGAGACAAGACACAAATGTTTTTACTAATCATAAACAAAAAGTATTTGCACATGAGGTATTTGTAAATTTAAAATACAGTTCAAAAGTTTAAAAGGTCATGATTCCTATTTACAGATCAATCTAATCATAAAGTTGCTTAATTTGTTTTTCAAATATTAGGCATTAGTGACCAAGTAATTTAAAGCACCTAAACTTATGAACTACCGTACATCATATATTCTAAATTCAATTTAAAAGTGTTCCTTCCAGAAAGGGCCAGTTAGTATCATTGATCTTTTAATTTGACTAATTTTGACTAATTGTTCAATTGTAGGGCCTTAGTGGGCCATAATTAACATTATGTGAATGCAAACATATTTATTTTATGGTATTTTAGACAAAGGTTTTTGAAAATGGTCTCCTCTAAAAAATTCTAGATTGAACATTACATTTAGTGACCTTTATAGACAAGTTATACTCTACTTATAGACATCTATACTTACAGGGTAGTGGCTGAATTATCTTGAATCCCTCCTTTAGGTCCAAATTTACAGTTAGGGGATACACCATACAATGATCTGGTTCTCCTAAAAAATAAATAAATAAAATCATAATAATAATTATGAAGTCTTTGTATTTCAAATACAGAGGTATATATGTCTTAGTTTCTACAGGTTTAAAATGATTAGGATTAGTCTAGTCAAATTTCTAAAAATTGTGAAAAAATAGTCCTTTTTTAAAGCCCTTTTCACAAATTTGCTGAATTGGGTTACTTTTTTGAAAGATTGTCTCAGATATTAGTAACCAATTAGGATTTTGGCTACCGGTACCAGAAATGGATGCATAGCATGTGAAAGACCTTTAAATCATAAAATGTAACAAGAAATGAATACGACTTAGGTAGAAACGTTTGGGACAAAGATGGCTACTGCTAAGCTAAAACAAACAAGATGCTATGTTATAACGCATGGTACCAGCGGTATATTAAAAAGTTTATAAGTATAATCTTAATTGGGTCCAAAATAACTTGTACAAAAGTATCTTTTACACATGTGTATATAACCATACAAATTAAACCATTTCCCTTTAGTCTTTGGAAGTTACAAATTTATTTTAATAAAAATAAATTCATGTTTCCAAAAATTATACTGCTTTACTAGGACTCTTGTACATATACAGTCCAACCTGCCTTAAAGGCCACCTCTACATAAGGGTCATCTGCTTATAAGGGCCAGCAAAATTGCATTCCAATTGTTCTTTATTCATATTAATTGAACCTGTATATAAAGGCCACCTGACCATAAAGACCATTTTACTGCTTCCCTTGGGTGGCCTTTATACACAGGTTTGACTGTACTCTGTATATGTTTTGGTATAGGTAAACAATTGTCAGCTTGACAATACATGGGTAGTATTATAATTTGCAATTCATACATGAACCATGTTCGTGTTTAGTGTTTCCCATTGTGTAGATGAAATAACACATGCTTCCCCAATATGCACTCATTCACAATAAATATTTAAATTAAAGGTCGAGCAGACAGGTCAATGTTGTTTGCCTATATATATACTCCTAGACTAAATGTACATAATGTACACAGACTAAATGTAAATGTACATGTATACATGTAAAACTTTGACAAAATTGCAATCAGCTTTTACACTTGGCATTGTGTAAACTAATTAATATACATATAAAAACATACCCCCAGAGTAAATGTGTACTATCTAAAGAGAAAGTGTATTTATTATAGTATAACTGGAAATTGACAAACCAACTCAAATACTATGTGCTTTTTTCTTTAAGTACCACTACAATAGTAGAACTTCAGTTGGTCAAGTGCTCACTCTGTATGTGGAAGGTTTGCATGGATTCGAAACTGAATGGGTCTGACCCTGACTTGAAAATAGGTACTGACTGTTCTTTCCATACATTCAGCATTTAGAAATGAAAGTCATGGGGTACTTCAGAAGAGACCTTTAAAACTGATGTCCCGTGCCATTGCAGGAGTGGCACGTAAACGAACCCTTCCTGTTATTGTCATAACAATCTTTCTAGGTATTACAGGGGTACTATTAGGTCACATGGTACATGTCAACCAGTTAACCGTTAAACCCCATTTGTAGGTCATCGTGTCCTTTAAAATTGACAATTGATGAACAACAAGTATTTTTTAGTAATCGTTAACATAAGTAATAACTGAGCTCTATATTATTTACTTGCTATAAATGTACATACCGTATCGCTTTTTTGTCAATAGGCATTTTAAATTTCTTAGAAATATCCAACAAGCTTCAAAACTTAAAATAATTTTTTTCCAGATTTAAAATCAATTAAAATAAATCCACGAACTAATATTATGAGGTTTTTCTAAAATATATCCTTTTTCACCACAAAAATATCTATTCACAGATATAAACAAAAATGTCTTTTTTCAATCACAAATTTTTGGAAAAATATGTCTTTTTTCAGCACAAATTTTAGAAAAAATATCTTTTTTCAGCACAATTAATTTTAAAAAACCACAGATTTTAACAAATAGAGTCCAAATAATATGTATACATTCAGACAAGATCTATAACGATATGATAACTAGACACTGGACATATATTTAAGTTAGAGTACCGGTAATCACTCTATATGTTTGTAAACACTAACTTCCTCAATCCAATGTACAATTTAATTTGAATTCAATTAGATCTCAGCTTAGAAGCAGGAAATTACTGATTGTTTACACAGTGATATAACATTATTTTAATGCAGTATTATTTAATCAGTACACAAGTTAAAGTGACCCAGCGACTGAGCATATGCCAACAGACCAGTGCCTCTCACTGTCTAGGATTGAAGTGAGAAAGATTGTTTACCACTGATTTAATTAACATTATTTTAATACAGTACAATTTATTCAGTACATAAGTTAGTCTGTAAGTTAAATGACCCAGTGACTGAGCACATGCCAACAGACCGGTGCCTCTCACTGTCAAGGATCGAATCCCTGCAATATAGACAGATCCTAGTGAGAAAGTTTGTTTACACAGTGACATAATATTATTTAAATGCAGTATAATTTATTCAGTACATAAGTTTAAGTCTGTAAGTTAAATGTTAGAAATCAAAGCCCTGGTGACTAAGTGGTCTACAGCACATACCAAGAGATCAAAGTGCCTCTCGCTGTCTTGGATCGAATCCCTGCAATATAGACAGATCCTAGTGCGAGAAAGTTTTGTTAACCAGTGATATAATATTATTTGAATGCAGTTTAATCTATTTATTTAGTACATAAGTTAACTTAAGTTTAAAGCGTTATTAGAAACCAAGGACCTGGTCACTGAGTGGTCAAAAGTGCATGTGCACTAAGAGATCAAAGTGCCTCACGGCTCTCCTTGTTTATGGTTGAATCCCAATCAGAGCAGATCCTAGTGTGAGAAAGTTTGTCAGTTTACTTGCTAAAGGTCTGTGGTTTTCTCTGGGCACTCCAGTTTCCTCTACCATCCATGAATTGACCAACTTAATATAAGTGAGAGAATCTTGACATAGGCATAAAATTTAATTACAGCACTCTACTCCTGCTAGAACTAATGGATATAAAAGTGTTCCCCTTGATTTGAGGTAAAAAACAAAAAACAGAAAAAAACCCAGATGCTATCAATATTCAATAATGTGATACATGAGATCAGAAATGACCGATGAACTAGTTGTTCAAACAAACATTATATCATTCTTATATAGAGCTAACAGCTATTGTTTTAGACTGCATTGGCAAATGAATGCATTGCACATGTACATGTATGTATGTGATTTTGATATTCCGCTGGCATAAGTCCTAACAAAACCTTAATGATTAAGAGATCTAATCACATTGTTGATTTGGTAATAATTAATTAAATATTTTAAAATTTGTAAAATAAAAATTTATTCAGGAAGTTAAAAATAATCTTGACTGATTATACTGTTGTTTAAATGACTCACTAATCACTGATCAATCAGTACATTTTATCAGTCCACTATTATTTGACTTATTTCTCAAAAGGATTTAAACACTTCAGTTGCCAGCTTAACCTTTACTGGAGACTTCCTGGATAACAAGTTACTCAAGGTCTGGCTATAAGCCTGTTTATACTCTAAAATCTCACAGAGGAGTGTAAATTTATGTGTAAAAATATAATTTTGGGGATTTTCACTTTGGATTTTCGAAGAATTGACATCACCGGCATTGCCTTTTATGTACCAACACTGACTGCCACCACGGTACCAAAGCAGCGTCATGGCAACTAATGACATACTAGTGTCAGTGACATCATTAAATGGCACAATTCAGGCCAAGTTTTCATTCTTTTTGTGTGTAATTCAAGCATGCCGGCCCTTTGTCGGAACATTGTGGGCGTGGCTGATGATCTATCAATTGAGTATGTACTCTTGGAATTTTAAGTTTTATTTTAATTACTAAATTTTTGTTGGTATCAATTAAGATATATTAAATTTATTGTTTTTAATTAATAAATTGAAAAAATTTTGACGTTTTTTGTTCCATTTTCGACATCCTAATTCATTGTGGTTAAGGCTGTACACAAGGAATTGTTGTCCAAAAGTGTCAGTAAATGTTCGGTTGTCCTAAGGAGAATTGTATTTTTTATTCTGATCTCTCATCAACAAATGATAATATCTTTCTTAATAGGGCTATTTTAGTCTTTATTTTTTAGCATGAGGTAACTAAAACAATATCATTTCACTTGTCTGTATCAGGGTTTTTATTTTAATGAAGAAAATCATGGGATATCTAAAACTATTGCCGTGATCAAAGAAACGAAAAATTGATTATCTGTGTCCATGAGGACTCTTGGTTTTGAGATAACAAACCTCACTTTATGCAATTTGTGGAGCAAATTTTACGGTAAAATACATATTTGGATAACAACAGGGATTAAGATGAACAGGGACCCAGTAGCCAATGACCCCCAGGAATTTGTCTGGTCCCCCAAAGTTTTAAAGATTTTTATTATGGATTGCAACTTCTCTTCAAAAGTGAGCTGGGCCCTTAACTCAAAATAGTTAAGCTTCATCCCTGATAACAAGCCTAGCTTTATATAATTTGTGGAACAATTTTATGGTAAAATACATATTTGGTATTTAAATGTTACAACTTTGTAATGAATTTATTCACATTACAATTTTCCAAAATATTTGGGAAACTCATGTGGCTCATTTTATATCCCAATTTAAATTGACATATCGCCGGCCATGCCTCTTATCTTCCGACACTGGCCGTCATGGTGGTACCAAAACAGCATCACAGCAACTAATGACATAATAGTTTCAGTGATGTCATTAAATGGTACAATTCAGGCCGAGTGTTTGTTCTTTTTTTTGGTTTAATTCAAGCATGCCGGACCTTTGTCGGAAAAATTGGGGGAGTGGCTGGCCATCCATTAGTTAAGCAGATACCAGCACTGCAGGGGTTCAAAATTCCCTGGGTCCGAGGTCCGGGATCTATTGATTTTACCTTGGGACCATTAATATTTAAATTGTAAAAGTCCGCTGAACCTGCCATTTTTACCAGAATAATTCTACTTTTTCAATATAATTACATAATTGCACATGGATCTTTCAATGTTGATATTGGACTTTCAAAACTTTATGTGGGACCTGCAAAAAATAAAGGCAAAAGGTCCTGGACCTTCCATTACAAAACATAATTATGAACCCCTGCACGGTGTATATAAGATGAATTTTACTATCACTACCATATATAGATCTACAAAGACTGAAACTAAATATATAGTACTAGTACCTGAATTTATCTACTTAATGATAAAAAGACATACTAACTAAGCTAGGATATCTACAAATTTGGCTAATGGACATTTTATGTACAGTACAGACCTGTTGAAAGTTTAACACCAAGCTAATGAAAAGAAATCGCTCGGCTATCGAGTGTCCAAACTATGGAATGGTAGGAGCTGAAATGGTGCCGAGAGATTAGATAGAAGAAACGGAAAGCTGCCAAGCTAACAAAAGGCAGAAAGGAGTTGCTGATTCGACAAAAATTCTTCAGCTCATTGTTAAACTTTTGACAGGTCTGCACTGTACATGTAATTATTAATTAATATTTAAATCTCAGAAGAGATTAATTGTGGGTAAGCTTTAGGTCTAAACAACAAATAAGTGTGTTTCTGCTAAACTAACCTAACCTTATTTTTTTATGCCTACCCTAAAGTTTTACTGACAAAATTTTGAAAAGCACAGTTTAAAGTTGTCATCCTTGCCCCATATGATCAATGAAACATACCGACAGGCTGACCAATTTGACGTATTTATCCATTTTCAACAGTTTTGTACCATAAAAACAGATAAGCTGACGGATAAAATGAAAAGGTTAAATTAGACAGATTTTTCCAATTTTGATGGGTTTTTTTTTAAATTAAAAGCACTAATCTTTGGACTTTTTGTATGAAAAATGTACCAAAATCGAACACTTAAAAAAAGTACCTAATTGGCAACCTTGTGCACTTAAAATGTACCGATCTTGACAAATGAATAAATTTAATTGGTCAGCCTGTACCTATCAACACTCATTTTTCAATTGCTTACCTACCAACCCGGCTTCTTTTTCTAAGAGTTTAAGCACACACACACACACAACACACACCACACACACACAACACACACACACAACATTCGCTTTCTCTACTATTACAATCAGACATGATACATGGTCGAAATTTGTTCAGAGTCCTGCACATACAAGCCCTTAAATATTCAAATTCATAAAATGTCTCATTAGCCAATTTTATGCTATGATATGTACATGTAATTTAAAAATGTAATACTACTGTTTGGAATTCATCACTCTGTTTGTAAAAGTGAAATACTCTTTATTTTCACAGAAAATCAAATTAATTTGAATAAAGGTTGACATTTTTCACTTACTTGTAGTTGTACCTAGTCGTAACAGGAAATCTGTATGTGCATTAATTTTGCGATTCTCAGTGTTTCAGTAGAAAGGAAAATGTTGGTGCTATGGGGATTTTATATGGTGAAAATGGTGATGTTTATACTAGAAGTGATGTCCTTGGTGACGTTTTATGTCATAAGAGCAACAGAATCAACCATTTGCCTGGTATTTCGACATGTTGAATTCCCATAGAGCCAACGTTTTACCATGTTCACATATTCTAGGCTAATTGCAGATGTGCATACAGATCTCCTGTACCACTAGGTACAAGTATGTGAAAATATCGATCTTTATTTGATTTTCTATGGAAATGAAGAATATTTCACTGTCACAAACAGAGTGGTTCCAACAGTAGTAATATATATCTATCTAATAGTATATTATATAACATGTATAAAATCTGAGTATAAAAACTTCATAAAAAACATGGTATATATTTACATTGTGTAAATGTACCTTATAATATCACCAATATCAGGGAGACTAACTCGAGATCTACATGCAAAATAAACATAAACAATTAATTCATGAACCATGGGCCTTATTGCTCACCTGAAGGACATCTACACCATCTCTAGCAGTGTTCACTATATATAGGTCTCATAAATTATTAAGAGACCCTCTGTAAATTTCCCCTTACATGGGCCCCACAATCAAGAATTGGAGATTTCAAAATACTACTTGTCCTAAACCTGCTAATTTAAAATATTCAAGATAGTTAAAAAGAGGCTTTGTTTAAGTTGTTTAAAAGAGTGTATATAGTGAGGAGGATTTTTTTTTTTAATTTGTTGTTATTGCAGGAATTTGCAACATAAATGTTTTCCAAAACACTCCTTACATTGATCATGTGATACACTGGCAGAACAAATTAACCTAAAAAATGTTTCTGATCCCAACTTAGACCAAGCACCTTCTTCTTTATTAAGTTCCTCCATCAAGCTGAGGAGACTGTTCTACAGGTGTATAGTGTATACCTGTGGTATAAGTAATTGTTGCTATTATGGTGGACAAGGCTTAATGGATGACAAGGTAGCTCAGTTAGTAGAGAACTCCACCAGTGTTAGGAAGGTCTCAAGTTCGAGTACCATTTTGCCAACTGTCCTTTTTTTCCTGTTACACAATTACAAGCTCTACAGAGCTTATGTTATTTGTAAAATTTTACATTTGACTCTAAATAAAACTTCCTGTATCTTCAGGTCGACCAATCAAATTTATTTATTTGTCCAGAATGGTACAATTTTAGTGGAGAAGATTGCCATTTAGGTAGTTTTATTGTTAAGTGTTTGATTTTGGTACAATTAACGTACAAAAAGTCTGAATGTTTAGTACTTTTAGTTAAAAAAAAAACACGTCAAAATAAGGAAAATCTGTCTGATTTGACCTTTTCATTTTATCCGTTTTTTGTGGTACAAAATTGTCAAAAACGGATAAATCTGTCAAATTGGTCAGCCTGTATCTTGTACACTATCTTGTCATTAGAACTGTAGGGTGCTCCTTAAACAAGAAGGTACCAGAAATGAATCAGAATATGTTGGTGAAGGGGAAAAAATAAAAGAATTTCTATAATATACCTGTTTCTAACAGCTTTTGCTGATCTTTGTCTTGGTGTATGTGGAATGGATGAATCATTTTCACCAACTCTGAAATTAATTTTGTTAACTTTGTCTACAATTTCGTCAGTTTCTGAGATCAAATGTTCAAAAGAGTCTTCATAATCCTGAGATAACGAATTCGACTTTCGTCTGTGGTTTCTGGAAGTAACAGATGCGGGTGTTACACTCATATTGTGAGAGTCTTGTCCTCGATATTAACTGGGCTTGACAAATCTGTGCGCAGCAACACTGTTTTCTCACATGTTCACCATGTTTCGATATGTTCAAAATACAGGAGTGACACACACTCTAGACTATTGCTAAAGAACACAATTTTTGGCCCTCTGCTACTCAATTTGAGTCATGCTATTAATTTTGAACGTAAACATTTCGAACATTTCATAATCAAGTTTCGTTTTCAAACTATTTACATGTCGTTTATCGGTTAGTTGATACTGCGTGATCTCGCTGGTAGTTTCTTCGAAACATTGACACACCTGACCTGTGTGTTGGTTAGTAGTAGTAGTAATAATAATAATAATAATAATAATATAATAATAATAATAATAATAATAATTATTATTATTATTATTATTATTAATACTTTATTGGTAGACTGGACCACAGTGTTCACCACAATCTGACACTATAATACACAGCATTTGAGACATGACAGGTGTGAATATAATAATGATAAATATACTCTGGTATAATATATGTCATAACGTAAAAAACAATATCGGTTAAAACATCCCGGGATCCATGCAACAATTGGTAAAACTTGGAATAAAACATTCTTTTATTTTTTGCACTTATATCTGCTTGATATCAATTTATTAAAAGTAAAATTTACATCCGATTCTCACATACCGATAATTAAGAGATTATCAATAAATACAGTACCAGTGTATCCTATTTATTAGACATCCCATAGCCGGTAATCAAGATCGAGGTAGATCTTCCTTACAATATACAAAATTGATTGACAGGTGTTAATATAGTGATATAAAGTATTCACGATGTCCCATATTAAATGTTGATTGTCATTAAGTTTGAATTTGGAAAGATGTGTTAAAATGGATTTTACGTTTATATTTTAATTTTTGATTTTTATGTATTGAGTAATGGACCGAGTGGTCGACGTAAGGAAATTAAACTCATTTAAATTCACGAAATGTTAATGTTTGTAATTTAGTTTTAATCATTTAAAATGTCAAAAATTACTTTTTAAGTTTCTCGTTCTTTGGTCTTCAGTGTAAATAACCAGTCCGTTAAAAAAATATACATATTAGATAAAAACAAAATTTAATCATTCTATTTTATTAAATAGACTTGACTACAAATTTCATGAAAATCGCTTAAAGACTAAAATAAAGTATAATATCCGTGGTAAATGAAATATTAAAGATGATTTTACAGATCAAAAGTGTTACTTTATAAATCTGTAACTTCACTGAACACTGAGCTAGGTCTCGTAAAGTGAGGGAAAGTGAGGTTCTTGTTCAGTGAAAAACAACCGGTCGACAGCTGGTCGAATACTGGGCCATTGCTTTTCTTTCAACGGTTAATTTTCTTTTAATTTTATTTTCAATTTTGTTTTCTTCTCTTTTTTTTATTTTTCCAGTTATTTCAAAATATTTTTTAAGAAAACTGAATCTTTCACATGTCTTTAATTGCAAATATAGTAGTGGGGCCCTCAGTAAGTAATATAATAAAAACAAACATACTAATACATGTCCAAATCACAATCCAGAAGCAAAGTAAAAACTTTGGTACTGACAAGTTAGGTTAGACACGCGAACTTCCACCAGGGAAGTGAGGCCGGGTGCTCCGGAAGGGTAAGCACCTCTTGTTTAGCTAGCTACACCCGCCACGTGTTAAATCAAAATTGTGTGAAAAGGAACATGGAACTATGAGATGTCAAATATATCCAGGGCAATCCTGGACACAGAAACATCAATCTTATCAACAGTAGTGTGATGACGGCCATAAAACTTTTTGAGGGCCTTGATAAGCCTAGGCTTGCAATATCCCCGAGTCAACAATTTATTTGCAAGCAGCCTACTTCGTTGTACAAAGTCAGGCCCCGTAGTGGGAACAAGCTCTACCATAGCGTATTAATTGGGAAACAAATACACCATAAGCAGGAGAAGCAGGTATATATTGCTGCATAAAAAAGGAAAATTGACAATAGAAAAATTGAAATCATCACGTTTGTCATAAAGTTTCAAATGTAGCCTTTCGTGTGCGTCATAATTCAGGTATAAGTCTAAATATGAAGCAGAACTTGAGGAATCAGTCGTGTCTTTTATTTCAAACTCACTAGGATAGATGACATTCACATATTCTCCAAATTTAGGATTGTTAAGAGACAGAACGTCATCTACAAATCTGTATGTTGAGTTGAACGATTTGGCGACAGTCTTCTCTGCAGATTTAACAAGGTTCTGCATACATTTTGCTTCGTAAGAATAAAGAAACAAATCAGCAAGCAATGGTGCACAGTTTGTACCCATTGGTATACCGATTGCTTCCTGAAAAACTATATTACCAAACACAACAAATATGTTATCTATCAAAAACTCCAACATTTTGATGATGGTATCTTCAGTATATTTATCTTTGGAATCCGTATGGTGCTTGACAAAATAACCAGAATCCCTGTTCAGCACCAGATATTTGTATCTTGGCTTACCGTTTTTGTAAAAGAAAGACAAGTGAATAATTTCTTTAAGACGTTCTTTCAATTTAGAATGAGGGATAGTGGTGTATAGTGTAGAAAAATCAAATGTTTTTATACTTTTTACATGAGATAAAGTATTAGAAGAAAGATGTTCAAGTAATTCTTTAGAATTTTTGAGAATCCACATTTGGTTGATTCCAGATGTAGAATATACTTTTTCTGAATAAGACTGAAGACCATCTTTGACGATTGTCAAAATTTGTGTTAGAGTTACCGATAATGATTTAGTAGTACATTTAGATGAGCCTGCTATATATCTTTCCTTGTATGGATTTTTATGGAGTTTAGGAATCCAATACAAGTAAGGAAGATCAAGATCTTCCTCTTTAAGATTGATACCTAAAGACTCGAGAACTCCCCTGTGGTTGGAAAGAACTTCATCTATGGTAAAATTAGTTCTAGTATATGCAGTGTTATTTGATATACTATTTAAACCAAGCTCCTTAATAAAACATTCAAGGTAGAATCTCTTACAAACGAGAATAATGTTGTTGGAAGCCTTATCAGCCGGGACAACAACATACTTGTTGTGTATGTCTGTAAGGATTGCCTTGATTTCAGGATCCTTGAGTACTGAAGACGGTTTAGTACTCATAGACCCTTTAAGTTTAGCAATCCTAGTTTTAACGAAAGATCTCACAACCTTTATCCAGTCGGATAAGGTATCAAGCTCAACATCTCCCTCATGCAGCTTAATTTGGTAAAATATATTTTGGTCCTTTGGGTAGCTTTTCAACATCTTCAAAATAATTTAGGTTTCATAATTTTGGTCCAAGCACTACTGATGAGGAATTGTATTCCGAAACGATCGTCTAGTGCTGTAAAATTAAAACTTGCATAATATGTAATTTATCAGTTTATTCTTGTTTCAGAATCCCATTTCCAAATCCGAACAGTTGTAATAAAAATTATTATTATTATTATTATTATTATTATTATTATTATTATTATTATTGAAAACTACAAAATCGAAATATTTGAACATAGTGAATGTTCAAAAACTGAAAATAAAAAACGAAACTATGAAATTGCAAGTTAAATGGAAGCTTAGCGTTAACGGTGCTCAAAATATTGTAGGGACTTCACACAAAAGAAGAATAAGAACCAGGAAAAACTAACTGATAAAGCGTCATAGTCGGAGAAGAAAAATGTCCTTTCACGGACATTTCAAATTCGACAGAACACCAAAATTCGGGGCGATATGAATTTATGAATACATTTTTGGCATTTTTGAAAAGCTATTTCTAAAGTACTTGATGAAAACTTTGACAGGGAGTTTTGGATAGGATAAGTGGATATAATCACGTTATGGCTAGTCAACCTAGTGGACAAATTGAACCAGTTCGAGAGCCGCTAACGGTAGATAATTTGTACAAAATTATGCTGAATTGATTTACAAAGATAAAATGGCATATTTTTAATAGTTTATTTGCCGATTTGGTCACACTTAAGAAAGACATGAATGTATTGTACTCTGAAAAGCTATAACCAAAACTAGGACCTAGCTACAGCAGCGACCAAACTTTTGACTCCAACTGGAGACCTAGCAGCAGCAGAATGCCTACTGGCTAGTTAGCTACCTGGTCATCAATTTGAGCAACAGTCCTCCCTTTCTTTTTAATGGAAACCACTAAGACAAATTAATTTGGTTCGCCACTTCAATCATACTAAACAGCTGAAATTATGATGCCACACGGGGAAAATGATGCAACACAAATGCTATACGCCATTCTCTGTGCCACACAAGTCTGTGTTTAATGCACAGGTTTTCTAAAGAGAGTACTCTTAAAGCACGTCCTACGTATGGATCACAGCGCCTCTCCAGTCCGGCTTTGGCAGATCTTGGTCTGAGAATAATCGTCAGTTTGCTTGCCAAAGTTTGATGTTTTTCTCTTTGGACTCTGGATTTCAACTCCATCCCTGAAATGACCCCCCTCAATGGAAGTGAAAGAATCTTGACTTGATCGTAAAATTCCATTACTTACTCACTCACTGATTGTACTGACCATCTAGCTAACTGGCTACCTATTGAGCCATTTCTGCCACATATATATATATATATATATATATACATGACTCGGAATTTTTTTTAGACCTGCACTATCAGAGTTATTGTGTTTTTTGCGGTGAGGCGGATTCTCGGCTGTACATTGCATGTGATACACCTATAGTTTGTCATGTTTGTGCTGAACAATTATTTCCTTTGGATATGGAATAATTTCAGCTTATATTCTCCTATATTTACAAGTGGAATTGATCTTCTTTAGATGAACCTATTTGTTTTTACTGGCATTCAATTGCTCTTGAATACAGTTTTTGGTCGTGACCTCTGATCAGATTACGTAACATTTAACTACATTGTATCTGATTATGTCACAGAATGTCATCCTATAAAGTCATGCATTGTTTGATTGGTCAGCATCCAAGTTTAGTCCTGATGTAACTATCCTAATTTGAAGCAAGACTGTTCCATCAATCCTGTATGTTAGGGTATAAAAATTATGTTGTAATAACATCTTCCTCTAATTAAACTTTGTCAGAAGTGTATGGTACAGATTGTGCAATGCAGGTTTTTTATATCGTTGCCATGTCTACCAAAACTTGGTCAAGGTGACTTAAGGGTGTAAAATTTGTAAAAGATCTTCTTATTCAAAACCAATATTTAAAAAAAAAATAATATTGGAGAACAAAAAATCTGATGTGATATTTGGCTTCTCTAGATTGTTCAGCCTATAGTCTGTTCATTTTGTGAAAAATGGGATAGGAATTTTTGACTGACCTATGTGATATCGCATTGTTCTTTAACAATCAGACAGAATACCTTTCTAAGAGTAAAAGATATACCAGTTTTTACCCATAAATTTGAAGAAAATAAATGACAAAATTTTCCCAACAATTGCTCAAATTAAAACCACTTATTGTTATGTTTTACAGTAGAACATGTACTGTAAACATATTTAATTTTGCATGTATTTATTTTCCCGGTAAAGGGTATTTAGACATATGCGCATAGTTATTTTCATGTTTTTGAAAAAATGCTCTATAACATAATAAGTGAAATAGAATTTCACTTTGTATTAATTTTTGAGCAAAAACGACCCGGAAATAAGCGAAAATTTGTGCATCACGAAAATAGATACATTCACAGTATATGTGATAATAGTAATCATAGTTTAATCATATATATAGAGGATCTTAGACGAGTGGGGGTTTAATATGAAATTTATTAAACAGTTTAATAATTAAATATGCCACAAGCCTTGGCGAGTGGCATATTTAATTATTGAACAAGTTTAATAAATTCCATATTAAACCCTCACGAGTCTAAGATTTTATATATCACATAACTCAAAATACCGAGGCATAATGACATGTACATATTATTTGATGCCATAAAGAAATAGATGATAGACAAATCACCTCCAAATTAACTGTGCAAGTAAGAATATAGTTCTATTTAGTTTAGTAAAAGTAAATTAATCACCTACAAAAAAAGACTTAATAAGTATGTAAGTTTAAATCATAATATTTTTCCGAATGCATCAAAATTATTTTTCAAAGAATTGGAAAGTCTTCAAAAGTCTCAAAATAAACAACAGACTGACACAGTTTTTATATGACGTCATTAGGCACGACCACTACGTAAATCAGAAGCGTGATAACTGATTACGTCACAATCAAGTGATATTACATGGGTACCTGTGTAATACGAAAAATATTACACCATTTTATTCCATCAATAAACAGGAGGGTTATGTGATATAATGTTATATGTTATTCTTTTCTTGTAGCAATTTGAGCTAACGAAGGAGGAAGGAAAAGTTATCAGAGATGTAGCAATAAAGCATGCTTTTTTGTACCGTAAGTTTGATAGTGGCTATATGTTTCCATTTATGCTTGCCAAAATCACCAATGGCAACTTGGTTACTTCTGAGAAATTCTTTTAAAAACTAGCCTACTTTAACAAATTTGTAGAAACAAAATACTTGAAAAAAAACTATATTTTCTCAAGGTTTTGGAAACTTGGCAACTTATAGTTTGGGCTATCATGACTATCCTGTTAACTGATATATGGGTAGGTTGCACCATGTAATTAAAAACTGGTAAACTGTAGGTGACACAACCATCCCACATCAACAAAACAGCTCAGTTACTGTAGGTCCTAGTTAGGCCTACAGTCAGGTCAGTAAGGATTTTACAAAGTGTCTGAATACTTCTTGCATATCTCTGTATATGGCCTACGGCAGATAGAAATAGTGCATTTTGTACATTATACAAATGATAAAGAAATTATTAGCTATCTTGATTAAAATTAAAATATCTTCTTTGTAGAAATACCATTGACAGTTTTAGGATGTGTTGCCTTGAAAACCTATAGTAAGTACCTACTTTTACATCTGTATATAGAAATACCACGAGGGTATCTTTCTGTTCTTTGGAAATGGGACCCGGCCCCTTGAGATTGGGAAAATACATGTAGTTTCACCCAATTTGGATACTTTTTAATTAAAAGATATTAACAGTATGGTATATTTTGGGAAAATTTTTGTTCCAAATTGGAAAAAAACTACCCATTTTACCATTTGGAATGTGGCTGAATGTCGGCCCTTATAAAGCCCCTTTAGAGACCCCTGACCACTCAACAGTTAAATAACATGTTTTGCCTTGTACCAGATTTTGAAGTACTATAAATATAGATATAACACATGCTGTGTTGCACTGTCGAACAAATGTTCCAGGTGAGCTATTATTATGTCCTTTTATCACTTGGCCTTTTACAGCCTAGGTGAATATCATTTTTTTGAGGTTCTGTAAGTCTTACACTTTTTCTTTCTACAGGACCATTAAACCCATCACAATGAAACTAAGCTTGAATGCTGACCAATCAAACAATGCATGATGTAATATAATGCATCAGATAGTTAAACATTACGTCATAAGAGGTCATGACCCAAACCTGTATTTATGAGTAATTGAATGCCAGCAAAAACAAATAGGTTCATCTAAAGAAAATTGTTTCCAATTGTAAATATACAGGAAACAATCTATTTCAGTCTATGTTTTTATTCCTGGTAGCCAAAATCGCCATTAGCTTCTCACTTCTGAGTTATTGTCTCAAAAAAGTATCCTATTTCAGCAAATGTGTGAATAAATACTCTAAAATGTCTTTATTTTCACAAACTTGGAAATTTGGTTACAAACTAAAAAATGTAAGAGACTTACTTTCTAAACAGAGTTTACAAAAAAAAAAAAAAAAAAAAAAAAAAATCTTGGCTTTGGCTACCGTTTCTTTTAGCCAAATGAGTAAAACAAGCCCTTAGTCACTTTGTTCAGTAATAAATAGCTGTCTTCCATTTTGATATTTTTCTATGTAATATGACTATTATGACCAATAATGCCAATGGGCTTTTTGTATTTATATTTTTTAGTGAAGAAAAAGTTGCATTTTGGGCATGCTACAGGTAAGATAATTAGATTTTGATGTGTTTACTCTAACCAAGATCCCCGTCCGGGTCTGACCCAAGACTTGAAAGTGGGTAGTGACTGTTCTTTTGACAAGCACTCGGCATTACGAAATGAAAGTCACAGTTCTTTCAGATGGGAACTTAAAATAAATGAGGTCCCGTGTCACGGTGGGCTTGGCATGTTAAAGAACCCTGCTGTATCATGCCATCAGCGCAATGCACAGGCAAAATTTCTGCACCTTCGCCTATAGTTGGCGACGTTTCGATATAAGTAAAATATTCTTGACTGGGACGTTAAACACCATTACTCAACTCTAACCAAGTTCTCATTGACCACCTTGTTATTAGTGAAATAGTTTGGCTGGGGCAAGCATAAAACACTGTCACTCCACTCCACTCTAACATCCCAGAACTGACCACCAATAAAAGTGAAAGAATATTGACTGAGGCTTAAAACACCATTAATCATCCCCAATCCAACATTCCAGAACTGATCACCTTGATATAGGTGAAAAAAAATCTTGACTGGAGCATAAAACACTCACTCCACACCACTCCACACCACTCCAACATCCCAGAACTGACCACCAATAAAAGTGAAAGAATATTGACTGGGGCATAAAACACTGTCACTCCATTCCACTCCACTCCAACATCCCAGAACTGACAGCCAATAAAAGTGAAAGAATATTGACTGGGACACAAAACACTGTCACTCCATTCCACTCCACTCCAACATCCCAGAACTGACAGCCAATAAAAGTGAAAGAATATTGACTGGGACACAAAACACTGTCACTCCATCCCACTCCACTCCAACATCCCAGAACTGACCACCAATAAAAGTGAAAGAATATTGACTGGGGCATAAAACACTGTCACTCCATTCCACTCCACTCCAACATCCCAGAACTGACAGCCAATAAAAGTGAAAGAATATTGACTGGGACACAAAACACTGTCACTCCATTCCACTCCACTCCAACATCCCAGAACTGACAGCCAATAAAAGTGAAAGAATATTGACTGGGGCATAAAACACTGTCACTCCATTCCACTCCACTCCAACATCCCAGAACTGACAGCCAATAAAAGTGAAAGAATATTGACTGGGACACAAAACACTGTCACTCCATTCCACTCCACTCCAACATCCCAGAACTGACAGCCAATAAAAGTGAAAGAATATTGACTGGGACACAAAACACTGTCACTCCATCCCACTCCACTCCAACATCCCAGAACTGACCACCAATAAAAGTGAAAGAATATTGACTGGGGCATAAAACACTGTCACTCCATTCCACTCCACTCCAACATCCCAGAACTGACAGCCAATAAAAGTGAAAGAATATTGACTGGGACACAAAACACTGTCACTCCATTCCACTCCACTCCAACATCCCAGAACTGACAGCCAATAAAAGTGAAAGAATATTGACTGGGGCATAAAACACTGTCACTCCATTCCACTCCACTCCAACATCCCAGAACTGACAGCCAATAAAAGTGAAAGAATATTGACTGAGGCATAAAACACTGTCACTCCACTCCACTCCACTCCAACATTCAAGAACTAACCACCAATAAAAGTGAAAAAATATTGACTGGGGCATAAAACACTGTCATTCCACTCCACTCCACTCCAACATCCCAGAACTGACAGCCAATAAAAGTGAAAGAATATTGACTGGGGCATAAAACACTGTCACTCCATCCCACTCCACTCCAACATTCAAGAACTAACCACCAATAAAAGTGAAAAAATATTGACTGAGGCATAAAACACTGTCACTCCACTCCACTCCACTCCAACATCCCAGAACTGACAGCCAATAAAAGTGAAAGAATATTGACTGGGGCATAAAACACTGTCACTCCACTCCACTCCACTCCAACATTCAAGAACTAACCACCAATAAAAGTGAAAAAATATTGACTGGGGCATAAAACACTGTCATTCCACTCCACTCCAAAATCCCAGAACTGACAGCCAATAAAAGTGAAAGAATATTGACTGAGGCTTAAAACACCATTAATCATCCCCAATCCAACATTCCAGAACTGATCACCTTGATATAGGTGAAAAAAAATCTTGACTGGAGCATAAAACACTCACTCCACACCACTCCACACCACTCCAACATCCCAGAACTGACCACCAATAAAAGTGAAAGAATATTGACTGGGGCATAAAACACTGTCACTCCACTCCACTCCACTCCAACATTCAAGAACTAACCACCAATAAAAGTGAAAGAATATTGACTGGGGCATAAAACACTGTCACTCCATCCCACTCCACTCCAACATCCCAGAACTGACCACCAATAAAAGTGAAAGAATATTGACTGAGGCATAAAACACTGTCACTCCACTCCACTCCAACATCCCAGAACTGACAGCCAATAAAAGTGAAAGAATATTGACTGGGACATAAAACACTGTCACTCCACTACACTCCACCCCAACATCCCAGAACTGACCACCAATAAAAGTGAAAGAATATTGACTGAGGCATAAAACACTGTCACTCCATCCCACTCCACTCCAACATCCCAGAACTGACCACCAATAAAAGTGAAAGAATATTGACTGAGGCATAAAACACTGTCACTCCATCCCACTCCACTCCAACATCCCAGAACTGACCACCAATAAAAGTGAAAGAATATTGACTGGGGCATAAAACACTGTCACTCCACTACACTCCACCCCAACATCCCAGAACTGACCACCAATAAAAGTGAAAGAATATTGACTGAGGCATAAAACACTGTCACTACACTCCACTCCACTCCAACATTCAAAAACTGACCACCAATAAAAGTAAAAGAATATTGACTGGGGCATAAAACACTGTCACTCAATTCCCCTCCACTCCAACATTCAAGAACTGACCACCAATAAAAGTGAAAGAATATTGACTGGGGCATAAAACACTGTCACTACACTCCACACCAACATCCCAGAACTGACAACCAATAAAAGTGAAAGAATATTGACTGGGGCATAAAACACTGTCACTCCACCCCACCCCACTCCACTCCAACATTCCAGAACTGACCACCAATAAAAGTGACAGAATATTGACTAGGGCATAAAACACTGTCACTCCATCCCACTCCACTCCAACATCCCAGAACTGACCAGCAATAAAAGTGAAAGAATATTGACTGAGGCATAAAACACTGTCACTACACTCCACTCCACTCCAACATTTAAAAACTGACTGCCAAAAAAAGTGAAAGAATATTAACTGGGGCATAAAACACTGTCACTCCACTCCACTCCAACACACCAGAACTGACCACCAATAAAAGTAAAAGAATATTAACTGGGGCATAAAACACTGTCACTCAATTCCCCTCCACTCCAACATTCAAGAACTGACCACCAATAAAAGTGAAAGAATATTGACTGGGGCATAAAACACTGTCACTACACTCCACACCAACATCCCAGAACTGACAACCAATAAAAGTGAAAGAATATTGACTGGGGCATAAAACACTGTCACTCCACCCCACTCCACTCCAACATTCCAGAACTGACCACCAATAAAAGTGACAGAATATTGACTAGGGCATAAAACACTGTCACTCCATCCCACTCCACTCCAACATCCCAGAACTGACCACCAATAAAAGTGAAAGAATATTGACTGAGGCATAAAACACTGTCAATACACTCCACTCCACTCCAACATTCAAAAACTGATTGCCAATAAAAGTGAAAGAATATTGACTGGGGCATAAAACACTGTCACTACACTCCACTCCAACATCCCAGAACTGACAACCAATAAAAGTGAAAGAACATTGACTAGGACATAAAACACTGTCACTCCACTACACTCCACTCCAACACCCCAGAACTGACCACCAATAAAAGTGAAAGAATATTGACTGGGGCATAAAACACTGTCAGTCCATCCCACTCCACTCCAATATCCCAGAACTGACCACTAATAAAAGTGAAAGAATATTGACTGGGACATAAAACACTGTCACTCCATTCCACTCCACTCCAACAAGCCAGAACTGACCACCAATAAAGGTGAAAGAATATTGACTAGGGCATAAATCACTGTCACTACACTCCACTCCACCCCAACATCCCAGAACTGACCACCAATAAAAGTGAAAGAATATTGACTGGGACATAAAACACTGTCACTCCATTCCACTCCACCCCAACATCCCAGAACTGACCACCAATAAAAGTGAAAGAATATTGACTGGGGCATAAAACACTGTCACTCCATCCCACTCCACTCCAATATCCCAGAACTGAACACTAATAAAAGTGAAAGAATATTGACTGGGGCATAAAACACTGTCACTACACTCCACTCCAACATCCCAGAACTGACAACCAATAAAAGTGAAAGAATATTGACTGGGGCATAAAACACTGTCACTCCACCCCACTCCACTCCAACATTCCAGAACTGACCACCAATAAAAGTGACAGAATATTGACTAGGGCATAAAACACTGTCACTCCATCCCACTCCACTCCAACATCCCAGAACTGACCACCAATAAAAGTGAAAGAATATTGACTGAGGCATAAAACACTGTCAATACACTCCACTCCACTCCACTCCAACATTCAAAAACTGACTGCCAATAAAAGTGAAAGAATATTGACTGGGGCATAAAACACTGTCACTACACTCCACTCCAACATCCCAGAACTGACAACCAATAAAAGTGAAAGAATATTGACTAGGACATAAAACACTGTCACTCCACTACACTCCACTCCAACCCCAGAACTGACCACCAATAAAAGTGAAAGAATATTGACTGGGGCATAAAACACTGTCACTCCATCCCACTCCACTCCAATATCCCAGAACTGACCACTAATAAAAGTGAAAGAATATTGACTGGGACATAAAACACTGTCACTCCATTCCACTCCACTCCAACACCCCAGAACTGACCACCAATAAAGGTGAAAGAATATTGACTAGGGCATAAATCACTGTCACTACACTCCACTCCACCCCAACATCCCAGAACTGACCACCAATAAAAGTGAAAGAATATTGACTGGGACATAAAACAATGTCACTCCATTCCACTCCACCCCAGCATCCCAGAACTGACCACCAATAAAAGTGAAAGAATATTGACTGGGGCATAAAACACTGTCACTCCATCCCACTCCACTCCAATATCCCAGAACTGAACACTAATAAAAGTGAAAGAATATTGACTAGGGCATAAAACACTGTCACTCCACTCCACTCCAACATCCCAGAACTGACCACCAATAAAAGTGACAGAATATTGACTGGGACATAAAACACTGTCACTCTATTCCACTCCACTCCAACATCCCAGAACTGACCACCAATAAAAGTGAAAGAATATTGACTGGGGCATAAAACACTGTCACTCCATCCCACTACACTTCAATATCCCAGAACTGACCTCTAATAAAAGTGAAAGAATATTGACTGGGACATAAAACACTGTCATTCCACTACACTCCACTCCAACACCCCAGAACTGACCACCAATAAAAGTGAAAGAATATTGACTGGGGCATAAAACACTGTCACTCCATCCCACTTCACTCCAATATCCCAGAACTGACCACTAATAAAAGTGAAAGAATATTGACTGGGGCATAAAACACTGTCACTCCATCCCACTCCACTCCAATATCCCAGAACTGACCACTAATAAAAGTGAAAGAATATTGACTGGGACATAAAACACTGTCACTCCACTCCACTCCAACATCCCAGAACTGACAGCCAATAAAAGTGAAAGAATATTGACTGGGACATAAAACACTGTCACTCCATTCCACTCCACTCCAACATCCTAGAACTGACCACCAATAAAAGTGAAAGAATATTGACTGGGGCATAAAACACTGTCACTCCATCCCACTACACTTCAATATCCCAGAACTGACCTCTAATAAAAGTGAAAGAATATTGACTGGGACATAAAACACTGTCATTCCACTACACTCCACTCCAACACCCCAGAACTGACCACCAATAAAAGTGAAAGAATATTGACTGGGGCATAAAACACTGTCACTCCATCCCACTTCACTCCAATCCCAGAACTGACCACTAATAAAAGTGAAAGAATATTGACTGGGGCATAAAACACTGTCACTCCACTCCACTCCAACATCCCAGAACTGACAACCAATAAAAGTGAAAGAATATTGACTGGGACATAAAACACTGTCACTCCACTACACTCCACCCCAACATCCCAGAACTGACCACCAATAAAAGTAAAAGAATATTGACTGGGGCATAAAACACTGTCATTCCATCCCACTCCACTCCAACATTCAAGAACTGACCACCAATAAAAGTGAAAGAATATTGACTGGGGCATAAAGCACTGTCACTCCATTCCACTCCACTCCAACATCCCAGAACTGACAACCAATAAAAGTGAAAGAATATTGACTGGGGCATAAAACACTGTCACTACACTCCACTCCACTCCAACATTCAAAAACTGACTGCCAATAAAAGTGAAAGAATATTGACTGGGGCATGAGACACTGTCACTCCACTACACTCCACTCCAACATCCCAGAACTGACCACCAATAAAAGTGAAAGAATATTGACTGGGACATAAAACACTGTCACTCCACTACACTCCACCCCAACATCCCAGAACTGACCACCAATAAAAGTGAAAGAATATTGACTGAGGCATTAAACACTGTCACTCCATTCCACTCCAGCATTCCAGAACTGACCACCAATAAAAGTGACAGAATATTGACTAGGGCATAAAACACTGTCACTCTATCGCACTCCACTCCAACATCCTAGAACTGACCACCAATAAAAGTGAAAGAATATTGACTGAGGCATAAAACACTGTCACTACACTCCACTCCACTCCACTCCAACATTCAAAAACTGACTGCCAATAAAAGAATATTGACTGGGGCATGAGACACTGTCACTCCACTACACTCCACTCCAACATCCCAGAACTGACCACCAATAAAAGTGAAAGAATATTGACTGGGACATAAAACACTGTCACTCACTACACTCCACCCAAATCCCAGAACTGACCACCAATAAAAGTGAAAGAATATTGACTGAGGCATTAAACACTGTCACTCCATTCCACTCCAGCATTCCAGAACTGACCACCAATAAAAGTGACAGAATATTGACTAGGGCAAAAACACTGTCACTCTATCGCACCATCCACTCCAACATCCTAGAACTGACCACCAATAAAAGTGAAAGAATATTGACTGAGGCATAAAACACTGTCAATACACTCCACTCCACTCCAACATCCCAGAACTGACAACCAATAAAAGTGAAAGAATATTGACTGAGGCATAAACACTGTCAATACACTCCACTCCACTCCAACATCCCAGAACTGACAACCAATAAAAGTGAAAGAATATTGACTGAGGCATAAAACACTGTCAATACACTCCACTCCACTCCACTCCAACATTTAAAAACTGACTGCCAAAAAAAGTGAAAGAATATTAACTGGGGCATAAAACACTGTCACTCCACTCCACTCCAACACACACCAGAACGACCACAATAAAGTAAAAGTATTGACTGAGGCATAAAACACTGTCACTCCACTACACTCCACTCCACTCCAACATCCCAGAACTGACCACCAATAAAAGTGAAAGAATATTGACTAGGGCATAAAACACTGTCATTCCATCCCACTCCACTCCAACATTCAAGAACTGACCACCAATAAAAGTAAAAGAATATTAACTGGGGCATAAAACACTGTCACTCAATTCCCCTCCACTCCAACATTCAAGAACTGACCACCAATAAAAGTGAAAGAATATGACTGGGGCATAAACACTGTCACTACACTCCACACCAACATCCCAGAACTGACAACCAATAAAAGTGAAAGATATTGACTGGGCATAAAACACTGTCACTCCACCCCACTCCACTCCAACATTCCAGAACTGACCACCAATAAAAGTGACAGAATATGACTAGGGCATAAAACACTGTCACTCCATCCCACTCCACTCCAACATCCCAGAACTGACCACCAATAAAAGTGAAAGAATATTGACTGAGGCATAAAACACTGTCAATACACTCCACTCCACTCCAACATTCAAAAACTGATTGCCAATAAAAGTGAAAGAATATTGACTGGGGCATAAAACACTGTCACTACACTCACTCCAACATCCCAGAACTGACAACCAATAAAAGGAAAGAACATGACTAGGACATAAAACACTGTCACTCCACTACACTCCACTCCAACACCCCAGAACTGACCACCAATAAAAGTGAAAGAATAGGACTGGGGCATAAAAACACTGTCAGTCCATCCCACTCCACTCCAATATCCCAGAACTGACCACTAATAAAAGTGAAAGAATATGACTGGGACATAAAACACTGTCACTCCATTCCACTCCACTCCAACACCCCAGAACTGACCACCAATAAAGGTGAAAGAAATTGACTAGGGCATAAATCACTGTCACTACACTCCACTCCACCCAACATCCCAGAACTGACCACCAATAAAAGTGAAAGAATATTGACTGGGGACATAAAACACTGTCACTCCATTCACTCCACCCCAACATCCCAGAACTGACCACCAATAAAAGTGAAAGAATATTGACTGGGGCATAAACACTGTCACTCCATCCCACTCCACTCCAATATCCAGAACTGAACACTAATAAAAGTGAAAGAATATTGACTGGGGCATAAAACACTGTCACTACACTCCACTCCAACATCCCAGAACTGACAACCAATAAAAGTGAAAGAATATTGACTGGGGCATAAAACACTGTCACTCCACCCCACTCCACTCCAACATTCCAGAACTGACCACCAATAAAAGTGACAGAATATTGACTAGGGCATAAAACACTGTCACTCCATCCCACTCCACCCCAACATCCCAGAACTGACCACCAATAAAAGTGAAAGAATATTGACTGGGACATAAAACACTGTCACTCCATTCCACTCCACCCCAACATCCCAGAACTGACCACCAATAAAAGTGAAAGAATATTGACTGGGGCATAAAACACTGTCACTCCATCCCACTCCACTCCAATATCCCAGAACTGAACACTAATAAAAGTGAAAGAATATTGACTGGGGCATAAAACACTGTCACTCCACTCCACTCCAACATCCCAGAACTGACCACCAATAAAAGTGACAGAATATTGACTGGGACATAAAACACTGTCACTCTATTCCACTCCACTCCAACATCCCAGAACTGACCACCAATAAAAGTGAAAGAATATTGACTGGGGCATAAAACACTGTCACTCCATCCCACTACACTTCAATATCCCAGAACTGACCTCTAATAAAAGTGAAAGAATATTGACTGGGACATAAAACACTGTCATTCCACTACACTCCACTCCAACACCCCAGAACTGACCACCAATAAAAGTGAAAGAATATTGACTGGGGCATAAAAACACTGTCACTCCATCCCACTTCACTCCAATATCCCAGAACTGACCACTAATAAAAGTGAAAGAATATTGACTGGGGCATAAAACACTGTCACTCCATCCCACTCCACTCCAATATCCCAGAACTGACCACTAATAAAAGTGAAAGAATATTGACTGGGACATAAAACACTGTCACTCCACTCCACTCCAACATCCCAGAACTGACAGCCAATAAAAGTGAAAGAATATTGACTGGGGCATAAAACACTGTCACTCCATTCCACTCCACTCCAACATTCCAGAACTGACCACCAATAAAAGTGAAAGAATATTGACTGGGGCATAAAACACTGTCACTCCATCCCACTACACTTCAATATCCCAGAACTGACCTCTAATAAAAGTGAAAGAATATTGACTGGGACATAAAACACTGTCATTCCACTACACTCCACTCCAACACCCCAGAACTGACCACCAATAAAAGTGAAAGAATATTGACTGGGGCATAAAACACTGTCACTCCATCCCACTTCACTCCAATATCCCAGAACTGACCACTAATAAAAGTGAAAGAATATTGACTGGGGCATAAAACACTGTCACTCCACTCCACTCCAACATCCCAGAACTGACAACCAATAAAAGTGAAAGAATATTGACTGGGACATAAAACACTGTCACTCCACTACACTCCACCCCAACATCCCAGAACTGACCACCAATAAAAGTGAAAGAATATTGACTGGGGCATAAAACACTGTCACTCCATTCCACTCCACTCCAACATTCAAGAACTGACCACCAATAAAAGTAAAAGAATATTGACTGGGGCATAAAACACTGTCACTCCACTACACTCCACTCCAACATTCAAGAACTGACCACCAATAAAAGTGAAAGAATATTGACTGGGGCATAAAGCACTGTCACTCCATTCCACTCCACTCCAACATCCCAGAACTGACAACCAATAAAAGTGAAAGAATATTGACTGGGGCATAAAACACTGTCACTACACTCCACTCCACTCCAACATTCAAAAACTGACTGCCAATAAAAGTGAAAGAATATTGACTGGGGCATGAGACACTGTCACTCCACTACACTCCACTCCAACATCCCAGAACTGACCACCAATAAAAGTGAAAGAATATTGACTGGGACATAAAACACTGTCACTCCACTACACTCCACCCCAACATCCCAGAACTGACCACCAATAAAAGTGAAAGAATATTGACTGAGGCATTAAACACTGTCACTCCATTCCACTCCAGCATTCCAGAACTGACCACAATAAAAGTGACAGAATATTGACTAGGCATAAAACACTGTCACTCTATCGCACTCCACTCCAACATCCTAGAACTGACCACCAATAAAAGTGAAAGAATATTGACTGAGGCATAAAACACTGTCACTACACTCCACTCCACTCCACTCCAACATTCAAAAACTGACTGCCAATAAAAGAATATTGACTGGGGCATGAGACACTGTCACTCCACTACACTCCACTCCAACATCCCAGAACTGACCACCAATAAAAGTGAAAGAATATTGACTGGGACATAAAACACTGTCACTCCACTACACTCCACCCCAACATCCCAGAACTGACCACCAATAAAAGTGAAAGAATATTGACTGAGGCATTAAACACTGTCACTCCATTCCACTCCAGCATTCCAGAACTGACCACCAATAAAAGTGACAGAATATTGACTAGGGCATAAAACACTGTCACTCTATCGCACTCCACTCCAACATCCTAGAACTGACCACCAATAAAAGTGAAAGAATATTGACTGAGGCATAAAACACTGTCAATACACTCCACTCCACTCCAACATCCCAGAACTGACAACCAATAAAAGTGAAAGAATATTGACTGAGGCATAAAACACTGTCAATACACTCCACTCCACTCCACTCCAACATTCAAAAACTGACTGCCAATAAAAGTGAAAGAATATTGACTGGGGCATGAGACACTGTCACTCCACTACACTCCACTCCAACATTCAAGAACTGACCAACAATAAAAGTGAAAGAATATTGACTAGGGCATAAAACACTGTCACTCCACTCCAACATCCCAGAACTGACCACCAATAAAAGTGAAAGAATATTGACTGGGGCATAAAACACTGTCACTCCATCCTACTCCACTCCAACATCCCAGAACTGACCACCAATAAAAGTGAAAGAATATTGACTGAGGCATTAAACACTGTCACTCCATCCCACTCCACTCCAATATCCCAGAACTGACCACTAATAAAAGTGAAAGAATATTGACTAGGGCATAAATCACTGTCACTACACTCCACTCCACTCCAACACCCCAGAACTGACCACCAATAAAGGTGAAAGAATATTGACTAGGACATAAAACACTGTCACTCCATTCCACTCCACTCCAACACCCCAGAACTGACCACCAATAAAGGTGAAAGAATATTGACTAGGGCATAAATCACTGTCACTACACTCCACTCCACCCCAACATCCCAGAACTGACCACTAAAAAAAGTGAAAGAATATTGACTGGGACATAAAACACTGTCACCCCATTCCACTCCACCCCAACATCCCAGAACTGACCACCAATAAAAGTGAAAGAATATTGACTGGGGCATAAAACACTGTCACTCCATCCCACTCCACTCCAATATCCCAGAACTGAACACTAATAAAAGTGAAAGAATATTGACTGGGGCATAAAACACTGTCACTCCACTCCACTCCAACATCCCAGAACTGACCGCCAATAAAAGTGAAAGAATATTGACTGGGACATAAAACACTGTCACTCCATTCCACTCCACTCCAACATCCCAGAACTGACCACCAATAAAAGTGAAAGAATATTGACTGGGGCATAAAACACTGTCACTCCATCCCACTACACTCCAATATCCCAGAACTGACCACTAATAAAAGTGAAAGAATATTGACTGGGACATAAAACACTGTCACTCCACTACAATCCACTCCAACACCCCAGAACTGACCACCAATAATAGTGGAAGAATATTGACTGGGGCATAAAACACTGTCACTCCATCCCACTCCACTCCAATATCCCAGAACTGACCACTAATAAAAGTGACAGAATATTGACTGGGGCATAAAACACTGTCACTCCACTCCACTCCAACATCCCAGAACTGACAGCCAATAAAAGTGAAAGAATATTGACTGGGACATAAAACTCTGTCACTCCACTACACTCCACCCACACATCCCAGAACTGACCACCAATAAAAGTGAAAGAATATTGACTGGGGCATAAAACACTGTCACTCCATTCCACTCCACTCCAACATTCAAGAACTGACCACCAATAAAAGTAAAAGATATTGACTGGGCATAAAACACTGTCACTCCCTACACTCCCCCAACATCCCAGAACTGACCACCAATAAAAGTGAAAGAATATTGACTGGGGCATAAAACACTGTCACTCCATTCCACTCCACTCCAACATTCAAGAACTGACCACCAATAAAAGTGAAAGAATATTGACTGAGGCATAAAACACTGTCACTCCATCCCACTCCACTTCAACATTCAAGAACTGACCACCAATAAAAGTGAAAGAATATTGACTGGGACATAAACACTGTCACTCCACTACACTCCCCCCCAACATCCCAGAACTGACCACCAATAAAAGTGAAAGAATATTGACTGGGGCATAATAACTGTCACTCCACTACACTCCCTCAACATTCAAGAACTGACCACCAATAAAAGTGAAAGAATATTGACTGGGACATAAAACACTGTCACTCCACTACACTCCCCCCCAACATCCCAGAACTGACCACCAATAAAAGTGAAAGAATATTGACTGAGGCATTAAACACTGTCATTCCATTCCACTCCAGCATTCCAGAACTGACCACCAATAAAAGTGACAGAATATTGACTAGGGCATAAAACACTGTCACTCTATCGCACTCCACTCCAACATCCCAGAACTGACCACCAATAAAGTGAAAGAATATTGACTAGGGCATAAAACACTGTCACTACACTACACTCCACCCCAACATCCCAGAACTGACCACCAATAAAGGTGAAAGAATATTGACTGAGGCATTAAACACTGTCACTCCATTCCACTCCACTCCAACATTCAAAAACTGACTGCCAATAAAAGTGAAAGAATATTGACTGAGGCATAAAACACTGTCACTCCATCCCACTCCACTCCAACATCCCAGAACTGACCACCAATAAAAGTGAAAGAATATTGACTGAGGCATAAAACACTGTCACTCCATCCCACTCCACTCCAACATTCAAAAACTGACCACCAATAAAAGTGAAAGAATATTGACTGAGGCATAAGACACTGTCACTCCATCCCACTCCACTCCAACATCCCAGAACTGACCGCCAATAAAAGTGAAAGAATATTGACTGGGGCATAAAACACTGTCACTCCACTACACTCCACCCCAACATCCCAGAACTGACCACCAATAAAAGTGAAAGAATATTGACTGGGGCATAAAACACTGTCACTCCATCCCACTCCACTCCAACATCCCAGAACTGACCACCAATAAAAGTGAAAGAATATTGACTGGGGCATAAAACACTGTCACTCCACTACACTCCAACATCCCAGAACTGACCACCAATAAAAGTGAAAGAATATTGACTGGGGCATAAAACACTGTCACTCCACTACACTCCAATCCAACATTCAAAAACTGACTGCCAATAAAAGTGAAAGAATATTGACTGGGGCATGAGACACTGTCACTCCACTACACTCCACCCCAACATCCCAGAACTGACCACCAATAAAAGTGAAAGAATATTGACTGGGGCATAAAACACTGTCACTCCATCCCACTCCACTCCAACATCCCAGAACTGACCGCCAATAAAAGTGAAAGAATATTGACTGGGGCATAAAACACTGTCACTCCACTACACTCCACTCCAACATTCAAAAACTGACCACCAATAAAAGTGAAAGAATATTGACTGAGGCATAAAACACTGTCACTCCATCCCACTCCACTCCAACATTCAAAAACTGACCACCAATAAAAGTGAAAGAATATTGACTGAGGCATAAAACACTGTCACTCCATCCCACTCCACTCCAACATCCCAGAACTGACCACCAATAAAAGTGAAAGAATATTGACTGGGGCATAAAACACTGTCACTCCACTCCACTCCACCCCAACATCCCAGAACTGACCACCAATAAAAGTGAAAGAATATTGACTGGGACATAAAACACTGTCATTCCATTTCACTCCACTCCAACATCCCAGAACTGACCACCAATAAAAGTGAAAGAATATTGACTAGGGCATAAAACACTGTCACTCCATTCCACTCCACTCCAACATCCCAGAACTGACCACCAATAAAAGTGAAAGAATATTGACTGGGACATAAAACACTGTCACTCCACTACACTCCCCCCCAACATCCCAGAACTGACCACCAATAAAAGTGAAAGAATATTGACTGAGGCATTAAACACTGTCATTCCATTCCACTCCAGCATTCCAGAACTGACCACCAATAAAAGTGACAGAATATTGACTAGGGCATAAAACACTGTCACTCTATCGCACTCCACTCCAACATCCCAGAACTGACCACCAATAAAAGTGAAAGAATATTGACTGGGGCATAAAACACTGTCACTCCATTCCACTCCACTCCAACACCCCAAAACTGACCACCAATAAAGGTGAAAGAATATTACTGGGGCATAAAACACTGTCACTCCATTCCACTCCACTCCAACACCCAGAACTGACCACCAATAAAAGTGAAAGAATATTGACTGAGGCATAAAACACTGTCACTCCACTCCTCCACTCCAACATCCCAGAACTGACCACCAATAAAAGTGAAAGAATATTGACTGGGGCATAAAACACTGTCACTCCACTACACTCCACCCCAACATCCCAGAACTGACCACCAATAAAAGTGAAAGAATATTGACTGGGGCATAAAACACTGTCACTCCACTACACTCCCCCCCAACATCCCAGAACTGACCACCAATAAAAGTGAAAGAATATTGACTGGGACATAAAACACTGTCACTCCACTACACTCCACTCCAACATTCAAGAACTGACCACCAATAAAAGTGAAAGAATATTGACTGGGACATAAAACACTGTCACTCCACTACACTCCCCCCAACATCCCAGAACTGACCACCAATAAAAGTGAAAGAATATTGACTGAGGCATTAAACACTGTCATTCCATTCCACTCCAGCATCCAGAACTGACCACCAATAAAAGTGACAGAATATTGACTAGGGCATAAAACACTGTCACTCTATCGCACTCCACTCCAACATCCCAGAACTGACCACCAATAAAAGTGAAAGAATATTGACTGGGGCATAAAACACTGTCACTCCATTCCACTCCACTCCAACACCCCAGAACTGACCACCAATAAAGGTGAAATAATATTGACTGGGGCATAAAACACTGTCACTCCATTCCACTCCACTCCAACATTCCAGAACTGACCACCAATAAAAGTGAAAGAATATTGACTGGGGCATAAAACACTGTCACTCCACTACACTCCACTCCAACACCCCAGAACTGACCACCAATAAAGGTGAAAGAATATTAACTGGGGCATAAAACACTGTCACTCCATTCCACTCCACTCCAACACCCCAGAACTGACCACCAATAAAGGTGAAAGAATATTGACTGGGGCATAAAACACTGTCACTCCATTCCACTCCACTCCAACATTCAAGCACTGACCACCAATAAAAGTGAAAGAATATTGACTAGGGCATAAAACACTGTCACTACACTACACTCCACCCCAACATCCCAGAACTGACCACCAATAAAGGTGAAAGAATATTGACTGGGGCATAAAACACTGTCACTACACTCCACTCCACTCCAACATCCCAGAACTGACCACCAATAAAAGTGAAAAAATATTGACTAGGGCACAAAACACTGTCACTCCATTCCACTCCACTCCAACATTCAAGCACTGACCACCAATAAAAGTGAAAGAATATTGACTGGGCATAAAACACTGTCACTCCACTACACTCCCCCCCAACATCCCAGAACTGACCACCAATAAAAGTGAAAGAATATTGACTGAGGCATTAAACACTGTCATTCCATTCCACTCCAGCATTCCAGAACTGACCACCAATAAAAGTGACAGAATATTGACTAGGGCATAAAACACTGTCACTCTATTGCACTCCACTCCAACATCCCAGAACTGACCACCAATAAAAGTGAAAGAATATTGACTAGGGCATAAAACACTGTCACTACACTACACTCCACCCCAACATCCCAGAACTGACCACCAATAGAGGTGAAAGAATATTGACTGGGGCATAAAACACTGTCACTCCATTCCACTCCACTCCAACATTCAAAAACTGACTGCCAATAAAAGTGAAAGAATATTGACTGGGGCATGAGACACTGTCACTCCACTACACTCCACTCCAACATTCAAAAACTGACTGCCAATAAAAGTGAAAGAATATTGACTGGGGCATGAGACACTGTCACTCCACTACTCTCCACTACAACATCCCAGAACTGACCACCAATAAAAGTGAAAGAATATTGACTGGGGCATGAGACACTGTCACTCCACTACACTCCACTCCAACATTCAAAAACTGACTGCCAATAAAAGTGAAAGAATATTGACTGGGGCATGAGACACTGTCACTCCATTCCTCCACTCCAACATTCAAAACTGACTGCCAATAAAAGTGAAAAAATAATGACTGGGGCATGAGACACTGTCACTCCACTACACTCCACTCCAACATTCAAGAACTGACCACCAATAAAAGTGAAAGAATATTGACTGGGGCATAAAACACTGTCACTCCACTCCACTCCAACATCCCAGAACTGACCACCAATAAAAGTGAAAGAATATTGACTGGGGCATAAAACACTGTCACTCCATCCTACTCCACTCCAACATCCCAGAACTGACCACCAATAAAAGTGAAAGAATATTGACTGAGGCATAAAACACTGTCACTACACTCCACTCCACTCCAACATTCAAAAACTGACTGCCAATAAAGTGAAAAATATTGACTGGGCATGAACACTGTCACTCCACTACACTCCACTCCAACATCCCAGAACTGACCACCAATAAAAGGTGAAAGAATATTGACTGGGCATAAAACACTGTCACTCCATCCACTCCACTCCAACATTCAAGAACTGACCACCAATAAAAGTAAAAGAATATTGACTGGGGCATAAAACACTGTCACTCCATCCCACTCCACTCCAACATCAAGAATGACCACCAATAAAGTGAAAGAATATTCACTGGGCATAAAACACTGTCACTCCATCCCACTCCACTTCAACATCCCAGAACTGACAGCCAATAAAAGTGAAAGAATATTGACTAGGGCATAAAACACTGTCATTCCATTCCACTCCACTCCAACATTCAAGAACTGACCACCAATAAAAGTGAAAGAATATTGACTGGGGCATAATACACTGTCACTCCATTCCACTCCACTCCAACATTCAAGAACTGACCACCAATAAAAGTGAAAGAATATTGACTAGGGCATAAAACACTGTCATTCCATTCCACTCCACTCCAACATTCAAGAACTGACCACCAATAAAAGTGAAAGAATATTGACTAGGGCATAAAACACTGTCACTCCATCCCACTCCACTTCAACATTCAAGAACTGACCACCAATAAAAGTGAAAGAATATTGACTGGGGCATAAAACACTGTCACTCCACTCCACTCCACCCCAACATTCAAGAACTGACCACCAATAAAAGTGAAAGAATATTCACTGGGGCATAAAACACTGTCACTCCATCCCACTCCACTCCAACATCCCAGAACTGACCACCAATAAAAGTGAAAGAATATTGACTAGGGCATAAAACACTGTCATTCCATTCCACTCCACTCCAACATTCAAGAACTGACCACCAATAAAAGTGAAAGAATATTCACTGGGGCATAAAACACTGTCACTCCATCCCACTCCACTTCAACATCCCAGAACTGACAGCCAATAAAAGTGAAAGAATATTGACTAGGGCATAAAACACTGTCATTCCATTCCACTCCACTCCAACATTCAAGAACTGACCACCAATAAAAGTAAAAGAATATTGACTGGGGCATAAAACACTGTCAATCCACTCCACTCCAGCATTCAAGAACTGACCACCAATAAAAGTGAAAGAATATTGACTGGGGCATAAAACACTGTCACTCCATTCCACTCCACTCAACATCCCAGAACTGACAGCCAATAAAAGTGAAAGAATATTGACTAGGGCATAAAACTGTCATCCATCCACTCCACTCCAACATCAAAACTGACCACCAATAAAAGTGAAAGAATATTGACTGGGGCATGAAACACTGTCACTCCATCCCCTCCAACATCCCAGAACTGACAACCAATAAAGTGAAAGAATATTGACTGGGGCATAAAACACTGTCACTCCATTCCACTCCACCCCAACATCCCAGAACTGACCACCAATAAAAGTGAAAGAATATTGACTGGGCATAAAACACTGTCATTCCATCCTCTCCACTCCAACATTCAGAATTGACCACCAATAAAAGTGAAAGAATATTGACTGGGACATAAAACACTGTCACTCCACTACACTCCACCCCAACATCCCAGAACTGACCACCAATAAAAGTGAAAGAATATTGACTAGGGCATAAAACACTGTCACTACTACACTCCACCCAACATCCAGAACTGACCACCAATAAAGTGAAAGAATATTGACTGAGGCATAAAACACTGTCACTCCACTACACTCCACTACAACATCACAGAACTGACCGCCAATAAAGGTGAAAGAATATTGACTGGGGCATAAAACACTGTCATTCCATTTCACTCCACTCCAACATCCCAGAACTGACCACCAATAAAGTGAAAGAATATTGACTAGGGCATAAACACTGTCATTCCATTTCACTCCACTCCAACATCCCAGAACTGACCACCAATAAAAGTGAAAGAATATTGACTGGGGCATAAAACACTGTCATTCCATTTCACTCCACTCCAACATCCCAGAACTGACCACCAATAAAAGTGAAAGAATATTGACTGGGGCATAAAACACTGTCATTCCATTTCACTCCACTCCAACATCCCAGAACTGACCACCAATAAAAGTGAAAGAATATTGACTGGACATAAAACACTGTCATTCCATTCACTTCCACTCCAACATCCCAGAACTGACCACCAATAAAGTGAAAGAATATTGACTGGGCATAAACACTGTCACTCCACTCACTCCACTCCAACATTCAGAACTGACCATCAATAAAAGTGAAAGAATATTGACTGGGGACATAAAACACTGTCACTTCACTACACTCCACTCAACATTCCAGAACTGACCACCAATAAAAGTGAAAGAATATTGACTGGGGCATAAAACACTGTCATTCTCCATCTCTCCACTCCAACATTCAAGAACTGACCACCAATAAAAGTGAAAGAATATTGACTGGGACATAAAACACTGTCACTCCACTACTCTCCACCCCAACATCCCAGAACTGACCACCAATAAAAGTGAAAGAATATTGACTGGGCATAAAACACTGTCACTCCACTACACTCCACCCCAACATCCCAGAACTGACCACCAATAAAAGTGAAAGAATATTGACTGGGATACAAACACTGTCACTCTCCATTCCACTCCACCCCAACATCCCAGAACTGACCACCAATAAAAGTGAAAGAATATTGACTGGGGCATAAAACACTGTCACTCCATTCCTCCACTCCAACATTCAAGAACTGACCACCAATAAAGTGAAAGAATATTGACTGGGGCATAAAACACTGTCACTCCACTACACTCCACTCCAATATCCCAGAACTGACCACCAATAAAAGTGAAAGAATATTGACTGGGCATAAAACACTGTCACTCCACTACACTCCACCCCAACATCCAGAACTGACCACCAATAAAAGTGAAAGAATATTGACTAGGGCATAAAACACTGTCACTCCACTACTCCTCCACTCAACATCAGAACTGACCACCAATAAAGGTGAAAGAATATTGACTGGGCATAAAACACTGTCATTCCATTTCACTCCACTCCAACATCCCAGAACTGACCACCAATAAAGTGAAAGAATATTGACTAGGGCATAAAACACTGTCATTCCATTTCACTCCACTCCAACATCCAGAACTGACCACCAATAAAAGTGAAAGAATATTGACTGGGACATAAAACACTGTCATTCCATTTCACTCCACTCCAACATCCCAGAACTGACCACCAATAAAAGTGAAAGAATATTGACTGGGGCATAAAACACTGTCATTCCATTTCACTCCACTCCAACATCCCAGAACTGACCACCAATAAAAGTGAAAGAATATTGACTGGACATAAAACACTGTCATCCATTTCACTCCACTCCAACATCCCAGAACGACCACCAATAAAGTGAAAGAATATTGACTGGGCATAAAACACTGTCACTCCACTCCACTCCACTCCAGCATCAAGAACTGACATCAATAAAAGTGAAGAATATTGACTGGGACATAAACACTGTCACTACACTACACTCCACTACAAATCCCAGAACTGACAGCCAATAAAAGTGAAAGAATATTGACTGGGGCATAAAACACTGTCACTCCACTACACTCCACTCCAACATCCCAGAACTGACCACCAATAAAGGTGAAAGAATATTGACTAGGGCATAAAACACTGTCACTCCACTACACTCCACTACAACATCACAAAACTGACCGCCAATACAGGTGAAAGAATATTGACTGGGGCATAAAACACTGTCATTCCATTTCACTCCACTCCAACATCCCAGAACTGACCACCAATAAAAGTGAAAGAATATTGACTGGGACATAAAACACTGTCATTCCATTTCACTCCACTCCAACATCCCAGAACTGACTACCAATAAAAGTGAAAGAATATTGACCTGGACATAAAACACTGTCATTCCATTTCACTCCACTCCAACATCCCAGAACTGACCACCAATAAAGGTGAAAGAATATTGACTAGGGCATAAAACACTGTCACTCCACTCCACTCCACTCCAGCATTCAAGAACTGACCACCAATAAAAGTGACAGAATATTGACTGGGACATGAAACACTGTCACTACACTACACTCCACTACAACATCCCAGAACTGACAGCCAATAAAAGTGAAAGAATATTGACTGGGGCATAAAACACTGTCACTACACTCCACTCCACCCCAACATTCAAGAACTGACCACCAATAAAAGTGAAAGAATATTGACTGGGCATAAAACACTGTCACTCCACTCCACTCCAACATCCCAGAACTGACAACCAATAAAAGTGAAAGAATATTGACTGGGGCATAAAACACTGTCATTCCATTCCTCTCCACTCCAACATTCAAGAACTGACCACCAATAAAAGTGAAAGAATATTGACTGGGACATAAAACACTGTCACTCCACTACACTCCACCCCAACATCCCAGAACTGACCACCAATAAAAGTGAAAGAATATTGACTAGGGCATAAAACACTGTCACTACACTACACTCCACCCCAACATCCCAGAACTGACCACCAATAAAAGTGAAAGAATATTGACTGAGGCATAAAACACTGTCACTCCACTACTCTCCACTACAACATCACAGAACTGACCGCCAATAAAGGTGAAAGAATATTGACTGGGGCATAAAACACTGTCATTCCATTTCACTCCACTCCAACATCCCAGAACTGACCACCAGTAAAGGTGAAAGAATATTGACTAGGGCATAAAACACTGTCATTCCATTTCACTCCACTCCAACATCCCAGAACTGACCACCAATAAAAGTGAAAGAATATTGACTGGGACATAAAACACTGTCATTCCATTTCACTCCACTCCAACATCCCAGAACTGACCACCAATAAAAGTGAAAGAATATTGACTGGGGCATAAAACACTGTCATTCCATTTCACTCCACTCCAACATCCCAGAACTGACCACCAATAAAAGTGAAAGAATATTGACCTGGACATAAAACACTGTCATTCCATTTCACTCCACTCCAACATCCCAGAACTGACCACCAATACAGGTGAAAGAATATTGACTGAGGCATAAAACACTGTCACTCCATCCCACTCCACTCCAACATCCCAGAACTGACCACCAATAAAAGTGAAAGAATATTGACTGGGACATAAAACACTGTCACTCCACTACACTCCACCCCAACATTCAAGAACTGACCACCAATAAAAGTGACAGAATATTGACTGGGACATGAAACACTGTCACTACACTACACTCCACTTCAACATCCCAGAACTGACAGCCAATAAAAGTGAAAGAATATTGACTGGGGCATAAAACACTGTCACTCCACTACACTCCACCCCAACATCCCAGAACTGACCACCAATAAAGGTGAAAGAATATTGACTGGGGCATAAAACACTGTCACTCCACTCCACTCCAACATCCCAGAACTGACAACCAATAAAAGTGAAAGAATATTGACTGGGGCATAAAACACTGTCACTCCACTCCACTCCAACATCCCAGAACTGACAACCAATAAAAGTGAAAGAATATTGACTGAGGCATAAAACACTGTCACTCCACTACACTCCACTCCACTCCAACATCCCAGAACTGACCACCAATAAAAGTGAAAGAATATTGACTGGGGCATAAAACACTGTCACTCCACTACACTCCATGATCCTAGAACTGACAGCCTCAATGCTAGTGATATAATCTTGACTGGGACATAAAACACCATAACTCCACTCCAACATTCCAGAACTGACAGCCTCAATGTAAGTGCATTGCATAAACATCCCAAAAATGCCTGACAGTAGCATAAACATCCCGAAAATCCCAGACAGTGGAATAAACATCCCAAAAATGCCTGACAGTGGTATAAACATCCCAAAAATCCCAGACAGTGGAATAAACATCCCAAAAATGTCTGACAGTGTCATAAACATCCCAAAAATGCAAGACAGTGGCATACACATCCCAAAAATGTTATATTGTTAGTAATGACATTGGAAAACTCTACACAGTGGCATACACATCCCAAAAATGGCTTATATTGTTATAAACATTGGAAAACTTTCAGACAGTGGCATACACATCCCAAAAATGTTATATTGTTAGTAATGACATTGGAAAACTTTACACAGAATGCATACACATCCCAAAAATGCCAGACCGTCGCATACACATCCCAAAAATGCTAGAGTGTCGTAAACATCCCAAAAATGCTAGAAAGTGGCATAAACATTCCAAAAATGCCAAACAGTGGCACACACATCCCAAAAATGCTAGACAGTGTCATACACATCCCAAAAATGCAAGACAGTGGCATACACATCCCAAAAATGTCTAATAGTGTCATAAACATTCCAAAATGCCAGACAGTGGCATAAACATCCCAAAAATGCCTGATAGTGTCATAAACATCCCAAAAATGCCAGACAGTGGCATACACATCCCAAAAATGCCTGATAGTGTCATAAACATCCCAAAAATGCCAGACAGACGCATAAACATCCCAAAAATGCCAGACAGTCGCATACACATCCCAAAAATGCTAGAGTGTCGTAAACATCCCAAAAATGCTAGAAAGTGGCATAAACATTCCAAAAATGCCAAACAGTGGCACACACATCCCAAAAATGCTAGACAGTGTCATACACATCCCAAAAATGCCAGACAGTGGCACACACATCCCAAAAATGCTAGACAGTGTCATACAAATCTCAAAAATGCAGACAGTGGCATAAAACATAAAATCCAATAAAGTTTTCCTTCTTTACTGCATTGAAATACAACAAAAAGCAATCTTATAGAATAATTATTATTTTTTGTTACCCTTCAAAGAAATTTCTCACATAGCAATTGCGGGGTTATATAGATCTGTAGGATTACATAAATGCACGAGACGTTCACTGGTAAAAGGGAACATTGCAGAAATCTAGTAATATAAAACAAACATGGCAACAATGTACACAAGTTGCACTTGAAGTTAATCCTCTTGCTGCCAAACGGGCATATGTGTACTCTACCGGCAACCTGCCATACGGACACATGTGTCCTTTCAATGGAATTGACAACTCTTGGTTACATGACTAAGACATACTCATAATATCTTATAAATTTAACAAAAATGCAAAATGTTGATGATTGTGATTAAAATCTACAATTAACTAATGATGTCATATGACAACAAAGGCGTCTGACATCATAACCTATTGTTGACGTCATATTTCACGGTGTGAACTTTAATTTGGCACTGCCTACGTTGTGTTGAAATTTGTTAATTTGGCAGCAAGAGTGTTAAATGATTAAACTAATACTGCTTTGAAAGGGGACAAAAACGTTATACAGGGTTTTGGCAGGTTACACGGCCCCATATACCCTGTCAAAGATTTATGTACCCGGAGTTGCAGAAGTTGATACTTGACAGTGTACATGGGGCCGTGTAACCTGCCAAAAGTCTGTATACCAGTTGCTTTAAGATGAAGCATTCTTAGGACAAGTGGTATGAAATTTGCAACCATCTGACCATGGGTCAGTTCTATAATTTTGATTTGTATATTTAACTGGCTAAGCTGGACACTCAGTAAAATTATTTCTTTTTCAGCTTGTTTTATAGGTGCTTCAATTGTGACAGATCTGTACTCTAGATCAGTCTATAAAAAAGAATTATTGGAAAAATATCCGGATGGTGGCTATGCCCGATATGTAAGACAAAAAGAGGGTTTTATTCAGAGGTAGTGTTTTATACAGTTCAACTTGTGCTAGCTGCCACTTGTATACAGTGGCCACCTGCCTATTACTGTCATAATTAAAATCCCACAACCAGCTGTGTTCTTTATTTAACCTCTATGTAGCAGCCACTTTCCAACATGGCTATCTATCAGTCACCAATTTACGCTCAATATTGTCAATTTACCTGTCTGTAACGGCCATTTTGAATTTAAATGATAAACAAATTCTGAATATTGTTAAAACCAAAATAAAAAAATACAAAAAGAAAGAGGCCAAAAGCTCCCGTCATGCAAGCTTTGTATATAAACAACTTGTATCTATCCGGCCAAATCGAGTAATGTTTCATTCTTTTTTTAACACATTACAAATGTAAACTCCTCTAGTTTTTTTCTACAGATATAATGACTGAATAGCGTTCATGTGAAATTTTAGATCTTTTAATTCATTACAATGTTTGTGAAATCTCTTTACACTGCAATGACATTAGAAGAATGCATAGAAGTTATTTGAAAATCAGAAAAAGGTAGAAACTTAGGGTGGGACACAAATTACCTAGATAATGTGATGGGTAAAGAGGATATTAACAAACTTGTTAAATTCAGGTTAATTTTAATAAACAAATATTTTCAAACACTATTTAATCTTATTTATTTATGTTTGTTACTATTATTTTAATCAACAGGCAACCCATGTCAAGCTTTGAGAATCCAAGGAGGGTAGCAAACCAAAGAAATGATTCAGGAAATATGGATTTTGATAAAGATGGAACTCCAACAGGTCTTGATGACCGGTTCATGCCACCAATGGATGGTGATGGTAGGATTTACTGTCTTTTTATAGTTCGATCACATTTTCAGTGATGAAAAAACATGTTTTGAATGGGTAGTGTGATTCAAACTTAGATATGTCACTTGATATAACTTCAGTAGACTTGAAATTTCACATGTGTTATTAGAACATATTTTTTCATATTTTGAATATTTTTGTACAGCGTGAACAAAGTGAACCTGTACTTTGCCATCGCTTTCTTCCAAGATATCGAGCTTCTTTGCTATGAAATTATAAGATATGAGTACACCTGGAAATAGTGCGCCTGATAAATGAGCGTGAAAGAAGTATATCTGTTTTATCGTGAGATATGTATTCTGAGACGGGTAATGCATTTGGTTACATATGCACATTTGGAATAAATTTTCGGAATACATTTCAGAATCTAGTAAAATATTGCGACGGGATGCATCTAATAATTTCTGCAATTTGGCGAACTGATCTCATGTTTACAATAAAAAGTAGTTCGAGAAGTTTGCGTCCTACGATGTAAAATCATAACTTTTTAAGAAATGAACATCAACGGCAGGTTGTTTAATTAATTCTTCGTGAAATCTACGGAAATTTAAATTTATTTTGAAGGTTATGATAACGTATTTTAATGTTGAGGCAATTGTGTCATATTTTAAAATGTTTATCGATTAGATTTTACTTTCGTGAAAGGGAGATAATTCGTACAGTGTTGTATGCAAATTTTATATACAGTCGTTTTACCAGTTCTGAACAGGGTTTCATATAAGCGCTGCTGCAGACGTCATCCACAAGCAGAGGAAATAAAATTTATGTGGTGTAATAATACAAATGTTTACTGATTCCAAAATATCGACACCTGTCCTCAAAAACACGTGGTAGTATGTTTTCTTGAAAAAAGCATTTCCGTGATCACGATTTGTTTACATCGTTAAACTAGGTCACCAACAATCTGTCGTACATTTAGGAAGCGGTTGAAGAAACAGCAAATTGAGAAAGTTATTTTGCGATTCCTTTAATTGAACGGGATTGAAATTTTAGATTATTCGGTAGTAAAAATTCGGAACTGGTAAAACAACTAAATGATCCAGTTATGCATACAACCGCTAGAATGTACCCCCTCATAGCGACGGTAGGATCTGCAAAACTCTACTTTCTCTCTATCCGAAATGACAAAACGATCGGGTACAACTTTTTTAAATTTTAATTACCGATTGTCTTTTTCATATATTTATGAAATTAATTTTTTCTACCATTTAATTCAGCAATACATGGTTTGGTACATAAAAATTTGTTTCTTTTTCCAAAAAAAAACCCATCCGTCGGATTATATGCATAGATCAACGACACCCCCCCCCAATACCCCCCCCCCGAATTTTCGGTTATATTCTGTCTTGCCACAACACAATTTTCCCAACTACGCTGTACAGCAGCAAGACAGTGCTATGTTTTTCAAATATTTTCAGCCTTTTCAATTTTTTGCTTTTAATTTATATGAATAAATTTTAATAAACTTTTCCAATAAAAGTTTGTTGAGAAATTAATACTTGTTCGTTTGCAGTCTTGTTTTAAAGTTAAGTACTTAAAAATACTATTTTTCTATCTGTATGGTTAAATTTTTATTTAATATTCTCTGTAGTTTTTGAGTTTTTGGAAGTCAAAATTTAGAAATTAATTGAAAGGTAGCTGTTGTCCCTCTGATATTTTGATATGGCATATTCGACAGTTTAATTCATGTAAGTCATTCATAATTGGGTTCTGATTGGCTAATACATATTCACGCGATACAGGTTTATACAGGTGTTTCTAGGAGTTACAATCCATTAATTGGAAAATGTTAAATAATTTTTTTTTCTGAAAATTTTTGGAGGTAAAATCTGGCCTGCTATATAGGTTATAAGTTAATACATGTATACAAGAATTATAGAAAAGAATCCTTCCTGCACATTCCCTAGTGCACTGCAAAGGTAAGAATTTGTGCAATTTCACCTGTAGCTGGTGACTACTCAATATAATTGAAATAATCTTATCTGGGATGTAAAAATCCCATTGAATCAATCAATCAATCAATTAATCAGAGAAATAAAACTAATGGGTAAATAATTTAGCTTTGACGGTAATCTTGCAGTAATTTTGTTTGCTTAAAATTACTACCGAATAAAGGTAGTTTCCCCTGGGAAAAATGACTAAAATTTCCCAATTTGTCCACCAAATTTCCACAAAAATAATGATGATGCAGTGAAAAAATTAAATCTAGTTGTCCTTACTCATAAAATATCTGATACTACCACAACAATATACTTTTGTAATGAAGATACTTAGCTATTGTCAGCATGTCACAATGCAGTTTGCTAGATTTTTTAACATAATTTTCGCAATTTTAAAGGCAGAAGGTAGTTTTCAAATAATGTAACAAAATCACTGTCTTGTTCATTGCTGTTATAGATTTACAACAAAATCAACAGAAGGAAGAAATTCAACGAAAGAAGTATGTGTCCTACAGCGACTTACGTACACAACATAGAAGGCAGTATGAGGACAATATACAACAGCAGCAGCCTGTGTTTGATATTCCAAGAACACCGAGACAACCACATCGACCTGTGGAACCTCAACAACCAAGAGGTATTATACACCGTCCCCGATCTGATAGCAAATATACAGTGAATCTATTTTAATATTAGGGTAATTTTACCTAATAAAGCGTGTGTCGGAGTGATTATACACATACAGAGATATGCTTCTTACACCCATATGCATTTTTGTAACCTGTCTATGTTCATAAACACTCTGCCATCAGATCATGGATGACTTATAAAGTCTGTCAATGATATTGTGGCAGAGTGTTAATAAACACAGGCAAGTTTATTTTACACCAATAGGTATTAATACTGTGCTATCGTATACGTAAAATCACGCCTTGATGCGCTCATTTGTCAACTCCACCTTTATATATTTTTATCTACATTATATAGACTCTTCCATGTTTATAAACTCACTGCCATCAGATCATGGATGACTTGTAACTAATGTAGCATTATTATGTTGTCCAACAAAGAGGAAGCATACTGTGTTTACTCCATTTTTCTGCCAATTTTTTTGAAAACTATGCAACAGATATTTATTACACTTCTCTGGAACAGTCTATAGGTGGAGGAGATGTGTAAGAAGCTATTCGTATATTGATCATGCACATTGTTCAGAAAACATGGATTTCTCCTGTAGTATTGATCAGGTTTCCACAAAACTTGTTTAGTGTAATTATTTACAACATACCTCAGTTGAGTTTTTTGATTAGTGCATGGTTTAAAACATTGTGACAATCTAATCTACTATGACCATGTAAATTATATATAACATGACAAGTCTTCTTAGAAAAAGGAGATAATTGCCTACGGTCACAGATATTAATATTCACATGGTCACAAATTCACGAAAGGACGCAGAATGCAATGACGAAATCTGTAGTATAATTATTGCAAATCTTAAGAAAGAGGGGTATATTAAATTTGAGTTTCTGTCGTCCACCATTTCATCCGTCTGGAATTCTTGTCTGTGCAAATTCACCATCACTATAAAACACTATTTCATGGAACTTTGTGTAAATCATCAACATTGATAGGAGATGTGCTTTTCATTAACCCTAGTTGGTTTGCTCATTTTCCTGGGAGTTATTGCCCTTCGAACATAAGTGCTAATCACAAAAAAAAAAAAATCCTGTTGGTGGGGATCCTAATTCACTGAATTTACTTGTTAATATTAATCTTACTTCTTTATTTTTTGTTTTTGTTTTTTATTTGTAGATAAAAGAAATAAATATGGTGATATTATTACAGATGAATGATGAATGGTGTTAGATTTAGTCAGCCTAGAGATTCCTGAAAATTTGATAAATTCTCATGTGATTTTAAATAAATTGAGTCTTTTTTTAACAGAAAATTGTTCTTTTGTTTTAGAGAGAGTGTGATGTAAATTCTACCTAGATTATACTAGTATGGCGACACCTTAAGGGGTTTCGCGGGAAAGAATGGAACAATCTAGAGGATTCCCATTGTATTCCAATACACACGCCTGTACAAAGTTTTCCAGACAATTAACCATTTTAGTATACTTTTGCATCTGTGACCTTGACCTTTCAATCAATGACCTTCATCTTTACAGCAAAATGACAGTTGTATCAATACCTACAATATTCCAATATACATGCCTTTATAAAAAGTTTAAAGTTTTCCAGATAATTAACAATTTACATGTTTTGTACCTATGACCTTGACCTATAAACTCATGATCTTCATTTACATCTCAAAATGAATGTTGTACAAATACCTACAACAATCCAATATACATGCCTATATACAAATGTATGTATAAAAATGATAATTCCAGATAATTACCATTTTGATTTTCTGTTGTATCTATGACCTTGACCTTTGAACTCATGACCTTCATTTACATATCAAAATGACATATTGTGTACATGGGGTGTCCAGGTTAGGTTGGTACTCGTATCTACAGTACTTGCCTGTCAAAATGACAAATGTTTAAAGCAAACCTGGTGATGTCTTGATATAAGTGAAATATTCTGTACTAGGAAAAACTCATTCAATCAATAAATTAAGGTGTGGGGGATTGTGCTTAACAGGTGACCAGGTACCTCAATACCAAAGCATTCTGTTAGTATGGGAAGGTCCCAGATTCAAAGTACACATATAGGTTTTCCATGTGCATTTGTCTCAGAGTCTCCTTTTTCTTTCATATAGGTATTAACTACTAAGCAACCATTACCCCATTAAATGATTAAGGCCATGTTGTTTTAATAAATCTTAGTGTTAGAAAGGTTGTTAGTTTGCTTTACAACTTGGCTTTTGGTTTTCTCTTGGCACTCCAGTTTCCTCCACCATTTACGGTATAACTGCCTTGATATAAGTGAAAATACTCTTGACTTTAGTAAAATAAAAAACAGTTATATTACTGGCATGTATCTAGACATCAGTTCAGGAATGGTGGAATGGATTAAAACAGTTTTACACCCAAGTCAAGATTCTTTCACTTATATTGAGTGGTCATTTCTGAGATGATGGGAGTCTAGAAATGATCTTTTACTTCCCAGACAAGATTCTTTCACTTGTACTAAGAGTTGGTGAAGAAGTATTGATGCTTCATACCCGTTAAGATTCTATCACTTATCTTGATGGGGTGGAGTAATGGTGTTTTATATTTAATTACTTCCCAGTCAAGATTCTTCAAGATCCTGTTTCAGGCTGTCAAATTGCTGACATCCAACCCAGCTGTATATTGATTGGTGGATTTAGTCTATAATCATCAATGCTGCAACAGAAAATAAAACGGACCACAAAGCAACGCATTCTATTCCAGGATAGAAGTAGATTTAAGAAATAAAATTCTGATTAAATTATATAAATAAGTACATAAACATTTAAAACTCATCAGTGATCAACATGATCAAATAGATGAATAAATGAAACCCATGCAGACAGATTTAAAATAGTTGTATATTCTGAATGAGTGGATCAATTGAGCGATTGTTGAAATGTTTTTACATGTCTTTTATATTGAGACATCACCAGCTATTGGTGAAGTGGCAGATAATTTTGTTCTCAGGACCAGGTGCGGTGAGCTTTTTTTATGTACCACACCTGTCGTGGCACGGGACATAAATTTTAAGGTCTCTTATTTCTTAACGTTGATTTCTTAGTAAAATAACAGCCAGTACCTATTTTCTAGTGGCTGGGATTGGAACCCACAACCTCCCACATATGAGCAAGCAGTCCAATGATTGAGCTACTGCAGTGGTTTCTGAATGAGTGGAGTAACACTGTATAATACCCCGCTCAAGATTCTTATGGTATAAAAAAAGAGGTGAATTCTGAAGGTTTTAATTCTGAGAGGGTGGAGGAAATCAGAAGCCTGAAAAAAACCTATTGAGCTGACAATGTAATTTTTATACTGTGAAGCCAAGGTCTTGATAATTACGGTAAGTTGTCTAAATAGATAAAACACAGTACTGTACAGATCAGTGTCTCTCAATACCTAGGTTAGAATCTCACTTCTGAGTAGGAGATGGACATAGCTCAGTAACTGATAGAATGTTCTTGGAAATATAGCAAGGTCCATCAGAATACACTAAAAGTAAGACTGAAAAATAAGGGGGAAACACATGTTGGGCTACTGATTATAGCAACACTGTCAGTGAACACCAAAAGGTGTTGAATGGTGTGTATTGACACCTAATGTGATTTAATCAAAAGAACTGTGATGGCAGTTAGCCATTTTTTTGGATCCATGATAATGCCATTAATGGAATAAAAGATTCAGAAAATTATAAAAATAATCAGGTACTCCACCGTCCTGGCGTTAATTTTATTTACAGTTTTGTCATTTATTTTTATTAATTTATTTATCAAAAAAAAAGCTTGAACTTAAAGCAGTGTCATTATTGAATGACCTGCCTTATTGTGGATAAGTCAAAGTACCGAAGGACCAAATGAATTGCCAAGTTGTCCAAGGGACAACTGTTGCCGAGGGGCCGAGAGTTGGGCAGCTCAGTGTTTAACTTTCGACATGCCTGTGCATAGTAGCTTTTATTTTATTTGTGTTTACTCAAAAAAAAATTTGGTAAAGAAATGGTTACTTTATTATGGGTACGAATTCAAAGCGGTACGTTAAATCCTACCACACAAGTTTTTAAACTGACGTGCCGTCATTGATCTTGTGCAGTTTAAAATGGATAAGTTGTGTGAAAATAAACGTGTGAAGATCAGAGGACCACCGTCAACTTGTGCGGATCATATGCAATTCAGATGTAGAATATAATTCTGTGAACATAGTTGGACTCGTATACACGCTAATCTCAGAATTACTTCGAGTAATCACTTTGTCTGGTTTTACAAAGTTTACACATAAACAAAATACATGGTCTAACCGTCCTTACCTGATATTCATCCTGGTGAATGACAGAATGTCCTGCAGCGATCAAAATCATTGTCTGATGTCTCAAATGTCCTCCGTTTTTTGGCGGTTTTCACTGTATATTCCGCCTATTGACAGGAGAACTAACGTGGCTATTCTAAGCGCACGTTTACAGACTATATTATGTTCGTGTATCCGTAAATCTAAATGGACACTTGAATGGGCGTCATTTTTGATCTATGAACAAAATGGCTTCTTTGGTAGGTATTTCGAGATGCCGATCGCTGATTGGAAAAGAGATGCATTGAACTTTGACCTCGATGAAATCGTACGACTGAACATTACGTGTAATTTGGTGGGTTTTTTTGTGCATTGGAAGACAGGGTTGAGTTTAAACATTTACTATAAATTTTGTACATAAAATAGAAAAAACATAAAAATACCGTTATTTTCTTAATACTTTAAAATATATTTTTATCGACTTTCAAGTTGATACCTGAAATGGCGTTTTCACACAAGCTGTTTCAAGAGGCTGAATGCAGTTTGGAAAATTTCCGCCAGACTGCACGTGCTTAGACGCGGATTTTTTTATTTTGAGCGATAGGTTCAACTTTGAACACTTATTGTGGATTTTGTGTACAAGATAGAAAAAATATAAAAATACCGTTTTTTCCGCAAGATCTTAAACTTTTTTTGGTCAATGGACGACGTTTTCGTACAATGAACGGTTATTGAGCGGGAGTCGGTTAAACAAATGTCAAACAGAACTTTTTTTTGAAAAATTCATTTTTTGCATGTTTGACCCCAAAATTAAGTATGATACCGATTTTTCCCAAAAAATTCACCAAGTTAGATAGCTAGATCGCATTAGACTCCATAAACTCAGAAATTTTTAGCAAAATCTATAGCTTCCTTCACCTTCTTCCTCAAGATGCCATAATACGCGGCTGAAAATGAGAAAGTTGTCGCCTTTATCATTTCACATCCAGAGGATGTTCCGAATGAATTCGGAACTAATCCTCTAGATTGTTCCATTCTTTATTCTCTTGTCTACCAGTTGAATGGAATGGTTAGGTTTGAAAGGTATTTCATGCCAGTCACTTGTATCACAGGGTTAGTTCTGGACTGTTTGGGGAGTCTGGAGAACCTGGAGAATTCTATTAGCTGTGATAAGGTAATCAACAGACTTTCTCACACTAAGATCTTCCAAAGATCCATTAGAACCTAGGCGGCAGTGGGAGACACTTTAATCTGTAAGCCAGCAAGCACTTCAGACTACAAAATCACCTGTTTATTTTGTAGAAGATCAACACTGATGCATTTGAGGATTGAACTTTGTACTGAATTTATTGGGTGATAACTTGGTCATATGCAAATTGAACGAATGGCAAAGCCATTCATGAAGGAATTTGCACATGACCAACTGAAGTTATCGCCCAATACATTATGTACAATCAAAATTCAATCTTTATATTTACAATCTTTCAGCCCTAGGAATGCCATAGAGTTAAAAATAAGTTCAGATAGTGTTATGCTCAGTGCCACTTTGCCTATTTGGCCTATCAAAGTTTCTACATTCAATTTTAATGACGTCAAATAAAAGCTCTCCCATTTGTCATCGCCAATGAAAACAAACAAGTGACGTCATGGGTGAAAGGTCACACGTGATCAACCAAAGTTATAGGTAAATATCTTCAGTTGCTTTCAAAAAGTTTATTGAAGGGAATTCAGTCCGATTGTAAATATTATATATTATACCAGTTTTAATTTTTACAGCACTAGACGACTGTTTTAGAAGACAATTCCTCATCAGTATTGCTTGGACCAAATATGTGAAACCAAAATTTATGCATATAACTGAATATATTTAACATGAACTTTTCATTTCCAAGATATTTTATCTGGTTTGCATTGTCAAGGCAACAGACTTTTTCAAAAGTTTCAAAATCTATTTGTATAATTACATTTCCCTAAACTGCTCCTTCTTGAACCATTATGTGCCAACATATTTAACATTAAATGAGGTTTTACACCCAGTCAATAATATTTTAGTTATATCAGAACACAATAAGCTATAGGTGAAATGACCTAAATTTTGACCTTTGCAGTGCCATTGAGGCAATGTGCAGGGAAAGTTCTTTAGCATGCCATGCCTACCATTATATGGTTTTTAAAGTCTCTACCAAAAAATCTTATGATGTTCATTTCTAAATATCAAGTGTTGCAAAAAGAAAAGTTATTATCTATTTTCAAGTCTTGGTCAGACCCAGCCAGGATTTGAATTCTGACCTCCCATATTTGGCACAGGCAATTTACCCACTGAGCTGCTGTAGAGGTCACAACTTTGTAGTGATAGTTTAAACACACAATTGTCATGTAAACTCTTGTGCCACACTAGCTATTTCAACCTTTGTTAACATTACAAACAAGTTGAGCTGAGTTTAGATAGTGGTGTTTAATGTCTCTGTCAAGAAAATTTCACTTAAATATCAAGACATCACCAGCTTTAGGCAAAAATGCAGAAATTTTGCCTGTGAGTTGCACCGATGACATTATACATCAGGGTTCTTTAACATGTTGCGCCTAAGGTGACATAAGACCTCATTTATTTTGAATTCCATATGAAAGAACTGTAACTCAATTCATAGTGCAGAATGCTTGGTGAAAGACAGTCACCACTCTCAAATCTTGGGTCAGACCTGGTCAGGTCATACTGCATTAAAACCTGTATATAAAGACCACCTACATGTGGATAAGAGGTTCTATTTTGATTAAAATATGAACCAAATGTAGTTTAAAATATTGAACTTGTTGGACAGTATAGCAGGTTTTGCTGTATAGACAGGTTATCTTTATATAGAGGTGGTCACTATAACAGACTTTACTGTGTAGACAGGACAGGTGGTTTTATATGGATGTTGCTAAAGCAGGTGTTACTTATAGACAAGTGGTCTTTATATAGTGATGATCTTTCTGTAGAGGTAGTTGCTACAGCAGGTTTTACTGTATAGACATGTGGTCTGTATGTATATATAGAGATGGTTGCTATTAAAGCAGGTTTTGCTGTATAGACAGGTGGTCATTAAACCTGATTTTACTGTATATACATGCGGTATTTCTAAAGAGGTGGTTATGATTTATTAAAAATCATATCAAAACTATTTTACTTATATTGAGTCGTCACCATCACCGACAGTGAAATGATAGAAAATGTCCAAAAAGGAAGGATATTAGCACCTAAACTTGTTTTCACAGGAGGAATCGCCAGAAAAGGAACAAGAAGAATCCGGAACATGAAATTCCGTTCCGTTTTCCGGTTTGTTGTCAATCAGGTGTTAGGGAGTTTCTCACCTGTAATCACAGGTAAACATGATGTCCTTTTAGTTTGAAGAACAGAAAAACAGTAAATCATGAGACAGAAAGAAATTCTAGAGGCAGCACAATCCGGGGAATTAAACTTGCTCGAATCGATTCCACCGAGAGAGTTAAATGAAAGCATCGCGGACGAGGACAGGGCTAATTGTTTACACTATGCAGCCAGGGGTGGAGAAGTTAATGTCATCCAGTTTCTTGTTAGAAAAAGGAATTTCAGCGAAACAAAAAGAACTAAAATAGGATCAACCCCTCTACACGATGCTGCAGCGTCAGGAAGACTGGATGTGCTAAAGTGGTTCATTGAGAACACCTCGGTGGTTGTTGATGATCAGGATGGGACCGGTGCCACAATACTCCATCTATCTGCTAGATATGGCCATCCTGTCACTTACCAGTGGCTCTTGGATAACACTAAATGTGACCCAATGAAGAAAGCAGCAAGTGGGGCCTTACCAATCCATTTTGCCGTCTTTGGGAAAAGCCTAAATATTGTGAAGAAAGTTCTACAAGAAACACCTAGGTACATAAAACTGTAATATATATAATTTTGAGAAATTGAGAAAATTCTATTTTTTCACTATATTAGACTTCTATAGTAAACCTTTATGCTTGTATACGTGTGTGGATTTCAATCTTTGAATTGTGATGGCATCAGCCAGATCAAATTATTTTAGTTCCCCATGTGACGACGATTGATTAATTGAATGGGGTTTTATGTCAAGAATATTTCATTTATATTGAGATGTTACCAGCTAAGGATAAATTGGCTGAAAATTTAACCTTTGCAGTGCACTTGTGGCAAAATACAGAATGTGCCACACCTATCATGACACAGGTCATAGGTTTTTAAGGTCTCTTCCTTCAGACCCTGTGACTTTCATTACTAAATCCTGAGTGCTTGGCGAAAGAACAGTCACTACAGGTCTATTTCCAAGTCTTGTCAGACTTTGTCTGGGTTCAAACCAACAACCTCTTACATATGTTTTATGTAGCAAGCACTCTACCAATTGAGCTACAATGGTGGTATCAAATTCGAATCTATATGTGACCATGATTGGCAGTATATATTAAGTGTATGTTGACCTGCATTGTGATAGCTAGCATGCAGTGTGACTTTTAAGGGCTACTTTACAAGACAGCAGTTGCAGAAGTTGCAACCTAAATGATCCATTATCCTCATACTGGGTAATTCTGCTGCAATGTGAATTGTAACATGCTAAAGGTCAAAACATGCCCAAGCTGGGATGCAACCCATCGACTACATGCTCTCACAAGATAGTAAGATAAGAATTTTATTTCTTGGATTTTGTCTCAGCAGGGTGAAGTAGGGGTGTTTTGTCACCTAATCAAGATTCTTTAATGTTAATTGGCCAATGGCCAGTTTAGAGATGGTGGTGGAGGAAACCAGAGTGCCATGAGAAAACCACTGACCTGCAGCAAACTGACAAACTCTGTCACTCTAGAATCTGTCCCATGTGGAATTCGAAACAAGGCACTCCCCCGCCCCGCAGTAAGATGTTGATCATGTTCTGTAAATGTGTTCCTAATAGACCACTCAGCATCCGTTGGAAATCTTGCCCGAATTCCATTGGATGGACTTTATATGAACACAACATTGCCAGCCTATCACTTCCTAGAGCAATTAATAATTTTGTTAATTGTTAAGATATTCTGGAATTGAAGAAATTGTCATTTTATAGATTCCATTAAAACTTATGGCATATCTGACATGATTATTCATAATTTAAAAAAGAGTTTGCCAAGATTTGCTAAATTTAAGTTAAGAAACTCTAAGTTAAGGTATGATTGTGAAGCTGGGTTATTTAAAATGTAAATCGTGTTGTTATCCCCTACCTTTTGAAGAAACAGACAGATTTAAATTCAAATTTAGCTCTGTCCGTCCATCCAGACAAACACTTCTTTGTCAGGAATATTAAATTCTCCAAAACTATGAAGCACTATTTAATAAAGTTGGTGCAAAGCATTGTCATTTATATGGGATGAGCATATCTTTAACTTGAGCTGGTTTGCTCATTTCCAGAGAGTTATAGCCCTTTGAACATAAGTGCAAATCACTAAAGGTACCTACAGGCAGGGGATCTTAATTCACAGAATTTGTTTGTTATTATTATAGAACAATTAACCTACAAATGGATAATGGTGCCACCCCTGTGTACCTAGCTTGTCAAGAAGGTCAACTGGAAATACTCAAATACCTGGTCTTACAAGCTGGAGGCTCTGTGAAAATGAAAGCATTTGACGGGATGTCATGTCTACATGCAGCTGCTCAGAATGGTCACTTGGACTGTGTTAAGTGGATGGTAAGTATATATAGTTGTAACTTCAACTGACCAATAGCAGTTAATAAAAAACCGAGAATGAAAGGAACATGGAACTATGGGACATCAAATATATATATACTCGGGATAATTTTAGATACAGAGATATCAACAATATATTGGACATTAAACTGTTAAAGGGCCTTTATATAGGCTATGCTTGCAATATCCCTAAATGATAAAAATCTAACACATCTTAATGTAGCAAATCTATAATTATCTGCATAATTTCCATTTCTCATCTCTGACAGAAATATTCAGTCCCTTGGGTGAGATTTCCGTAGATCATACATATATAATATATGGATGCTCATAATGGATTCTTATAATCATTTGTTTATATGTCGATGTAGAAGTTAATGGTCCATTTATTATCAGTTTTACACCATTTTCTTAATTGTTCCTTCCCCGTATTTGACTTGCAATAATCATGGTTATATGATAAATTATTCATTCAGGTTTTGTGCAGTGTATCAAGTTTGGCTTAGCTGTTGGATATTTGAAGTTCAATATTCAAAAGATTTGACTGATTTCTTATTTTTTTAGAGGATATATCATGGTTTTTTGAGATTAGACGTAAAAATGAAATTATGATATTGAAAAAGCTTTCCTTCCTAGGTATCATGATCTCAGGAATTCACCTTCAGTCAATTTTCAGTTACCATGACCATTTCACACTTTTCAGACTACTGTATTATACCCCCACAAATGACAGTAAGAGGGGGTGTGGGGTGGTATACTCAGCTTTACCTCTGTCCTTCATTCTAAAACAAAAAAAGATCATAACACTTTTTTTGGAAACTACTATACACAGCCACTTGAAATTTTGTTTGCGAGTTCAGTATGAGATCCCATGCCACAAGTACCGATTTCAAGTCTGTCAGACATCTACTTCCAGTTTTCCGACTTAGTTTACAAGTTAAAAGCGAGAGTATACTAATTAGTGAGCAGTAGTTCACAGGTTTCTTGTTACCTTTAGGCCAAAAAAATGTGTGTCCATTAACATGACAGACCCAAAAGTTTTTTGGCAATAATTTTGACAAGCATCTTTGTGACAGTTACCCATATGATCAGTGTAAAAAATATATAAAAATTAAAAGAATTGCCGATCTGCTGTTCCTTATTAATTTTTCTAAAATTGTTGTTGGAAACACAGTGTTTTTTTTTCTTTGACAATATCAAGTTTCAGTCAATGTTAACATGATCCTTTCACACTTGTTAGATTATAACATACCTGGTACCTACATACAGTGCAGGCCTTTCAAAAGTTTAACACCGAGTCAATGAAAAAGAAGCCGTTTCTCAAATGTCGAGTGGCTGAGTTACAAATAGTTAGTGTCATAAAAAGTTGACGAAAAAATAGAAAAAGTGGTTGGTATATAAAGCTAATAAGGGGTCAAAATGAGATGCCAATTCAGCACTGGTTTATTAACTAAGTGTTAAACTTTAGACAGGTCTGTGCTGTACATATACATATCCAGATTAATTAGAGCACCTGTTTATAAATAATTGATATTGATTTTGATGGATTTAGTGTAGGATACTGATGGTGTGATCAGTAACTAATTACTTTTTTATCAGTAGATGTGGTTTTATAGTTGTGTATCATATTAAAAGTACACATATATTTGTTGTAACAGATTTAGTATTTTTACAGAATTTTACCCACCATCAATTCATCTACCTGAGAAAATAATAGTTTTTCTGTTATTCTTATTTACATTGATTCTTGCCAGTTACATATTTTCCAGTGACAAATTATATTTATTTCATCTAAAATATTCAGTTCATATATAACATATGTCTAATAGAGGGTATTTCATCATACAGCAGTAAACCCCATTAATTTGTTATTTAAAGATAGCAGGTTAGAGACCAAGTCAAACAAGTTATAACTGAAATAGGATGCCACACTAGGAAATCTGTTGTACCAACCATGTGCATGATGAAAATACAAATACTGTAAAACATGAAATTTTCGCGTAATTTGCAAGTTCATAAATAATCGCGAAAATAAAGATCAAATAAATATGAATGGACTTTTTCACGAGGGGCTCAGGATGGTATCAGGCTCACAACGGAATATTGCGAAAATTTCATGCAGCGAAATGACTTTGTTACAAATATCGCGAAAATATCATGCCGCAAAAATAAAGTGTTTTACAGTACTCAATGACCATGCAGGGTTTAAAATTATGTTTTATAATGGAAGGTCAAGGACCTTTTGATTTAAATTTGGCAAAAAGTTTTTAAAGTCCAATATCATCATGGAAGGTTAATGTGCCATTATATAGAAAAAATAAAAAAAGCTAGGCTGCCGTCATAAGGACCTGATGGCGGCATGCAGCCTAGCTGCCGAAACATGTGGACACAAATAAAGTATTACCATTATTTATCCTAAGTGTTGAGCGCCATACTTTATTTATTTTATTTATAATTGACTTATGGAACTCTGCCGAATACCACTAGGTATCCACTTAGAATAATTATTAGCCAACCATTTTACCTTAGGGGTGTTGGTTTCCTTCCCTACAATAAACTATATAGAAAAAAGTAGAATTATCTTAGTTTAGTATAGAAAGTTCATCAGACTGTTACAGTTTAAATTTCAAGGGTACCAATGTAAAATCTAAGATTCCTGACCTTGGCTCAGGGGAATTTTGAACCCTTGACAATTACACATCAATCAAGTTGATCAAAAGATGTGAAGTTTCACAAAGATCTGTTAAATGGTTTTTGAGGAAAGTGGCAGACAAAATGGAGTAAACACTATATGTCCCATAATGTTGTACCTGTGATTTATATTTTCAGGTAGAAGAACAAAAAGCTAACCCTAATGACCGGGATTTTGATGGTGCTACACCACTACATTACGCTGCCAGTAATGGCCATACACGTGTAGTAGCATGGTTACTTAACCATGGTGGTGCCAAGGTGACACTAGATAACATGGGTGGTAGTCCATTACACAATGCTGCTGAATTAGGACAGCTAGATGTGAGTAGAGAATTCCCATAAATATACATGTCTGGCCTTAATTTTACAATCAGGTCTTAACTAGTAAGCTTTTCATTTAGAAAATATAGAACTTAAAAATTTGAGATACCACTTCCTAGGCTGGTGCTCAGTATTCCGAGGATAGAGTATCAACTGGTCCACTGAGTGTCAGTATAATGTGTCTTTACATGTAGCAATGCCACTGTAAAGATTCCTAAAACCAGCATGACACGCCATACATCACCAGTCTACTTTAGAAGGTCTATTTAAATTTTGTAAGTATGGCATAAAAAGATGGGATGTAAAATCTCATAGATATCTTATAAATAAAGACTGTTTTTAATTTAGCTTCATAAACTGACTTTTTTAGCAATTTTAACATGGTTGCTATAACTTGCACCCCACAAAAATATACTATTACTTGGTACATAAATTTTCCTGTGTTCATAGTCCCTAGACCATTTACAACAAGTGATGTTTCAATATTTGTAATTCAGTTACTTTAGTCACTTTCATTGTGCATTAAGATTATGCACAAAGTGTTTATAGTAGACATTTAGAGATTTAATAATTTAAAGAAGACATGGAAAGTATAAGTTAAAGTCTGTAAAATTACATATGAGATGGATTTTAAATTTTGCAAGTATTACATAAGGGAGACAACTCTTATTACATAAGGGAGACAACTCTGTTGTCACTGTTGTTATTTTTGCATAACTTTATGATCAAAAGCAACTTGAAAGCTTTTGCTTGATCTTACAAACAGAATTAAGTGTTTATTTCAGTTCTACTTCAATTACTATAATAATTATGTATAACAGAATTTTTTGGTACAAACTTGATTTTCAGCAGCAACTTAACTTAGCCATAATTTTTTTTTTATACATTTTTGTCATTTTTTTCTACCAAATTCTAGAATTTAGATGTCTGTTGTATACAATCCAGATACACATTAACATTAAATTAAAGAAACATACTTCAATGGGGTTCAATCAATACTACTTCAAATTTGTGTGGGATGTTTTGGAAAATGTTTATGCACGAGAACATGAACTGATATGATTCCATATCCAATGGAAATAGTAGTTCCGCACAAACATTAAGGGTACCACACAGTACAGTCACAAACCTCATTTAATTTACATGACATCCATAAAAATTTGTAAATGTCCCAAAATATGACTTTTCACTTAAAAATGTAACAACACAGAAATGACAAAACACCTCCATATTAGTAAAAGGAGTGTTAACAAAACTTCATTCCATCCAACACTTTGGAAGGCATTGTCACAGATTGATTGGTCTGGTTGTTTGGTTGGTGGTGGGTGGGTGGGTAGTTGTTTGGTTGAGTTTTACATCCCACTCAAGGATATTTCACTTATATTGAGTTGTCACCAGCTGTAGGTGAAGTGACAGAATTTTTTACCTTTGCATTATGATAAGGGCAATATACAGGGAGGATTTCTTAGCAAAGCATACCTACATGACATGGCATATCTATTTTTAAGGTCTCTTCCAAAGGACTAATTTTTAAATGTCAAGGGCTTAGTGAAAAAGCAGTGACTACCTGTTTTCAAGTTTTGGTCACACCCGGTCATGGTTCAAACCCAGACTTCCCACATAAGGAGCAAGCACACACACCCCCTCCCCCCTCAACTTAGCTACAACAGATGTATTTAGTTCTGTTATATTTGACTTGTAAACCAGCTCATAGTAAAAACTGTAGAATAATTGATATTCACTGCATCAAAATTTTGTGGTTTTGTAAATTTAAAAAAAAAATGTTCGGAGAAATTACTTCATGGAATTTTATTTTGTAAAAATTAATTCTGTTTGGCGCTTGCTGCAATAAAGGAAACAGAATATATTTATTTTTGTTTATGTGTATTTACTAAGTAAATTAATGAAAATAGTGATCCTCTCTCCCCAATTAAAATTTGTGATTTTACAGTACTGGTACTAAAGATTAAGCTTGTTCAGTGTAGGTGTATATTTGGCCAGTAAAAACTACATGTACTTATAGTAAAACTATTACGACCTGAGGATGCATTCATTTGAATTTGAAATTTTTAATTAAATATTAATGAGTCAAATTAAAGACAATACTACAATGGTTTAAGGGATGGTCATGTTTGTTATGTAAATAGGGTGTAACATTTTTGTTTCATGTAGTCACTTTATTTTAATTTAAGTGGCTGTAATTAAGGATGGTTATGTCCTAATCTGTTGTATCACACTTTGTCAACATTACAATAGATTTTCTTTTGCATGAATAAATTTTTCATTTTAGATCAGCTAATGAATTTACAATTTTCGGTTGCACATATAGTCAATTCCATTTTACTTTAGTAGATTTCGTAAAGTGTCTGTGTATTAGGGGTGGTTGTTTTATTTTCATTTTTCAGGAATAAATTTTTCATTTTAGATCAGTAAATAAATTTACAATTTTCGGTTGCACCATCCACTTAAATTTCAATTTTGAGATCCTAAAATGACTGAATTCATCTTCAACATTCCTACAAAAAAATAATCTATTACCCAAATGTTACAATTTTGATTGAAAAATCCTAAAAATGACTGATTTAATTTTCAATATTCCTGTGAAAAGTAATTTCTTACCCAAATGTTAGAAATGTTAAACCCAGGAGAGAAAAAATGACTGATTTCATTTCCAACATTCCTGTTTAAAATAATTTCCTATCCAAATGTTAGAAATTTTAAACTCAGGAGAGGTATTCTAAAAACAAGCTGTTGCTCATCTGATATTTTAAGCGAATTCAAAATTGAAAAAAAGCATAACAATATCTGAATGTTTGACAACATGAAGTGGTCATTACTGTGTCTCAGCCATGACTATATAAAAGGGATCAATATTTTTACAGCAGCAGTGTAGAGACAGATTGTTACCTTTAGCTGACAATTTTGAAATGACTATTTGACCTATAAATCAATTTTTTAACAAATTTGCTGTTTCAGCAAATATAAGATATCTAATAAAAAAAAATGAATTTCACATGGATCTAACATGACTAGATTTGAAACAGCTGATGCAATAAATCCTTTATTTACATGCCTTATTGACTATGATTTGATTTCATTATTTGGGGTCAAAATGACCAGGTAAAACTTGCAGATTAAAGTTCAATACATCTGTTCATCTTTACTAATCTGTTGAATGTTAAGGAATCTGTATGTGACTGTTTATATATACACTGTATTCTAGTATATATATTTGTGTGTGTGTATCAGATATCATATTGGTGATGTCATCATCTAACCTGTGTTGGTTGATACTCAGGTGATCATCGTCATGGATTATTTCCGCAGGTAAATTTTATAGAGATGCTCGTTGCTTGATTAATTATGATTATTCATCTTCATTAGCCTTTATTGTTGTGTAACCTATAGATCAGCTGGATTTGTGTCATGTCATGTTGTTCTTCTAAACACAGGTATCTTGATGTTTTAATCTTTATATTTGTTAGGTATATCATTATTCTGTATTTTTGCCATTTAATGTGTATTTTAGTCTTAAAAACCCAGTGACAGTGTTCAATCTAAAATTTTTCAGTGGAGACCATTTTCAAATAGTTTCCTCCAAAACACCATAACATTAGTAATTTTGCATTTGCATGATGTTTACTTTGCATGGTTTACTAAGGCCTTAACAATGGGATCATTTGGCAAAATAAGGGATCAATATCCCCATGGTCTGATCTAGAATGAAAACTGCAGTCTAAGTATAATTAAGAAAGCTGGGATGAAAACACAATTGAAACATTTTTGTCATTTGACAAGACTGGTGAAGTACCTGTATGTGCTATATATGACTTATGCAGTAATTAAGAGAGGTTCCAATTTTCAGATATGTTTTATAATTATTAGTTACTGCCCCCTCTAACCTCCCCAGTATGTGTCTTTTTTGTCCTGTTTGGCTGTTTCACTAACTCTTGTCAAGCTGTTGGTTATGTTGTCTGTACTCCATCAACAATACACATATTTCAGTGTTTTTGCCTTGTTTTGCTGTTTAACTTGCAGTGGTCAAGTTCTTGGTTATGTTGGCTGTTCTCAATTAACAGTACACATTTTTCAGTTGTAAATCTCTTCAATTTGAGAATTATTTTTCTTTGTACACCCCTGTCCATGTAGATCTATACTAATGGATTCATATTATTTTCTGTATGACATCAGCAATATTTCTGTTGCTGATTTCAGTTTTACAAGCATTCTTTAACTAATAATTATTTAACTTAAATCTAGCAAAATTGAAAATTGAAATGTTAATAATTTTATGATTATTTCAAGATACTAAAAGAATTAACAATCTATTCTGAAGATCACTTATTTACATGTATTATGCATTCTAGTTTCGTAGATTTTACTTTGTATGAATTCCATAAAATCTTTTTCAAAATAAACTAAATTCAGTTTGAAGGAAATCTTAGTTAAAAAATGATTGTGAAATAATGTGAATGTGGTATTCAAGACAATTAAAATGATTTGTTTTTGTGGCAATCCAAACAAAAGTTGATGTGCTCAATGAGTTTGTGCATGTGCTCAACCCTGATATATTTAAGATAAGAGTACACTTATGTGGGACTCACATAGGGAGACTTGGGTATAAATGACCTACAAGATGGGTTATTAACCACTTGTCAACCTCTTTAGTCATCTATGTAAACTACTTAAAGATTGTGATGTACGGGTAACCAGTGTTCACTATTTTAGGGTACCAGAATTACAAGTACATGTACCTAAAATACAAGGTCATGTTTAGGAGAAACACCCATTTTGATTGCAATTTGAAGTGAAGCATTTTATAAAACCAGTTTTCACATCAAATCAGAAAACATTATAGTAACATAGATGGCTATAAATGGCTAATATACATGTATTATATAAGCTACATTAAATTGTTGGAACCACATTGGTGGCTCAGTTAAAGAGTGTACCCACAGGAGTGGAAGGTCGTGGGTTTGAACAGGTCATACATTGGGGGGGGGGGGAGTGGTAAGCTTGTCTGTGGCTAACTGACGCCATGAGTGCAAACTAGTACAAGGTAAACCATAAAACACACTTGCACACCTCAGGCATCTGTGAATTTGTTCACATGTAGACATTTAAGAATTGTACGCGACGCGGTTTTACACAATTTGTGATAATTTTCACGTTGTTACACCCCGATAACAACGTAAAAAGTGCAATTCAATTCTTATAATTACAAACCCAAAATTTAACGTTTTTTAAAGCTGACCTACATTTCTGAACTGATCAGCTGATTTTCAGAAAATCGACGTCACAAGGCTGAACTGTGTAGTGATATAATAAATGACATCTTTATGAAACGATAAAATATCCGATAAAAAAGCTGAAATAGTTTTTTTATTCATTTTTTAGTTATTTTCAGTCAACATATGAATTATGTTACATTTAAATCCATTGACAAAAAGGGATTATATTATGTCTCGCAATCATGAAAACAAACAACACTTTGTACAACGTCATACGTGACGGCCAAACGTTTGTAGGGCAGGCGTGTTTACATTTTGATTTTACCCATAACATAAGAAAAACTACATTGGTTGAATGAACAATGTGTTAAACAAACCCCGAAACCAACTATTGACATGGAATTAATGTTTTTATGGATGAATCAATGTTTTACCACCTATGGAATGGATGTGAGATGAGGGATTCTGTCACCGGTGGTAGCTGTTTGGCTGATCAGGGACATTTTGAGAAGGTAAACAAGCGGTACGGGTGAACATTAGACTTGAATATAGTATGTTATCAATTTTAATAAATTATTATTGGTAGGCCTACCACTGTCATTATCATCAAGATCCAATTCAGAATCAACCATCTGACTTATCTGCACACTGGCATTGCATTCTTCAAAATATTTATCCTGATCCCCGGTTATACATTGTCTGGGGTAAATAAAATGTCTTTGCTTTCAAAAGGATGCGTATGTGATGAATTTTAAACAAAACACCCCGCACTGAGGTTTGGCATCCAAGAATACCATGGTGCGTGTCATATTGCTTATACTTAGTAGCCTATAGACACGTAAAATGCTCGGTGACAATAAAATGTTGATTTTGAAAAACATTTCATAAATATACAATCTTAAATGTAAATTATTAAAAATATCGGTGAAAATTAATCAGAACATGTTTGAAATAATTTTTCAAATTTGAATTTATAAAAAAAATCGAAGTATTTTAATGTTTCTATGTGAAATTTTCCCCGACCTCCCCATTTGTTTACAATCTTAAAATGGCTGTTCAGAGATGGGTAATCCCCGAAACAGGCCCAAAGTAGTTCCGGTAGAAAATGTTGTTATTGGAAAATAACACCAAGTTTTTTCAAGACAACAACCAATGAAAATGCTCTAAATTGTGTAACAACGTGAAGTTTGTAATTATTAAACTTTAACAATCATCAAATGACTTTATGTTATGTAATACTGGTTCACATCTCAGGTGCAGAATGATTGATTTTTAAGTCTAATGTGACCTGTTGTCTTAAATCCTCTCAGGTGAGCATTAAGGTCCTATTATAAGTTTCATCATCCCATATTTTTTATAGATGTCCTTATTTAAACTGCATACATGGCTGTCTTATGCTAATTGATTATTTGACTAAAATTCTCTCAGGTGAGCATTAAGGCCCTGTAAAAAGTTTCATCATCACAATTTTTTTAAGATATCCTTATTTAAACTGCATACATGGCTGCCTTTTGCTAATTGATTATTTGACTAAAATTCTCTCAGGTGAGCATTAAGGCCCTGTAAAAAGTTTCATCATCTCATATATTTATATGTTCTTTGGTGAGCACAAAACCCTCTTATAAGTTTCATCATCACAATTTTTTTTACAGATGTCCTTATTAAAACTGCATACATGACTGTTTGGTGATAATTGATTATTTGACTAAAAACATCTCAGGTGAGCATAAAGGCCCCATAAAAAGTTTCATCATCACATATTTTTTATAGATGTACTTATTTAAGCTGCATACATGACTGTTTGATGATAATTGATTATTTAACTTAACTCTACAAAAATTCCAAGTGTAGTTTTGTGACAAATAAAACAAACTTAAAGATTAATGTTTAATGCTGACATCTAGCACATTGATGCAACAAACGTACTCCGCCAGGTAAGTTTTAAAAAGATCTAATCAACAGGTAAATGTCTGAATATGCAGATAATATTTTATAATGATTATTGAAAATTGTGGAAGACGATATTGTAGTATTTGTGTTGACAGATAGGGCTTGTAAAGTCATCTGTATTGAAGGTGACATGAGCAGATCCAAGTCAATATTATCACTGTACAGATATCATTATATAGTGGTAGCTTTCACCTGGCTTTTAAAGTTTTCTTCAGTGTTCATGTGGTACCAATAGTAAGTGAATTTGAAATTACCAGGAGTTTAACATTTGTATTTGAAATTTCTCGGAGTAACGTTAGGATTTTAAGTTCGCTGTTGATGTGGCATTAAGTAACCTTTGCATTTGAAGTTTTTGTGCCAGAGTCGCAATTACTAATTTTCAAGCAGATTGGAAGTTTCTGTGTTATACTGTGGTACAGTAAGTATTAGACTTTTATTAATGCAGACTGATTTAGCATTATAACTACTTTATGGTCAGACTAATGAAAACTTAATTTACATTATGTTTTAGTGAAATAATTCCTGCATGAAAATAAATTTTTGATAGAAATTATGATCCTATGAATGTTTTATCAATAGTTCCATATTAAGATTTTTTTTAGAAGAAAATGTTATTATGTTGTTGTCACCAATTAATGATTTTAATTGCCTACTATTAGACCCTAGATTACTAAATTACTGGTAAATCCAGCACATGTATTTATTTGTGATAATGTTGTTTAACGTTGCATCAGCAGTTTTAAGCTATTCACATGAGATCAAGTTTATTAATCTCTGTAAGGATTATAATCGAAGAACAAGCATGTGAAGTGCTAGTGTATTTTGTACTTGTTCAAACTAAGGGCGACTTTAAGGTGCTAGCTCACAGAGTCAGTATGTCACAGACAAGCATACCACCCCCAGTCATATTATACTGACACAAGGTGAACCAGTCCATATTCCGTACTCTTAATACCAAGTGCCAGGTGAGGAAGTAGTATCTTAAATTTCAGAGTTTTACATATGACTCGGCCAGATTTTGAACCCACAACCTGTTCTCGAATGCTGTATTTGTTGTAATATATATTTATATTTACCTATATAATAAAGATTTACAAAGATGTAAATTACCAAAAAAATCAAAAAATCAAAATACATGGTATACAAATAATTCACAATTTTTAATACAGTTGATAAAATTTTAATATTGTAACTTTATTATGTTTGTTTAGATGAGAGACGTCTTACCTGTTTGATGTATTTAGGATAATTTATGTGAATAAATTGAATTTTCTATTAATAAAAATCAGAAATCTTATCTCAACAACTATAAAATGATCAATTCTGCAAGGTAAAGTTTGACAAATCTTTTTTCAGAATCCTATGAATGCTAAATGCAGTGGTCAAAGTAGAAGGTGCTGTTGTCCAAAAATCAAAATAAGGGCCTAGAAAAGCCTTCAAGGGTCAAGTTTTCTGCTGTTTTCAATGACAGTTGATGGTCAGAAATGTTGTTCTGCTCCCCTTTTTTGCCTACAAACTAGATTGATAATTAAGATAGTTTTCAGAGATGACTCAGGTCACATATGGCATTGTATCATTTGCATAAATAAAGATTCAATATGTAGTTGTATGATTTATAAATTACAACATTGATTTTTTTTCAAATAAACTAGATCATTTTATGTTATAATGTTGACCCCTCTTTTTAGAAAATATGGTGCTAATTCATTTAAGGTCTAGGTCAATTGATTGAATTGATTGAATGGGGTCTTAGGGTCCCAGTCTAGAATATGTCACTTACATCAAGACATCACCAGCTGTAGGTGAAGTAGCAGAAATTTTTACCTTCGCAGTGCACTCTCAGCCACTCTGTGAGGGCATGCAATTTGCAGTTAAGGTTCTTTAACATGCCATGCCTGCCGTGACATGATCGATGCATGGGTGTTTTTGTTCTTTTCCAAAGGACCAAATGACTCATTTCAAAATGCTTAGATGTCTTAAGACCCAGTGATGTAAATACTGAGTGTTTAGCAAAAAGAACAGTCACTACCTGTTTTCAGACCACGTTGTGGGGTAAACCCACAGCTTCCCAAATACAGAGCAAGCACTCTACAAACTGAGCTACTATAGTGCTAGATAACCCCACTAACCTCAGCATTGTTAACAATAAATATAGTTACGTAACACATTTAACAATGTCTTTCCATCTCTCTCATTTTTTGTGTTTGACTAAGGATAGCTGTAATCTACTTCTAGTTTCTGTGAATCATGGGTATGGCTCATTGAAATGACACAAACACATGGTGCATCAAATGTTTTAGATTGTTTAAGATTAATAGATTAAATATGTATTATTCCATTATTATGACATAATACTATATATACAGAAGCTTACTAATCCATCATAGTTATTAATTATCAATATGTAATTAATAAGTAGATGTATATGCATTAAGGAGGACATTATACCTTACTAAACGGCATCTAATAAATATGTGTTATTTGACAATAAACCATACATTTATTGTTATATAAAGGAGGATATTATTAATATGTTTACATCAACCATTTGTTTATGCATGTAAAAGGAGATTATATACTGGATTTCCATTTAGACCTGACAAATACTTAGAATTAGGGTAGGTAGTGGCTGTTTCAATAACTTACGATTAAGGTCTATCAGGTCTTTAAGATTTGTCAATTCACTCTCTGGATGTTCATGGTTTTTCTCAAAGTATTTTGACTTTCTTCACCATCCACGAACTGACTGCCTAAATATAAATAAAAGAATCTTGACTGGGTTATAAAATGCCTGAACAAAATCTGGCTGAGTGGTGTAAAGTATGCACTTAAGGATCACAGTATCTCAGCGCCTGGGCTTGAATTCCACTCAGAACTAATCCTAATGTGAAAAAGTTTTTTTTTCATTCCACTTGGTGGTTTTCTCTGTGCACTCAGGTTTTCTTCACCATCCCTGAACTAACTGTGTTGATATAAGTGGCTGGGGTTTAAAACTCTTATTATACCTCACTATATCGTAGATAGATATGTTATGTAGTAAAATTGTCATTAGAGTCATATTGTGAGGTGAGCCAGGGAACTTATTGGGCCTCTGTAGGAATCATTAATTTGCACAATCGTAACATACCAGAGTATTGTATTGTAAATTATATATTCAATAAGATACTATCAGTACTTGTAGTAAAGGGAGTTGTAATGAGTGAGATAATTATCTATATAAAGTAAATTAAATCATTGTTTGTATACAGGTGTATACAGGTGTTATAGGTGTGGTCTTTCCTCTTACCTGTTACCTGTATTTAAATTAATATTTATAATTAGTACTAATTTCTCATTAGTCCCAGAGTACTGTAATCATTATCAGTACCCAACATCCTAAATATAGTGATAAATGATATCTCAGGAATTTAAACACTTTCTTTTCAAATACAGAGCTTACAAACTACACAATAACATCTATGATTGATGTGATAATTATTCTTATGAATTCCTACAATTTTAAGGGAGAAGGAGTTTTGGATATCTGACATATTTAGGTTTACACATACTCTTGTGTTTGTCATCGCAGTAGCTCAGTTAGTAGAGTGGTTGCTCTGTAAGTGGGAGGTTTTGGGTTTGAACCCCGATTGGGTCTGACCTATGACTTGAAATTAGGTACAGCTGTTCTTTCACCAAACACTCACCATTACGGAATGAAATTCTTGGTTCTTTTGAATGTGAACCTAAAATAAATGAGGTCCCATGTATAATGCCATTAGCACAACACACAGGCAAAACTTCTGCACCTAAGCCTATAGCTGGCGATGTCTGGATATATCACATGTAAACCTAAGATATGTTTGGTTTATTCTAGAAGATGAAAAAAAAAACTTCGTTTCTTTATGAATCTGCATCTGATCACAAATTAACGATACTTGAGAGGTCTTTGATTGGTACTTACTGATTGGTACATAGAGATAAATATAAGGAACACATTTGATGTAACAAGATATCAACCTTTTGATAAATATAGATATGTTATGTAACTTCTCAACATGCTCTTTAATGTAATATTTCTCATTGGTAATTGAAAGGCTCAGACTTCTGGTTTCAGATTTCTTATTCGTGTTAATGTAAATTACCTGCATACAAATTAGAATGCCTTAGTACCTGTATACATACAATTATAAATACAAATGCAATAGTATACATGAATACACATATGCAAATGCAAGAATTACATAATATATTTTAAGAGGATGGACTGGCTTCCTCATTCATTATTTTGATAAACATAAATGTTTAGTTTGATCTGGCCATTTGACCTTTAATTTGAATATTTAAATAGATATATCCATTGTGTAATTTAGGGCTATATAAAGTATAGATGATAGTTCTATTGTGCACAAGGTGATTATGTCTTACCTAAATCACACAGTCTATTAGCGCAATCCAATATTCAAATTAAAGGTCAAATGGCCAGATCAAACTTGACACACTATATCAGATAATTTTTTTACACCAAAATAAGTTATATTTTGCTTAACCTATAACTTAATAAGATAATGAACAATATTCCAAAACCAAATTATTGCATTTTATATGATATCAAGAAAGGGTTGATGGTAATGTGACCTTGTGAGTTACTTATTGTTTTAGGAGGTTTTTTTTTAGTATATTCCATGATCATTTAGATTCATTTCAAAGTACTTTAGTACAACTCTGAAGACTCAGAGTTTTATGTCAAAGTGGGTTAACAGTTCTGTTATTTCATGCTATACTATGAAACTGTGTTGTCAATGCCACGCATTTCAATGCATCACTGTCCAGCAATAATTGAATGTGTAATACATTTTTAGTTTATACTGTTTTCTGGTTGGGATTTGGTTTCTAAATGCTATATTTTAGTAGTTTTATTGGATTTTCTTATTGTCGAGGCACTTTAATCAAGTCTAATGCATTTCAAGACTGTTTCAACAATAAATTATTGCAATTTATATACATGTATATATAAAATAAAAAAGTCATCATCAATGTTCTCATTGCATAAACATGATAAATTTATACATATTCTAATTATGCTATGTATGTTTTTGCCATTTTCCGCTTTCTATTTGTAGGTTATGATTTTTAGAACATAAACAAATTAGCTTTAAGTCATTGACTACATTGAAATTTGTTTTCTCTGTAAAAAGCAATATCTTGTAAAGTAAACATGGTCATATAGCCTGTTCATTAAGTACAACATTGACCTTAGTATAATTTAAATTCACTTCCTACTGCATATTCTAGATGATAAAATATGTACCCATATTTATTTATACTTCAAGTGACTTATTTCCACCCACCACATTCTTTAATTTATGTAAAGCCAAAATTTTGCATTTTTATTGATCCAAATATTTGTTTTTATACAAATTTTTACAGAAGATGTGAAGGTGCTTGTCTTAATTTACATAATGTATGGATACCTGTGCTAAGTGTTTTTAAATGTGCTTACATTAACAATGGATATTTAATTGCTAAAAAAATATAAATTTGTTTTTTTACCATCCATTTCTTAAGATGTCAGTTGTTTTTGTTTGATATTTAGTTTACTTATACTAAGGTACTACCAGTATTTATTTATTTATTTATTTATTTAAGCCACAATGCATTTTGGTGGCCAGCCAAAGTTTGTTGCTCATCAACTTTTATAGTCCATCCTTTAAGTATTTTGAGTAGAATGGATATGGCGTTTTACACCCCCAGTCAAGATTTTTTCATTCTAGGTAGCAAGTTCTGGAATAGTAGAGAAAGTCTGAGTGGCCAGAAAAAAGATCAACATTTGGCAAACTGACTGACAAATTTTCACACACAGTTGTATCTGGCTTTTACAATTATACAAGGATTTTTAACCTTTGTTGAGAGGCTCTGTAATCCACAAGCTAGCACAGATGCCCTTATAGTGTTTGGACTGAAAACAGTATCATTGTTAACAGTATTTGATTATTCCTAAGCTTTTGCAAATTTTGTAAGTTTGCAATTTCGGGACCTTAACCAACATTTATATCGTAGTGGCTTTGAACAAAAAAATATTATGTAAACATCTCACCGGGTGTTTAGTTGTTTGGTTGATACTTTGTATAAAACATCTTTATATATGGTGTTTTTCATTTACTGTAAGTGTATTACAGTGTTTTTAGCGATGTACTAATTTTGGCTATATTCTCTATAATACTGTGTTGCTAATTTGAATCCACCTGCCAAATTAAATATGATAATATATGATAAGTGTACAAGGCAATCCGTGAGATTTACGCTAATTAATGTCCACATACATTTACCCAGTAATGGTAAATGGCTTAGCTCTTGCTTTGTCTGCAGTCACTATTTCTGTATTTATTGGGGTTTTTTTCAGTGTGTTAAGACTGTCTGTTAGATAATGGACAATGTATTCCTGTATTTGCTAGATACCGGTATATAAATTACTGATGAATTTTTGTATTTTTTATTTTCAGTGTGTTAAGTGTCTATTAGATAATGGCTGCAGTGCTGACATCACAGATAATAGTGGATTAACTGCCTCAGAACTAGCAGAGAGATGCTATAATGATAAGTGTGCTGCTGAAATCAAAGCCAAGGTACGTATCAGTACAAATACCAGTAAATTAGCCACCTATCATTAACCCCACCTGCTGCAAATATTGCAAAAGGTAATGTGGGATTTATTTTTAGATCTCCACTATTAATTTGAGCAATGTAGGGTCATAGCTACTAGTTTCCAGACTTTGGTGGCCAAGTGGTCTTAATTTTGTTTAAATCTAGGCAGTCATTTCATGGATGCTGGAAAAAAAACTGGTCTTGAGAAAAACATCAACCTTTGGCAAGTAAAATGTTAAACTTTCCCGCACTAAGATCTGTCCAAAGAATTCAAATCTAGGTGTTGTGTGCACAGTTTAGACCATCTGCTGCTGAGGCCCCATTCATTGTTGAATATAGCCTGAATTTAAAAAAAAAACTAAGATGATTAAATGAACAAGTTAAGAAACTTAAGTTTTGTATGAAAATATGTACATAATCAAAAACAAACATACTAATCCATGTCCGAATCACAATCCAGAAGCAAAGTAAAAACTTTGGAACTGACAAGTTAGGTTAGACACGTGAACTTCCACCAGGGAAGTGAGGCCGGGTGCTCCAGAAGGGTAAGCACCTCCTGTTAAGCTAGCTACACCCGCCATGTGTGTAATCAAAATAGTATTTAAAAGAATCCAGTGCATTTAAAATTGGTTTTTTATTTTCAGCCAATTTGAACAGAGAATGAGTAAATTACATGAATTATTTTTTTCTTGCTAATCAAATATGGATATCATAAACAATATCAATAGATGAATTACTTATTGTAGTACATGTAGTACACTTCACATATATACATTCATTAATTAACATAAATCTCTCTATTTTTAATTGGCTTTAATTAGTTGCCTACCTTGATATGTTATACATTCCAATCTAGAATAATATACAATAATTGCCCTCTAGGTATGTGGACATCCAGAATTGTCACCCGACAGAAGGGTTGTCACCCGAGGGTGAAAACCCTTCTGAAGGGTGACACTTCTGGATGTCCACATACCTAGAGGGCAATTATTATTTATTATACCGAAACAAAGCTTACCATGTAAAATGACACAAACAATATATAAATTTTAAATTAAATTAAATGCAGCCAGTTTACACTTTCAACCATCCTTTACTGGCACTCATCTACATACTTTATATTCTGCAGAATCTAAGTTTACCTCTCTTTCTTTTCCATCAAATGCATTTTAAGTATTTTCACTAAAGCTTGGGTGCCCCTTTTTGTGTTTTCTGCATCTTTGTCATGCATAATTAACTCCAAGTCCGCTTCCAACGAACTACAAAAAACGACTGGCCGCCAGTGTTTTTGTTTACAAAAATGACAACACAGTCTAGTTGTACGAGTTATTTCCCTTGTACCGGGTTATCACTGGGTGATAATAGTATTATCACATGGCTGTGAGAGGTTATCACATGGCAGTGAGAGGTTGTCACACGCTGACAGTGATTCTGTGGGAAATATCTCATTTATTACATGTCATGTGATCGGAAAACATCCAATGAAAAGTGTTTTAATATATGTGAGGTATAATAATCCAACTTATTCTTGAACATTTGTATGCATTATCTTAGGCCAATGCATTATAGCACACTTTATCACAATTATGCTTAAAACATTGTACATTATTGCTGCTGCAGCAACAATTAAAAAAGGGTCATTTGTTATTTATGCTATTGTTGTTCTGTCCTATGGTACAAGGATTTGACATTTATGTCTAGAAACATGTTATGTAGTATTGTATTGATGTGAAAAAGTTCCAGAAACCCCTAGTGATTTTGAGCAAAGTATATATGTAAACAGTGTAGAAATCATTTGTAAATCACTAGTGAAAACCATACTTTGGACCAATTTGGCTAGCAGAAATAATGCTGAGTTACACTGTTATTCTAGCAGCATTGGCAACATATTGAGGCAACATCAGTCTTGAAAGTATAAATTAAAGACAGTTTGACTGAAACTGAAAACAGTCAAAACAGTAATTAACCTAACATAGTACCAGTAGTTAAAAATTTCAGTTGTTTTTTTTATCAGAAAAAAAAACCATTACTAATCTTGTCACTTGTCACTTTAGCTCTGTTATATTACTCTGCATATCCCTGAATAGTCTTTAGATAATTCTAAATGCTGACTATTGAAACACTTTTAATTCTCAAATATTTAGTTGCCTCTTATTAACAAATAAATAACAAATAACAGAATTATTATTTTTAGTGCACTTTTATTTCTTTAGCTATACCAACTTTTAAAATCTGTCTGTTTTCTTCTTTTTTTCCAAGAATGAATACATTTAGCATACTTATCATGGTTCATTTACCAATACAGACATTCATACTGTAAGCTGCTTTAGACACAGCATTTTTTATCTAGACAATTTACCTTGGTATATACACCTAAATGACCGACTTCATAATTCTCTTAAAGTAGTTCACCTGTATATACCACATGATCATTACCCAATGCCTTTTTGGTACAATTACTAGTTTAGCGGGTGTCAGTATAATGTGACTGGATGAGTGCTATGCTTGTCTGTGGAGTACTGACTCAGTTAGCTAGCACCTTAAAGTCAACCTGAGTGTGTGCTGGTACAAGGCAGACCATAAAAACACACTTGCACATGCATACACAAACTTGTTCATAGATTAATCCATAGAGATTAACAAAGAAGTTCTAACCGTGAATATCTGGAAAATTGCTAATGTGATGTTAAGCAACATTCAACAACAACATTTTTGTAGAAGTTTGTTTAACATTTACATCTCATTATATACAAAAGAAGTAATTAAAGTTACACATGTTAATATTTAATCTTCATTGCTTTTGCATGTTTATGCACATGCTTGTGTGCATGTGTTTGTTTGTGAATTATAATAAGTTTATTTATCTGTGAACTCTTTAAATTGCCCTGGCATATATATACACATGTCCTTAAACACCTCCCAGTGTTCCTCATGTATTCAATTTGATAATTGTTCAGTTAACACTCTTGCTTTTAATTCATGAAGGTTATATTGGTTCCATTTTCATGTCATATGAAAGTTTCTAAGACATTTCCTCTACATTTACTATGATGCAGAAATTTAGGCAACAAGTAAAGTGCAACAATATTTGTTGTCAGTTAACAGTGTTGCTTGTAATTCATGAAGGTGTTTTTTGTGTTCAATTTTCATGCCATGTGAGTCTCAGATTATAAAGTATTTCGCCTACACTTACACTTATTGAGATAACTGAAATTCAAACAGCAAGATACATCGATAATGTTCATGATGTTAGTCACATTGTACTTGTTTCTAAATTCAGTTGTAATAGTTTGAACAATGGTACATACAACACATGGTGGGGGATAAGGTTACATTTGTGACAAACTCTCTCTGAACATAATAGATATGTAACATACACAAGTGCTTTATAGATTAACTGTACAAGTTGTGTTGCACTGGCTCACAGCATGTCACTGCAAGTTAAGTTTTTTCCCATGAGATCATGAGATGACACTGTTGTATATTAAGTTATATCATTGTATAGAAACTACATGTGTGCCAAAAACTTGGGATATTTTTAAAAAAAATTAAAAACGTAACTTTCATATGATGCATCAAATTAAAAAAATTATCTGAGTGAGTGGATATCATAAGGCATGCCAAAAAATGATTGTCAATAAAACTTAAAATTTGTCACATTGGTCCAAGGTCAATAACATCCTGCACCCACTGAATAGCAAGAGATCAGTGAAAATTGCAATTCTTGCCTGAAAATGGTCGTCAATAAAACTTAAATTCATTACCTTGGTCAAAGTTCAAGGGCACTATCCCAAAAAATCCACTTAAAAGCAATGTCTGTAATTTGTAACATACTTCGAGTGTCCATATGTAGAAACATTAAAATTTTGTGAAATAATTTTAAGGAAAAATTGCTGTTGTTTTGTTGATTGGTTTACATTTCTTTGATAAGCTTTATGATGTCTTGTGATCCATATTTTGTGTGTGTGTGGGGGGGGGGGGGGGGGAAATAAAATAATGGTTGATGCTTTGGATTGTATTGTATCCTATTTAAGTCAGCCATCACATTGGATCTTTTACTGAATACAATTTATTAATCAGGAGATTTGCCAATTTACTCTGATTATCTGGAAGACTTGTTGATACATTTAACTTAAACAATAATTATTTTAACAACTTTGATGATGAACTTTCTTAGTTCTTTGCATTTTCCTGACTTTTTCTTTCTTCTTTAACATTAAGTTTTGGAACATGCAAGATGGAAAGGGGACATTATGTATATAATCTTTAGCAAAATTAAAACTTGAGTTGCCTTTGCCTTTGAGGCAGCTTATAAGGAAATTGATAAAAATTTGAATAAATGCAGAATATACAGGTTATATGTCAATTTCTGGGCAATCCTTTCTTTCCGAGTTCATAGATTTTTAAATCTTTCACCATTTGTAGACACATATTCTATTAAATAATTGAGTGTATGTAGGTGGCACCTACCTTATATATGCTTGTATAGTCAAACGAAAATGACCTGTCCACTTGACCTTTCATTTTGAAAAGTATGTCTATGTATAGTAAACACAGGTGTTTTTTATTTATCTATATCATGAAAAACAAACTTATTTTAATTATATAATGTTAATGTGAATCCTAACACTATCCATGTATTGGGTAGATCCTCCTATATGAATATTCCTAATATAAGGTCAAGCGGACAGGTCATTGTTGTTTGAATAATATATATATATATATATATACATGTATATATATGATATATCAATACATCAAGACAATTCATTTAATGATCATGTGATCAATATATCAATTAGTGATAGATCTCTGTGGTCGTCAAAGTCGCTGGTTTCTCGTTATGTGTTGTATATATTTGTTATAACCGTCGTAAATAAGTAATGACATTGTATAACTTGATTATTTTACATACATACTTGTACCTGATTTTAAATGTTATATCATTTTCACATTTTTGACAGATGAAGTCGTCGCCGGTGCGATATTAGCTAGAGGTAACGTTTCAGAAGACATATATTTATATATTTATTTATAATCCATAATACATATATACACTAATGTATCAGGAGAATAATTAATGCATGGGTTGATGATTAATAATTAATTTATGAAATGCAAACAAAAAAGCAATATGTTTTATCTAATGCTGACAGTAAGGCTTCCACGTGTACATTTAAGATTTGGTTCGTCATTTAGAGCTAGTATTATGAACATTTACAAAATCTGTAAACCTGTAAACAGTTACATGGTGTTGTTATATGATAACATTATTATGTTGTACAATTTGTTATTTCTATGCACAAAAATGGTTGACAAATACAAAAAAGTCAACTGTGTTGAAGTCATTTATTGATATCAAAGAAGCTGCTTCAAGCCTGATTTTCAATTGGTACTTTTGAATGCAGTACTTGTATTTTAATTATAAATATAAAGGTGATTTTTTTGAAAATCAAATATACAAAGACAGATGTTGGCAATAATCGTAAACAAGTTTTTTATTGGTAGCAGTTATATAACTTTAAGTCTTAAGTTTTGGAGATATTGGTTTGTGAAGATTGCACAATATATTTTGTGTAATCTGAACCGTTTCATTTGATAGCAACCAGGTAAATGTTTACAGATTTTTGCAAAGGTGGAAGCCTTATGCTACATGTATTTTGTCTAAAATCTTCAAAATTGAATAACCAAGGGAGATAATAAGTCTACATGATGTACAGTCTATACTAGACAATAAAACATGGAAGTCCTATGTACCTAGGATCAAGTTTAGTACCGGTATCAATGGTTTCATTTATTTTTTGCATCAATTTATAGAATATAATATTTTATTTTTTAGTTAATAATATTATTTTTGAATTTGAAACTGAAAGAGAATTTTTAAAATAATAATTATATCTTAATTATGGTATAAAGCTTATTAATTTTATGATGTCATGTCATGTGATGTGATTATTTTTAAAAAATGTTTAAGAAAAAAAATTTCTGTTCATTCTGAAAAATATTCACAGTATTTTCATGAACCTTTAACTCATGATTTTCAAATGAAATGAAGTCATTTGCATATAAGTGAATGAACTATTTTTAACTAATTTTGCCAAATAATTAGATTGTGTTGATCATATTATACTAAGATGATTGTATGAACTAAAACAGTTTGTCTTTTAACTAAAATTAGTGTTTTAAATATGTAAAGTAGCTATGGACAGACTAATTATTAATGCATTATTTTTTAAAAATTGGAAATTTATGAAATACGTTATTTGTACATCAATCTTTTGATCAAATAGATAATGAAAATGTTTAACGTTCCCATTTACTTAACAATATAAAGTCCGTTTTGCATGTTCAGATTGCAGTCAAACCTGTCTATAAAGGTCATCAAACAGAACCAGTAAAGTGGCCTTTATGGGCAGGTGACCTTTATACAGGTTCAAATAATATGAATAAAGAACAATTGGGATGCAATTCTACTGGCCTTTATATGCAGGTTGCCCTTATATAGAGATGGCCTTTAAGGCAGGTTGGACTGTCATCTAATTTATGCTGTTAATATTAATTTTTGTCCTGTGACAAAACAGATTTGGAAGCTATAGTAATGGGGTAGGTTGAACTGTATATAAAAATATACATGTACATATATTCAAAAAAAATTGTCAATAAATCATTTTTCATTGCACTCAGATGACACTGTGTTAATTCTTGACTAGACACCTGAAGAAGTGCAGCCAGAGGGTTAGAAATTCTCGGCAAAAATTATGTGCATGTTATAAGTGCATGATGATCATGTGTCTAACTTAAAATGGAAATTACGAGTATATGATGCATGACTCGACTTTGTAAAGGAGAATGTATGCAGATTGAAGCAGATAAAATACATTGCTTTTATAATTACTGGTATATATATATATCCAGTTTATACAGATCATGTATGTATATTTTATGCATATTTATTCAATTTATTCAAGGCCAGACAAACTAATTTTGTCAATTGAAACACAGGTCCTGACTTGCTGACTTATTTTAGTTGTTACTTTGTCAATATTGTCAGGGCTGTCACCTCTGTTTTGTACTGGTTCATCGGCTCTTGTAAAAAGTACAAAGGCAATTTGAAAAAACTTCTAATGACAAAATACAGAAAGATACCAAAAATTACAATTTTGTATTTAATGTTTTCAAATTGGTAAATTTTTACGAAGCATATAAGTTTAAACCTTGGGAAATTAATGGACCTATTTTTTGCCCCAAATTACCTGTAAGCAGATTGACCTCCCAGATTGTTATTGTTACGGGCCTCAATAATTACATCACTATCTAGGTTATGCATTTGTATTCCTGTTATTGCATTTTGAAAATTTTACAAGAACATGTGTGTTCAAACCTTACTCAGGACTTTTGTGTTCAAAGCTTACCGGTAATTAGCTTATTAACCTGAATTGATTAGTGAAAAGTTGTATCTTTTGTATATAAATTTAGTCCATGTTCTTCAGTTTTATGTATAAAGTTAGTATATTATACCATTAGCAATATAAATTAAAAGCAATTTATCTATATTTCATTTTTCTACAATGGTGCTTTTATATTTAAAGTGATATTTCAAATTTTCACAACATCTGACTACATATGTTGATTTATCTTTAAATAACATTGGCCTGTGAGTTTTGCAAGCACTTCTAACTACTGGGTAATATTTTCTTGATTTAAATATGGCAAGCTTAAAATCTTAATAATATTGTTCTTTCAATTTTTTAAAATATATTGATGAATTTAATGTGTCATTTAATTTTAAAGATTATTCTGAGCATACATCCTCATTCTATTTTTACCAAAATATTTCATGTACATTGTATACTTATTTTAAGGTCAAATTAGTGAAGAAAATTTTAAGGATTAATTATGAAACTCGCAGGCCAGGTCCAGTTTGACTACATGTTATTCCATACATAATCAAAAACAATCATACTAATCCATTTCCAAATCACAATCCAGAAGCAAAGTAAAAACTTTGGAACTGACAAGTTAGGTTACACACATGAACTTCCACCAGGAAAGGGAGGCTGGGTGCTCTGGAAGGGTAAGCTCCTCCTGTTTAGCTAGCTACACAGGTACCCTCCATGTGTGTAATCAAAATTGTGTGACAGGAACATGGAACTATGGGACATCAAATACATCCAGGGCAATCCTAGACATAGAGACATCAAATTTATTAACAATACTGTAATGTTGGCCATAAAACCTTTTAAGGGCCTTGTTAAGCCTAGGCTTGCAATATCTTCGGGTCAACAATTTTTTTGCAAACAGCCTGCTTCATTGTACAAAGTCAACATAGTGAGTTCATTGGAAAACGATTACACCATAAGCAGGAGAAGCAAGTATATTGCTGCATAGAAAAGGAAAGTTGACAATAGAACAATTGAAGTCATCACTTTTGTCATAAAGTTTCAAATGTAGCCTTACAATTGATTTTATATATTATATAGAACTTCAAATCATATGATTTATATAAAAAACTATGCATTTACATATTGGTAATTACAGGCAATTGGCAGTTTTAAATGTTCAGAGTTTTTAATTAACAATGTTTTATAGAAAAAAATTGATTATGATACATAATTATGTGCTGAATATGCTTCATAAATATTCATGAAATTTGTATATTAAAAGATATTTTTGAAAAATAATTACAAATGTCCTATCCCGGTACTTAAAGTGGATTTAATCTCTGTTCATTGATCTTGCTATATTATCTCCCCTTACAAGAAAGTTAATTTCCATAGCAACCGAATGTTAATTGTTCTAGTTAGTAATATTTGACAATTTTACTCCAGTTTATGCCATGAAAATCACTGGATTCATTTTTTGTCCATGCCTTTTTATCGTATTTGTCCTTGCATTTATGTGTAATTAATTGTCTATTACCTTCCTTGATTATTTGTTCACAAAGTCTGCTTCAACAATTTTTACAAATCTTTCTTATGCATCTCCAGTGTTAAATTGTGTCTGAGCCATATCTCATAATTGCTTTGGATGACTGTCATAAAACTTCACATGAATAATCTTCATGGTCCTAAGGTGTGTTGATCATGACCTTTAACTAAGGTCATATCAGAAAGGTCAAGGTCACGGAACATGTTAAACATTTGTAGATGTTGAGGTACAGTAAAACCTTGTTATAATGCCCCTCAATAACTTTGCCACCTTGGTTATCGCCACACTATTTTGAAGTCCCAAAATCCATTTTGTTTATGTTTTTCTTTATCCGCCTCCCCGATTTATCACCAAACCCCTTTATAACGCCAAAATTTGACTGAACAAATAGTGGCGATGAATCAAGGTTCTACTGTGTATTTGGCTCTCTCTCTCTCTCTCTCTCGAGAGAGAGACAGTTCTAGTTTATCTTTGTACACTATTTTAACAGTAATGTATTAAATATCCCTTTTATTTATGCATTTGTACCATAGAAATTGTTATTACAATGTATTTATAACCATGTTGAAAATATTTTGATAAAATGTTGATATGAAAACAGGTGATAGTTCTTATATTTACTTGTTACCATAAGTACCAGTAAATACAAAGTTTTAAGCTATCTATATGTAGTATACAATATGCCATGATTGTAAATAATTGTGCCATTTCATCTACAAATTTTGTATCTCCAGTGTCATGACAACTGATTTCTATAAATCACTCAGGACATTCATCTACAAATTTTGTATCGCCAGTGTCATGACAACTGATTTCTGTAAATCAGGACATTTTTGTGTTTGTTTTATTTTTGCTTAAATTCCAGAGAGTGACAAGACTAAAAAAATGAACTTCTGTCAATTATACAGGTATTTTATTTCAATATTATTTGCTTGAATTTACACTGACCGTCATAAAGAAAAGCAAAAAATTAAATATGTTAATATCTTGAATAAATGTTGCATTCTTAAAACAAATTCATTAATATTTTGAAATATCAAATCTTGTGAAAATTAACTGATGCAAAAATGTCCTAACTTCCAGCATTTTTTTTGTATATTTTTTTTTATTATTTTTTAATTTACACTTTTTATGCTCGATGTATTTACATGTATCATATAGCTTTAAGATGTAGATAATGGATGTTTGTTACATTTTTTGCGTTGTTTCTACAACTTTTAATTCTGAGTTTATAACCATTTTAGAGATGTACTGCTATTCTTTTTTTTACAATTTTCTAACACTGCATGCTTTTGTAAAATTTTGAAAAAATGTTTACCAGTTTGGCAGCAGACAAATTTCAAAGTAAATGCTTACATTTTCAATTTTCTGGTAAATATGCACTTGTATTACATGGTAACCATATAAAAAATATGCTGTTATGTATAAATGACAACAGCAGCAGCACTGATACACACAGAAAGTGGGTGCACTGATCACTGGGGTTAATGAACAACAAATGAAGGTTTTTTAAGCATGCATTGGAATTTCTTTACAGGAGTGTTTTTGACTGCATATATATATCATTCAGCTAGCTATAGCTATAAACACCATAGCAATAATTTTGACATTTATTTATTAAGATGAAGACAAAAATACTGTATATTATATGTTCAATTGTGGGAAATATAGAAAACCATTTGAAAATAAATTTTATGCTGAAAGTGTCATAGTAATTTTCTTACAAATGTTATTTACAAATTGAATATGAAAATACAAATGTATGATTACTTTTTACACTATTTGTTTATTATTTGTCCAGACTTTATGTATATTATATATGTTCTATCAGCATTGCAATAAATATTTCTACATATTTACAAATTTGACTGGTTTTTTGTAAGCAATATTAATTAAGGCATAAATCAATACCACATCCTTTATGTTTTTCAAATGAAAAAAAAATGGGAACATTTTAAGAAATGGCTTTATTCATTTAGCATGTTTAGGTTCTAGGGAAATTGGGACTTTACCATTCTATTTTAACTAGACTAATCATTTATTTCCTACCACTGTCCTGATTAGACCAGAAAAGGTTTAATATATTGAAATTCCACTACGGCTGTATTATGACGCAAAGAATAGCAAGTGTTTACCGTATAAAAGCACAGATAAAACTATCACAAAAATAAATAAAACCTGGATATAAAAGCTTGTAATAGACAGCTTTCATTAAGTGCAACATTCTTCACACATAAAAGTAATTATGGTATCTATTATGCTGTTGTTGCTAAGTTATCTGTTGTAATAATAACTAATTAAGTACACAATAAAAGCAGTTTTTGCTTTCTACAACTTGGATGCAGTTGTCTAATAATGCACGTTATCTTGCTGGTATTGGTAATTATTCTTATATTGAATAAAACAGGTATTCTATAAATGTGCATGCTTGCAAACATGACGTGAAAAGTAATTACTTCACAAATATACAATTTAAAATTGCTTCAAATCAATTAATTAAAACCCAATTATTAATTGTCAGATTACATTTGCTTCCCAGATGATTTATCGTTTAATTAAGAACATCCTATTTTAACTAATTGCTTTCTATTTTTTTTACTTCTATATTAAGTAAGTAATTTATCAATGTTCCATATCCAATCCCTGAATTATTTGACAGATAATATTTTTTGTGTTACAAAACATACTGATTTTCCCCTGAAAATTAAAAAAAAATAATATTTAGGTAATATATTAGGTGATGTGTTTAAAGGTCACCGGTCACCAAATTTATCAATTTTGTATTTTGCATTCCTATGGGTAGAATAGTCATTATTGATGTGTCTGACGGTTTCCCACGCCTTATATTTACCTGTAATACACTAAAACCTTACCTTAACGAACTGCTAATACTCGGTAGTTTCCGACACCGCTCGTAACTTTCCGGCGACCTAATTGATGACGTACATGGTGTTAAGCTGCTGAGGAAAGACACATTACCTATATATGTATCCATATATTACATGTGGGTTTATGTGGTGTTTTGAAGGCTTTTAAAGTTTGATTTCAAGTCAAAATGATATACTTTGTAAAGTTTGGATATAATAAAATAACAATGACCGATGAACATGTTTTTTCCACAAAATTCAGAACAATTAAAAGCCAGAATTACACAAGTCCTTCATGCAGCTTTTTAATTGTTTTGAATGCATTCAGATTAAACATTACGAGATAAGTCAGGGAAATAAGAGTGGTAAAATCATTGAAGACAATTCAAATTATTATGAATGAATTCAGTGAAATATATAGATTTTAAACAATTTTAATTTTCAAAATTAATTTAATTCCGTTATTCAATCAGTTCACCAATTCACACGTTCAAACAGAGAGTACGCCTTGTTCAAATTAACTAATCTAATTTAACTTTAATTTATTCGATTTTCAGAATCCATCAAAAAATGACAAATAACATTTACCGGGTATATCACAAAGATATACGCACGTCTCAATTAATGTTGCATATTGTAAGGTAAACTCTGTTAATTACAGGTGGTAGATGTCTATTTCTAAACAGGATGTTTCCTAATGTAGCATATTGATAATCTCTTAATTACTGGTATGTGAGGGGATGTAAATCACACTTTGAACGATATTAATTTATTGTGAATAAATGAAAGAAAGTTTCACTCGAGTTTTGAGTCCTTAGTTAGTCGGGTATCACATTTTGATGACGTTCTTTTCATCCCATTAAAATTATTATTATTATTAAACTTACTGCAAATAAGGAATAGGAAGCTATTGAATTGAAATTGTTTTCATATCTAAGTAATACTGGGGTGAACTATTTTATTTGAGAGACAATAAGAAATTATTTTTTAAGCCTTTATTTTGATAGGTCTAACCCAGATTCTAACCGAAAACGTGTTTTTTTATTCATTACATGGGTAAATAATAATAATAATAATAATAATAATAATAAATCTTTGATTTTAATCTAAAAAGGAATTAAAAATGGGACAATTTCTAAAACAAATATGAATTAAAATCAATTTGAGGTCATAATATAGCTGTACTAGAGAGAAGAAAAGATTTTTAAAAAAATGCGGTTCTTTTTATTATTCCTTATGATAAATAGATAAAAATAAATAAATAAATAAATAAATAAATAAATAAATAAATAACTTAATTAATTAATTAATTAATTAATTAGTTAATCAGAGATATGTAAAGATAATTAAAATGATATGAAATATGAATGAAAATTAATGTGAACAATATTTTAAATAAAAAACGGAATTTGGGGTTCTTTAATTATTTGTTGTGATAAATAAATAAATAAATAAATAAATAAATAAATAAATAAATAACTCAGAGATATGTAAAGATTAAAATGATATTAAATAGTAATGAAAATTAATATGAACAATATTTTAAATAAAAACGAAAATTTGGGTTCTTTTATTGTTTGTTGTGATAAATAGATATAAATAAATTAAATAAAATAAATAAATAAATAAATAAATTTCAAAAGAAATGAAAAATTATGTTTTGTAAAAGTATTAGTAAATAGTATATCATACTTAGAGCAAACACAAATATAGTTTTTTTTCTTTATTTATTTCTTATTATTATGTTTATTATTTATTTATTTTTTCTGCTGAAGGAAATTGAAATACCCGATGCTTAAAAATAAATAAGTATATAAAAACACTAGAAGTTATTTCCGATAAATCTGGGTAATAAACGCAGTTCACTATACAAGCTTCATTTACTAAATAGCTGGGATAACACCTTCTGCGTCACTTCCGGTTTTGTGCCCTTTTAATATCAAAGGGAGATAACACAGTTTTTCAACAGTTTCAGGACTTTAATTTACGCTGTAGAAAAGGACAGAAATGATTAAAAAATGTTATATGTGGCTAAATCGACTTTTTATGATGTAATCTTTTGGAAAATAGTACTAAAAAAAATTCGGTTTTTGGTGACCGGTGACCTTTAATTAATTAAAACATCTTGTCTAATATATTTATCATAAATAGCTGAAATCAATATTGATTCTTTTCCTTTTCTAATTATTTCTGTAAATTAAAAATTGTGAGTTTGTAAAACACTTAAGGTATTTTTAGACTCATTAAGCTAAATGATAAATTGAATTATGTTTAAACAACTATCATCAATATCATATAGCATCAAATTAAGATCAGTGGTCTGTATGTTGGTATATAGGTAACATGTAGACATTAAATTCTGACAATTTTAATGATATAGCATGAACTCAAAGTAGTGTATGAAATTACCAATCCAAATTTTGTTGTAAAAACTGATGGTGAATTTAACAAATATGGTGGAAAAATTGCAACAACATGAATATGTAGCTAGCCTCTGATGCAATTCTCCTGTAAGAAAAAAAACATTACCGAATTTAGCTGGTAGAGTGCTTGCAATGCTTCTATTATGGGAGTTAGAACCCTGTATGGGCCTGGCCAAGCCTAAATAATAGGTATTAACCCTTCTTTCAACAAGCACTTTGCATATAGAAATGAAAGTCATGGGGGTCCTTCTGAAGAGATCTTAAAAAGGATGCCCCTTGTCACAGTAGGCATGGCATGCTGATTTGAACCTCTCTGCAGATTGCTCCGAGTTCACTGCAAAAGTAAAACTTTTTGCCATTTTACCTACAGCTAGCAACATCTTGATTAAGGTGAAATAATCTTGACTGGACACAACACGCCTTTAAAAATAGAAATGCTTGTTAGATTCTATAAATTATGAATGATGTGCAGGAGTTAACAATGGATCGGCATCCTTTCCAGTATGGAATCTTATACTCTGATTCACTTAAATATATACACTGGCATCTCTTGAGCCATCTCTTCCTTACAGACACAGTGTAGTGTACGTAGTGCAGTGAAAAAGAACCATAACTCAATTTCATAATTTAGGAGTTATTGCTTATTTTCCACATTGTGTGCATGTTTAGAGCTTGCTAACATGAAATTTACATAGCAGTAATTAGTCACTACATGATTGGTGAATGTTTAGACCCTGGCTGCTGATGTACCAAGAACCTAAAATTGTTTTAGCTTGCCTGTACAAGATACAGAATCTGAGGTCATATCATACCCAATATGAGTGTATAAGCATAAGTTTGCAGCAGCTATTACATTTTAATCGACTATATGTGTAGGCTATGAACTGTTTAAAACCCCCCAGTTTCTAGGTAATCAATTTAATTGTGTTTCAATTTCAATCTAGCATGTTCTCATCAATGAATGGACTTGGTGGCCAAGTGACCCAAAGCCCTGGCTCACGGATTACAGTGCCTCTGACCTCCTAGATTTGAATCCAATTTGAGGTGTTTAGATCTTAGTGTGGGAAACTTGTAAGTTCGTTTACAAAAGGTTGTTGGTTTTCTCCTGACACTCCAGTTTCCTCTCACCTCACCTCACCTATCCTCTTCGTGCCCATTGGCACATAAGGTCCCAGTTTCCTCTACCATCCTAGAACTGACCACCTTGATATGAGTGGAAAAATCTTTACTGGGGCTTAACTGAAGGTGTCCAACTATGGTTTGTTATTGTACAATGCTCCTCTGAAACAGCTTGATTTTTCCTGTTTTGATTTGTCAGGTTTGTAGCAGTTATTGGGCTTAGTTTGCCACAACAGGGGACATCTATCCTTTTTTCATGCAAACATTAAAATTTTACAGATTTTTTCTAAAAAGCTGAAAATGAGTAGAATAAGATAAACAAGATAGATATTAGATTTATTTTATTTTTCAGTTAAGTGGTCAAAATACAGAACAAGATAGAAACGGTTATCATAAAGACACTGTTCAAAGAACTTTTAGTATTGGTAGAAGTACAAATCATTCTAACCAATCAGATTCTTCAAAACATTCATATTCAGGAAAGCCATCAACATCAAAAGAAATCCACCAATCAAATTCTTCGAAACATTCATATTCAGAAAAGCCATCAACATCAAAAGAAATCCACCAATCAGTGGGGCCAGAACATCTACCACTCGCTACAAAACAAAGTCATTTACAGATAACTCTACAAAATACACCTTCTTCATCAGCCTCACATCCTATAGGTAAGTTTAGATAATACAGGTCATGTTTCAGGTATAGGGTCAGTATAATATATTCTGCAGGTAAATACAAGTCTTTGTCACCCTTCAAAGAAATCTCTTGCATAGCGATTGGTTAACTTGCTAAGGTACATTGAACTGTTCTAATCCTACCAGGATACATACACATGCAAGATTTAGTGATAAAAGGAAAGGGACTTGTACATCACAGAAGTCTAATTATATGGCAAACAAACACTGCAGCAAGGTCCACAAGTCACACAGGATATGAAATTGATTAAACGTCAAAAACTTTGAAGGTTGACAAAAATGTTAGAGAGGTTTTTTGGCAGGATACATGGCCCAATGTTTAATGCCTGCGGCTTATGGTATATAAATCTTTGGAAAGGATACATGTATATATTGGTACATGTAACTTGTGAAAAACCTTTGTAATATTTATAGTGCATAATTGAATTAAAAATAAAGTTCCCTTTCTTTTTCCATGCTTATATTTCAATGATTTAATTACATGTAAGTCTAGGTGCTAATTTTGTTTATTATTTTTGTTCAAGAGCTAGGCATTGATGGTTACTGTTCAAATTTAAAATGTTAGCATACAGACCAACAATGTCTACAAAGAAAGGAGACACAATAAACTCAAACACATTGAGACAACATGTAAAGACTGAGGACAAAAAAAAACTCTTTCTTGTAATTTGTTGACAGGAGTGATTAGGCGTGAGGTTTTTAAGAATATCACATTTATCACTCAGCCACTGTAGCTTAACAACAATAGAAAAAGACAATGTAATTTTTATAAATGGTTAATAACACTTATATTCTTTTGTTGTTGTCTTGGAATTTCAGCAAAATGTTAAATGGATATAGAAATGTTCATTTAAATGAACATTTTACAATTTTATTTTTAGTTCCTGAAATTTGTTCAAATAAAGCTGAGTGTATACTGTCTGGAGAAACTGGTGAATGTGAATCGCGATCAGTGTCATCAGAATGTTTACAATCACGGGAAACAGGTGAATGTGAATCATTACAAGGGACACAACTCTCAGAAGACGAGGTTGATTTTATACCTAGTTCCCCACCACCAACACCACCTCCGGACTATCCATCAAATTTTATTAAAACGACTAGCGAGATTTCCTCGGAAGCGTCATCATTAAGTTATAATTCAATACATGATGAAGTGATTACAATCAGAAAAACAGATACAGTTGATTCTAAAGAAGTTTTAAACCCTCTGTATTCAAGTGGGCGATCTTCTCCCACATTAATTATATCCAGACCAGAAATCAAGGTTACTGATCAAACAAAAAACATGAATAATTCAGGAGAAAGTACCGCTGACAAAGCTAAACATTATTTTGAGAAAGACTTGGTCATAGAAAACCAAAATGGTGATGATAAACCGCAAACAAACGGGGTAGATTCAGAATCAATAGAGGGACATCATCAAGATGATAATGCTCAGAGAAGAAATTCAGCTGAAGAGCAGAATAATGGTGGTAAAATTACACCAGTACCTGATGTGGTTACCGAGAGATTAAAATCAATAAATTTGGCACCACCACCACCGCCTGTTATATCCCCTGGATCACCAACTCTTACTAATGGAGATCTACGACCAGAGAGGTGAGTGTAATTAATTATGTTGGAATATGACCGTCATTAAAGTATTTTGAGTACAATGTCTCTGCATGTATTAAAAAAAAATCTTGGAAATATTTGATATCCCATAGTTCCATATTCTTTTTATTCTCAATTTCTATTTCACATGCCATGGTTGTAGCTTGCTAAACAGTAGGTGCTTATCCTTCTGGAGCACTCAACCACACTTCCCTTGTGTTAGTTCACAAATTTATATTGATTTGCCAATTTTCAAAATGTTTCTTTTTCTGTTGGGTATGTGGCTTTAACATTGACCAGTATGTTTTGTGTTGGAATGAGGTTTTTTCAAGATTATTTCACATATATTTTTAGGCAGATATTTCAGGAATGGTGGTCTAACAACTCGGAGAAAACTTCTACCTTTTGGCAAATGAATTTGGGTGAAAACATATGTATGCAGGTTTCAATGTTAAGCAAAAGGGGAGGGGGAAGCAAGGAATTTTTTATAAATACTATATATTTAATTAAATGGTTGTGTAAACCTAATTTTAGTGCAAATCATGAATTGGTTTAATTCATTTGCACTTGAATGAGTATAAATTTCAAGGATTACTTTGTTGACTATGATTGTGTTTAATTGATGGTGGATTTAAATTAGCACCTCAGTATCATTGCAATATACTGAAGATTACTTTTTTATTGCGAGAGATTTATTAACCCTAATTTCACAGGGTTCTCAGTCCTGAATTCAAATATCACGCGAATATTCCCAGAATTGCGAAGATTATTAAGTCAAATTTAAAACATGATGGCAAGCAACTATGACCGTCGTAAAAGTATGTCATATAAGATGCAATAAAGTAAATTGTAAACTTCGCCGTAACTTGCAAGGTTCTACTTGCAAGGTTCCATTGAAATTTCTGGTTAAACGGTTCTTTATTAATGTTTCCTTTCAACCGTTTACAATAAAGTTTTGATGAAACTTCACTGTAACTTACAAGGTTTTATTGAATTTTCCCTTTAAACACTGACTGTCGATGCTCAATTAAACATCCCTTTCCACTGTTTACAATAACTATGGAACATTTAGAAACGATCAACAAAACAAGAAGCCTAAAGAAAGGTAGATAACTATATAGCCACCACAAAGTGGACGCGAAATTAAAATTGCACCTGGATTGTGGACGCGAATACAGGTATTTGCGATATGAAGCTCAGATGTAAGTACAAGAAATTTGATAGTCGCAATATTAAAGTAATCTACAGTACAACTGAAATTAATCCACCACAAACATTAATATGTTAACAGTATGTGTGTATTAACTTCTCTTTTATAGGCCAATATCATTTCTAGCAGAAATACAAAGTGTATCACTAAACAGCAGTAGAAGTGTATCTCCATCTTCTAAAATGTTGTCATCGAATAGTCCTAATTCCAACGTAAACCATGATTTTATAGCAGAACTGAAGAAGGCGACAGGTGCTGGTGTTAATAGCCTGAAGAGAACACGGAAACCAGCTGAAGGTGGTCAAATGACAATGGTATATTCATTTGGTAAAGATGAAACAATGTTAAATGGAAATGAGAGTACTGACAAAAATGTGAGTTCTATAGTGGGTTTTTCTGGGTTCTTAGCCGTCATACCATGTGATACCTCATAACATTTGTGTTGAATATTTATTTCCATTGGATATGGAATCACATAAGATTTCAGTAAACACTACTCTAGAAAACTTGCAATGTAAACTTTTCCACAACATTTTGCACAAACATTAATGTGGTATGCTGGTTTGATACTAAGACTTGTTACTTTTCAGTTTGACCTGTGATGTTTTGTAAATTTTCTGAAATAGAAAATATTTCAGATTCTAGATTCAGATCAGTTAGAATTACAGTGTATTTTCAGACAGTGTAGCCCTGGATTGCTGTATGTTCCCCACCCATTTACAGCCATATACAATTTTTAATAATTAATCTCGATGGTAAATATAAACACAAATGGCACACAAGACCGTGTTTTACTTGTGAATGTCAGTTTTTAGCATCCTAGCACACTAGCCTATAGTGTCACAAATTATAACAAACCTTTCATTTGTCCTCAAGACATTGGTTGTTGCTGCATTACTTTTTCCCGATTTTGACCCTAGTTGTTTTCCCTTTAATTTGTAGTTTGTAAACCAGTAAACCATATACATTTGTGATCTGCATCTTACAGCAAATTTGTATAAAGAGGTTTGATTAATTTTTGGACCTTGGACTATTTGATCCACTTTTAGGGTCTTTTGTGGACCCAAGTGGCTTAATTCTTTATTGGAAAAATGAAATTTCAATAAAGTTTTTATTTTATTTTATCTCTGGACCTCAACACTTAAAATCACTATGTGGTAAATTTTGTAGCTTGGTCAATTTGGTACATTTTTCAGCCTTAGTTCAGACTTTTAAATATCTGTTTTGTATTTTTATAGAAGGATACAGGCAAACCACTAGTACTTGAAGGCGAATTTGATCCTAAAAACTTTATGGATAAAGTTTCTGCCTATGACTCACAAGGAAATCCAATACCACAGTGGAAAAAACAGATGGTAGCCAGACAATTAGCAGAGAAAACAATGGTAGAAACACTGGAGAAAAGAAAGGTATAACACTGTCACATCACAAATAGAGACAGGATGGCCTTGGTGGTTGTGTTGGATAAAGCTCATGCTATAGGATCAAACTGTCTCTCACTCCCTAGGTTCTAATTCTGCTCAGGACAGATCCTAGAGTGAGAAAGTGTGTTAGTTCTCTTGCAGATGGTTGATGGTCACTCAGGTTTCCTCCACCATCCCTCAATTGACCACCTTGATATAAGTGAAAGAATCTTGACTGGGGTATAAAACACCATTACTCAACTCCACTCTACTCCACAAGTATTGGAATTTAAAACTTCAACAAAACTGTTATTTAGTGCATGTCAAATATAAAAAAACTTTTTATTAAATCTTAAATAGTGTGAAAACTTGTAAGAAGCTTTTCTCTAAAATTTGAATCAAAACACAAATAATTGAATTGGAAAATTTTGATCATAAAATTTTCCAATCTAAATTTCAGAAAGAAGAAATAGAAGCTAAATATAAGAATATGCCAGCTTGGAAGAGAGCCTTAATAGAGAAAAAAGAAGCCGAAGCTGCTCAGGCTAGGTATGATTGTTATAGGCCAATGTAAAGAAGATAAAACCAATGAGAAAAAGAGTTATAATATGTATGTTATAAAATAAAATTGTTTATATCGAAAATTTTCCGAGTTATAATTGACATCCAATAGTTCCATGTTCCTTTCATTCTTAATTTTGGTTTCACATGTCAAATTTATTTTAACTTAATTTGCCAGTTTTCAAAGTTTTTACTTGGCTTTTAGGATTCTGATTTTTAACATGGACCTTTGATGTAAAGGGAGTTAACTGTTGTACATATATCTAATTCTTGTCAGAGGTGACTGGTACCCACTCATCATGTCATGGTGTTTATGTTTTGAGTTTTCAACCAATAGTTTTGATAATTTAAACCAATTTTGATGATGCTTGGAGTGATAATTATATATTTTTATATACATATGTAAAATTCTAAATTGAATTTTTTATCCCAGAGATGTACATGTATTATGTTCAGGTGTTGACTGTCCATTTCTCTCCCCCTTCGTCTGTAATTGTTTGTTCAACCAATTCCTCCAACATATTGAAGATATTTTTACTAATCTTTATATGTACATGGTTACCAGGATATGAGATTGTGTGTGCAAGAAGAGGATTAAATTTCTAAGAGTTGTGCCCCATAAGGACCTTCGAAAATTTAATTGTGTTTTTGCAAACGTAATTAAGAGTTTAATTGCACAAATGTAAATGGATGTATCCTGCTTCACCTAGCTGCACTCTTGTTGGACATCTAGCTTGTAAATATTATTATCAATTTTATAGCCAAAGCCTGCTGGGATGAAACATAAATAAATAGTTCATAATTTTTATGTTTTAGATTGGCTAAAGAAAAAGAAGCAGAAGAAAAGAAAAAGATTAATGCTAGCAGAACAGCAATCAGTGGCCGATTGACACCGTTTGAAAGTCAGAAATCATAGTAATGTATCATGGATGCATAGACAAAATGTTATTTATAAATGTATAAGTTATGAGAGATGAAATGAGAATTCCATTAATTGCAGTAGCCTCACCCAATTATTGGACCATACCTGGAGAGGCTACCTGATATAAAGCCATTTTACAGACAGGATTTAACACATTTTAAAATCATAAAAAATTTGTAAAATTGGTCATCATTTATTTAACAACACCTTTGTTTTTCTGCTGTAAAAAAGAATTATTATACAAGATGGCATTGGTTACTGCGGGCTTGATTCTGATGCTGTATTAAACTGAATTTTTAAATCCTCACTTGTTCACAATGTTGATGCATTTTACAAATTTTTTGAATTAAAAAGAACTCTGTATCAGAGAAATTTTCAAGTGCGAAAAGGTACAAATTAAAACTTTCATGAATATTTTATATTTGATATAACCCATTTATAATTTTATTGACCATCATCCAGTGACACTAAAATAAATGTACATGAATATGATTTTTGTAAAAATTTACTGACGTGAAAATTTCCCAACTTATATTGAACAGTTTCTGAAATCTTATAACTGCTAGTGTTATATTCCCTTTTAATATTATTTGTGAGGGCTTACAGAAATGATAATTGCGGGGAAAATGACAAGTTTTATGGTCATTGACATTCCATATTTTTCATGTGATCTTTATGTAAGATCAGTTGATCAGTTATGTCATGCTCAAATTGATGCAGATGTGTATAGCGCATATCATTGACTCTAAAGAGTGTTCAGACCCTTCCATATCGGAACCATTGTATATGGATACTGTAAATGAAGAAGTTTTCATGTTTGTTTTATTTTCATGTAAATTGAAGATGCAAAAATAAAAAACCATTATCTGAGGATGCTTAATAAAAATATGCAATTTGAAATGAGGATTCCCACTAAAACTTACTGATGAACAAAATTTTTGCAATTTTAAATGCATGTATTTCAATCTATAGTATGAAGCGGAGGTTCAGTATGGTCCCACAATGTAGCTGGACTAAATCGGTGCAGGGTACCAGATGACAAGACACCATTGTACCCCATAGATTTTAGATGATTTGATATTCCATAATGGAATCAGAAATATCACATTTAGACATTCCAATTTTGAGGGTTACCTTTGAAAATACATGTATTGCAAGTCACATAGGCATTCAGTAGACAGCATTTTAAAGATATTGTGTTTAAATGTGCTCAAACTTACGTCATCTAATTGGAAATTTAAAATTACAATGGTAACTAAATGTTTTTCAGATATGTAAGTAATGCCATGTCTTTGATTTTAGTCAGACATTTTTTTTTTCATTTTTATGTGTACTGATATGTAAAAACTGCAAAGCTCAGCACATTTCATTATTGTATTATTTGTTTGTCATCTGTGGATTCCAAGTCCAATTATATAGTCATTTAGGTATATATCACTTAATTTATCAAGTGGACCATTAGACTGTTTTACAAGGAGTTACGGTAATTCATTCTTGATTTTAAAGAGCCTAAAATTTCATGGAAAAAGTGAGCTTAGCTAAAAGCAGGAATGTACCGGTAGTTATTATAATTCTTCTGTTGAAATAAAATGCTTCATATAATTCATGATTTTAAATTCGAAAATATAAGTAATTTTGCAAAACATATTACATCTTAAAAAAGAGAATGGTGCAATGATATATTAAAATGCCTACCAGTTGGCTACGATGGGCTATGTTTCAAAGACTTGATTCATTAACAATAACATTTGCCGATTGCATGATGTCATGCCAGGGAATGATGGTAAATTCTACATTATACATTCTTTTAAAGTGCGATACAAAATGGTGTATAAAATGTTTTCCACAATGTCAAAATGTAAAATGATCTTGCTTCCAAATAGTTGATACAGTTTAATGGTATATTCTTACATTATGTAGAAAATGTTTTTAAATAATGTTTAACCTTAAATTCATCATGCACTTTGATACTTGGATTGTTTCAAATTTGGGATGTCTGTAGGTTCTGTCATTCAGCAGTTCAACTGATCTAGATATTAGATTTACATAACAATAAACATAATTTTAGAGCATCATGGGTATTTATTTTATCAAGAATATCAATTTTTTTTTCAGATTAAATTTTAAAGATATCGCTGTTTTAGACACCCAAATTATACTTTTTGATGTTTCATGTCATAAAATGTTACCTATCAAGGAATTTCTTGTTTTTGCATAGTGTGTAGCTAGATGCATAGAAATGATTCAATCTTCCACATTTCCAATAAACTTGCCAACTTTACAAAAATTCCAGATTTATAATAATGTGTTCTCTTGCATATGTGTTCCTTTATAAATAAAATTGTGCAATCAAATTCAGTACCATTGTCAATATCATTGTACTAATTTTTAATTCTTAGACAAATAGAAAATATGGGACTTATGTTTAATCAATTGTGTTAATTTTTTATGTTATTCACCAAACAAATAGTACACAGGTTCATGTAGCTGAATTCTTAGGAAAAGACAAGATCACAGGATATACATGTATTTTTAATGAGTTGTGATTAATTTTTACAAGTATGTTAATCTTCAAACAGATTGTATACCCTAAGTTGTACAAGAATTTGTACTTTTTCAGGTACAACAAAGTTTGACCTTTCTCAAAACATATCTTCACAACTCTATATTGATCTATTTTTATCAAGGTTTCAATCAAAGGAAAAGAGATAATTGCTCATGCACCCATGGACTTGCATTTCCATCTTGTCTGTTCCCTTTTCTGTCGAAGGAGATATCCTGAGATATTGATATGATATAGTGGATACTATAGAGACTTAAGTGATCATATCATTATGATATAGTAATTTATTTACTGTTTTTATGTTTTATTTTCATATTGTAGAGTATTTTTGTAGTTTTATTACACAGTACTTTTTCTTCAATGTCCCATTGATGTCCAATCAGAAATCCTATGTGGCAATTGTCATGTGCTGTCTCATCTGCTTTCTAAAAAGGAAAAGTATTTTTATACCTTGATTGTGCCAAGTACAGAAGAACCTAAGTCATAAACCATGATTGATATAATGTTACTACTCAGTTACAAATGTCTACCCCAACCCCAACCCTGTCATTTTATCAAAATCCTGTAAACCTGTATTGCATTTTCTGACATTGTTCCATTGCAAATTGCCAAACATTTTTGTGTTATGAGTTTATCTAAGTACTGTACTCCATTTTTCTGACATACAATATGTATATCTTCCATTGTTATAATTGCCAAAAAACTTTTGTAATGTCAAAATTGCCCTGAATAGATGATAATAGTTTTACAATATATACATGTTTCAGTACAGATTGCAATCTAGTGCTATTCAAACTTCAAACAGATTGTATACCCTAAGTTGTACTAGAATTCATACTTTTTCAGGTAGAACAAAGTTTGACCTTTCTCAAAACATATCTTCACAGCTCTATATTGATCTATTTTTATCAAGGTTTCCAATCAAAGGAAAAGAGATAATTGCTCACCCATGGACTTGCATTTCCATCTTGTCTGTTCCCTTTTCTGTCGAAGGAGATATCCTGAGATATTGATATGATATAGTGGATACTATAGAGACTTAAGTGATCATATCATTATGATATAGTAATTTATATTTCAACTATAATGTATTTATGTTTATTTTCATATTGTAAAGTATTTTTGTAGTTTTATTACACAGTACTTATTCTTCACTGTCCCATTGATGTCCAATCAGAAATCCTATGTGGCAATTGTCATGTGCTGTCTCATCTGCTTTCTAAAAAGGAAAAGTATTTTTATACCTTGATTGTGCCAAGTACAGAAGAACCTAAGTCATAAACCGTGATTGATATAATGTTACTACTCAGTTACAAATGTCTACCCCAACCCCAACCCTGTCATTTTATCAAAATCCTGTAAACCTCTATTGCATTTTCTAACATTGTTCCATTGCAAATTGCCAAACATTTTTGTTTTATGAGTTTATCTAAGTACTGTACTCCATTTTTTCTGACATACAGAATGTATATCTTCCAATTTTATAATTGCCAAAAAACTTTTGAAATGTCAAGATGATAATAGTTTTACAATGTTTACATGTTTCAGTACAGATTGGAATCTAGTGCTATTCAGTATCCAACTACAGTAAAACATGTATAGAACAAACCCCTGGGGACTTTATTTTTAACTTTGTTATAAAGATCCTTCATTATATTGTTATAGAGGAGCTTGGGTCAAATATTTGACTTCGTACTATCTATGTATTCGTTGTAAGCTTGTTTGTTATATTCGTGTTTTACTGTAGTAGAACATGAATTTCTGATTTATACTGACTAAAATCTAGTTAAATCAGAAGTCCAATTTCTACTAGGACAGTTCAATATATTCTGATCCGTACTAGGAGGATCTTGTATTTAAAAACAAACAAAGTATGAAAAAATGAAAATTGTAATTAAAATATTTTTAATGTCATATTTAATATTTTATATTTTAAAATATCATATTTAGACAATACATTTTTCCATTCCTCTGTATGCCTTTTGTCTGGTTGGTTGGTTTTTTGGACAACAAATTCAGAAATATTTTTATACAGGAGTTATTGCCCTTTATTTAAAAAAGACTAAAATAAGCTTTTTAATATTACATGTAATATCATAACTGCAAAAAGCATTCAATCTTTGTTTTTCCAAATTATTTAATTTTTTTTTCATTTTAAATAAATATGCCCAGAAATATGTGTGGGTTTACAGTTTGATTATGAAATGATTTGTATTATGGTCACATTTTAGTATCACTTGTTACGAAGGTTGTGCAACACATATCTTCAATAAACAATGCTTAGAACCAATTTGAAAATATTAGTTTTAAATCATTTATTTCCATGGTGAACAATTTTCTTTTTTTAAGAAAAAATATATTCTGTGATAGTAAATTCATTGATGGTGATTTCTGTTTAAGATAACTTTGTTTTATTTATTGTTTATTTTGTTGACATGTTAGGTCAGGGTATCTATGGAAACAATGAATATTAGGACATCAAGACAATTAATAATTTCACAATACATATACATAGTTTTTAAAATTTTTACAGTAAATATGATTATATCATTGTTGATCAAAGCAACAAGGTATTATCTATTAGGTTTTCATATTTAAGCAAGATGTTTTTTCTGTTTTGGTGTTTTGTATGATTTCTTTTTCATTCCTGAGTATAAACTGTTATTTTCAAAGTGGTTCTTTACATTGTTGTTGAGTAATATATATTTTACCCTTTTTCTATTTGTTTTGTCAAATAACACATAATTTACATAATTCACTCTTTTGTTTTGTCGAATAGTATATATTTCAACCATTTTTCAATTTTGTTTGGTAAGATACATTTCACCTATATCTTTTCAGTGATATATGATTCACTCCTGTTTTGTCAAGTAATATATATTTCACCCTTTTTCAATTTTGTTCCCTTAGATATATTTCACCCATTTCTTTTGTCCGGTAATATATATTTTTCATTATATGAGTAATTTATATTTCACCTTTTTGTTCAGTGATATATTTCACCATTTTGTTCGGAAATATATATTTCACCCTTTTTTCAATTTTATTTATCAATAATGGTTAATTTGATCTTGTTTCCCCCTCTGTCACATTCCAGATAATTTATACACAGTATTTGATATACATGGTAAAAGTCAGACCAATGTTTTATCAATGTTAAACTATTATTTTTGTTATTGTTATTAATATGTATATCATAATGTCATACATATCTAATTATATCCAGTGCTTTTAAAGTCATTAAAACGTTTTAGACTTGGTTGTCATGTTTTTTTTTCATTTGTCTTGTTTGTTGATTTCACACATGATGGGTGTAGCTAGCTAGACAGCAGGTGCTTAACCTTCCAGAGTAACTGGTCTCACTTACCTGGTGAATGTTCACATGTTTTCTTTAATTTGCTAGTTTTCAAAAAATTTACTTTGCTTTTGGGATTGTAATTTGGACACAGACTGGTCTGGTATGTTTTTGATTTTTACAAATCAAGAAATGTAGTCAAGATCAGGGCTTTTAATGAGGTAAGGGTTTACTCATTTCTGATGTTATTAATTGATTTAATAATGATTGACATTCAAGGCAATATTATTTCTTATATCTTCAGTTTTCACTATACCTGAAGGTTATTGGTGCTCAGTTGTTGTAATGAGATGAGTAGTTGAGATTTATGCTCCAGTCAAGATTTTTTCACTTTTATAGAGGTGGTCAAATCAGGGATAGAGGAGAAAACTGCAGTGCCTGGAGAAAACCACTATTCTTTTGCTAGTGAACTGACAAATTTTCTCACTCTAGGATCTACCCTGTGTGTAATTCACACCTTGCTAATGCTTCTGAGACACTGATTTGCAAGCAGGACCTTTATATCACTTAGCAACCAAAGTCACATTTGTTGCAATGAATAGCAATGACAATGTGAAATAATAACGAGATATATACAGAACAGCTTCACGAACCCTAGCAAAGCAACCTTTTGGTAGAGACACATTTGTAACATTTTGAAGGCAGTCCATTTTTATATAAGATATCACCTTCAAGACTTAATTAAAAAGAAACAACTTTTTAATGAACGAATAAGTTTTGATAATATTTTTGTTTTGCTGATTTTGAAAATTTAATATAATATTGTCTTCTATACTGTTCACAAAGTATTAACTGCTCTCATTCATCTTACATTTGCTGTCTAGTATCTTGTTTGGGTTTGTTGACTGATGGAGGATTTAGACCTAGAACTACCGTCCCTTCTAGATTCAGTTAAGTTTACAATACTTGTAGATTTATGTACTTCACCATTACCTTTAAAAGCTTCCAACATACTTTTAAGAAATTTTGACAAATTTTCATACTCTGGATTCCTCTGTAGAGCTTGTAATGGCAGTGAGCTCTTGGAACACAATTGTAAACATTTTGTCCATAAAGCATATAGTTTGTATTCGTCAGACACATGAAGGCTCTTTATTAACAGGTCTTCTTTGACATTCTTTTCAGCATTAAGGTTATGCAGTAAGGTTTCTTCACACTTCTGTTTTAAATTCCAAATCTGGTATTCCTCCGCCAGTGGGAGTATGGCAAACGCAATCTGGTCTACAATTAAAGAAAAGCACTCCATGAAACATACAAAAGGACAAAATCTTGATAGAAATTTTATCACAAGTTTAAAAGGCTGAATAGAAATGGGAGTAAAGCGTAAAATGCCACCGACAATCCCATAATAGAACATTAAATACCGGTTATGAAATAAAATGTTTTTAAAAACAGTGTATTGTCTACATTGTACGCCAAGTACATATGTACATGTACTTGTACCACCTATAGTGGTTTTCAGAGTAATAAATTATTTGATTTGATTTAAGTTGCATAATAACGGAACAATTATGACACTTCGATAATAACTATTTACAGTGTAAATACAATTTATGCACAACATTTTCACTTTACATAAACTGCATGTATATATGTTTATGTAATTATTACATATAAAATGAATATATATAATTACATAATGACAGAAACGGTTCAAAAATTACATTGGGCTAGTGTGTTTTCATGCTTATGGTAGCAATCTTCAGGCGAGTACATGCATACATACAAATAATTGAACTGAGTAATAAAATCTATCCAGGTGTTCTCGAATTTCTTTAAATTCACAAAGAACAATCAATACAATGATAAAATAGATTAAAGAAAAGACAAGCGTACGCGTATGGTACGTTTTTAAAGTTAAAATGTCTACGTTTATGTAACACTTAAATCGGTTTTAGTGGTATTAACTTTTAACCTCGAGTTTGATTATTTATCCAATATAATCAATATATAAATCTGGTATCGTAATTTCAAAAATACGACAATGTGTACATGTGTATATATCTTAAGCTTTCTCGTAGAAACAACGGCTTTATGAATACGGACAAAATATTATTTCAATGACAGATTCTGAAGGCGTTCAGCTCGAAATGATAATATTAGTGCTGTATACCACTTTTGACTTTCTATAATATATTTAAATGATAATAATTAAAATAAAACATATATATCAGGTCATGTGCATAACACAATTCCAAAACAAAGTAAAAACTTTGAAAACTGGCAAGCAAACTTGGCACGTGAACTTTCATCAAGAAAATGAGGTCGCTTGCTTCGGAAGGAGTTCGTGTCTAGCTAGCTACGCCCTTCCACGTGTGGAATGAAAGGAACATGGGACTATGGGGTGTCCAATATATCTAGGATAAGTTTGAATACAGTGACATCGTACTCAGTATGGACAATACTGTGATTGCGGCCATAAAGATTTTCATGGCCTTGATAAGCCCAGGGTTGCAATATCAAATGTAGTATATGGCATATACATATATATTTAAATTGTATTTTTCAAACTTTTAATCCACTTCGGCATCTTGTGTGTAATACACAATTCAAGTATTTAAAAAAAATCATAAACAATAATTGCTTCTTGCAATAAATAACACATCAACAAGAATGGGACAAATAAAACAATGTTGCACACAACATGCCAACTTACCGGTAATTCTCCGTTGGTAAGCTGGATGCAGTATATACAATAACTCCAACACATGGTCATAAGTTTTCCCTGCAAGTGGGATTTCCTTCTTTCCTTTTGTTTCCGTGGAAGTCAGCATCCTTGCAAAAACCGGAGAAGCCATGGACAACAGGGTTCTGGATGTGTATAACCGTTTACCTTCCACAATTAATATGACATCAGAGAAGCTATCTTCCTCTATAAAAGGCACACATTGTTTCTCTGTGCCAGGTAAGTTAGTTAGAGACCCGGGTGTACTTGTTCTACCTGCCGGCATGATGAAGCTCTGGCTGGATGTGGCCATTTCTGGATCGAATTCAGAACTCATACTAACCCTTGACTTCTGAGTCCATTTGATATTCTTACAAACCGTGTATATGGACGTTTTTATCTGTAATTCATTGGTTTACTCCCCATTGCTAATCTAAGGAATGAAATCAACAATTTTGAAGAAAGAGGTCCCGAAAGAACGCACGCAACAGCAAAATTATCCAGCGTGGATCCTGTTGAGAAACTTAGGATTTTTTACCAAGTAAAACAGCGCTATATTGATTTTATAGACCGAAGGGAGTTTAAAATATAACCGCATTATAAGGAGCGGGGATTAAAAGTTTAAAACAATGTAAGAGGACTATAGTAAATACCTTAAATAGCCTCTAATAAAATCGTAACAACTCGGGCTATTATTTACAGTGTTGACTAAATATCGACAAACTATTTACATAAAATCGACATTGAATGGATAAATTGTAGCACCTATTGGCGGGTTGATTATTGTGAAGAATGACTTACAGATTAAATATATTATATAGTTGTATATAAAACTACAAAATTGATAAGAAATACTCGTATTTAAACATATAATCACTTTTGTTAAATGCATGGACATAGATATGTATGTATGTGAAAGAAAAATAGAACATTTACAAGTAGACGCGGGTATTTTATTTCAGTATTAAAACAAAATTATTTCAATGTATTTCGATCTCTTTCGATTCAAACATTTTATTATTATATTATACCGCAGTTAAATATTCCATCTAAGTAAAATCATCTGCGATAAATGTATAACGGTCTGTACTATCGCATATATGGTTCTCGAAGTTAAACACATAATCTGCAGCAAAAATGTTTGGTCTCCATTGATTCATTATATCCCAAAAATCACATTCTATCTTTAGTATATACTATAGATAAAGGTAAGTAACTGCGTAAACTTTATTAAATTATATACGATAAAATCTGCTAAAGTTACAAGGAGTTGTTGCTTACTTATGGCGAAAATGCACTTGTGTGGTTTGATTGGGTCAAATTGTGCAACCGTCTGCACATTGCAATTGGCCGACAGACCACATGTTACACTTCGACAATTATCAGGCGTTGTCAGATACTAGATCAGTCCGCCGCCGAAGGTCGCTGGTTTTCTCCGGGTGTTTTTTCTTCAATCCCATAACTAACCGCTTGATATAAGTTAAAGAACATTAACCGGGGCGTTAAGGTTAATGAAATATTTTTTACCAAAAGTAAGCAACACGACCAGGGTCACATCACATTTTAAATACTACAATACACTAAAAAAATCGCAGATTGAGATCTATATCCTGGATATATTTGATATCCAATGATGCCCGCGTTCCATTCTTTTCACACGTGGCATGCCGTGTGTAGCTAGCGAGACAGGAAGTACCTACATTTCTGGAGCACCCGGTCTCACTTTTTTGTTGAAGTTCACGTGTTAAACTTAAATTCCTTTTTGTATATTATGTGTTACTTATATCAATATGCATTTATTTGTGCTTGACAAAACTAGCTACATCTGATATATACCCGACACAGTGACCACATAATGGTCACGGTAGTACAAAAAGTGTAGGAATCCTTTCCGATAAGCATTCTTCTTGATTTTTCCTATTATTTTTTATTTCCATACGTAAAACCTTTTATTTTTCAAATTTTACAATCAAAATTGATGTATTTTGAACTATTCCCATGCTAACATTTTAATGGTATTTTGCTTATCTTGAAAACTTCTTTAAACATCCTATTTTGTTGTTGAAAGTATTTTTTCTGAACCAGAAATGCACAATGTCTGTTTGCAAATTCTTCGAGTTAATAGACAGTGGATGCAATTTTGTACATGACGTAAATCATTAATTTCTATTCAGAATATAATCCTACACATATCACATTAATTTTCAACAAGATATATCACTGTTGTAAAGATAAGAGCTGCAATTGCTTTACTGTCCAAATATTTGTGCAATCAAATGCGCACTCTGAATGTAACTGCATGTCTCATGGCTATGTTTACCGTAAGTAGGACTAATGCACAATCAGCCATTGTAAAATCCGCAATTAAAAATATGGAACATTCAGTAGTCAGTAAAGATATGTACTCTACTTGTCAACAATCAACGTAACAAAGAATACAACAATTGGTTATATTTACAATAGAAAAATAACTTCTACGTTGAACCCAGTTTGATTTCTTTTTTCAAGATTCGCATAAACATCGGTTTTTCACATCGCGCATGAATACCAATACTCCCGAGTCGAATACCAATCCGCAAGTCCAGATGTCGAGCACTCTATCGTCTATTAAGTCTGTTTTTTTAACAAGCTCTACCTTCTGTCAATAACTGTAACTTCACCATAAATATGAATATGTAATTTTTTGTCATTGACTGAAATAAAATTTGTTTGAAATATTATCCAAGATTGATGACCTATTTTGTTTCTTCCAGACATGACGTCAAATGGACGGGGCTTAATGTTTCTGAACAGCTGTGCCATGTCTAGGTCACGTCCGCCGTTAAAAAATCTTTTTCAAAACATTGGAATTTATTTCATTCAACGGAATTTGCAATTGTGCTCTCGTAAAGAAAGAATAAATTGTAAATATAAGAATTGACTGTCATTTTTTCCTGGTTCATCAAGTAATGAACCAGATTTTAAAACTAGCAAATCTAAAATGAACTGCTTCGCAATTCATCAGATTTGCTAGTTTTAAAATCTTGTTCATTACTTGATGAACCAGGAAAAAATGACAGTCAATTCTTAATTGATCAAGTGGTCCTTTCTGTTAACATGTTTTGTTCGTAGTGGTTGCTGTTGAGGTATTGGTGATTGTTATTCTTGGAAGCTAAGTAGTTTAACTCTCTTCTCTGATACTTTGAAAGAAGAGCCACAACATAAAATGTTCCCATATGCATGTTTAATAAAAACAAACTATGATATTTACATACGAAAATAAAATTTATTTTGAGCCAAGTAACACCAATAGGTTAGGAATCAAACAAATATATAAAAGTATGATAATTATATATATAATCTAAAACACTAACACAGCACTATGTACTTAGTCATCGACACTGATACAACACATACCGTTATGCATTTTAGATTTGTGTCCTACAAATTGACTTTTTGGAATTCAATAATGCCCTACCAATTAGAATTCAGAATTCAGAAGTATACATTTGACCTTCATTAACAATAAAATAATACAGATCTTCAATAACATTACATTATGGTATATGTAAACACCTGATGATGCACATGTATTGTGATTTACCAGCTTAATAACCATGTCCACATTTTACAAGTTCAATTTGTGACTTGTAATTTACCAAACATGAAAAATACAATGTGTTGTAAAAAGCCCATTTCATGCATAGGTGCAGTTGGAATTTAAAGAAATAGATTAGATTAAAAACAAATATTGTAAAGAAATTGGTTTTGAGAATATACAAATGAAATAATTTCTGAATAAATACATCAACCATTTTAGCTTCAAACCGTCACCATGCCTGTACTGCATATCATAAGATTACGATTACTTCGGACTAACTTTGATATCAATTAATGTAAATAAATATTGTTACTTTTGAAATGAAAAATGGGCAAATCTAAAAAAACGTAAAATCACAATAAATAAGTACTAAAATATAAATGTGCATAAGAAAAAAAATTCAGATAATTCTCGTCTCTATCTTTATTCTTCTCTGTTGCTTTTGGTTTGGACTTTTCGCTGTTATAGTTTGGACTTCTCGTTGTCACTTTGTCTTAAGTCAGTAAATAAGAATGAACCTGTCGGTTGATCTATAAATTCACCCCGAGAGAAGACAGTTTCACCACCCACCACTGTGCTGTAAACACGACCTTTCATAATTTTACCCAAGTAAGGTGTAACCTGAAATCAAAATAGGTTATTAGTATGTTTTATAGTACAAACCTGTCGAAAGTTTTACAAAAAGCCAACGAATTAGTGCCGAATCGGCAGCTCATCTCGGCTCTCGTTAGCTGTATCTCGACAGCTTTTCGACAGATGGTATTTATCTCGACAGCTTTTCGACAGATGATATTTATCTCAACAGATGTCCAGCTACAGGCTTAACCATATGGCTTGGTCACTCAGCTTCGATTCCTTTTTGTTAACCTATTATCTGTACTGTATATTGTGATGTTCCTCATGTGATGTTCAGCATGTGGAGCTATTTTGTTGATGTCCGGAAATACTGTTTTCTATTATGTATGCTATTGTAAAACATTAGTACACATAATTTCAGTATAAAAGTTGTACCTCGTTGTTAGCATGTCTTCAAGTCTTGTTTTTGCTCATTGAAAAATTTCAGTTCAAAAACTGATAGCATTGGATGAATGTTGTGCAACATAACAAAACATTTACAAGTAATTAAAATTCTTTCTTTAGGTTTGTTTGAAGATACCTGCATGTAGCAGAATCTGATACAATGAGTTTATTTTTAACTTGAGTACTTTTATAGTTGTTATGTATTGTTTGTAGTTATTTACCGTTTGATTACACTTACTTTGTTTTTGTGTTGTATATCCTCTGTCTTAACCTGTAATATAAATGTATCGATAAAAGAGTTATCTGAATTAATTAAAATGGAAAATGTTCATGTAAAAATAAATATAAGGAAAGGAAGAAGATAGCAAAGCAACATACATTATCCATAATAAACCTAGGTGCTTGACTAATGGGTCAACCAGTTAATTCTTTCAGTTACATATGCACAAATCTAGTTACAATCGAATGAATAATACACGCCTTTTAAGTGTTTTTTTTATTTTTGCAAATGGTTTTGACCTTTAATAACATGGTACCATTTTATGTAAAAATCTAGCATTTAATGCATGTTAACTTAAATTTACTTAGCGAAAACATACAATTCATGCCTGTCGAAAGTTAAACAATTACGTGTAGGTAACGAAAAGTTAACTCATTTCAACCTCTTTAGCTGTGTGGTTGACTTTTCAGCGGCTGCTATTTGTCTCGCTCAGTGTTAAACTCTTGACAGATCTGTACTGTATCTCCATGAAATAAACACCTATTTCAAGTTTGTAACATTGACTTACCTCATAATTTCCTTCTGGGTCCCATATAACAAAGTCGGCATCATATCCTGGTTTTATAGCGCCTTTACGATTCTCCAACTTTACAAGTTTGGCTGTGTTCTCACATAACAGCTTAACCAGATCAAATAACGTCATACCATACTGCTGACAGTTAGTCCAAAACAATGATAGACCTGTTGAATGATATAATAAAACTGCCTATTTCAGGAGTTCAGAAACAAAAGTGTGGGGAAAACCACCAAACTTCAGCAACTGAAACAGTAGTACCTGTCCCAGTAGGATTGGAACCAATGTGGGATAAGATTTAAGACCACTAGACTATAAGAAGATAAAGGAAGATTAATATTACAAAAGCACCGTTTAGAAGGAGTCGTGAAAAAATTCAAAACAGTGGCAAACATATTGTGTAATGCTTATGATTTAGAAGAAAGTAATTTGAAACCGACACATATGTGCTTGGTAACAACTAACATAACACATTACACAATACATTACTTAAAAGCTGAATTGAACTTTTTACGTTGTTATCGGGGTGTAACAACGTGAAAAGTGCAATTAAATTCTTATAATTACAAACCCAAAATTTAATAGTTTTTCTGAACTGATCAGCTGATTTTCAGAAAATCGACGTTACAAGGTTGAACTGTGTAGTACTACAATAAATTGCATCTTTATGAAGCGATGAAATATCCGATAAAAAAGCTGTAATAGTTTTGAATTCACATCTTTTTAGTCATTTTCTAGTTATTTTCAGACAACATATAATTTATGTTGCATTTAAACCCATTGATAAAAAAGGGACTATATTATGTCTCGTAATCATGAAAACAAACAACACTTTGTACAACGCCATACGTTTGTAGAACAGGCGTGTTTACATGTTATTTTTATCCATCGCATAAGAAAAACCGCATTGGCTGAATGAACAGTGTGTTAAAAAACATGAAAGCAACTATTGACATGGAATTAATCTTTTCTTGGATGAATCGATGTTTTACCACCTATGGACTGGATGTGAGATGAGGGATTCTGTCACCGGTGGTAGCGGTATCATGAGTGTATGGGCTGATTAGGGACATTTGGAGAAGGTAAACAAGCGGTACGGGTGAAAGTTAGACTGGAATATAGTATGTTATCAATTTTATCAAATTGTTATTGGCAGGGCTACCACTGTCATTATCATCAAGATCCAGTTCAGGCTCAACCATCTGACTTATCTGCACACTGGCATTGCATTCCTCAAAATATTTGTTCTGATTCCCGGCTATAATTGTGAAATAAAATGTCTTTGCTTTCAAAAGGATGTGTTTGTGATGAATTTCAACGGAACACCCTGTACTGAGGTTTGGCATCCGAGAATACCATGGTACGTGCTTATACTTAGGCCTATAGACACGTAAAATGCTTGCTGACGATAAAATATCGATTTTGAAAAAAAATATTTCATAAATATACAATCTTAAATGCAAATTATTAAAACATCGGTGAAAATTAATCAAAACATATTTGAATTAATTTTTCAAAATATTTATTTATAAAAAATCGAAGCATTTTAATGTTTCTATGTGAAATCTTTCCCGATCTTTCCGTTTGTTTACAATCTTAAAAATTGCTGTTATTAAAAGAATTCAGAGATGGGTAATCCCCGAAACAGACCTAAAGTAGTTCCGGTAGAAAGGGTAACACCGTGTTTTTGCAAGACAACAACCAAGAGAAAATGCTCTAAATTGTGTAACAACGTGAAGTTTGTAATTATAAATGAATGATAAAACAGTCAATCAAGAAAAATATAAACACATATTTAGATTAATAGACTTGATTCTTGTAGATGAGCCACAAATTACAGTATTTATCACATAGTTGTGGCGAAATGAATTAATTTTAGGATGCTTGTTTCTTTCACCAAGTCAAGATAAACACCACAAATAGTTCTTAACCAATAACAGCATGCTTTATACAGTGCAACTTCTTAATACATAACAATTTATGTGTCATATTGCAATTTCTTTTGAACTTTGGCTTTAAAAGGGAAACCAATAACTACAATGGTATTTCTAACGTACAGTGGAAAAAAATGTGCATAGCTTGACTATGACAAATTTATAAGAATGAAGACTTCTTTACAAAGTGTTAGATTTTTTCTAATTTTGACTATATTATAACACACTAGTAAGTATCTGAGCTCTGCTTACCAAACTGAACAGATGATACACCACCCCAGGCAGTAAGGAAGTCTCCCTGTTCCAGCAGTTTCAGATCTGGTGTACATGGTGAATGATCAGATACCACCATATCAATATCACCTTCTTGTAGTGCTTTCCATAGTAATTGCTAAAAAACATATAATTTGTGAAAATACAACTCTGTAAGCTATCGTGATTTTAAAAACACTTAAAAGCTTAAGTTTATTATCTGTTAAAATGCTGCATGAACTGTTCACTGTTAGTGTACCATTAAAGTAAGCATTCTAATTTAATAAAAAAAGTGTTGCTGTTTGCACTTGCCATGTAAATATTGTGTTTTTCGTTTGATTTAGCTGATGGCTTAATAAAGAATATGAAATATGAATATTATTTAGTATCCAGTGTATGCGAATGCTTATTTTAATGCAATTATGCTACAAAATCCTTGATTGAAACATACAAGTTACAATAGTAGGAATATTTTGTACGTGAAAGCACATTTAACTTGCAAAATGACAACACCAAATGAAGTTTCCTTATTTGTACAAAATAGAAAACTTTAATCAGCGATTATAATCTTTCAGCTTAACAAATAGAACATATTACAAAAGTCTATACAAAACGAATATACAGTCGTTTAGTTGTTTACCTGGTTGTATTTCTCTCTGATTGGTGGACAACACTTGTATTGTGTAGCACCATTTGGTATGGTTTCTGCCTCTAACGCCAGGTAATGATGACATGTTTCTACTGTAAGAGGTGCTCCTAATTTTCTGGTCTGACGTATCAAGGGGAGGGCACTTGCTGATGATAGGTGGACTATATGACACCTTACTCTTTAAATAAATGATTGTAATCTATCATACATTATAGCTCTCTAATGCGTTATTTTTTGCGATCGATAGAATTTGTGATATATTAAATAGTCTGCCAACAAATATGTCCTACGCTTTCCTCATTACAATAATGGTCTACCTGGTTCTAGAAAACTAACCAAACATCTCCAAAATATTAGTATACCCCGCACTGTAACAATGTTCTTATTGCATATAAACCATTACAAAAATCTTCACACTTTTCCCATCATTTTCAATTCTCATTGTCGTAAAACAGCCATTCACAAGTAGCACAGTTCAAACAAATAAAAGAAACGCATGTCCATCAAACTTTACACATTATAGTACATACTCTATTTCTAAAATCACCCATTAGATATAAAATGTCAACAGCTTGACATTGTAAGAAAAGAATTACAAGTCCCTCCAAAACTGTTGACATTGATTGGATTTTCATTTAAAATTGTGGTACACAATTTAAAGAAACAAATACCTGTATTTTAGACACATCTCACAAACTATAGATATAGCTTCTACCTCCATTACTTCAGGACGACTCTTAAGAAACGTCTCATACAACTCAGGCTTAGCTGTTAAAATAGAATAATTACATGTTTATAAAAACTGAATTTGAATTTTTAATATCTAAAGATAATAAGTTTTCAAACAACATATTAGATAAAATAAAATAAATTGCGCCTTGGATGGTTGTAGTGTTTCAAAATATATACGTAATCAGTATCTGGTCAAAGAATACTCACCATTTTCTGACTGGCCACCACAATTACAATCCACTTCTGCGTGAAACTGAAATACGAAAAGTGTATAAAAATTGGCTCAACGCGGAAAATAATATAATTAATCCCAGAACTATGAAATACAATGTGTAATTGTGTTTGGATATGGATGTACAAAGGTATGTTTTCATTAAAATATTTACAAGGCAGCGTCAATGGCACTAATAATGACATTGACGAAACCAGAAATAAGAAATATAAAATCAGAAAACAATTATAAAAACTAATAAATAAATATATATATCATGTCGTTGACGTTGAAAGACTATTGTTTAAAGACTCATTTAACCCATTTTTAATTGTTGGTGTACCTGGAAATCGCAAACTCGCGCTAGTGACTTGAGTTTCAGAGACCCTATAGCCAAGTACATATTTAACTGCAAGTTTCTGTATTTAGTTTTTTATCACAATATGCAAGAACTAAAATTTAACTAAATATAAATCTATGTTATACAATATCGACCTGTCGAAAATTAAAACACCTTTCGATAGATCTGTACCAGTACCTACCAGGACAACAGTATCCGTTCCTTGTAATACTTGGAATGCAGTCTCTAGATCAGACTTCTCTACAGAAGGGAATTCGTCTACACCACTGTGTATCAGGAAACACTTGAAACCCATAATACCAGCATTCAACATCGGTATCAACTCGTTCTGAAATAAATTAACATCGTAAAACATAACATACTAGAACCCACTAACTCTGAAAAATGCACGAATAAAAAAAAACAAAAAAAAAAAAAACGAAAACAAAGTCTTTGAAAAAATGAGCTTAGCGGAATATGCAACATAATTTTAGATCAAAACCTTTGTTTCCTCTTGTTTAATTGGAAATGTCCATCTAGTTGGTAATTATAAAGTTTAACGGCCAAAATTGAATATAGCACAAAGTGAATTGACTTAACTCCATTTAATGTTGCATTATATTTTTTCTGCAATTCTTAATCTTATTCATACGCCTAATGATATATCATCAACATTTTGATATAAAACTTATATTGAAATATGGCATGACATTGTAAATATTTCCTTACATCTGAAGCTGATGAAGACACCGATAGTTCATTACTAGAATACAAGTATATAATGTGTTATTCATGCTTAAAACAAGTATAAAATATTTGAGCACGCAGTTTGTTTTCAACCCTAACAATCAGACGCTGTCGACATTGCAAGCAACTGCTTTTTCGAAAACATTGAATTCATCGGTGACAAAACATGCTTACTTACCTCGTTATTTGGCACGATACCGCCCCAAAATCCAACATCTACATAACATGTTTACTTACTTCGTTATTTGGCACGATACCGCCCCAAAATCCAACATCTACAAAACATGCTTACTTACTTCGTTATTTGGCACGATACCGCCCCAAAATCCAACATCTACAAAACATGCTTACTTACTTCGTTATTTGGCACGATACCACCCCAAAATCCAACATCTACATAACATGATTACTTACTTCGTTATTTGGCACGATACCGCCCCAAAATCCAACATCTACATAACATGATTACTTACTTCGTTATTTGGCACGATACCGCCCCAAAATCCAACATCTACATAACATGATTACTTACTTCGTTATTTGGCACGATACCGCCCCAAAATCCAACATCTACATAACATGATTACTTACTTCGTTATTTGGCACGATACCGCCCCAAAATCCAACATCTACATAACATGATTACTTACTTCGTTATTTGGCACGATACCACCCCAAAATCCAACATCTACATAACATGATTACTTACTTCGTTATTTGGCACGATACCACCCCAAAATCCAACATCTACATAACATGATTACTTACTTCGTTATTTGGCACGATACCACCCCAAAATCCAACATCTACATAACATGATTACTTACTTCGTTATTTGGCACGATACCGCCCCAAAATCCAACATCTACATAACATGATTACTTACTTCGTTATTTGGCACGATACCACCCCAAAATCCAACATCTACATAACATGATTACTTACTTCGTTATTTGGCACGATACCACCCCAAAATCCAACATCTACATAACATGATTACTTACTTCGTTATTTGGCACGATACCACCCCAAAATCCAACATCTACATAACATGATTACTTACTTCGTTATTTGGCACGATACCACCCCAAAATCCAACATCTACATAACATGATTACTTACTTCGTTATTTGGCACGATACCGCCCCAAAATCCAACATCTACATAACATGCTTACTTACCTCGTTATTTGGCACGATACCACCCCAAAATCCAACATCTACATAACATGATTACTTACTTCGTTATTTGGCACGATACCGCCCCAAAATCCAACATCTACATAACATGATTACTTACTTCGTTATTTGGCACGATACCGCCCCAAAATCCAACATCTACATAACATGATTACTTACTTCGTTATTTGGCACGATACCGCCCCAAAATCCAACATCTACATAACATGATTACTTACTTCGTTATTTGGCACGATACCGCCCCAAAATCCAACATCTACATAACATGATTACTTACTTCGTTATTTGGCACGATACCGCCCCAAAATCCAACATCTACATAACATGCTTACTTACTTCGTTATTTGGCACGATACCGCCCCAAAATCCAACATCTACATAACATGATTACTTACTTCGTTATTTGGCACGATACCGCCCCAAAATCGAACATCTACATAACATGATTACTTACTTCGTTATTTGGCACGATACCGCCCCAAAATCCAACATCTACATAACATGATTACTTACTTCGTTATTTGGCACGATACCGCCCCAAAATCCAACATCTACATAACATGATTACTTACTTCGTTATTTGGCACGATACCGCCCCAAAATCCAACATCTACATAACATGATTACTTACTTCGTTATTTGGCACGATACCGCCCCAAAATCCAACATCTACATAACATGATTACTTACTTCGTTATTTGGCACGATACCGCCCCAAAATCCAACATCTACATAACATGATTACTTACTTCGTTATTTGGCACGATACCACCCCAAAATCCAACATCTACATAACATGATTACTTACTTCGTTATTTGGCACGATACCACCCCAAAATCCAACATCTACATAACATGATTACTTACTTCGTTATTTGGCACGATACCACCCCAAAATCCAACATCTACATAACATGATTACTTACTTCGTTATTTGGCACGATACCGCCCCAAAATCCAACATCTACATAACATGATTACTTACTTCGTTATTTGGCACGATACCGCCCCAAAATCCAACATCTACAAAACATGCTTACTTACTTCGTTATTTGGCACGATACCACCCCAAAATCCAACATCTACATAACATGATTACTTACTTCGTTATTTGGCACGATACCACCCCAAAATCCAACATCTACATAACATGATTACTTACTTCGTTATTTGGCACGATACCGCCCCAAAATCCAACATCTACATAACATGCTTACTTACCTCGTTATTTGGCACGATACCACCCCAAAATCCAACATCTACATAACATGATTACTTACTTCGTTATTTGGCACGATACCACCCCAAAATCCAACATCTACATAACATGATTACTTACTTCGTTATTTGGCACGATACCACCCCAAAATCCAACATCTACATAACATGCTTACTTACTTCGTTATTTGGCACGATACCACCCCAAAATCCAACATCTACATAACATGCTTACTTACTTCGTTATTTGGCACGATACCACCCCAAAATCCTACATCTACATAACATGCTTACTTACCTCGTTATTTGGCACGATACCACCCCAAAATCCTACATCTACATAACATGCTTACTTACCTCGTTATTTGGCACGATACCACCCCAAAATCCTACATCTACATAACATGCTTACTTACTTCGTTATTTGGCACGATACCGCCCCAAAATCCAACATCTACATAACATGCTTACTTACTTCGTTATTTGGCACGATACCACCCCAAAATCCTACATCTACATAACATGCTTACTTACCTCGTTATTTGGCACGATACCGCCCCAAAATCCAACATCTACATAACATGCTTACTTACTTACTTCGTTATTTGGCACGATACCACCCCAAAATCCAACATCTACATAACATGCTTACTTACTTCGTTATTTGGCACGATACCACCCCAAAATCCTACATCTACATAACATGCTTACTTACTTCGTTATTTGGCACGATACCGCCCCAAAATCCAACATCTACATAACATGCTTACTTACCTCGTTATTTGGCACGATACCACCCCAAAATCCAACATCTACATAACATGCTTACTTACTTCGTTATTTGGCACGATACCGCCCCAAAATCCAACATCTACATAACATGATTACTTACTTCGTTATTTGGCACGATACCGCCCCAAAATCCAACATCTACATAACATGCTTACTTACTTCATTATTTGGCACGATACCGCCCCAAAATCCAACATCTACATAACATGCTTACTTACCTCGTTATTTGGCACGATACCGCCCCAAAATCCAACATCTACATAACATGCTTACTTACTTCGTTATTTGGCACGATACCACCCCAAAATCCAACATCTACATAACATGCTTACTTACTTCGTTATTTGGCACGATACCGCCCCAAAATCCTACATCTACATAACATGCTTACTTACTTCGTTATTTGGCACGATACCACCCCAAAATCCAACATCTACATAACATGCTTACTTACTTCGTTATTTGGCACGATACCACCCCAAAATCCTACATCTACATAACATGCTTACTTACTTCGTTATTTGGCACGATACCGCCCAAAATCCAACATCTACATAACATGCTTACTTACCTCGTTATTTGGCACGATACCACCCCAAAATCCAACATCTACATAACATGCTTACTTACTTCGTTATTTGGCACGATACCGCCCCAAAATCCAACATCTACATAACATGATTACTTACTTCGTTATTTGGCACGATACCGCCCCAAAATCCAACATCTACATAACATGCTTACTTACTTCGTTATTTGGCACGATACCGCCCCAAAATCCAACATCTACATAACATGCTTACTTACCTCGTTATTTGGCACGATACCACCCCAAAATCCAACATCTACATAACATGCTTACTTACTTCGTTATTTAGCACGATACTGCCCCAAAATCCTACATCTACATAACATTCTTACTTACATCGTTATTTGGCACGATACCACCCTAAAGTCCAACATCTACATAACATGCTTACTTACTTCGTTATTTGGCACGATACCACCCAAAATCCTACATCTACATAACATTCTTACTTACATCGTTATTTGGCACGATACCACCCCAAAATCCTACATCTACATAACATGATTACTTACTTCGTTATTTGGCACGATACCGCCCCAAAATCCAACATCTACATAACACTTATCTTTGGCATTCTCCAGCTTTGTATTGAAGGCAGGTAAACTTGTTGTGGATGGAATTGAGTTCCTACAAGAATATTAACACCGGTTTTAATACATATACAGTCTAACCTGCCTTAAAGGCCATTTTATATAAGGGTCAGCTGTTTATAAAGGTCAGTAGAATTGTATCCCAATTGTTCTTTATTCTTATTATTTGAACCTGTATATAAAGGCCACCTGCCCATAAAGGCCACTTTTACTGGTTCCCTTGGGTGACCTTTATAGACAGGTTTGACTGTACAGTACATACCTGGTGAAAGTTTATCAACAAGTTAACGAATTGGTGCTGAATCGCTAGCTATATTATATTATATTATATTAGCTAAACTCAACCCCATCGTTGGTCTGTATTTGACAGCTTTTCGATAGCTTTCTAACTCTCCCGACCTCTAGTTATCAATATGCCTGTCACTCCACAGCCTACTTTACACTTTTGTTAGATCAGTGTTAAATTTTTGACAGGTTTGTATTGTACATTGTTGGAGGTATTTAATAAAAATAGATGGTTGAACTACTTAAAATGGTTATTCCTCAATTGATATTATGCATTGCTTTTCATTTGTAATTAAACATTTGTACCTAAACTTACAATGGACCACCTGTAGAAACTAGTAAAGTTGTGAATAATTTCTTGCATGAGTAAGAAGGGGTGGTAGACTAGTGATTATTTATCAGTAACTAAAAGAACGTTTATTAAATATGTCTTGAAATTATCATTTTCGACTGGTCGACATTTGTGATTGTGATTTGAACCTAGATATAAATGTTTCTGTTGGATTTATAATGCATATAAAATATCGCATCCAATTTTCAATTTAACTTCTTTATGCATACAATTAACTATATTGCATTTAACCAACTTACAATGGCATGTCGATAATTGTGGTGATTCCTCCAGCGGCCGCGGCTTTTGTAGCGGTGTAATACCCCTCCCAATGTGTCCGCCCGGGTTCGTTCACGTGTACATGACAATCAACAACACCAGGCATAATAAGTGCATCGCCAACATCTACAACCTATAATTATAACAGAAGATAGTGATAACCACATCATCTGGACCCAGTTGTTCGAAGCTTGATTAGCTTAATCAATGATTAACACAGATTTAAAGTATCAATTAAAATCAATCATATCATCATCAAATCCTATTATCCATATATTTCTAGCCATGTGGATTCCATTCACTTACATCATTTTCAACATTAATCTTACAACAGAGTTGAAATTATGCATTATATACATTTTGACTAATCAACTAATTAAACAAATCAGGTTTCAAACAACTGACCCCTGATGTTTCCACTTAATTTTGTGGTCGTGATTACAATAAACTATTAAACATGCAAGGCCATTTATCACAAATTCGCAATAAAGTTTCTGTCAGACATTTGAAATAGCAACCCATTAAGGATTTCTCTGTTAGCATCTTAGTTATTTTTAAAAGTATCGTGAAGTATTTGGTGATTGCAATGAAATAAAGAAAATCTGTACATAGTGACCAAAAGAGCAAATTAGCCAATATATACAGGAATATTGTACACGTAAGTATACGCCTCTGTGTAAAAGAAAGCGTTTTGTTTTTGTTATTTTTAAAATGTTTAATTTTCTTTTAAGTTTTAAAGCTTATTTTTATAGTTTATGTTTCCGTTATAATTGAAATGTCTCCATGTATAGTGCTTTCACTGGTGATTTGTTAAGCATGGTTTTCATTCAGCTAAATATTAATTCTTCTATTACAGTTTAAAATGCATATTATATATATATATATATATATGTGTGTGTGTGTGTGTGTGTGTGTGTTCATATATACATTACTTTGCACATGTTGCAGGCTTCGTAATTTTGCAATCAATATTTTATTTCGTATTTCTTGTTTACATATATATACCGACCTAATATAACTTATTCTGTATATATGTAGTTTTACATTGTATACTATTATTATTTTGCTTTTACTATGATATAGGGCCTATATATATCATGTTTTGTCGAATTACAATCTCTAATAACTTATAAAATACGTTCAATGTAAATTGATTCAACGCTAATTAAAGTTATTCGTATCTTGTAAAGTATAATATATATATGAGCACATTATGCATAATATAAATTTTGACGAATCAACTAATTTAACTAATCAGGTTTCGAACCCCTGATGTTTCCACTCAATTACCACTTAATTTTGTGGTCGTTATTACAATAAACTATTAAACATACAATGCCATTTATCACAAACTCGCAATTAAGTTTCTGTCAGACATTTGAAATAGCAACCCATTAAGGATTTCTCTGTTAGCACCTTAATTATTTTTAAAGTATCGTGAAGTATTTGGTACTTTATAAAACAAGCGTAAAACTGCTGTAAAAAGCTATGTAACGTTTGAACATGTTGTAAATCTATAGATTTTATAACAATGCTGTCGCGACACACTTAGCTATAGTACTACCTTACTACAACCTAGTTACCTGTGATATGCCTTCTCTAGTGGCGAGGTCATTACCACTTATGCCAGGTACCACTTCCTCAATCTTCCCATTTTTCACCACTATACTTGCTGGTCCTATACAGTTGTCAAACAGGACTTTTTGACTGGAAAATATTTTCGTCTGCCCGCTCATGTTTCTACACAAAATCCGTAACTAGTTCAAGGCTATTTATAAATAAAATTACCGGTGTAATTCCTTCCTACTACTGGCGTACTTTATTTACTTAACGGGAAATAGAAGTAGGTCAGTTTATAATATACCCATGTCGATTAAAATCCGGTTATCATGATTTTATATCATTCGTCGAGTATTATTGCAATAGAAAATGGGTAATTTAAAATGCAGTGTGGTGCCTTGAAGGTGGTGTGGCGCTTGCATTTGAAGAACGCTATTTGCATATATTTATAAGAACACAAATGATAAATATTTAAATAAATAGTAGATGTTTTACAATTAACTATATAACTGTCATGTGCTACTTTTGAATGCGTTTTTTATTAATTATAAAAATTCAAAAGTAGCACATTACATCACTATTACAATGCTATGGAAAATAACTTGAAAACATTTTCTACAAGATCAGGCTTCCCAGTATCTTCCAGTTCATGATACAAACTCGATTTCTTCTTTGCTTTGATTTTTTTACGTTTGGAAACAGATTTCCAGTGAACATTTTGGGTACTTTTATGATAAAGTTTCATCAATTTTGACAGAAATTGCCGGTCATGATCAATCGAGTAAATAGTAGTTATATATAAGGACAAACCAAGCATGCAGGAGGATGCAAAATAGCGTGAAATAATGACAAGCTGATAATTTTTAAGATACAAGTCATTGGATATAATTTTGTCAGTATTAAAATATATCATAATTAAACACCAACCACCTCACACAGGTTTATGGGCGTCACCTCACTATTGTTGATAAGTATGATGTTTCTGTATCAAAACCATCCTGTATATATATTTGACGTCACATATTTCCATTTTCCTTTCAGTCTTAATTTTAATTACACACGTGGCAAAAAGAGCTAGCCAGACAAAACGTGCTTACCCTTCCGCGGCACCCGGCCTCACTTCCGACCTGCTGGAGGGTTACGTATTTAACTCAATCTGCCAGTTTTTAAAGTTTCGGTTTTTGGATTCTGTTTTGAACATAGACTGATATGTTTGCGTTTCATTTAATTTTAAACAGGTTTTATGAATAGGTTTTAGTTGTTTAAAGAAACTCTTGTGTTTCTATTTAATTTAATACTACAAGACCATAACATTGTATTAGTGTATTTTATTAACCAATCAACTGTGGCGGATTTGTTCCATTGACCGGTATGTTTGCTGACGTCACAACTTTTGTAGGAGCAATAGGAGCCATATCTGAAATTAATATAATTTTTAATAATTTCATAATTTTGGTAATTTTACTCAAATAAATACTAATATACTCATTTCTAGATATTTTTTTCTATTTTCGTAAGCACAGGTGTCACAGTGTAAATATTGCGAAATCATCCAACTCCATTTCGAAAACAGACAGCGAAAAAGACATGTAACAATACATGATAAATAATATAAATAATAATATGATTGACGATGTAACGATATATAGGCAAACAACATTGACCTGTCTGCTTGACCTTTAATTAGGAATATTCATATAGAAAGATCCACCTCATAACACTAAATTGGTAGTAGTAGGACTCACTGTCAATAGAATGTACTCAAGGTACATGATGAGTGTTCGCACTGTGTAGACAAAATAAACCCATGTGATTCCTAAACATAGATGCACTTGTCCACAAAAAAAAAAAAAAAAAAAAAAAAAAAATTCAAATTAAAGGTCAAGCGGACAGGTCTAAGTTGTTTATACGATATTACATTACTAGTATATTTTAATGATCTTTTATGGTACTATATGCCAGGAGAAAAATGAGTGGAAATTAATATAGGACACCAGATCTGATACATTTGAGACATTAAATTTCAGCAACATGATGGATTGTAAAACAGAAATCACTTACCGTATTTACAAGCCCAGGAATCTTGTTCTGGTAATACAAACAGTATACCGTCACAAGGGTAGTCATACCAATGTCCAGAGTCACCTGGCTTCAACAACACGCAGTCTTCTTCGTGATGTATTGGTAAAACATTTACTATGTTACCAGGTTCACCCTGTGCCCAATATGTGAAGTCAACAGGCTCACCTATAATGATAAGGAAGAAGATCGTAACATTATATTCTTTTCAGAATCTTTTCTGTGAGTTGTTTTGAAGATTAATGGTGTTTTGCTATCCACTCAAAATCTTTCCACTTAAATCGAGACTGTCAGTCAGTGGATGGTGGAGGAAACCGTAATACCAGAAGAAAACCACCGAACTGACATGCACTTTCTCACACAAGGATCTGTCCCGCTCGGGGTTTGAACCTAGGCGATGAGAGTCGCCGTGATCCATATGTCGAATCTTTTGACTTCTGGACCATAAAGCCCAATGTCTCAAGTTATTTCGATTTGGATTTAGAAATAAGACTGTTACAGACTGGGTTATTTATATATATATAAGTTTTTCCATCTTCACTTGGATGCATATGACGTTTTCAAAAAGCTGGCATTCTTTTGGTCGCCATATTGAAATTTAAAATGGCTAGGCACATTTTTGTACAAAGCTATCGCCGCCAAGCGTATGTACAAAATGTCATGTTTGTATCACCATTTAAACAATAATGAGTCTTATCTGCTTTATTTCATTCATTTTACTTTCGTTTATATAAACGCTAAATAACATAGAGAATTGAAAAAGTCAAAAATAAACATACTAACCCATGTCCGAATCACAGTCCAGAAGCAATGTAACAACTGTCAGGTTAGACACGTGAACTGCCACCAGGAAAGTGAGGCCGGGTGATCAGGAAGGGTAAGCACCTTCTGTTTAGCCAGCTACACCCGCCACGTGTGTAATCAAAATTGTGTGAAAGGAACATGTAAAGATGATTTTCCATTGAATAGTTTTGATAGAAGCTTGTTGATCATGATAATTAACAAAGTTGTATATATTTGTTGATAAATCGTTCACTATCTAGTTCTTTACTTTTGTAGCATTACTCACCCGAATCCCAAACAAACGTTTTCTCGCTAACTTTATCATTCAATCCAATCCAGAGACCTTTCCCGTGAAAATTTAAAGAGCTAAGAGAAGACATAATAAAATTTTGTTCCGGAATGCTATGTATGGTCAGCAGGTTTCCTCCTTTACTTTTACAATCGTCCCTGGCATGTTCCCAGTTCTGGTGACGATGTATGATAAACTCGTAACAATGATCTTCAAACGCCTTCAGGGAGTCGCCTCTCTTGATGTTAGAAGGACAACGGCTGACGTCATCTTGTGAAACTATAAAATCACAAAAATCAATTAAAAATAATGTGGAGTTTCTGTCCTAAAAGGTATAAATTTAGTCTTGGTTTCGTATTTTATTTGTTTTGTTTCCGGATTGCACAGTCTATTTCAAAATACACATTGTAGCGATCTACTGTTAGAAGGACTCCAATTCATAACCTAACCTCCATAGTTAGAACACGTAACTGACACGTTGGAAAATTACATGGACACAAAAAATAGGTGAGAGATACATTGTAAATGTATAATATAAGAGAGGAAAAATTAATGAGCTAAGCAGAACTTTGCTTCAAAAATATTAGCCGAAACCTTTATCACCTCCGGTTTGATTGGATATGTTCATTTAGTCAGTCATGATTAAGTTATCCATAGGGCACAAAATGCCCTTCTTCTCAAGTGACTAGACCTCCGTTACACTGCAGTGTCAGAGCTATTATATAGAATTAAAAAAACCATAAATGTTAAAAATCCCAAACATTTTTTGAACACCGTCCCTGTAATAGAATATTTCGTAATGAATACATAGAACCTTTCACCCGAACCCTTCGCCATTTTACTTACAGACGCCAACAGCGAAAGCTAACTGAAGCAGTAAAGTGAGCACCATACTTTGTAGTGGAGTTTATCAGTTTTGTGTACTGATTGGTCAAACAGATTTGATTTAATATAACGATAGGTGAAAATTGTCGTACGACATTAACAGGTGTCACAATTACACCATGTCTGTTAATATGACTATACAACGTTATCTTTTAGATAAGTCTTAAATTCCAAAGATGATCATTTGGAACAAACTGGCGATTTTAAGTACAGTTTAGCAGCATACAGGACAGACCTGTCGAAAGTTTAACACTGAATTGACGAAAATGAGCGACCAAAACGTTGCCGAGAGATAACAGATGCCTGAAGTAATCGCATTGTCGTTAAGTTGTGAAGGACGTGCAGAGATGAGCTGCCGATTCGGAACGAATTCGTTAGCTTAGTGTTAAACTTTCTACAGGTCTGTACTGTATGATAGTGTAAGGTCATTGGCATTGGGTTCGGCCGAAGTTCGCCATGAATGGGTGTTAGCCTTGACATTACAAGAACTTTAAATAAAATCACTTTACGTATCGCATAGACTTTAATTCAGAAACAAAACAACGTCGATATGATACCAAGTCATTTAATATTAAATTAAAACTTAAATCAAGTTCACTGACTGAAAAGCGAGAAAAGGCGAGAGACATGTTAAAGTAAAGGACGAATATTCTCCCAACATGTCAATATTGTCGGGAACAAAGTACACGTGATATATATATATATATATATATATATATATATATATATATATATATATATATATATATATTATTCCAATAAACTTGAAATATGCATACATATATGTTGCTTTGTCTTATGGCATATGCCGTTTTTGAAATTTTTTCATTCAATATATTAAACAATTGTATATGACAATAATTTAGAGGTTTGTGGCGGTTTTATTATGTACAATATGGTTTAATATTATTGTAATTTCTGGATGAAAAATTAGTTACAGAATTTATGCCGAAAATATCTGAAAGGTATGTAGTTGGCTGATTAAAGGATTCCGAAATTACATGTCAATACTCCATTAAGCATTAAGTTGTGTGATTAGATGCTTGTTTTACGAGTAAAAAACAAAGGTTTTTACCAGGCCTCACTTCCGTGGTGGAAGTTCACTTTTGCCAGTTTTTAAAGGTTTTATTTTTGTTGATTATGAATTGAACATGGACTTGTACGTTTGTTTGTTTGTCTTTTTTGGTTTCATGGATGAGATAAGGGACCGGTATTTGTTTATTTGTATTTCTAAGAAATTATCTTCATCCCTCAGCTAGTATAGGCTTGATCTAGTGACGTCAGTAAAATCTCCGGTCGCACGGACCTAATTTCTCCAGCTCCTGTGTCAGATCCTGCTAATCAAGGCTGTAATAAGCTTCAGATGGTACCGTTGTAACAGTTTAATGGTAATTCAAGGAAACATATGGACACATCTTAATCTTAAGCTAATTTTAAAGTGGTTTGTACAGTCCCGTTACAGTCACTATAGTAAACAGATTTATTATCACCGTCAGATAATGTCAAGTGTTATTTCTGGTTTATAAACCTCGTATTATGATGTACTTAATTAAAATCTGCTGATTCTGTTTGTTTACAGCTAAACTGACACATATTTGTCTGAGGGCACCGGATGACTGAGTGGTCTAAAGCGCACTTTTACGGACCTTAGTGCCCCACACCGCCAAGGTTCGAATCTCACTCGGACAGATTCTAGTGTGAGAAAGTTCACTTACCAATGGTTGGTGGTGTTCTCCAAGCATTCCATCATTCCTGAATTGACTACCTCTCTATATATAAATGAATGAATGATGAAAGGGGCTTAAAAATCCCACTGGTCCACTACATTACTTTCTACATCAAAATGGGGTTTTATCCCACTGTACATTGGAATAAAATGACGTGGAGCTTAATTCTGTATCCCCATGGACGAGTTTTCTGGAAACTGAAATACACAGACACATCTCTTTCCTCCACTGAATATGCATGAATAAACAGCAAATTAACAGTATCAAAATTCAAACCAGACTCCAAAACACCATCAAATAATAATTGAGATACTCGCACTGTAATTCGATGCAGATGTTTTTAATAAAGACACAATACACAATTTGTGTATTTTAAACACGGACACAGTAAAATTGCCACCAACTGTGTATGTATAACTATAACTTTAGATTCTGAACACGGCTCAAGATATTAATTTTAAAGATACGAGGTTTAAGGCGGTACTAGGCGTATGATTCAGGACACAAGGTTTAATGTTCGGACAAAAGGACTAAGGTTAAGGACAGAAGACTTGAAGCTGAAGACACAAGATTCAAGAAAAAATACTTAATGCTCATGTTACACAGTTTAAAGCTCAGGCTTACGTACAGATCAAGAACTTTCATATGCTTTCGACCTTTTAACAGGCCCGTAGCAACGTTTTTGAAAGTGGGGGGGCCACATTTTGTGTAATACGACCTCGAGGGCACGTAGTGCCCGAGGCTAATAGGGGGGTCTGGGGGCATGCCTGCCCCCCCCCCCCCCGAAAAATTTTAAAAATCAGAAGGTCTGAGACGTCATTTCCTGTATTCTCATATATCAATCAGCAGGTGGTTTAATCGGCACATTTTACATACAATTTCTAATTTTAATTATAAAAATTCACAAAGTTGTATTAACGGATTGCCATTTCCTGTTGTCTTTATGGCAACTGAACTTGAAGACAAATGTTCCATGTCGTCGGGAACAAGTGATGTCCCCAACTCATCTATAACGTAATTTCCAATTGAATCAAATTTGATTCTGTCTTCCAATATTGTTTCTTGTTTCAACTTGATTTTTTTGATTTCCGCAATATTTTTGGACAATATACTCTGATACATGGTGATTATATAACATAAAATTAAAAGTCTCCAATACAATTTCGGAAGTCACTCTAGAATGATAACACGCGGAATAGGAAATGGTACCGTATGTTCTCCAGTCCGGATTTGACCTTTGTTTACACACTATTTAAACGACAATCACATGCTAGCTTCAGTAAAACAAAGATTAAAATTATATAGCTTACGCGTTCATGAAGTTATACAAGTTTATTTTTAACAGGTTTTCATACATTTTTTCTAAAATATTTTTATAAGTCCACAAAAAAGTGGGGGGGCCCGGCCCCCCCTGGCCCCCCGGATACTACGGGCCTGTTTAAAGTCATTGTCATTCCAGGACAAACATGGCAAGAATAATATTGAAACATATAAATACATAGCTAAATTACACCTACTACTCGATAGTTGTCAGAGCAACCTATATCATAACACAATAAATGGGCAGCATTCGATGTTGAAATGAACTATTTACAAAACCACCTGGCATCTGAAATCAAATAAAAACTGAACTGTCAGTGAAGCTGACCTATACTCACCGGTTTGTTTTCATTGGGTCACGACCTTTGACCCATGCATGTTAATTTGGTACCCGACCTACCATCTGATGTTGGTTTGCATTTGTTTCAAGTTTAATTCAAATTCATTCATAGACATAGATGATTTTTAGCGACACGATATTGGCACGGACAGTCAGCTGCAGACGACCAGACAGACTGGTGAGTCTGACAGCGTTCTACTTCTTCTGAAATACTTTGTTTTAATGAACTTTATTATAGTCTTTATAATGCTGCTTAAAATCTGGTGCTAGGGGACGCCTAAACATTTGTGGCATATGGGATTTGTGCTATATTACAGACTTCACCATGACTAACTAGATGAACATTTCCAATCAAACCAGAGATGATAAAGGGTTTGATCGATATTTTTGCTGCACAATCTGCTAGGCTAGGTAATTTTTTCATAACATTTTTACATTATAAATGTGCTAATTAATGATTTTTGCAACCAGCATGGGTTGAAATAAATTCACACTAAAATAATGTCGTTCTCGTACTTAACAAGCGCATACAAATAAGCATCGTTAAGAATTATGTAAATTAGCAGCGATGCCACTTTAATTTAAACAAAAGGATCAGATATACTTTATTTATACATAACCCTCCACTGAATTAACTTCCTCCTTCAGTGGCGGTAGTTTAAAATCATATATTGTAAAATGGCATACAAATTTTTACTTATTGGAATTTTATTCATGTTTATAGAAGGTAAGATTGTATTAAATATCATGTATAGATATAAAGTCCTATAACTTTGCTTTGTAACAATAATTTGTATTTATGTTTTTTTTTTTTTTTCCAATTTTTTATTAATTATATCGAACAAAAATAAAATAATGAAAATCTATTAAAATCGCTAGTTAAAACTTCTTTAGCAAACAATGATGTCAAAGTGTGTAGTTTAAATGCATTTTGTATTTTGCAGTCAATGGACCTTCTATACAAACGCCGTAGCGATGCTGTTTGTTTTTACTTAGTCTTGCAAATTGCATAATGTGCAAAATACCTGTATCCAAATCTTTCATGTTTTCGTAACAAAAAGAAAAAAAAATATAATAAAGAAAAGACAAGAAAGCGTAAAATATTAAACTTTTGATATAATGGTTTATGATGAACGATACAATGTTTGGTAAATGTAAAAGTTTATGGTTTGTTTAAGGAATATCTTCCAGACGTTCATTGATATTTCAAATGGCTGTAAAGCATAGAGTACCAAACACAACGTGTGTATGGACAGAACAGGATGGCACAACGACATCTTCTAAACCACGGGTCACATCAAAGATGCCAAACCGTCTTTATGAGTGTCAATTGCAGTCAGTATCCAGCAGCGTTCAATCACAAACGAGTGCTCACAGATATAATCTATATATTCAGAAACCAGTCGGTGTGTATCAAATGTACACGTTTTTCTGGAGATTTGATAAAAGTTCAGGTATGATTTTATAAATTTAAAAAACAAAACATATATTACATAATTGTCACTAATAACCGTTTTCGACAATAAATCTTTAAGGCAATCAACATTACAGTTAATTTGTAATAAACCTCATTTCTAACCAAAAATACCGTATTTGTGTATTTCCTATTAAACAAGAGACTAAACTGTATCCACACGATAGACAAGGACACATTGAGAATTCCTTGTTTTGATTTGATATCCAAACCGGGAAATATTTTGAATAATTTATGTCAGTTAAAATATTTTCTATACAATTTATGTTAGAGATGAAGTTCAATATTCTTTCGTAAAAACATATAAAAATGTATCAATATTATATTAATTAATATAGTACTACATGGAAAACAGCTTATCATCCCTTGGCTAAAACTAAAGAAAGTTTATTTTTTTATTATAGATCAATACCGTATTTTGGTGGAAAATCGCGACTTTCCATCTAGAAAAAACTCAGAGAAATCTTCGGCATTTCTAGGTGATGAATTATTTCTTTCTTTTTCTTCTTCTTCTTATTTTTTAATGAAAATAATGGCAATTATAGTACCATATGATATATTTACGAAATAATGTGTCATTGTACATGTAGTATTGAATGAACGAGGCTGAAAATGCTTAAGGTTATGAGATGATTGGTTAAATACATTCGTTTTACAATTGTAAGCGTTTGTTAACTCGACAAAAATACACCAACTAAATACTGATGTTATTTTTAAGGTTTGTAACAATTAATGATTCCATTTGTGTAGGCCAGAGTCCATATAGAATTTCAGATTATGTAAGCCATGCACCGATAATTGTGAACATGCATGTTATGGGTTTGCTCACATATATTTTACAGTTTTGCCAGGTTTGCAATGGTCGCCTGATTATGAATCCATCTTTCTGGAACAAATGTTGTCAAGTATATAAGTTTGTAACTAAGTGTTTTAAAACCGCACCCACGTCGCACTACAATGGCTCATTTTTCTGGATCTAGATCCAGTCTATGCTGAGATCTGTGTCTGTTTAACTTAACGTTCTGGAAGTAGAGTTACTAATATCCATAAGTCCTACATCACGTCATTTTGTTATTATTTATTCTCAACGAAGTATTTAAAACATTAAAATCTTTATATTATAGACAAAAGCTATCCAGGACACAAACAAACGCTTAAAAGACAAAACGATACCTTAGGTATGTTTTATATATCATCAAACAAATAAAATATTGTTCAAGAAACCAATCTCATTGAGTTGTCCAATTGTAACTTAAAGTTTTATTTTGTTTTACGTTGTTTCATATTATCCAAGGTTGTGTTTGGTAATTCACTTTTGGTTCCGAAGTCACAAGTAACTTTATGTCCCCGGCGTTACAGTTTAAGTGAGATTAAAATGTTGTTTCTGAACATGACTGTAAGCTGCTAGGAAAACAGAAATCATTTGAAAATATTAGAATCTTACACAGGTAGCAGTGTGAGACAGAGATATCTCAAACGAGGATGAAAATGGTCCTGTCCAGAACGAGCTTTTGCGACTTCTGGACATTGAAACTATTTAGGCTGTTACTGATATAGGATTCTTTTTCTCATACATTTGCAACATAAAGACATGATTTGAAACAAATAATTGCATCAGATGTTCAGTTTTCATTTCACTGAATTTGTTACTTGCTAGCAACTGAAAAATATTTTGTTTTTTATTTACTTTACAGCGACGCCGTCGTATGACAATGACTCACGTTCTGACATAATGACAGGTAATAATAGGATGCTTCTTTGTGTTTTGATGAATCTTTTGACTGTCAAGGAAACCTAGTTTCAAATGAAAGAACAGACAATGGTAGCCTGACAGAACTTAAGAATTGCCCTTTGTTTCAATATAGTATGGGTTAATATTCTCTCTTTATTTAAAACTACTGCGGTAGCTTAGTTGGTAGAGAGTTCGCTCCGCAAGTTGTGGGTTCCATCCCCGGCCTAGTCGGAACCAAGCCATAAAAGTGGGTAGTGACTGTTCTTTCGCCAATCACTCAGCACTACGAAATGAAAGTCACGGTTCTTTCGGATAGGAACTTAAAATAAACGCGGTCCCCTCTCACGGTAGGTATGGCACGATAAAGATCCCTGTTGTATAATGCCATTAGCGCAACGCAAAGGGAAAAACGTCTCGATATAAACACCATTACTCAACTAAACCCTTTATTTAAAATGAAGACACATTAGCTTTCATTTTTTATACATTTTGATACATTGATTCTCAAATAGGCCAAGTTCCTTGAGATCTCTATATGTTACGTGTAAAGTTAGGCAATAAAATGATTTTTGTCAGCGCTAGGTATAATATGTCTTATGCATTTCATATTTACAACAAATGATTATTTATGTGTTATCAGTTTCTTTTTATTTATTTATTATTATTTATTTCTTATTTTTCCCTGTAGCGTCTGCTCAAGACCACCACGTCATATTGGAGAAAAGCACTGTTTACATCATTGCTTCTGCAGTGTCTGTCGTTTATATTATAACGATATCAATAGGTGTTGTATTGGTTAAAAGAATTAAAAAGACATCAGCAATAGGTGAGTACACTAGTACACACGTCATAACTCGATATGTACAAATTCCGTGGCGTCATCTTACTTACCTGCATGGCTAAATTCGCCACTTGTACTCCTCAAATAGAAGTACTTAAAATAAAATCATTTTTTTAGATATCCTAGTCTTTGAAATTTTGTGAATGTCATATATCCGAGTAAGCGTGAAATAGAAGATACGACTGATTCTCCAAGTTCTGCTTCATATTTAGACTTATACCTCATTTATGACGTCACCATCTCCTGTTTATGGTGTATTGTTTCACATTTATTGCGCTATGGTATAGTTTGTTTCCTCTACAACAATTAAGTTGCTTACAAATAAATTGTTGACACAAACCTAGGACTCTCAAAGACCTCAAAAAGTTTTGTTGCCGTCATCACATTATTGTTAACAAGTATGATGTCTCGATATCCAAAATTTCCATGGATATATATTACGTCCCATAGTCCCTTTCATTCTCAATTTTGATTACAGACGTGGCGGATGGAGCTAGCTATACAGGAGATGTTTACCCGTCCTGAGCATCCGTCCTCACTTCACTGGCATAAAGTTATGTGTTTAATTTAATTTGCCAGTTTCAAAGTTTGAACTTTGCTTGGGGATTGTGGTTTGGACTTGGAATGGTATTTTGATTTTTAATTTTATAAAAATTAATGTTTGTTTTGTATATTCGAACACGGGAAAGTTTGAAGCGAGTGTCTTACTTTCAGAAAGGAACATGTCCAGCATATACATATATGCCAAATATCGAAGAAAAAGCAGAATGATATTAACTATTACAAGCTATAGGTTTGCCGAATACATACTAGTAAAATGTATATAAAATGAACCATCGAATAAATTATCCTTGTCAACGGACCAGGACAGATATTGATATCCTCGACTTGCGTTATCGACCAAAAATATGCAAATATGAATTGTTACACTGTAAATGTAAAAATAGTGCTTTGAAATTTTATTTTAGGAAAAATAGAAGAAGAGAGGTAAGTTAAATTAATTTAAACACTATCAAAATTTTAAAACTTACCTGATACAAAAATAAATCAATTCTATCATCACTTTTGTTAAAAAAGACACAGTTTCTTTCTAACTCATTGTGTCTTTCTCCGCTTCAAAACAATACCGACCGCCCTATTGAGTCTGATTAACTTCTGATTTTCTCCAAATAGTGTCCTATGTTCATTTTCTTCACAACAGTATTACAACACCCATTTATTGAAATTATGCAGTTACCTATTCTTAATTTTCCAGAATGAAAAGAGATATGTATCGAAACATAGAACAGGATGTAACAAAAGGCCAGGTAGCGCCGAATACTTCTTCCAGGCCCATGTGCCAACAGAGTGAACGTGTCAATATACGATATCTACCATTGATACATAGACAAAGAAATGGCAGTAAGTATAGACATATTCGACCATGGATTGATGATGTACGACGGAAAACCTTGTTACGGTCGGTAATGTTTTCGACCTGACTGAAGAATGGAAATCATTGGTATACCACGTGATATCCGGTAACAATTGTTTCCATTTCTATGGAATAGCATCAAGTGACGTTTATTCGTAATATAACGACGTTACTCTTGGAATTTTTACGTACATGTTTATTCCAAAATGCCCCATACAAACAAATAAAACTAGCGAACACCAAAGTACGAAAAATAAGCTTGCTTGAACTGTTTTATAATGTTTGATAAGTGGTATTGCGTACTGCTTCTTGTTAAATGGCTTCTTTATTTTTCAGCAGTTAATTATAAAGGGGTGTCAAGAAAAGTTTTTACTTTAAATTTCGACCTTATAGTCTTTGAATGACGAGAATAGCTACTATAAAATGTATATATTTATATTTATAATATGAATTATTTATTAATGTTTCCATTAAAATATCATTAATATTAACTTAAAATGCACTGACCTAAACTAAACATTTTTAAATCAAAACATCGTTTTTTAGTTCTCCCGTACATAGAAAATTTTTTGGGAAAAATTTAATCAACTTTATACACCCATTGGGCCTCATTCAAAGTTATATCAGGTGTGATCATCATGAATATTCCAATTATGACATAACATTTTTATAGTTGTTTCGAGTAAGAATGTACAGAAAGGATAATTTTGACATGCTCTATGTACAGAATATAATTCACTTTTGGATGAATCAAAAATATTTTTTCCTATTAGGTCAATATATTTTGTATCAAGTTTTGACAATTTTTTGGTAATTTTGTTGGAAAGTATTATTTTATTCTTGCATTTTCCATGTACACTCAATTTGTGGAAATACAGTAATACTATTACCAACATGTTGATTTTCGTTTGCTTTGTAATTCACAATTTTTATATTTCAAGCCTTTCCAGATGAGCCCATCTACGACACGCCGAGATCATATAAAGTAACAGGAACTAAAAATTCACAAAATAAAGAATGTGCAAATAAAACTACAGGTAATATTTTTGTATAATTTAGATTTTTTAGTTGTGAACAATCCTTGGAAATTGGACATTGCTGTTTTAATCAACAAAGTAAACATCTCCTTTTAATTTTTTTTGTATAATTTAGATTTCGATATAGCTACGCTCGTATGAACACCCGGTCTCGCTTCCCTGTAGCATATACCTACCTACCTACCTACCTATCCTCTTCGCTCCTAGAGGAGCATTAGGCGAGGCACAGATCTTTCCACTTTGTCCTATTTAAGGCTTTGTTCTCTGCCGTTCTTCATTTTGACCAGCCCATATCATTTCTTTCTTTCTCTGTAGTTCTTCGCCAGGTCTTCCTTGGTCTTACTCTCTTTCGTTTTCCTTCTGGAGCCCAGGTCAATGCAATGTTTTCATTTTCATAGTTTCCTTTTCTTAATATATGCCCTACGTATCTCCATCGCCTTGATTTTATTGTGTTTTCTACTGATGTTGTTTGCGTTCTATCACTTAGGTCTTCATTTGTTATTTTATTCGACCAAAAGATCTTCATTATTCTTCTTAAGCATCTGTTCTGGAATGTTTCCAGCTTCTTTATGTCTAGTTTTGTTAATTTCCAGCACTCGTCTTCATAAATTAAGACAGAGATGATATTGCTGTTGAAGATTCTCACTTTAGTTGTTTTACTGTATATGTTGGATTTTCACACTTTGTTAAGGGCTATGAATGCCTGCCTTGCTTTTTGTAACCTGGCATCAATGTCTTCCGTAGTGCCTCCTTCCGTGTTGAGTTTTGATCCTAAGTATGTGAATTCGGATACATCTTCTATCTCTTGTTGGTCTATTTTCACTGGGTTGGTATTGTCAGTGTTAATTCTAATTACTTTTGTCTTCCCGATGTTGATTTTGAGGCGTCTTATCTGCCCAGTCTCTTACTGCTGATGTTTTGTTTTGGAAGTCAATGATAGCAAATACATGGATTTAAATTATCTAAATTATTTTTTTCAGTTTTCAAAGTTTTTACTTTGATTTTACGATTGTGATTTAAACATAGACTACTGTAGATCCGTAAATACAGTGCACACGGTGTGATCATCATAAATATTTCAATTATGGCATAGCAATTATGTTCCAAGTAAGAAGGTACAGAAGGAATTTTTTTGACATACATGTAGTTACATTAATTTTGTTGTTTTGTTTAAAATTTCAAAAATTGCTCAATGTACAGAATTAGATTCACTTTTGGATGAATGAAAAATATTTTCCTATAACTTCAATATATTTTGTATCTAGTTTTGACAATGTTTTGTGTGTTTGTTGGAAAGTAAGACTTCATTCTTGCATTTTCCATGTGCACTCAATTTGTGGAAATACCGAAGTATTTACTTTTTAGTTGTAAAAATCTTTCGCAAATTGACAATGCTTTTTGATCGGCGAGATGAACATTTCAGATATAACCAGAGATTTAAATCATCAGCTATGCGTCTGGTCCATTACTGCTTATGGATTTTGTTGTAGATATGTTATTAGGTGTTTGTGAAGCTATTGGAACTTTAAGCATTATGGATAATGTCTCTCCTCATGACATCGAAAAAGAAAAATACTCATATGCTTTGCATGTAATTAAATCAAAAACAAACATGCTAATCCATGTCCGAATCACAATCCAGAAGCAAAGTAAAAACTTTGGAACTGACAAGTTAAGTTAGACACGTGAACTTCCACCGTGGAAGTGAGGCCGTGTGCTCCGGAAGGGTAAGCACCTCTTGTTTAGGTAGCTACACCCGCCATGCGTGTAATCAAAATTGTATGAAAGGAACATGGAACTATGAGACGTCAAATATATCCAGGGCAATCCTGGACACAGAGTTTTCGTAGTGTGTTCTTGATATGCTTTTGCTCTGGATGTCTTCAAAATGGACACGATTTGACCATCTCTTGTATGATTTAAAAGCGTAATTACATTATGATAATATCTCGTTTATCTTAATCAGGTAACAACTATCTTGAAATATTACCAACAGGAAATACTAACGCGAGTAGTCTTGATGCTGAAGGTTCTACTGCATACAGAAAACCTGACGAACCGGAAAACAGTACAGAATTTCATGTTTATATTGACGGGGATAATGAACATGGTATTGCAATCAACAACAGTCGTCATTATGATAATGATAATATCTATGTTAACAGCTGAATCATCGGTGATGTACAGTTATAGCAGGATTAATGGCCAATAGGTATTTTATTGACCAGTAATATTGGTAGCAACATTGACCGTCGGTAGTCACTTTAATAATTTTACAGAGACCATCTCTTGCGACGGACGCTCGATCTCTGCGCCACCCAGGCTGTTACATGTACCAGAGTACAGTTGACTTTTATACTTTAAGTATATTATAGGAGAGTCTAGAGAAATGATTCCAGAACATGAAGCCAATATCTATTTTATTGATTATATTATAATTTTTATTGCTTTCGATATCTGTTTATTTAAACAAAGACACGAACATTGCTGATGTTAATTGTTGATTTGGTTGGAAGTATCTTACCAAAATATAGTACGAAGCTATTTTTGAACATTGTTGCAAACTTTGCGTTTATATATTATGATATTTCTATTAAATGTTTTTAAAACGTTGTAGATTTGTTTTTATGCAACATGCTTTTAGCCCTGATTACAAGTATGCCTAATGCAACGATCTTTTATCAATTATGCACACTTGCTGTAACTATCATGAAGTATTTTCCAAAGGATCTATGGATATCAATTATTTATCAACAAATCAGCTTTCTCTAGTGTTTGTAAGATTACAATAGTTGAGTTTGCTCCCTTTCATCATAGTAAAATATTGGTTAGAGTCAAGCGGAGTAGAGGATAATAAATAACTCGTACGATAATTCGGGTTCGAAGTCTAAAGTTCAATAGTCTTAACCACCATACCCGAGTGAACAAATGGTGGAATGAACCGAGTTTTTGGTGTATTTACGACTGTATTCAATGATTAATTTCGTCTCATATGTTTAGACATTTGCTTGTTTTCAGCACTCATTGTTTCTGGTTTTTAGTATATTTCACAATATTACTAGTCGTACTCTATCATTATAATATCACCGATGTAACTGCCAGACACCAGACAAGGTAATGCTCCATCTACATACCACGTCAATTGTCAGAAACAGCCTAGATAATTGTTTAATTTTTCTTTATTGTAGGGAATCTCGCACTAAAACCCAATGGTAATACCGCGTACTTTTTGGAACATTACAGTTCTTGTATACTCAATGAAAAGTCCGTAGTTATTTAACTATCCTCCTTAAATGGGATGAAGGCATTAGTGTTCTTTTCGTTCTCGGTTTTGATTTGACAGGTGATGGGTCTAGCTAGCTAGACAGGAAGTGTGTCTCTTTTCGGTACATCTGGTTTCATTTTCTAGGAAAACGCTCAAATATTTTACATAATTTGTCAATTTCCATTTTCAAAAATTTCACTTTGTTTTTCGATTGTGATTTGAACATAGATCGGTATGTTTGTTATTGATTTTTAGCAGAAAGATGATCTTATATTTCTTCTATGTACTTGTTAATGCTCTCTATGTTTCATCATCATCATCATCATCATAAAAGAAAAAAATGATAGCCATGGGTTTAGCTCAAATACTATGGATTTGTTTGATCCTAATATAATGATATCATATAAAATAAAACTTCCGATAATATAACAGTAGACTTTAAACTGTACTTAATGTATAATCGGAAGACAAATAGAAGAGACAGTTTCTGCGGTTTCTTATCAACATAATCCTACATCTTAAATGACTCAGATGATTTAACTCAGTGAATCATTTCACACTCATAAACATAATGACTACATAAATTGCTATTCACTAGGTACACAAACACTTGTATAATCCGTTTTTTCACTTTATTTTTTGTTTCGAAATTGATTTGACGCAAGGATATTGCAAGCCTAGGCTTATCAAGTTTTTTTGCCGTCATCACAACATTGTTGATAAGTATGATACTTCTGTATCAAAATTATTCTGGATATATTTGACATCCCATAGTTCCATTTTCTTTTAATTCTTAAATTTGATTACAAACGTGACATGTGTAGCTAGCTAAACAAGAGGTACTCACCTTTCCGGAGCATCTGACCTTATGACCTGGAAGTTTATGTGTATAACCTAATTTGCTTGTCAGCTTTTATTTGCTTTCAGATTGTGATTTGAACATACATGTAGATTGTTTTTTTTACTGATTGATTGTTCGATTGATTTTAAGGTTAAGCCATAAACACTCTAAATAAACCACAAACATACCAGTCCATATTCAAATCATATTCCCAAAGCAAAAAAAAAACAAGAGGCCCATGGGCCTTATACGCTCACCTGATAACTAATGGCTAGATGATAGATTTAAAGTAAACATAAATACTAAACCCCAATGACTTTTTTCTTTACATCAAAATGATCATTGTATCAATACCTACAACATTCTAATATACATGCCTATACAAAAAGTTTATAGTTTTCGAGATAATTAACCATTTCGGTATTGTTTTCACATCTGTGACCTTGACCTTTGAACCCATGACCTTTTTCTATACATCAAAATGATCGTTGTATCAATACCTACAACATTCTAATATACATGTCTATACAAAAAGTTTATAGTTTTCAAGATAATTAACCATTTCAATATTGTTTTGCATCCGTGACCTTGACCTTTGAACCCATGACCTTTTTCTATACATCAAAATGATCGTTGCATCAATACCTACAACATTCTAATATACATGCCTATACAAAAAGTTTATAGTTTTCGAGATAATTAACCATTTCGGTGTTGTTTCGCATCTGTGACCTTGACCTTCGAACCTATGACCTTTTTCTATACATCAAAATGATCGTTGTATCAATACCTACAACATTATAATATACATGCCTATACAAAAAGTTTATAGTTTTCGAGATAATTAACCATTTCAGTATTGATTCGCATCTGTGACCTTGACCTTTGAACCCATGACCGTTTACTATACATCAAAACGATTGTTGTATCAATACCTACAACATTCTAATATAAATGCCTATACAAAAAGTTTATAGTTTTCGAGATAATTAACCATTTCGGTATTGTTTCGCATCTGTGACCTTGACCTTTGAACCCATGACCTTTTTCTATACACCAAAATAATCGTTGTATCAATATCTACAACATTCCAATATAAATGCCTATACAAAAAGTTTATAGTTTTCGAGATAATTAACCATTTCAGTATTGATTCGCATCTGTGACCTTGACCTTTGAACCCATGACCTTTTTCTATACATCAAAATGATCGTCGTATCAATACCTACAACATTCTAACATACATGCCTATACAAAAAGTTTATAGTTTTCGAGATAATTAACCATTTCGGTGTTGTTTCGCATCTGTGACCTTGACCTTTGAACCCATGACCTTTTTCTATACATCAAAATGATCGTTGTATCAATACCTACAACATTCTAATATACATGCCTATACAAAAAGTTTATAGTTTTCGAGATAATTAACCATTTTGGTATTGTTTCGCATCTGTGACCTTGACCTTTGAACCCATAACCTTTTTCTATACATCAAAATGATCGTTGTATCAATACCTACAACATTCTAATATACATGACTATACAAAAAGTTTATAGTTTTCGAGATAATAATTATAATCAGAGGTAAAAAAAATTAGGTCACGACCTTCACAATTGACCTTGACCTCATTTTGAAGATACTAACAAGATGTCAAAACTGAAAACCCCATGTCATTATCTGGTCAAGTAGTCAAGTTATAACAATTTGAAGCTATTTTACGATTTTTTCAAAATTAAACGCAAAAACGCGTAACCCATTTTTCGACCGAATTTCACAAAATGAACAAACTATAGGCTTAAGACCCTAGAGAAGCCAAATATCTCATCAGATTTTTTCTCCAAACAATACTTTCGGAGAAGAAGATTTTTTAAGATTTTTGCACCCCTAGGTCACCTTGACCTAGTTATGGTAGCCATGGCAACGCCACGAACAAATCTGAATTGCACCGACCCAGACATGCTTCTGACCAAGTCTCATTGAAATCTGCCAAGTACTTTCAGAGGAGAAGTCGAAAATGTGAAAAGTTTACGACGACAACGACGACGACGACGACGACGACGACGACAGACAACGGACAAATTGTGATCAGAAAAGCTCACTTGAGCCTTTGGCTCAGGTGAGCTAAAAAACTCTGAAAACTTGCAAATAAAGTTAAATACGGGAAATTGCACCAATGTATATGCTAAATTGATGGAATATACATTTGTGCTAATTTGGAATTGGGAACTAGATGGCGAAATGATTCGTTTAAAACAATGTAAATTCCGTCAAAAATTTGACAGAAATCAAGCTAGGACGGGAGCACCAAACTCACCAAATACAAGTAGTCCTCCGTGACGTCATTTTTAGTTACAGGAAAGATACAGCAGTACATAACAGTAAACAAACAGCAATGACAGTGACCTGCCTGCTTGACCTTCGATTTAAATATTAATTATGAACCAATCTTTTTATGTACCAGGGACACTTGTGTTTATTTTGTTTACATTACGGGAATTGGAATTGTTTATGTAATGACTTCGAACCGTATTACTACTCATGTTAGAGTGGATCATGGTACATACCATGTATATATGTATATAGATATTCCCAATTAAAGGTCAAGCGGACAGCTCAAAGTTGTTTGACTATACGCACCATTCTTCCGGGTATCTACTCGAGCATTTCCGGTAGTGTATCGTTAAAGACTGATAAATCAATGTATATGGTTTAATCTGTTCAAGATATTGAGGATATTATCTAGCGTAAGTAAAAAAATTATTATTATTATTTTCGTATTTTTATATAGTGATATACACATATGCTATCTGACTTACATATCGATAAGACACTATTGTCGCTACAATGTACGCCAGTGTAAGAGATTTTGTATTTTTTGGGAGTTTTTTTTACAATATATATGGTCAAAACAGGTGATTAAGGGATAAAATGTGCGAGTTTGAGTTTTCTAACGAAAAATAAAACGAGCAAGTTATACGTGAAACATCGTTTTACAAAACTGTACTTAATAACAAATTCAGTCACATTAGTCTAAAACCCGGTGACGGCTATTTTTTTCTAAAAATCAGACGAATTGTTTTATTTTTTATCTTTTATAAAACTAAGTTTAAAACAATTACAATTTTTTTATTTTAGATAAAAAAAAACTCTATACTATTAAACATTTAAATGGCATATGACAATAAATCCATTCTACGATTCTTAATTTCATTTAATGGTAAAATTGAAATAAATCATACAATGTATATCACAATCCAGAAGCAAAATATAAACTTTGAAACTGACAAGTTAGGTTAAACACATGAACTTCAACAGGAAAGTGAGGCCGGTAGCTCCTAAAGGGTAGGCACATCCTGTTTAGCTTGTTACAACCGTCACGTGTGTAATCAAAATTGAGTGAAAGGAACATGGATCTATGAGAAGTCAAATATATCCAGAGCAATCCTGGACACAGAGACATCAAACTGATGAATAAAATTGTGATGACGGCCATAAAACTTTTGAGAGCCCTGACTTGCAATATCCCTGGGCCAACAATTTATTTATTTATAAGCAGTCTGTTCCGTTGTATAAAATTCCCGTAGTAGGAACAAGCTCTACCTGGCGTATTAATGTGGAAACAAATACACCATGGGCAGGAGAAGCAGGTATATTGCTGCATAGAAAATGGAAGTTAATAGAAAAATTGAAGCCATCACGCATGTCATAAAGTTTCCAATGTAGTCTTTCACAGAGGTCATAATTGAGATATGTCTGAATATGAAGCAGGACTTGAGGAATCAGTCGTATCTTTTATTTCAATTTCACTAAGATACATGACATTCACCTTGTCTCCGAATGTAGGATTGTTAAGAGACAGAACGTCACCTATATATCAAAATACACTAGGATAAATTGCACTTACATCGTCTCCAAATAAATCACTTGTTTCGGCTATAGGGTTGGTATAAAGTGAACCACTTACAAAAAATTAAAATTACATAAGGGGATTTGTGGTTACTTCCATGATACTGTTTTTGTTTTTATTACCAAAAATCATGATGTATGTTGAAAATTGAATTTTATTCTATAAAAACATTTTATGAAGTCGAAACATATTTTTATAATATGAATATTACTATACTTGAAATGACAAGAATTTGTTAAGAAGAATGTGTCTTTTTTCATCACAATCATGATTTCTGAGTCCAAAATTACCCTGGATAAACTTTTCGTTCCATAACCCCATGTTCTTGTCATTCCCAATTCTGATTACACGCGTTGCGGTTGTAGCTTGGTAAACAGGAGGTGCTTACTCCTCCGGACCACACGGACTCACTTCCATGGTGAAAGTTCACGTGTTTAACATAATTTGAAAACTTCAAATTTTTCACTTTGGTTCGGAATTAGGTTTCGACATGGATTGGTATGTTTGTTTTTTTATTCCTTCGTTTGCGTGACTTTTATCTTCAATTGCCAATGTGTTTTATAATGTCCATTTAATAGATATGTAGTATTTACACTTCAAATTGCCTTCTCTCGTATTTCCTTATGAGGAAGATTTCGGGAAATTATTACGGATACTTAGGAGCTTCCGTTATCTATGCAAAATTACAGATTATTAATTAGTCACAGTTAAAATTGACTGATAATAAGGAAATATAAGCACTGTAACATTACAAAGCACAAAAGCAATTTCGCTTGACAACATCAATATCTACACGATAAACACACATTCAAAATTGAATACAAAAAGCGTATTTATATTAGGAAAACGTAGGAAAAATGACATCGTTCCTAGTATTTTCAATATACGCTAACATACCAGTCTTTGTTCAAATCAATTCACAAAAGTAAAAAAAACATACCGATCCTTGTTCAAATCATTCTATTCAAAGTGAAACAAAAACATTACATATTGTCCCGAGTTGACTCGACATTTGCACGACCTTGGGTTATCAGTACAGAAACCCTATTATAATATAGCAAAATAAATTTAGTTTACTTCCCACCAGTATTTCATTGAAATACATTCGATGACGTCTTCAGTCATGTAGCTACAATCTGTTGACGTCATAAACGACAGTGTCATGTGACAAAGAATGCAATATGAAAAAAAAAATGATTAGGGAAACCTCGGACTGGAGCAAAGTTTGCGTGCAAATATCGATACTTATTGCACGCTAACACCACGGGATTTATCGTTTAATTTCTATGCGATGCATATATTGCTAATATAAGTGACAGCAAATTAGCATGACAACATATCTTAATATCAACATAATAAAAACACAAGCAAATATTGTATAAGACAGACGTAGCAAAAACTACATCGTTTTCAACCTATTTTTTTAATATACACCAACATACCGATCTTTGTCAAATCCGTTCACAAAAGTAAAATTAACATACTGATCCGTGTTCAAATCCCGATCCTAAGTTGAGATATGAAATGGTCATTATCATGGTCATTCATACCGCAATTTTACACATTTTTGCTATTACCCTATCTTGATATTTCAACAAAAAAAATCTTCAACCGAAATATATTTTAAGATATCACTTCAGTCGCATCACCGAGTTGTATTATTATTGTGTGATTATTTATTTACACTTATTTACTTAACTACATTGGGTAAAATATATCATGGTCCTTTGGATATCTTTGAAAAAAAATTTGGTTTCACAATTTTGGTCTAGGCATCGCTGATAAGGAATTTTATTAAAAAATGACCGTCTAGTGCTGTAAAAATTAAACTGGTATTATATGTAATATACAACATTGCCTAATATAACGTTAAAGGCTGAGGAAAGTTAGTTGCTTGCTAAAGTAAAAAATGTTTTTGTGAATGAACGATTCTGTAGCTACTAACCAGCAGCCTAGCTACAAAAAATTGAATGTGAATGTTTACATGTGAGAGAACGAGCATGAAAGGATATGAAGATAACTATTTGGAGACTGTAAGATGTTTGGTTTATTCTGATCCTTCATACAGCTTTAGAAAGTTTAACTAATTATTGATGTTTTTTTATGTTTCAGATATACAAAATATGTTTGTGGCTACGTTGTACTTACTTTTAATGAGTTTATCATATGAATATTCGACTGCTCAACCAAGTAAGAATACGGTCTCTCTCTCTCTCTTCTCTCTCTCTCTCTCTCTGTGTATATGTGTATGTATGTGTCTGATATGTATATTTATATCAATGCCCAAAAGAAACAAAAGTGTTTGTTATTTCATTTGCAACAAAAGACACTTCCTAATAAGGCGAGGATTATCTAATCTGGTGTCTTGATCTGACAAATTTAAGATCTTTTTAAGAATTGATTGTACTCATACCAAAACGTGCCTTTGTCATTATTGAGAAAATAATTGTTTTTTCTTACAGAATATAACTTTGAAAATGGAGAAATATTTTACGGTTTTATTTTTACTATAACATTTTTCTAAACTTAAAAACCTGGATAGGTATACATTTCTCAAATGTGTTGCTTTACAAAAATTGCGCATACAGTTTTAAAGAGGATTTTTAAAACAGTTCTTGTTTCAGAATTTTTAGTATAATCGATTGATAACTTAATTTCAATATATGTGGCTTCTATATTACAGATTACGCTATCAAAATTATTAGGCCGTACATGGTGGTGTTCGACGAATATTGTGAATTAGTTGTTGTGGTGAATGCAACATTTGTACCCATGGATATGTGGTTTAGAAAAACTGAAAATGGAGGAAAAGTCAAACTGGATGTTGATAACAATCCGGATTATTACGGCACGTGTGCATTTTGTGAGAATTCTGCGTGTGAGTTCGATCATTGGAGATTTTGTCGTTTTCAGTTCAACTTACGTCAATATGAACAGAAAAGACAGGGTTGGTCAATACATTGCTACCATTGGTGCCCAGAAAGTTTTTGTTGACCACGTTTTTACGATATCGCATACTCAAATTTTAAGTAAGTTTTTAAGTCTTAAATTTGTGCAAATATTGTTTAAATTTATATTCATATTGCTGACACACATAATTGACATGCGCTCAATAACCTTTCAGAAAATATAATTGTGGTTAGGTGCGCCCACAACCCTTCCGGGACACCCCACCTCTCTCTTTGGTAAAGTTCACATATATACCTTACTTTGTCAGTTTCAAAGACTTGACTTTGCTTTGGATTTTGATTTGAACATTGATTGATATGTTTGATTTAAATATTTTATTATCATAAGTAACATCTACAAAAGATGTAGAAGAGCGAAGTAACGTTTATATTCCAGTTCCGATCACCAACATTGTAGAAGAAACTGGAGTATCCGACCTTTGCAAACCGAACACTCTCTAACACAAGGATTTTGATCTGACTAACTTGTGTCATATTAATAAATTTATAACTTTTTTTTTAAATTTAATTTTTTTATTTATATTTCACATGGGTTAAATATAGAGGCTGAGAGATGTCGCACTAAACCACTTGATCATCGAGATTGTTTATGATATCTTTGATGTCAAACTTATAACAAGAACGTTTAAAAGTGGTCCTTTGATATAACATTTATCGCTAAATCGTCATGCTTTCACATTTAATTTCAAGTCGTATCTATTAAAATAAAATGAATGAGTATGCTCCAGGAAATAGGGTTATATAATTTTGATGAATAAATAGTCTTGAGTGTTAAGCCTTTAATTTTTTCCGGAAATTGTGGGCGCACCTAACCACAATTATATTTTCTGAAAAAGGTCATTGAGTACATATCATGTCTGTGTATCAGCGATCTGAAGAGATATAAGTACAGAATGCGTCCTGAAGTATTGTATTTGACCTTATATGGAAATTCTTCTTACTACCACTTTTCATTTTTCCTCTTCTTCTTGTCATTATTATTATTATTATTATTATTATTATTATTTTTCATTCCAAATTTTGATACACAGTAGACATAGATATTATCTCCAGTTCCAGAGGTTCTTACCCTTCCGTGGCACTCAACCTCACTTTCGTGGTTCAAAATACCGACCATGGTCACATGGTCAAATCACTGCCCCAAAAGCAAAGTAAAAACTTTGAAACCTGGTTAAGTCAACACGTGAACGTGAACTTTCACCATTAAAGTGAGACTAAGGGTTATGTAAGGAAATCATCTACCGTTTATACCGTGACATGTAAAATCGAATTTGAGGATAAAAGGAACAAAGAACTATTAGATGTCAAATATCAAAGATAATTTTGAATAAAGAGAATTATACTTATAACAATATTTTGATGACGGTGATAAAACTTTTTGAGAATCTTGATAAGCCTTGGCTTGTAACATCCCATTTTTTTATAATTATTTTAGAATTAAATCTTTTATCAGCCAATATTTCCTGATAACTTTATATTTAAAATAGCTATTTCTTATTTTATCTATCATCATTTTGTAGCCCGGACAACAACCGTAGCGGTAGGATCTACTGGTTTAGGACGAAAAGATGGTAGGTGTGATAATAAATAAAGTGGCATTAATTTGCAAACATTATTGGCTTGTCCGCTTTCACGAGGAATGGACAAACAGCAGCGTCCACCAAGTTCTTGGACAATGTTTGGAATCGGAGTTAATAAATACACAATATACAGGTTCAGTTACACGCAGAGGCGTTAATACTTGTATTCCCTTTTCGTAAATGCACTCGTCAATCATAAATACTTAAATTAAATGTCAAGCGGACAGGACAATGCTGTTTGGCTATACAAAATGAATGGTATAAAACATCAATAAACTTTATACTCTCTAACAATGCAATATGAAATAGTTTTATGAAAATATAAATATAAAACGTTAAGTTTAGCTTGTTTTATTCCTATTGTTTCTATTTCGAATTTTGTTTTACACAAAACGTTTACTTACATAAACATATCTTAGTTGTTCTCATTTGTGTTTGCAGTGACGATGATAGATATTAATAGTAATTAAGCAATGACGTCAAGAGATTAATAATCTAGTCAATCTATGGAAAAATAGGATCAAACTTCAAAGTAATTGCAACAGATAATATTTTTATGTGATTGTTTTTAAGAATGGTGTTTTTATTCACCATAAAAAATCTATCAATTTCAATCCAGTGGAGTTTGGGTTTTTTGCCAATTAAAGTGACAAATAGGACTTTCTATAGAGAAGGGAGATAACTCTTTATTGTGATCCTAAATTTTACACAGACATTTTAAAAAACTTCAAGTATTCTCATTCTACTTAATGAAGAACAGCACAGAAATCGGATAGAAAGTTAGACATAGACTTAAAACAAATCATTTTAGACAATTTCGAATGCAATGTATAGATGGAATGTTTAAAAAATAAATTATTTTTTGAAAGACTTTATGCAAAACGCTGAATAATGGCATGTTAAAGAGATGAAAAAAGGTTGATTAACCTCAGATATGTTTTATTATGCACACAATGATAAAATAATTGTATCTCAGGTAAAAAACAAAATTTTTCTATACTTCTACAGCATTTCTATGAGTATTCTGCCATTCATTCCACATAACTAAAAACATTGTGACAGACTGAAAAAATAAAACGCAACTGAATTAAAATTGGCTGATGATTTAACTTTAAATAAACTCAGAAAGGTAAAATGTATATATGAAAACAATTATGATTGATTAAGTTCCAGGGTATTTGCTTTATATTTTGTTTAAATAGCAAAAAACATATATAATGGGACTAAAATTCCACCTGTTATACAAAGTTATCTCCTTGTCTATAGAAATCCCCATAAGAAATTAAAAATCCTCAAAAACTGTTTTCCCCTTATACGATTTTAGTAGATTTTTACTATAATCATTTCATGTATTTGAGAGCATATTAGTTACAAAATAATTTCTGTTGCAATTAGTTTGAAGTCAAACCGTACATTGACTAGCCTATAAAGCAACTAAAAACAAAAATTCACAGTTCAATATTCTCTTCAAAATGTTAATAATTTGGCTAATTACAAATGCATTTCCAAAATTTTTTCTGTTGTACAAAGTCCAGATCTAGTTTTGTGGTCTATTGGTTTTATATAAAAAATTACAATGCAATTCATTTCTTCCTTACCTTACAGAGTTGGAGCAGCCAATTGTCTTGACCAAGCAGCATATGTATATAGGGATTGGTGTAGCAGCTGCCATCGTACTGATGTTTGTTATTGTACTTGTAGCTATCTGTTATATTGGAAGGAAACGGAGATCAGGTACTTTACACTGACGTAAAATAAGTATGGTTGATAGAAATGTTATTTAACGTTACATCAGCTCTGTTAGAGTTATTCTCGGCAAGCACAAGTTTATAAACCTCTAAAGATCAATATCTTTTAATGAAGAAATGTACGAGTGTGTTTCATGTCCTATATTGTACTAGCACACACTTTTGGGTCACATTAAGGTGCTAGCATACAGATTCAGTGCTTGGCATACCACTTATCAAGTGACATTATAATCACACCGGTTGAAGACGTCGATAGCCTGTGTTAAAATGTCTGATGTATGACCCCGCCTAGTTTCGATTCCACGATCTCTATGTCTCGGATCTGTCAATCTACAATATATTTATGAAACAAATGCCTTACTTTCTGTTTATTATATCTATTTCAATTTCCAGAGAACAGTAACAAACCAGTAAGAGCGAGCAACAGGTAAGAAATCTATTGAAAATAGTATGTTATTTGTTCATAAATCACAAAAATATTGTAACACGTGTATTAACTAAAAGCCTTCATAGTGTGACAAAGCATGCTGCATATCTAAACATTATGATCAAGTTCTCATTCTCAGAAAAAATCATTGCATCCTCTTTGAAATCATCACTGGTGATGTGAAATACACGTGATCGGACATGGATAAGTATTTTTGTTTTTGATTACATACAATGATTCTGAAATTGAGTAGATGGCAGCACGAAAAAGCATGGACAATTTTGTTGGTATATACTTGACCAGAACATCTTGGCGTTCTGGAGCAACCGGTCTCGCTTCCTTGGTGGAATAACACTTAATTTGCCACCTTTTAAAGTTTTTAATTTCAATTTTAACAAAAATCTGTATTTGTTTTTGATTGTAATACATTATACAGTACGATCAAAATATAACATACAACAAAAAAGCAAAGCTAACATTCAAAAGACCTGCAGATTTCGTTAAACATATGATGAATAATGTATTGTTGTTTACAAATAAAAGGAACTAATTCTAGTGACAATAATATTTTGATTATATGTTTCTTTGTGGTGTTTTAGACATAATATTGAAAGAGACCCAGAAGAGAGTGTTATATCAAACCTCGTATCCAATCATACTTATGCTGATATCTCATCTGGTATCTATGATGGGTTAAATCCAAATACACTCAACAACAAACATAGTTATGCAGTACCTGTAAAAAATACAAACTACCAGAACGTCAACCCAGGTAAGTCGATAAATACCAGAGAATGGTGCATGTACTTGTGGTTTTCTCACCAAGCGTATCACATGAGATTTTGTAACATTTATACGTAACATGATACATCAATTATATGTATATGTATTAAAAGTTCCAGTTGACATTGATATTCAAACTGATACATTGAAACTTTAAACAAGTAATGTGTTGCAGCCCATTTAGCGCACATATCATTCGTGTTAATAAATATCCTTTTATCAGAACTATCGGTTTACTCGTTACAGTATATCATATATATTTTACATGTACAGGTGCATCTAATATTATACAGAAAGGAAATAAGACACGGAATGAAAGTATCAGTGTGTCAGGTACGTACATCTCAAATAATACAGTAAAAAAATATATTTCTTAATTGTAAATATCAATATAGAATATGTGTCGTAAACGTATAGTCACTAAGAATTGGATGAAAAATGTGCGTTGATTGTTCATCAGCATGGAGCAAAAAAGCTTTTATATGTACGGTTCTGATCCATTTTCTACCCAAGTTTTGTCTTGATTAAATAGCTATAAGATGCATTTATAAATAATAATAACTAATTAATGAAATGTTTAAAACAAAATATAACTTGTACATTTTTCGAGAGAATATTGATTTTGGTGGTACAACAACACTGGCTTTGAAATAACTTAATTATCCACAAACGTGTCAAAAGAACCGAAAAAATAATCTAAATTAAGGATCGAAAATGTTTATACTTTGAAAGTACAGGTTTAAAACAAAAAATCGACAAAATGCAAATAAGAAAAAAGTAAATGTTATATCTTCTTTTCTTTACTTGTAATTTATTTCATTTCTTTAGATGACCAAAGTTACTTAGAACCACAAGAACCAATTGCATATTCGCTTACTGGAACTAACCGAAGGTTTGAAGAACCGGTACCTATCGCTTACCAATTACCACCAGTAGTACCCAACAAATTCCCTTTAAGTAAGTTTCTAAAGTTTATCAATGTTTAAACATAATTGGCGTAATATCTCACCGAAAGGGGTAACATTAAAACTATATAGTGGTTGAAAATATCATTTTACAGTAAAGGGTGACTATTTTAAATTAGTAGTAGAAGTTTAACTTAAAAATGGCCAATTAAGTTTCATCTCTTATACAGTTTTAATACTTTTTTATGTTTTAAAAGTATTTTTTATTTTTTCTTGATGTGTTTTTGATTCTTTTTCGACACTTACCTAACCAACATAATTTTATATACTGCTTTGTGAAAACAGTTTTTATATATATTTGAATTTTACCCAGATCCTAACTATGATGATTCAGCATTTAGAACCAAAACTAAAGGTCCTCCCCCTCCAGTTTTACCCAAAAAGACACAGAACGAGCTAAAAGTTAGAAACCTTGATTCTGGTAAGTGTACATACACAAATTAAATAATAACAAAATATACTTGTGAAAATGTAATTTTGATGTATTTTTTTATATTTTTAATTTTGATGTTTCACACGTATACATTTAAGAAACATTTGAACCAGTGTATTTGATAAAAAGTAATTTTGATGTATTTTTTTATATTTTTAATTTTGATGTTTCACACGTATACATTCAAGAAACATTTGAACCAGTGTATTTGAAAAAGTAATTTTGATGTATTTTTCATATTTTTAATTTTGATGTTTCACACGTATACATTCAAGAAACATTTGAACCAGTGTATTTGAGAAAATTTAATTTTGATGTATTCCTTTTTATATTTTTTAATTTTAATTTTTAATTTTGATGTTTCACACGTATACATAATTCAAGGAACATTTGAACCAGTGTTTAACATCTAATGAATTATATTGCTGTTGGTAGTAATATTCGTTTTTACCATTGCTTGATTCGTGTAATTGTTGTGTGGAATGATTGGTTGTTTTAGATATTGCAAGCCATGGCCATGCATGTTTGTGGATGAAAAATGTATTTTGGATATCATGGAAATAAAGTTGATAATTGTATTATATTTCAGGCAATGTGATGAAACCCAAAAATATAGTTTACAGGAAAAAATAAGAATGGAAAAGTGATTGTTGAAAATAAGTTGGAAGATCCATCAATACAAAGATGAATCAGGATGCTACTTCAATGTTACCCAGGGAAAGCTCGATATTTAAATGATTGGATATACATGTACTGTACTATGATTGATTAAAGGTTCATAATTACATCAGTGTTTATAAATTCAACTGAAAAAGAAACAGTCGTTATTTAAGATATTCATTAATCTGTAGTGTACATTAAAAAGACATTGAAGTAAAAGGACGAAGTTGTAGTGAGCAATATGATTTACTAATAAATTAAAATAAATAAAATTTGTAAATATTTCTAATTTTAATGCGTTATAGAATTCAAAACTTCTTTAGAACATGGTTTGAAATAAGAAACTTATTTTGTATTTGTCCCATGTCCAAGGCAAAAGCAAAGCCGATTTCATAGCACTCATATTCAAGTAAATAACAAATACAGGAACGAAATGTATATAAGCAGTAGGGGTCCTGAATATTTCATAACATACCACTACTTATCATTTTTATCAATATCTTATGGAGATCATCAAAATATTGTTTGTAAGTTTGATGTCTCTGTATCCCAAAGTAACTCGGATAAATTTGACGTCCTGTGAATTTACAGGAGCCGGTTGTAGCTAGCTAGACATAAAGTTCTTACTTTTCCAGGGAACCTGGTCTCAATTCTCTTGCAGAAATCCATGGGGTTAACCTGACTTGCCAATTAAAAAACACTTTTGGGATTTTGACTTAAACATGGAGCGGTATATGTTTTATATAACGTGACAATCGTGTATATCCTACCTCTCACTAGTTTCTGTGAATTTCATTCGACAAATTCGGTCACGTGGTGACCTAATATAACCCATATCGGGCAGGTCTGTTCCATATCCAGTCAGTATGAGAGTTACTTCCCCTGACCAACGTCAATGGCGGTCGCTTGGTAGTAAACACGTCATATTTATCACAAATATTTACGGCAAAAACGTACACTAGTACAGATGTGATGATGCTGAAACAAAATATTTGATTACCAAGGATGATATGTGCAATGGATGTCTTTGACGGAAAGTTGCTAGTAAGTCAAATTGATTATTATTTTCAGTATTTTGTGTGACAGAATGCCCAACGACGGTATTTCCAACCCAGTCAGCAGTCATATGTCGCTGTGTGGATACATTCAGATTGGTTCCGTTAATGAGTTTTTGATGTTATCGGTTTGATAAATTCGTAACACAGTGTTTTAGTGACCTTATGTGGTATATAAAAGGGTCATTTGGTTTGTCAACAGAAAGTATGGGTTACTACTGTACAACATCAAGTAGTTTCTCATGAAGAACTAATCTCCAGTCTCTGTCTACGTGTATGGTTGTGTACAGGCACCCAACGTAACGCTAAAGGGTGATCGGTAGGATATAATCGCCCTCGCCCGATATGGAATTTACTGACCCTGTATAAACCATATTAGGTCACCAACACACTGTTTAACTAATAATATCTCATGATATTTCATTTTCCTCTTTGTCGGGAGATTTACTTAATGTATTTAAAACAAAAAACAAAACAATAAATATTTGACACTTTTATTTTAGAAAATGTACCATTTTTCTCGCAAAACCAAATAGTGAGGTGATTATGTACAATATGTTCTGATAACAATAACATTCATACATGTATCATTTATAAGTATCAATTTTTTATAAAACGTACAAAACAGACTTGTCTCAGATTGAAATATGTTCTTTGAAAACGGCAAAACACAAATTGAGAAAGAGGCAATATTTATAAACTTTCACTAGTAATCAAGTTGATTCTTTGGAGACATAATCGTTTTTATGAGGCAAAAGATAATTCATTGCAACGATCTGTTCATTTAACTGATGTATGTATTGTAGTGTTATCATTAAGATATAATGGTCTCACTGGGGTTTGCCAGTGTACCACATGTTACCCCATAACGTTTTTGTGGAACAATTATTTCCATTAAAGATGGGGATTAAAAAATAGGTTATTCCGGGAAATTTCGGCGTTAACCTTTCTTCAAAACGTTCCGCACAAACGTGAACGGGTATTTATCACGTGGTACACTGGTGAACACCATTTTACTGATTATCTCTCTCATATTTTGTCCATGTGTTGCTTCATGTTCTCTGGTGCTTCAACTGTAGTAAAATTACTTTGATTTATTACATGAAAAGATTTATATTTCATTTTATTGATCGAAAAACAAAATGAAACAAAAGAAAAATCAAATTTGATCAACAGACTGAAGAAAATGGTCTCTTTGTTGTGTCTACATACAGCACATCAAAAGTTTAAACTTAGCTAACAAATTAGGATCGATTCGGTAGCCCATTTGAGCCACTTAATAGCTGTAGCCTGACAGCTTTTCGCTAGCTACAGTCTCCCGGTAGTTTTGATTTTGGCCACTTTTTATCTATATCTCGATCACATGGCAATCGAGACTTGACTTATTTTCGTTATCTCAGTGTAGAACTTTCGATATGTCTGTACTGTTTATAATAATTTATTACAAAATATCAATCAGTTTAACACGAACATAATAGAACATAAAACAGAAGAAAACTGTCTAAACTCTATTTCTATTAGAGAAAAATAATTTGTTTCGGTTTGAATCAAACAACTTATAAACAAACTCCACATAATATAATGAACAATATGATAATATCTATATTTTGAAGGATATGGAAGTAAAAAGTGCTATGTACTCTCTAAATAAGGTTTGTTATAGCATAATACTTCTTATCCCTCGATCTATTACCAACTAACGATAACTTTGATTTTTATTTATTTGACGTGTAAATACAAGATGTTGTGAAAATAATATTTTGAGCATTATGATATTCATGTTATTCATTACCATTTTAAAGGCATATTTCATCTAGAGCAAATACACATGACATTAATATATAGTGACAATCTACATGATAAGTGGTATTGGATACCGTCTAAGCTGCTAAGTTCCCGGATAATAAACAAAAGTACCCGGATGACAAAGTGGTTAAACCACGATTGATTTGATCACACAGATGAAGGGATTGAACACAGTCATATGAACAGATACCTAGATATAGAATTTTTAAGTTTATTTACATAATTTCAAATTTCAACTGTTGTTGTATAAACGTGTAGATATAGACACAATTATAAATTTCACTAAATGCAAATTGGCAATTAGGAAAATGTAAGAATTTTAAAAAGATTTTTTTTTTGAAACGAGTTGGAATCATTGAAACAATACTTATAACAAAAGCAAACTTGAAGATATTTCTACAGAAAGTCTTTGAAGAGTCACAAAGAACTATACCATAACGTGATTCATTGTGATCTAGTGAATAAATAAATAAATAAATAAATAAATAAATAAATAAATGTTAAATGTTCAGACTGACTATTTCAAGGACTTTATAGTGCAATATACAGATAAATAAGTCGTAAGTATTTGTATAAAAAATATCTACAAAACAGTATTACAAAGTAAAGGTAGTGCATTGATAAACACGTGGATTATATACAAAATAAGTACAATGGTAAAATAGCAAAGTAGGCAATAACTCTATCAGAACAGGTGTAACAACTATACATAATGTTAAAAGAAAAATAATCTACAGAATAAAGGTGATTTTAAAGTGTGCATTAATAAAAATAGTTTAATAGACTTTTCCTTAAAAAATATAATTGTACTTCAAACAAAAACAAATGATGTTAATCAATTTTGTATAGTTTGTCAATAATAAAATTTGTGTCCAGCAACATCGTTTCCTACAAATGACGATAGCAGTCATCAACCTATATTTTATTTCTTAATCTGTTTCAATTTTGCAGCACTGGACAATCGTTTCGGACTAAAATTTCCCATCAATAGTGCCCGAACCAACATTGTGGAACTCCAAAAAAATTTAAGATGTTGAAATAAGGATAATAAAAGAACCCAATATTCTAACGATATACATTTGGTATTATGAATAATCATTTGAAAAATATTCGATTAATATCAACCTTCTTACATTTATAACAATTTATATATTAGTTGGTAATATCTAACCTTTCTATAAAGGACACTCAAAAAATAAAAAATAAAAATAAAAAAGACAGATGCCTTTATTTGTAGTTAAAATATGAGTTTAGTCTCCAGTCCTTATTCAGTTATCAAAGAATGTCCTTTTTTTACAAAGACGTCTTTTATAGGCAGGTTTCACGGTGTATAATACCCGATTTTGTATATAATTATTAATTTTTAACGTCGACCTTTTTATACCGGTACATATACTTTTAGTACGCAGAACCCGATAAGAACTGTCATTTAATATATACTTTTAATCTTATTTCTATTCTCGTTGGAAATTAAGTGTTTTTATTGTCATGGGTATAAAAATCAAATAATGAAAAGTCAATAAAACCTCAATTAATAACTTTCTCCGATTTCCCTTCCATATATCTACATTAACTTCTTTTCTTTGTTTTATTAAAAAAGCTTAAAATAAATTATTTCATTCTGCTGGTGGCTGTTGCTAAGAGGATATCACAAAATCAGTAATCAGTAGGCAATAATTTTGTATTATTGTCAGAAAAATACTATTGACTTAGTTTGCTGGTACTTAACATTTAATTTTTTCGCAGAAACAAAGTCAAAGTATTCCCTGAGCTAATTTTGGTAAAATATATTTTTGTCCTTTGGGAATCTTTTTTCAACGTCTTCAAAACAATTTTGGCTTCATAATTTTGGTTCAAACACTACTGATGAGTAATTGTATTCCGAAATTGCCGTATAGAGCGGGAAAATTGAAATTTGTATAATATCTATTATAGATAGATAGATAAGTAGAGTATGTAGAAATACATAGGTTTGATAATACAGTTACAGGTCCATCCATAAAGTTTTGAGCCCCTCTTATATAACCTTTGTAAAAGAGCAATTTTACGGTCTTAGTACTTGATGTTTTGTTAAATTATATTTGTAGAAAGACTATTTTTATATATTACATAGAACATTTTTTCAAATGATATGATTGATAAAAGATTCAATTTTAGTTATAGTAAACTGCGGTGACAAAACAAAAAAAAAAAGATTTGGGAATATCCAGTTTCTTCAAATATGGACTTAACGAATAGGAAATACTGTAAAGGGCTTTATAATCTTAGTTCATACAAGCACTTTTCAAGTAAAATATGTCATGTTATCTGTCACAATCCATTCTGTATTGAAAAAACTTACCTATTTAGAATTGTGGTTAAATTGGATTTTTGGCTAGTGTATTTAACGATTGTTTATTTTTCGTATAAATTTCGTTTCATAATGCAAAAAGATATTTCTAGTAATTTTTGACGTTGAAAAGAAATTTCACTTATGTTTTGGAACAAATGCTTTGTTCTCAGTTCAGTGTTTGAAGTGTTTTTTGCAAAAGGACAGCAGTTTTGTGTCTGGAATAAATAAAGGGAAATAATCGTGTCTTTTGCAATTCCATTGGGTCAGATTTATATCGGTTTGATCCAGCGGTATGTACTATGTCAATAACTATTACTTACATAAATCATTGAGAAACTATGTCAAAATTTGTCACAGCTGACAAATTCGTGCCTAGCTATGAACTACTTTCATGAGGGGGTTCAAAACTTTATGGATGGACCTGTTTATATGTATTGTTACTTTATCTATATAAAAACTATATTAAAAAGTTTATGTGTAGGTTGATAATGAAAAATAATAAAATTCTGCATTTGTAAACCATATGTAGGTTGACATATGAAAACGAAAGTTCAATGACACTATATATACAAATATATGTATATGTATGATGACGACTTTTATCTGTCATTGTAGCTTTAAACATCATCGAAGAAATAACTGTTTTTATCTATATTTAATGAAGATTTTATTTTTATGAAAGAAAATATATTAGAAATATATTGTTAAATTGAAACTCAAACAATTAGGTGAAGTACACACATATTGGACAATAAAGCCAGTTCAACTTTGAAGACATTTGATAGTTGATGACGAGACTAAATATTGAATTACATCATTAATAAATAAACATATATAATAAATGATACTCAATATGAATATGTGTGTGGATATCACAAAAATCAGAAAAACTGAAACATCACAATCTATGTAAACTAAAATAACAACATTTTATATGAACTAACGTAATGTAAACATTGATAAAACATAAATATAGAGAATATCTTTTACAACTTTAACAGATATCACACATTTATTTTAACAACAAACACCCGTGATGAACTAACACACTTTTACAAGATGGGCGCAATCCGCACACATTTAACGATAATTATGAACTCATTAGAAACAAATCAAGTCATCGTCAGCTTACTATTGATTACATAGAAACAATAATAACAATAGGTAAAATGTGCTTAATTATATGTGTATTTGATTTTGTTTAAACTCGTCTTACTTTCCAAGTGAAAGGTGAAGTGTGTATTTTAATTTGTTAGTTTTCAAAGTTTTTTTGCTCTTTATTTATGGTTTGAACATATGTTTAACAATTGCACTAGTCCAGCATTATTTTTATTGTAATCATAAGAACGTCAAAACTATGACATTAGATGTCAGTAGGAATTACCTCTCTTTGTTCTGCAACTAAACTGTTTTTTTGTGTCTTCGTAGATGTCGAAAATAAAAGCACCTGCTTTTTTACTTTGCAAAATAAGTTAAAATCATTTTCAATAATTAAGTCTAAGAAGTCAGTTTGTAGTTATCAATGATACAAATTATAAATTATTCTCTGATTTATTATCGTTTCACAAATATATGGTTTCATACTCATAAATTGATTTAGCAACCATGGTAACAACAAAGATAGAATTTATATTTGCTGTTACTCACAAAATTGGTAAAATAACATGTAAATTCAGAAAATCGATATTTGTATATAAGGTGACTTTATACTCGATGCAGATACAAACATCTATTTGATTTTTATATTTTAGAATATAAAGAATCTGTGTAATTTTAAAAATAATTTGTTTCGAATTGTTTTCATATTTCCTTCAGTAACACATGAGTTATGATTTTTGTGGTGTTTTGTAAAATAGTTTTTAGTTTTTTTATTCCATAATCATGCTTCTACTGATTTATCTGATTAACAATAGCAATTAAAACCACCAACGAAAAAAACAGGAGTAGTTCAGGTGTTGTCGAAGACTTGATCTGCTTCTGTCGTATTAAAGTTTAAATACTATGAGAACAGCATATATTTGCTTCAATAAAGTATTTACAACGTGACTAAGAATGAATAAATAAATTAACATACAACAAGTGAGAAAACAAATTTAACAAAAACATTTTAAAAGAAATAGGGATATTATAACATTAAACGGCAACACATAATGGCAAAACTATACATTCTAAGTTGAAGACAACCAGTTTAACAAAACATCACATAGTGAATGAGTAATTCTATTCAAAATAGATAAAAACAACAAAATATGTCATAACAAAAATCTACAAATTATTAAATTGTACAAATAGATGTTTTATATGTCTACAAGATTGTATGTATATTAGTAAGTATACAAGAGAAAGATAATGTTCTGAAAAAATAGCTTAGGAGATTTGACACCAAATTCATATCATGCCCAAGTGGTAATTATAAAACACTAGAAGACCGTATCAGAATATAATTCCTCATCCGTGGTGCTTGGACCGAAATTGTAAAACAAAAATTGTTTAAACCAAAACCTTATAATCCCAAGTTTGTTCGGAAAACAGGGTTTATGCTTGTACCACACGATGATTGCTTTTATTGTTTCTACTAGAAATTTACAAGATGTAAAAAAACTTTATGGCAAATACCATCGTCAGCCATTGTTTTTTTTTTCTCCCCACAGACAATATATATGGAGGAATTTTAGAGAACTCCAACTAAAGACGGAATAAGTGATCTATCATAAATTATAGTTTTATAAAACAAAATGTTTTACAATGACGTTCTATCAAAGCCATATTGTATCCAAACTAACAAAAGTTGAAGAAAATTGTTATGTGCTTGATCTATATTCCATTTTACTGCAAACTATAATTTAACAAAATGAACTCCTAAGTGATTCAGGGGCGTAATTATTGAGACTAGACGTTAATTTTACGCATGGTGTGCACAATAATGTACAGAGCAAATGTACTGATAATAGTCAAGGAATACATAAACCTGCATAGTTATAAACGTCAAATATAAGGCACCTGTTTAAATCTGCACCAAAATGCGTCAATTAATAATTATCCCAATATCATAATTATAATCATTAATTATAATTTCAACATGGAGTCCAACTATGAGTAAAATAAAAGTATAAGAAACAAATTCCTGTTCTTTGTAATCTGTTGTTTATATTCTCGGAAATTGGCACAATTATAAGATAATTTTCTTTAGAAAAGGAATTGACATCCGTAACTTTAAACATGGTGCTTAAAGCTTAATTGACTTTTTGGCTATTGTTATTTTTTTTATTTTTTCTTCTCAAAAAAGAAAATATTTGAAGATATTTATCGTAAACAACGGTATGGAATTTAATCACCATGATCCTATGAAAAATGGATCTTTATACAGATTAAGTAACTTAAGATTTAAACAATGTCATGATTTGAATATAAGGTCACAAAAATATGTGAATAAATTCATAAACTAAGAAACTGATACAATGGAACATTAATGTTAATATTTTGATTTCAACTTCATAATATTGGCTCATATTGGTAGGAATATTTAACATATTCGAAGACAAGATTTTCACAATTCAAATTCAACAAATAATTAATACACTTACACATCAAAGATATATGAAAACTGGATAAATATTCATTAAACACTAGTCAAAGTAGTAATACACTGCTTCTCATGAGTAACGGCTACTTTGGATAAACAATATACAGTCAATCCTGTCTTAAAGACCACCTCTATATAAGGTCCACTTGCCTTTAAAGGCCATTGAAATTTATTCCAATCGCTCTTTATTCAGGTAATTTGAACCTGTATATGGGACACCTGCCCATAAGGTCACTTAACAGGATTCTGTTAGTGGTCTTTAAAGACAGGTTTGACTGCACGTATGTCTACAGCTGTTTTTGCATTTACAATCAAATCTTTGAAATAAAAATAACTGAAATCGAAGAATTTTAAATAGTTTATATGAAGCATGGAATGTTTGTTGCAATTCATAATTACTTGTATTTATATTTTAATTATAACAATGCATATGATTCGTCTCCAGGTATGAAAATGATGTCTCTGCCTCGACTAACTATACAACATGATATGAGATCAGAACAGAGACTTACATATATGTGTATAATACTGATTGACATTCTTAATTAGAGTTCAAATTTAGCAGAATGTATTATATTTTTTTGGAAAAATAGTCTTTATAAAATATAATTCACTCCTTTTTTATCAAGACTTTTATGATTGTTTTAAAATAACTACATTACTGATACATAATTATAACAATTATATAACTATATTTGACATAAGGTAAAATATTCTTCAAAGAAAAACAGGATTCAAAGGTACATGCAGAATGCAAAAGTTAGAATACATGTACACTATATATTGTTTTTAACCTGTTTGGATGCCCTTAAATACCCTAGGGTCTTGTGCTCAAAGTAACACACCAGTTGCTAATTTATTAAACAGATCACACGATAAATAAATATGCATCACTTATTAAGATATTTTTTCAAGGTAAAGACCAATTGCATTTTAAATTTAATTTGGTCCCGACATAAGTCACCTGATGGTATGTTTTCTATTTTTACCGAGTTTAACTACATGTTACAAATAATTCAGAAATGTTAAAACTCAATTAGGATTTGTTCTTATTTAAACTAACAATTTCATTTACTTTCAGATATGTTAATATTGATGAAGAGCTACTTGAACGTAGAAACCATATTTAATATGGTGCCCCTGCTCATTGTACACAAGTAGGTGATTATGTATTCATCACAGAAGGTGCGTACTCTTCTAGAGCACCCGGTCTCAATTTTCTCGGCCGGAGTGGTATTTTTTTAAGATTGTTTTTCTGAGTTTTGTAGAATATTTCCTATGTTTATGTATTGTCCATAAAAAAACCCCATACTAATCCGTGTCCAGACTCTTTAAACTTTTTTAATAAATGTAAACCATATACCAAAGAAACCTCCAAGGATTTAGTTTAGACGTGAACATGTCTGATATTATATTGATGCATTAACTGTGCATTAATGCAGAAATGAAGGAATATAATAAAGCCTTGGACTTCAACAGTTATAGCAGTATAAAACTTGCAGTTCTATCTATACCGTTTAGTCTTAAATGCTAATTTTGCTTTTGTAACCACGAGTTTGGAATATTTCTCTTGTCGTATGATTACATTTAAAGTGGCAAGAAGTAAAAGGGATAAAAGAACCTCCATCCAACAAAACAATGATTAGCATAATTAGTACCTGCATGGAACAAATATAGATAATGATTAATGAGAGCTTAAAAAAGATGTCTGACGTAATGATGTTAGAATATTTCTCAACTCATTAAGGTGGTGTATATAATTGTTTTGACTTCTGATGTAGGTGGAATGATTAGAACTGCATATTTTTGACCTCCTTCACATGTTTGTACTGTGAGATCATGCATATTTGTTTGTTTTTGTTTAATGCAAACATATTTGACAATTCTATATGCCTGTCACTCGTAAATTTTCAAATTTAGATTACGATGCAGCTTAAATCTCTACAGTTCGCATCTTGCTAATCTACTTTGTTTTGGGCACATAATTTCGTTGTGTAGTTATACATCCATTTTAGTATAAAATGATCTTTGGTGAGTTATCTCTCTTATAAGCTTTCATCATACATCTTCTCCTTCAATATCGTTTCCGTTCAAATTACTCCTTAATTGGATATTTTTCTTCCCTCTATACATATCCCACAATCCTGCAACTATTTCCGCCACAACTATATCACTTGAATTCTTTCCAATAAGTCTCAATGTGAACACACCATCATGTCTTAAATACTCCAACACAAATCTTCCGGCATTCTTTTTATCCGGACCAGTTCCAATTCTATCCATTAGTTTTAAGAACTTCCGGACATATTGAATACGTGTTGTTGGAAATAACATATGCCACATCCAATTCGTAAAACTATAACAAGAAAAAATGCTAACAAACACTAACCAAAACCATAGAAATATGTAAATTTTTTCATTGAATAAATTGATTGGTAGAACACATTGGACGGTGTAGTGTTGTATATTTGTTATCTGACGAATTTGAAAATCACATAAAGTGACTCTTGGAAAGCGATGTGATCCACTCCATTCCTTCCCTTCCGCTAGTTCCTCTAGCACCTGGAATCCGTATACATTATAATCCGTTCCTAGAAAGGCATTTAACATAAATAACTGTCCAATAGCGTTAGCTATGTATAGGACCTTGATCAGAAAATATGTTGCCACAAGAAAATTTCCATATCGCCTGCCACACAGAAGAGATAATTTGGCGGATAAAATATGTTTCAATTTTACACAACAATGACCTCTTGTTTCCCTTTGGTTATCTAAACATCTATCCATATGTCGTACTAAATATTTTATAGTCCTGACACGGCTATCAGGATTCTCATATTGTGCGTCACTGGCTAAACTGACTATCCTATCTACGTTGATTCCAGATTGACCATTTAGCAGCCTCCATATAATACAAGGAGTATAAAACAAGAGTGCTTGGATAAGCAACATAACGGGCACCCATTGATAATAATTTAACTCTTTCTCCTGACGTTTATGAATGTGCTCCAATGGCGGAACAATCTCATTCATAGGGATATAATACGTATTTGAAATCCAACATATATTGTTTGTGTAATCCACGTGTGTTCCCGGAAACTCAGCCGGACACCAGCACCGAATTGGATCCCCGACGTATTGTCGAGCACTTACAACAACGGTGAATATGATCAGGATACCAGTCGTATAAAAGTGATTGAGCCTGTCTATGAGGTCATCATCGTTCCTGATCTTGACATTTGCTACCCTTCCAACCGATCCAATAATACTGTCCATCCTGGAAGTAGATGAAAGACAAAATTAGTTAAGGGAATAGTTATCATATGGAATCATAAAATCTGTCAAATTAGCAAAAATATACACCATATAGCATACATACACATATACTATAAAGGTGTGACATAAGTATTTTTGTGGTGTCCCAAATTGTTCTAATATACACCTATTTTGACCCACGAACATGTCGACGAAAATACATAATGACCGGGTTAAACCAATTTATCACACCAAATGAAATATTATTTTCTCACCACAAAAAAAAAAAAAGAAAAAAAAAAAGAAAAAAAGAAAACCACGAATTCAAAATCAATTTCATAATTAACAAATATTTAGCTTGTACCTGGTGTTACAAAATTGAATGGTTTTAAAATCGTTATTCATTGTACATGTATTATTGTAACTATCAAAAAAATACATAAATAATTTAACTTAAAAAAAATTATAATAACAAATAATAAATAAATATTTTAAATTACTATCCCAAAGCAAAGTAAAATCATCTTTGTATCAAATAGAAATCTCCAAACTACGAAAACATGCGTGTTTTTGACATTGGAAGTCAAGACAAGGAAATCATTTAAATGAATGTAAAATCTATACAAGAACTAAATAATATTGACCCAAGAAAGTAAGTATAAACCCGTTAACTTAGATATACGGAAAGTAAATGGTTTTAAATAAAGTGTCCGGAAATCGCAAAAAAAACCTGTTATAGGTTTCCTAGAGTAGCGATAGTATGAAATATGATTGAATTTTGACGTGATATTTTCCCATTGAACTTTTTCTCCTATGTAGATACTTGTTAGCATTTTTATACTTTGAATGTGTCTTTTCTTAGCATCCAAATATGTCCAGTCAGTGCCAAGAAAAAAAATACTATTTGAATAGAACATGGAATTCCTGATGAGTGCCTAATTAAGTCCTAGTACAAAACAATTACACAATTCATATCCTTTTAAAACTTTGTTAGATTTTATCTAAAAAGAAAACATACTAACATTTTTACTAAATATTCATTGTTTTTCTGTTTATTTGGAACAGTCACGCAAGTGAATGCTTATAATTTTAACAGACAGGATGAAACAGCTGTTCTGACTTACATATTAGTCACTGAGTTTTAAAACTTGTCATTGTCATTCTACAACTTATAAAAATACTATATTTCAACATTAAACTTTGCTATAATGCCATATTGTACAGCGAGATCATATTCATCACTTGTTCGTTAACCTCATTTAGTTCACAATTTGTTCGTTAGCCTCAATTAGTTCACAATTTGGGTCGCTAGCGTTTCCACTTGATCAATGTCCCTTAAAACCAGGTGGTGTAAAGCATTTTTTTGAAAACGTTTACGTTGTCGAATCTTCGGAATAACGTCGTTTACTGAGTTAACATAAAGTAATCTTATATAAAATAAATTGTTTCCACACAAATGTTTTGGGCTTGTACGCTGGTAAACCCGATTTGATGATACTCAAATATACGCAATAATGAACAGCGGTTTTCATCTATGAGTGAACTTCAACGATGTCGCCAGCATTATTAGGCATAGTCAAGTCATGATGTACGCTGGTGAACCGACTTGATCACACTCTGTATAAACAAATATTAAACAATCGTTGTCATCTATGAGTTAAGTCATAGAGATATACTTCAACGGTGTCTCCAGCATTATTGGGCATAGTCAAGTCATGATGTACGCGCGTAAACCCGATATGATGATACGCCATATACATAACTGTTGTTTTGTTAAACAGTAGTTTTCATTCATCGGTTAAGCCATGGTAATACTCTTTAATTGTGTGTTCGAATGAGACTTACCATTCCCAGCCTATACATAGAACGTTAACACTTATAATATCAACTATTACCTAATACCCATATAAATGGTAATATGGTATTTAAGCCGTTTTTGTGCCTTTCTAATTCTTCTGTTTTTAGAGAAAGGCACGAGACAGTTCATGAACTGTTTCATGGCAAAACGAACTGTAACATGTGTGGAAACTGAACTTAAAAAGAATTTCATTTTAGAACAGTTTTCAAACGGTTCCCATGGCCCTGATATTAATAGACGACAGTGTAAACTATGACTCGATTTACATATTTTGAAACTCAAATATCCCAGCAATCCTATAAATACTTGGAAATATGAATGTCTTGTGGAACAAGTATCAAAAATCAACTTCATTTATACAGTCACTAAATATAAAACAGAATAATTCCAATAAAAGTGAAAACATAACCAGCAAACTCGGAAGGAAAAGGCCTACCGTATAACTGGAAATTTTCGCGGTAATCTAATTTTCGCTATTTTTCGCTATGGAAATTAAATCGCGAAAAATAAAATCGAGAATAAGAATTGGGTTTTGCATGCGATAGTATTGGTCAATAACTAGAACGGCCTCCGGTTGTTTGAACTTTTGTAAAAGACTATTCGTATTCATTATTTTGTTACGTTTGAAATCTAAACATGTCGTTTGAATTGCAAATTAAATTTAAATAAATTTTTAAAAAATCCCGATAAGCGATTGTCGAATCCTGGGACTTTTTACTCAAAACCGACATATACGAAAGCGCCGTATGACCTCTGACATAGGAATATATAATAAGTGTTTGTAATGGCGGCGCTTTCTTCAGGGCCGATTTCAATGAATAAGGAATCGGGAATAGCTTCAACCATTAAACAAAATTAGACACACGCGAGGTGTTACCGGGAGGACGTGATAAAGTTAACTACAGGTGACCAGGTATTTACTTCTTTGCCGACGGCTATTCTGTTACACGTGAGAACTTAAGAAAGACTCGTACTCATCGAAAAAAAAATCGGCAGCCTAATCGGTTATATTATATTTACAGTCATTTAACCGCGAAAATTAAAAACGACAAAATTTTTACATAGGTATATTTTCATAAAATCGCGAAAAATTAACACCGCAAAAATTTCCAGTTATACGGTATTTCATTTAATGGCTTTTATGTCATATTGTACTTAGATTAATGTTTTTCATTTGGCCAGAATTTCCTCTATTCATTGGTCCTTTTATCATTCATAAGCTACATTGAACATATATAAATGGTAATACTGTAGCCATGGTCATATTTAATCATCCACATCATTGTAACACTCTCTAATATAACCAATTAATGAATTCGTTTATTTGTATACAGTACAAGCCCGTCAAAAAATTTAACAGGCACTAAGTAACAGATTGGTGTCGAATCGCGCAGCTGGTGTCGACAGAGGCAACTTATTATCTATATTTCGGAAGATGCAATCTATCTCTCTACAGTTTTTAACCACTAGTTATCAATATATCAGTCACTCGTCAGCCGAACTTCGACTTCTTTTCTTTAGCTCAGTGTTAAACTTTCGACAGGTCTGTACTGAAGCTTCGGCAATATACTTCATTGCATAAGAGTAATAATTCAGCGAGTAGTGGATTTATCTAAGTAAGTATTGACCAGGCCATAAGAAAGTTCGAAAAGTGCAATAAAATGTCTAATAAACGAAGCTTTATTAGTCTCCAGTGTCAATAACAATGGTACATTCTGAACACAAAACCTAATTCAAATTACAACTGAAAAATAAAGGATTCGATCGAGAAATAATATTGACCTTTACTGGGCTTTCGTACAGTAATTTATTAGTTGTGTCCTAGCGTTTGAATTCATCTCGGCGTGCACAGACAATGAATATTTAGTGCAAGGTATGAAGTATCTCGTTTTGTGCCAGCCGGGGTATTAACAGACAATTTATGCAATGTTTGGGTAATTACTTAGTCTACATTATTCAGATACCAAAACTTTGACTTGGGCCAGTCTGATTCAAAATACAAAACAATAGTTTTATAAAAAATATTTATATATTTGGCAATGACAAAAGCCATAAACACAACATATTAACAATATAATTATGCAAGAAGAAAGACAAAAGAAATTTCTTTTTATATTGTGACAACTAGTGGAAAACTCACAATCTTGGATGGGCACCAAGCAATGAGGCAAATGATCGGAGATACAGGTACAGTTGGAATTGGCATAAGAGTTTATGATGTGTCTACTGCCTATTTCTTAAATATATGATAATGATAACGATCGATTGGGTGAACATTACCGATCAAATACAACCATTCCGGTTCATGTTCAAATCACAATCCAAAAACCAAAGAAAAAAAACTTTGAAAATTTGCAAATTAATTTAAACTTGTGAAATTTCACCAGTCAAGTCGGATCGCGTGGTGTAGAAGTGTAAACAACATACAATATAAAATATATTAAAGCAAACTTACAGATCCATGTCAAAATCACAATACCAAAAGCAGGATAGAAACTTTGAAAACTGGCAAATTTAGTTTAAGAGGTGAACTTCTAGCAGGGAAGTGAGGCTGGGTCCTTTCCGGAAGGGTAAGCTCTCCTTTTCTAGCTACACCACACCCGTCACGTTTATTTACTAGTATATAAGAGTAATAACCGATCTATTCAATGTTATAAATTACTACAGATTTTTACGCCTCGACTGATTGTACCTCTACCCACTACCTTTATGGAGAAAAGAAGTCAACCACCAGATGTAACATAAGCTGAAGTTCATTCATTTTATTTTCACTATAAAAATACCCTCTATCGATCTACTACAAAAGAAGTAAATGTCAAAGCATGTTCTTACTATTTTTAATCATCGAGGGAATTGATATATCTTCTATATTCATTCAAAATTAGTAACAAAACACACACACACAACACACACACACACACAGAGAGAGAGAGAGAGGGAGAGAGAGAGAGAGAGGGGGGCCTTATAATTTTGGAAAATATTATAGCTAAATAAATGTGAAATTGCATGGAATGGCGAATGATCTTAAAAAGGGTATAAAAGATTGCTTTTAATCCTCAACTTCGTTACGTCAGTGATGAAAATTTTGGAATCAATGCGTTTCAAGTATCTAAACGACATATTGAGTTATAACAAAAATCTATGTTTTCACTACAACGTGTACCAAGTGGGCTGATCATTAAAAAAATCACATACAACGCCGTCTAAAACCATTATTTCTTTTGATGGATCAGATGTTTAAGAACTTATGATTCATAACTAATAAAAAATAATTGAAAATACTCATTGTTATACTTATGCTGCTTAAATATCAATTTAATGCTCTCTGCATTAAAACACACACACACACACACACACACACACACACACACACACACACCAAACGAAAAATATATAAAACTCACGATATATTCATGAAAACAGATTATTTTGGTTGTTTGGTAACCTATTTGATATTTGGATATCTGCTCATCTACCCCTGATATTCGTAAATCGCGGGAATGAGTTCACATGTGCAAGAATATATCACTAGGTGACGCCACAGCAACATAAAGCATGACGTCACAAGGTGAGTAAGGGAGCACGTCATTAAAACAGAACAGCCATGGTATGTCGTGTATAACAATAGTTGGCTTTCTTCATGTTTCATATTAAGGGAAACTCAGATCATGTTAGAATTGTCTATTGTTTATAATACTGTATACTGACACCAAAAACAATGACTCCCTCGCGGTATCATATACATTGGGTTATTTTATACAATGATATCAAATGACATCAGCAATCGGGTTCTGTTTCAGAGAAATCAAGACGAATGAAATACTGGTATCATATAGACATAGGTGTTGTCATGACAACAAATCTGATCTTCTGCTTTCCCCTAGGCACACTTTGTTGCATTGCAGTACATTTTTCCATGTTAGGAGCAATGGAACTTATTTCAAAGAAAAATCAAATTTCAAGTATTCCCTTCACAACAAATTTTTCATATTTTTTTTTTAAATCCAATAAACAAAGCAAAATATCTAGAATGTTCTATGACAAAATTTTTCTTGCAGCGGTATTTATCAAATATTGCGACTTAACAAATTCAAATGAGTTTCTGTCCATTTCATGAGTCAGCCCACCTAACAACTCTTTATCAGTATTAGTCAGGGATTTGATTCTCTTCAGATCTCTTTGGTCTGACCTGAAAGGTTGGAGACAAAGGGACTTTGTGGTCGTCACGTCGTCCTAGTCATAATGCGATCTGATGCTAAATTGTTGGTTGAAATTTTCAAACTATTTTCCCAAATGTAAATGAGAGGAAAGTAAAACTCGGCATACATTTTGTGTAAATGTACAACAATCATCACCGCAGACGATGGGGGCGGATGACCTTGACATTAAGTTAAGATCGTGTAACCTATTGACAAAGCTTTTCAGACAAATCATGTCATCCCGAAATCCATCGTTAATTGAGTTGGCAATAAATCAACCACAAACATAACAATCCATGTTCATATCACAAACTGAAGAAAATTAAAAAACTTTGAAAATTGGCAAATAAAGCAAAACGCGTGACCTTTCATCAGGGAAGTGAAGCTGGGTGCTCCGGAAGGGTAATCACCCCCTGTGACAGTGTCGGAAACAAAACCGTGCAATATTCTTTAATAATAAAGTAAAACCTTATATGTTAACAGACACAAAAGCAAAGGCAAAATTCATTGTCTGTGTCAAATACGCTAGATTGACAAATATGAGAAAAAAAATTGAAAAAAATCTACAATGTAAGTGATTCATTAGTCTGAATGCAAGACAAAATAATTTTGTGTAATTTTAACTCACATTTTAGTTGACTATATTCTCCAAATTGTGTGATGTTGACACGCAGAGACATGCTACTTGTTGTATGTGGAACACACATACGTCAGGCTTACAGTGACTGCAGCAATATCATGTTGCTGCTTCTGCACGTGTATTTCTAGAATGAACACATGACTTTGCAATTTCTAAACTTGTAAAAACATCTCGCATCTCAAAGCGTAAATCTAAAATAGTTGTTTTATTATTAATAGGTATGTCTCGTCATTATATTTTTGTTTTAGTCGAAAAAAAATCTTTGACTGATATTTATGATAAATGTGTTAAATTTAAACCAGATTGTTTCAAGAAAAAAATTAACCATCGAGTTTTATTAATTATATTCAATTCAAAACATTAACCTTAGATATGTAGACATCTGGATAACCATGGCAATTGAGAAACCCGTTTTTAGTTGTTGAGATTCTTCTGTTGCGGCCCTGTTGTAACCGGAACTCAGTAAAGGATTGTAAAATCCACCCGGTTTCCGGTTACATCCGTTATTTTACTGCTTAGTCACTACCAATATAACCTTTACGGATTTAGAAGAGACACGTTATTATAAAACATAGTATTGATATCAGGTAAAGTAATATACAAACAACCAAAAACACATCTCTTAGTTTAGTCTTTTGCAATCAAACACAACATATCTGTCCACGTTCAAAACACAAAAGCAAAAAGCTTTCAAAACAAACTTCCGGTAAGGTAGTGAGACCGGTTGCCCCGGAAGAGTAAACACCTGTTTATCTTGCTATATTGCTATACCCGCAATGCATGAACTGTTACTTCAAAAAGAAACACCAGAATTAGAATATATTATCATTTTAAAATGACAATAGTGTTGAAAAAAATTTCAGAATATGAATGAGGTTTTATAAAATTGATTTTCGACCACATTTCACAACTACATATTATCTTTTTCCAGTAAGATGAAAGTACAGTTTGTGCGGTACTTTGACAAGTGAATTTAATTCTCAAATACATGTACGTCAATTAGCGAATATAAATCTTAAATAGAATTAAAATTTAGACAGGTCTGACGATTTTGCAATTTTTTGTTAAATGAAAATAAAATGAATATACTAGTATTATGTTTCCATGTCAAAACACTTCCACGACCGGATACTAATGATTTTAATATTTCTGATACATTGTCATTTTCTGGTCTAGATGATCATGAATGTCTATTTGGATTAGTCTAGGGTATGTCAGTTACATAATAAAATAGTTGTCAGTCTGATGGTTTAATTTGCAGGCTTCATTCTGCAGTTTGAATATTGTCCGACAGACCACATTTAGACATTGGAATATGTTAGTCTGTGGTTATCATGCATGATACTGTCTCATTATCAGATGTTACTGTGGCCTTTCGTTATGTGAAAAAAAGTGAATATGTTGAAAATCCAAAATTCTGTTGTGACCGGAACTCAGTAAAGGATTGTAAAATGCATCCGATTCTTGGTTCATTTTAATGTTAACGACGGTAATCTTTTATTCAATACTGGCAAATTGGATTTGACACGTGAACTACCAAAAAAAACTACCACAAGGCAAGTGAGGCCGGGTGCTCACGAAGGGTTTTGGTGGTCTTGAAATACCTAAAATCGATTATTCAAATGCACAAGGTTTACATACTCTACACGAGTGTTTTACATGATCAAAACGACTTTGGCAAAAATGTTGATTAAAATACAAATGAAATAAAAAGTAGTTTTGAAAAAAACATATCTTCGACCATATTTCACACCTACAAAATATTTTTCGAGTAGGATGATTATTTTTAATATTTTCTCATGTATCAAAATCCTTGACAGATTTAAAATCAGACAGGTCTGAGGATTGCGCAATTATCTGTGAAATCAGAATTAAATTAATTCATCATGTCTAATATTGGTTCGGTGTCAGAACACTCCTATGACCGCGTAGTAATGATTTAATATTTTTGATAAATTGTCATTCTTTGGTCTAGATGATCATGAATGTCTGTTTGCATTAGTCTAGGATATGTCAGTTACATGATAAAATATTCGTCAGTCTGATGGTGTGCGGGCTTCATTCTGTGACTGCATATTGTCCGACATACCACATTTAAACATTGGAATATGTCAGTCTGTGATTATTATGCATGATGTTGTCTCGCTACTTTTAGATGGTACTTTGGTCACTTCGTAATGTTTGGTGCTGAGCAGTTACATGCACCGAAAATTGAAAACCTTTTAAAAATTTAACAATGTCTTTGACGGTGGTAGCTGCAGTTGGTTCTAGAAAGAAGTAAAAGAAATATTCAAAATTTAGACCATGGCAATTGCTATAAACAATGAACTTCGTATAAATTCAAACCCTGCACATAAGAGTCGGATAAAGATTGCTTAAAAATATTTAACAGATGATAATCAATTGTTTTAAATTCATTTGCAGAAACATATCTAATAACTAAATGTTGCAAACCACGGAAGATTGCCATACATTCGCCATGTTTATCAGAGAGAAATATTGAAAATATAAATACAAATTTAAAAAGGAAAATACATTCACTTTTTAAAGCTATATATTCATACACAATTAAACATGAAACATGGGATTCCTTTTGTATCCCAATTAAATGCTATAATTTTTATAAAGTTATTGCTAACAGAAATGCCCATAATGACTAAATTCTGTCATATTGTTTAGTCAAGAATAAACTTAAAAAAAGGTACAAATGAAAATTCTTCCAATATAACATTTTCTCAATACATTTCTTTTTTATATGATTGTGATATTTTCAGAGACAGTAGTTTATTAAGTAAGAAAATGAATCCGTTAGGAACGTAACAGGTATTTGAATTCGTGCCATGTTGTCTTGGCGTATCATTGTATATAAATTACATTGTTCTTCCATGAGTGTGTGTTAATAGTGGGCAATATATCATCGCTAATTAATACCACAACACAACAGGAAAAATATATTTACTGTTCTGTTTCTTCTGTCATTGAGAGAGAGAGAGAGAGAGAGAGAGAGAGAGAGAGAGAGAGATTGTTGCAATTTTGTTTGACGTTGCATCAGCAATATTTCAGCTATTTGCAAAAAAGTATAAAGATTAATCTAAAACAAGTTCATGTATAATTAAGATGGATGGGTCAGATATATGCTCTTTCTAGTATAAACTCGCGCTTGGAACGACTTCAAGGTCCTAACTCACTAGGCCAATATGTCGCAGACAAATGTACGATTCCCCAATCATTAAAATAACGCCGGGTGACCCAGTGGTTAATACGTACATGTACGCATCGTATCAGGCGTGGAAGCAGTATCTGAAATGTTCAAGTTGTTTGAGTTATGAGAGAGAGAGAGGGAGAGGAGAGAGAGAGAGAGAGAGGAGGAGAGAAGAGATGAGAGAGAGAGAGAGAGAGAGAGAGAGGAGGAGAGAGAGAGAGAGCCTTGCCTATGTAACACAGATACAATGCTAAAGAAGAAACATACCCGGAACTATCGTCCATATCCAATTTTCAAGTTACCACTAATCCAAAATATAAATGCATCATTTAATAAGTCTAATCTAGAGAAATCGATTTTAAAATCAGCTTCATTTGGTATAGTAAGGCAATTCACATATATAACACCAAAACAGATGTTTTAAGCATTTAAACAAAAGCTTGCTTAGCTGAAGCAACTGTTACGGTAAACCACAGGACGAGAACGTTAGACCACAGGAATGAGAACGTCTAACCTAACGCTGCATCAGAAGGCTAATTGTCATTTTAATTGTCTTAAATGATAAACCTCACATAGAGAGATCCATTGAGAGTGCAGAAGGATTGTCTTGTATTTGTTAAATGTGTTCAGCTTAAGTACAATTTTGTTATAAAGTGAAACTTAATTGGGTGTTAGTTTAATCCCTATATTTTACACTAATGATGATCCGTTTACGAAGTAGCACACATTGTACAAAAATTAAAGTTTTCGAGTTTATTCCACGTAAACCTATTCAAAGTTCAATTCAATCGTAATGCATTAAATTTTTAATCTGTTTCCCTGCGTTTTTAATATTTATTATTTATTGCTCAGATTGGGTTGTGTTTTAGTTCAGTTCACAACAATAAGTAACAAAATTCGACAGGTGTAACGATATCACTGTCTATGTTCTACCATACTACCATGTATATGTCTAATCTTCCTAGAATAAAACATATCACTACTGTAGTTTTTTTGGTACACTGTTGCACTCCAGGTTCAGTATTAGCTTCTTGTTCCGGCGCCATGATACAACATCATTATGATTTGATAACCATTCAAACTTACGTAATTACCAATCTTTACTGATATATATTGACTACTTAATTCATCACTTATTCATCATATTAAAGAAATATATTTGATAATGAATGCCAATGTGATATAGTTCTGGCTTAATATCTGAAAATTCAGTATTCGATTGTAAAAATTATACCTTGGATAAAATTATCTAATAATTGGGTAATGCTGATATCTGCTTATTTAAGCCAATTTACCGTTTTTAGAAGACGGGTTTTAGTCAGTCGTATGATGTAATCACTTATCTCAGGTTTATATTGATGTCGCCATTTAATAACGTAGTAATTAATCAGATAGCAAGAAATAAAGCAGAAAATTAAAGAAGGTGTAATATCCTTATCACTGGTTGAAATTATCATTATGTAGTCAATCAATCAATCACAAACACAACTATTCAGGGTTAAATCACAATCCTTCAAGCAAAGTGAAAATTTGCATATTAAGTTAAACGCGTGAGCTCTATCAGGGAACCCAGTGAGGCCTGGTGCTCCGGAATAGTAAGCACTGCTCATAACTACAAGACGCATTTAGTGAATCATTAGGCCCATTTGCAATTACATCAAGTTTTGCCTATTAATTGCAGTAATGCACATTTCGCAATAACCAATAACACATATAAATAACAAATAATTAAACTTTCCATTTCGATTGATCAGACCTTTTATGTTGTTTTTGTATGGGATCGGTTGATTTATTGTTTAATATATATTCACGGGTTTTCTTAATGAACATGGTTTTAAAATCGTTTTACAACGAGCCACGTTTTAACTAATTTGGCACTGGTGTGCTACTTCTGACTTACTGTACAAATATGAAGAAAGTTTTAGACTCATGGTTATATGGTAGTTCATTATTGCATCAAATGTTTAATCACGCGGACAAAAGGAGTGACTGAATTATAGTTCAAAGCCGCATCATCATTATTGCAGCTATTCTCAGCTAGCGGAAAAGAGGAGTCTAAATCCCAGTATTAAATGCATCAGTTCATATCGTTATGATAAAGATGAATTATTACGTAATTTACAGTTCTTCTCGCTTTATTATAAAAGTACTGATTACGCCCCCGTTATGTATGGGCACTTACTTATCTGCTCTGAGATCTAAGTAGGGCGTGATGTGGGTTAATATCTACATGTAATTAAATATAACTGTATATATGAGAAGTGTGTTTTATTATCTGGTAATTAATTAGGATGATTTGATGTAGAATTCTTAGTAATATTACATTATATAGTATATATAATGCGGTAATAAACATGGAGTTGTTAAGAGGATGCTCGTTATTGAGCTACAAATCTGCAATATGTCAGATACCTACAGACACCTGTGACAATATATATAGTGAAACCTGAACATAATGGTCTATTTTATGGAAAACTCTCCTTATATACAGGCTTAAATAACATGAATGCATAGCAGTCAAGATAAAATTTTAAAAACAGGTGACCCTTATGTACAGGTGCCTTTTAAGGCAGGTTAGACTGTACAGTCCACCTTGTCTGTAAATACCACCTTCGTGAACCAGTGTAACTGGCATTTATGCGTAGGTGTCCCTTATATACAGGTTTAAATAACATGAATGCAGAGCAGTTTAGATAATTCTACTGGCATTCAAAATCAAGTCACCTTTATATATAGGTTCCCTTTCAATTTAAGGCAGGTCCGACTGCATAAACTATGTATATTTTCAGCATATATTATTTCTGGAATATTCAAGTTTGTAAGATACGGTTACTGGAAGAACACCTGGTTGATAACAAATATTTACCCAATATACATCCATACGGTAACATTACGTGTAATGTTTCTTTTAATATAAACAATCATAGAGGTCTAATATCTCCTTCCATCGAATGTAGAATAAATAAATGAAAAAGCTGAAGACGTTTGTTTACTTATTTAGAAACATTTACATGTGTAGGGAATATTTTGTCATCTTCTAGTTTGTGTCTTGTGTTTGTAGGCCATTATAAGATAATAGATACCGTTTGGAATGTTTCTATTTATCAATAAAAAACAAACATACTAATCCATGTCCGAATCATAATCCAGAAGAAAACTAAAAACTTTTGAACAGACAAGTTAGGTTAAAAACGTGAACTTCCACCAGAGAAGTGAGGCCGGGTGCTCCGGAAGGGTAAGCACCTCCTGTTTAGAGAGCTACATCCGCCACGTCTGTAATCAAAACTGTGCAAAAGGAACGTGGAACACAAATTATTTTTTAAATTTGTTGAATTTAACATTTTTTAAGACATAATAAGATTATAGAGAAAATATTTATTTTAAAATTTATAATTGACTTTAAAATAAATAAGAGTGCTCGAATCAATAAAAACTGCCAAATATAAAGTGAGAGGCCCTAGAATTAAATTTGAATTTTATTAGTTAAATTATGTACTTAAAATAGTTACTCAAATTATTTTTACAAACAGAATACTGACGTTGAATGCACTTAGTCAGAAAGCTTAGACGAAGAGCACTTGTGAACCCCATGGTGTTTTCAAGATAAAAATAGAAATATTAATATTTACACGCTTAAATACTTACATAAATAAAGCACTCATGATGATGATTTCTCTGATATGTTTCCTCAAATCTATCTGCTATTTGATTGACAACACGATATATTCAACTTCATTTCAACTCTAAACTATCAATTAGAAATTGTTCTACCATAAGTGTGTATTTGTATCTGTTCATATTAAATTGTAAGATTTTCTCAGATGTCGGATCACTCATCACTACACACTAGATATCAAACATAAATAGCTATAATGAAATATTTATACCCAACTTCATTATATTTTGGAAAATCTAATCGATCAGGATTTTTCAAGTACAATTGTTTCATAGAAAATAATTTTCCTCAAGGTTAAAATCGATTTTAGTTGTAGTATTGTAAGAGTATTGCAAAAACGAAAGGACTTGTTGTTTTTCACTATGTTTTACAAAAATTTGAATACAAGCAGTCTATCAGCCCATCTGACAACCTAGGGTAAAATCAACACAGAATTGGTTTTCAAAATAAATTGATCTTGTTTTATGAAATGTAAATGTACAAGAAGACAAGTTGGCTGATTCAGATATAGAATATAACAATGGCTTTTATTATTTAACGTATTCTTGTGATGAATCTTTGATAGAATTGTATCTCTGTTGAATATTTTGTAGGAATTTATGATTATTGATCCAAGAACAAACAAACAATCAGCTAAACAAAATAATATTGTGTCTGTTCTTCCTTGGAGGGACAAATAATAATAATAATAATAATAATAATAATATTAATAATAATATTAATAATAATAATAATATAATAATAATAATAATAATAATATTAATAATAATATAAAGTAGATCAGTAGTATAGTGTACAAAACACAGTTGGATCTGATTTCATCACCGGTATAGTATTGCTGATGTTTCAAGTTCTCTTTCAATGGTTATTATAAATATAAAAATATGACACTGGTAAAAAGAAACCAATATAATTTGTCTTCTATACGAAATTCATATTAATGCAGGGATAAATCCAAAAAACTATTCTGATGTCATGGGTTACTGTGGAACTAAGGTGTTAATGGAATCGACAAGAGCGATACATTTAATTTTAATTTTGGTTTACGTTTAATGACCTTTTTCGTGTGATCTGATTATTATTAATTCCCAATTTAGAATTGAAACATTGAACTATATTAATTGGGTATATTTTTTTAAAACAAAGCCAAAGTTTTTAAACTATCACTGTTGCGTCTGATTTTCTTAGAGTTTTTTTTCTAAGATCGATAACCTCGTCGTAATATCATACACGTTAATTAATTAAGATTAATTTGTGGGATGATCATTAAAACCTATTTCACATTATTATATCCATGAGCGTTTTATTTCAACTGGTTTCTTGTACAGGAGCAAAAACATTCTTGTTTTTATTTACCTTAAACCAAGAACGAAACATCAAAACTTGTGTCTGCAAAAATCTTGGTTCCAGCAAGTGTAATAGATCTAAAAGAAAGTAACAGCAAAATGAGAAAAGCTGTACCAAAAGAAATAACTCTAATGAATTACCTGTAACTGAAGGTTTAAAATTCTGTAATCCATTGCTATTAACAAACACTGTAGTTTAGCGGCTAACAAACGCCAAAATAAATTTTCTTGAAAACAAACACTGAATTTTACCGACATCCATCTTTTGGTTCATTATTTTGTCTTCAATCAAATATGTAATTCCTTTCAAGAAAAAGTATCTAATCTCTAAACGAACACAACACTGGTAATAATTCCACAACACCAAATTCTTACAACTGAAAACATGTACCAATAAAGGTGAAATAAATCCAGCAGAAAAATGGGAAATTAATTTGTTATGTCACCGAAAATCCGACTAAGAAATTAAAAAAGTTCCAAAGATATTGAACTGAAAAGTTTTCTCCGAATTGTATAAGTCCTGTTTACATGTAAATACTATGTCCATTATTTGAAACATTGCCATGGTTTCTTTACACATTTTGAGGTAAATATAGCTAAACACTTGATACAGCAGGTAATTCATCTATCATGTTATGTAATGTTACAGACACTTGTAGACCTATGTAACGCTCGGTGTTACTCGGGTAAAACCTAGTAAATCTAATCATTGCCAACGCTCTCTGAACTCCTCTATCAATACGCTAGATCTCAGATTAATGGAAAACCTCCGTTAACTCAAGCTAAGTAATATAAATATTGCCTTAATAAAGGCGCATAAACAAACCAAACAGGATAGAAAGCGTGGCTACTTAGTAATCATAAGAACGCTTTACATCATCCACAGGGATAGGAAACTAACTGATTATTTAAAGAATCTAAATGATCCAGTTAAATGTCAGACATGTTACGCCTGTTGTACGCAATCGACATTCTGTATGACTCAATAATCTGACACTAGAAAGATCTTCTAAGTGGTTTTACATTATTGAATAGGGTCCAGTGTGGTTATTTAATTACCGTTCGTGTAATTCAATGAATTAGTTATGGCATCTTGATGTAAATGCAGCTAAATATCACTACATTATCTCGTATACACGTGTTGTTTGCCCCGGTGTCTATTTTTTAATACTAAGGGAATTGATGTAGTGGAATTTATTCTTAAATGAATGGATGGATCAATGAATGAATAGATGAATGGTTTAGACAAATTGATGAACGACCAATTGGACGAATTGATGAATGAATGGAATCGACGAATGAATTGGACGAAAAATGTAAACATACCGATTCCTGTTAAACAAACAGTCCCAAAAGTAAAAACTTAGAACATACGTTGACTGCTCACCAGGGAAGTGAGACCAGGTGTTCCGGAATAATTATCCAAACTTTTGAATTGTCATATATCATATAGTGTTTAATGTTTAAAATGATATTTTAAGCACATTCCATGAACTGTATTACGTTGGATAGCAACAATACGATTTACATCGCAAAAAATGAATTCGGAAATCCAAACAGTGTTAAATATAAAAAACAAAATAAATAAATAAATAAATAAACATTTATTTATTTATTTATTTATCTATTTAAATAAATAAATAAATAAAAAGAAAAAAGACAATTCCGAATGGCAACATTAAAAGAAAACAAGATAATTACTGATTTTTGCATCTCTATATTGAATGAACACACTGGATACTTAAAAACTTGTTTTTACTGATTTATCAATGTTCAGTAAAATATCAGAATCATAAAGTCTGTCCATGCAGCATTAAATACATAATAGAGGTTTAAAAGATATGAAAATAACACATGACCATATCAGGCACACAGGGGAGCCTGTTGGCATACATGGCTTAGTTTTCTCTAGTACAGGTTGATAGTATCAAACAGTGGCATGCGTCTGCTTAAGATTAATTTAATTTGCAGACTGATATTTTCCTCAGTTACTCATTAGATGTTTTGTTGTCTCGTTGACCCGTATCTTATCTTGCACTTGTGTTGGCGGATATTTTCCTTCTTGCATTAAAATGATGTTTGATGCGGTTTTATTTCTTGCGTCATGCTTTATAAGATATAGGAAGGGATTGAAGAGATAAAGGGCTTTAGACGTCTAAACAAACAGTAAATATTAGTGAGGCGTAAACAGACAATAATTCAACAGTTATACAGATATAAAACCATCTCGATAACATTTAAATCTACATTAATGTCATAACTCCCTCTGAAACACAGAGCGATCCAAATTGTTGATTGTAGGGTCATTGTGAAGAAACGTTAAACATTTTAACATGATTATAGTAATACTTTAAAATTGACTGTTAGTCAGAATTAAAGTGAAGAAATGGTGTTTTACTTGCCAGTCAAGATTTTTCACTAATATCGAGGTGGTTAGTTGAAGAATGATGGAGGAAGAGGAAACAATCGAACCCTGAGAAGCTAGGTGTCAATTAGAGGCACTGTGTGCGCGCTTTAGACCAGTCGGCTAACGGGTCAACCCCCCACCCCCACCCCGAAAACATTTAAACCCTTCGAACTTTGTTTTGTTTGATATTTTTTATAGTACTACATAATCGACTGTGCTACGGGAAGTCTATGGTGTTGTGGTGGAGATATTTGTGTCACACTGAAGATTTCGTTATTACTGACTAGAGCAATATCTCCAATAAAACCGTGGGGAACAAACGTTCGGATCGTGGCACATTGTACTAAGCTCATTATAGAATCCCCTGTCGAACCATATAACGGTGGTATTACATATAGCGTAGTTGCTACATATAGGGGTTCGACACCCTCTTTATCTATCCCATTTACAATTCTTTCACATCTTTTTCAAAATCCTATTTCTAAATAAATGTTCAACTTACATACAATATCAATACTGTTCTTATTGTACACCTTATCTTCAAACCATAAGTGTGAAAACAATTCCTTTGAATACAACAATAACAAAAGAAGAAAGAGCCGGCTGCATTTAAATCATATATAAGTACCTTTGTTAAGGGCTTTTTTGTTGAGTCAAAACAGAGAATATTTATTTATTATTTTACAAATATGAAAGGCATTCAAAAACCTGTTGTAAATCTCTAAGGAGAGTTTGTTTAACTCATTTGTATCATTTCATTGGAGTATTTCATCCATAATTAAGTTTACGATTATAAGTGTTAGAATGATTTCGGTGCTTAAACATACGCACTTGTGTATGACTTAATGTTTTGCAATCAAGAGGGGTTTGGAGAGAGAGGGGATGGGTCACCAGATCCGTACATGGTAATCTCTTCAATGACATAATCTTACAGAGTGAGATAATTATGTAAAGAGTTTTATAGAGTTCACTTGTTGTTTACATATGGATTTACAAAACACACATTCCATTGTATACATGTTGGATATGAAATCAAAATGCAAAGTTACGTTACACATATGTCTCAAAATTAATAGAATTCACAGGTTGCATATTTAAGATACAAATAAATATAATTTGCAGAGCTCAAAATACATGCAATTCATTGAATTTTAACGACCTTAGCTTGTAATGCAGGAAGTGCAACCACACTTACGAATGGATTCAATTTAGATGAAGCTTCATACATAACTTTCTAATTAGCTTTCGTTATATAACAAGTAGTGGTTCATAAGTGTGATCAAGCATAAATTCATAAAACACACGCCTTATCTTACAAATCATCCTCTAACAGTTTGCACTATGAATAAACTCGTTCTCCTGTACTTTTAAATGAATGAGTGTTTAAAACAGCATCAGCATTATTTCAGCTTTTCGAGATTATTAATGTACTTTTAATCCTAAGACTAATACAAAACATTTCAAATTACAAAATATATGTTATCATAGTTTCAAATCTAATTGGTAGACTTTGTTATCTTATGGAAATTCTTTCAACATATAACAAATCAATACAACCACTCGTTATGGTGAACAGAAATGATTTTTCTCAATTTATTGATAAAGAAAACCTATCATCACATACCGGAAGTTTCCTGTACGCCATTGATGGGTTCATTAGCCAATCAGCTTCGTGCTTTGTTAATTTTAAACATATGTCTCGTAAATAGTTACAATGTTTATGGTGAAAAATTGTCTGTCTATAAAATTACAAAGGCAATCAATCGCATTTATGATTTCCTAGAAATTAATATCCGCTGGGAGAAGCTGTTGAAACGATTTGCTGATAATTTTGAAAGAGTTCATTCCAGCAGAGTACATGTACACGTATAATAATGTTCTAAGGTTTACTCTCAGTCTAATATATAAACAAATTGTTTGAAAACCTAGTACAGATATATAAAAAGTTACATAAAGTGTACGTGTAATCAAATTGTTTTTTGCCTTACATAGTTCACAGTTACAAAATACTAACCAAATAAACTCAAGCGCGCACGTGTATGATTTCTGGGATAGATACTTGAAGACAAAATGCTGCCGTGAGACCTTAGAGTTGAATTACTAAAATGTCGTCATATCTGCATCCTCTTGTGACGTCATAGATAGATAAATCTAAACATAAAATACTGTTTATGAGTAAAAATTTTGTCTCACAAAATTTTTTAAAGAAAATGTCAACAATGCCGATTTCTTCAAGAAATGAACCAACTCCTTTGCTACAATGCCATGAGGGAGCTTTTAATTTCGCATTCATTTTTTTTCTCATGAAAATCCCTTAAATTGAATATTTTCGTTTCTGCGATTCAGACAGCTTAACTTGAATTGGAATGGAATAATTAGAGAGAAGATGTTTGTAAAAATTAAATATTGACATAAAGTATAAACACCACTAATCTTTAGTTGACTGTATCACGCTGTTTAACGCATTTTTATCAAAATAAACGATACTGAATATTTCTGTACAAGATTTGAATTTTTTATTTTAAATTGAAATTAATCAATCATAAAGCATATTTCACCTCAAATGTTGCATTTTTCCTATTGTAGAAGTACAGACCCTTTAATTAATTTGAACATTTGCCAATGAAATACAGCGATAGGCACAACTTATTTATGGCAGAGGTTCATATTATTGTGCAAGAATCTCAAATTATTTAATATTTACGTATAAAAGTAACACCTACAATACACAAAGTCTTTACAAAGATAAAGTAGTTTATAAACAACATGTTCTTAATTTTAATCTAAATTTTCGTCAACCAAATCGTATGCATATAGGTTAAACTGACAATAAACTACGTGGGTTTACAATATTAATTTGCAAATGACGTGACTATGGTTAGCTTATAAACAAGCATGGCTTGCTTTTAGTCTTGAATTCTGATTTGTTTTATAGAAATGCCATATAAACAAGCATGGCTTTTTTATATTTGAATTCTGATTTGTTTTATAGAAATGTCATATACTACTTTTTGAAAGTATTTTATGATTAAATTAAAAAAGTGGTATATGTCAGAAACACGTGTTTATGAATATTCAAAATAGATCTAATTTCAAATTTTTACAAGAGCAATAAGACCTATACAATATGGACGACAAATGCTGTAAAGCTCATGATTAAATAAGTTTGTTAAAAGAACGCATGGTTCCGGAAAAATGTTCAGAAATTGATCATGAAGAAAATCATTTAGTATCTTGATTAAGACTTACTATATGCATACATTAATATATGTCGACGTTTTATCTTCTTAGTTGACAGATAGCGACCAATAGCTACCATGATAACACTCTGGTACACGACATCGTCTACGACTCCACCGTTAACAAAACGAAAACATTGTCGTCACTTTTAGCGATTTCCATATTTAAGTTGCTAGTAAGGAAGGCATATATCGTAAAATAACTCCGATTATTGTTTCTAACTCAATATAAGTTACAGTTCCTTTGCATCAAATCACACCAAAAACTATTACTTTTATTCATTTAGCAGTAATATAATGTTTGACAGTGCAAACTGAATGTCAACATTTATTGAAAATAAAAGAAAAAGTCACGTTTTCTTAAAAAAACCCATGTGTGTAGAGTTTCACAAACCATTACAGTAAATATAACTTTATAAATGTCGCAGACTTAAAATCGCATTGATATTTAAATCCAAAATGTCGGATGTACACCTTGAAATTTCATCCAAATATTAATCTTTACTATTACCAAAGTTCAACATGAACAGAAAGTACTCAAAGACACTCCAAAAAGTACATAAATCATTCATTGAATTCACCACTGACTAACTAAGCTTCGATCAAAAACACACAGATCCTCCATAAATGTAAGCAAAGGACAACAGAAAAATTGCAATATATATCAACATACATTTTCACATAAAGAAAATTCAATGTTAACCTTTTTCAGTACGTCATTTTCAAAATCACCAACCTAAATTAATTCCATGCTAATAATAATATGTAACAATTTTAGGAAACATCCACAGGAGAAGTGTAATATAAACACACATTTCTATATAAATGCAAATTCAATATCAACTTTTTTCAGTGCTTCGATTACATTTTCAAAATCACCAACTTGAATTTTCCCAGTTAATTCCAGAGCTAATAAGATTGTATGACATCATTTAATTCTGTTAATCCTATTGTTAGAATTCACATACAGGTAAGTTCCAGCTACCTGGCTGATGAAGCCTGCTTACAATCTAGCTAATGTTTTTGTGAAATTAGAGATATATAATAGATATTTTCCCAAATTTGAAATACATTTCTATTAGGAGTTTCCATGGCAATGCAATAGTATCTCTTTTGTGTTGCATAAAGTATCGCAAATTGGTACATAAATACACGATACTTGATCTTACATATATCAAATATCTATGTTAAATTAATATAACACAGGCTTGTGGATTCTTCCACTACTAATAGTGATATAACCGTCTTCAAAAATGATTTTGATAAAATCTTGAATTATTGCCTTGGAGATACACGGAACATTACAAACACAGGTATAACTGGTGAAAAAACATGTGTACGATTCTTTCATTATCTGTGTAAGTGGGTGAATAAACTGACATTAAATGCTTGTCTCTTTGCCAGAGGAAAAATATCTCGCAGGTCAAATCAAATCTCTGCAGTTAATTTATATCTTGCCGACAACATGTAATGATTGCAATAAAATTATAGCATTCTGTAACCTTATAACATGTAATTGACAATAGCCAAAGGAATAATAAGGAAACAGAACAAAAACAAAAAGACAATATATATATACACGTAAAGGAAATATATAAAACATTTATTTTTCGAAAGGGGGCAGATTTACAGCGATGTCATATACCATTTTTTTTAATTAAATCATAAAATACATTCAAAAATGGTATATGAGATTATTTGATGGGGTATTATTGTGACCATGTAGGTAGGTGAAGATGCGATATTGATAAATATGACCGCTTGTAATATCACCTTTCTGATTTTGCAATGTAATAAATATGGCGCCGCACAAAAGGTCACAAGACACGACATGAACTAATAAGCTTTGTTTACGATGATTGAAGTCATTGGATATTATTAATTCCTGAGGAGAAATCCGCTACCTCCAGTATATTTTTGTATTCCTGTTATTACATTTCAACATCACGAAACCCATGTATTAAAGTAGTACACTCTGACAAGTGTCCATTGTATAAAAGGGGCACCAATATGAAAGTACAACGCAAATCTTTTCTCTCACTGGTCTAGCTAACCAAAGCGGTGTCTGATTTTGGGTAAAAAAATGTCGTCTTAAATATTTGACCATAACGAAATTTCATGAATTAGTAAAGTACAGATCTGTTGAAGGTTTAACACTAAGCTAACGAAAAGGAGTCGAAAGTCGGTTGCCAGGTAACCGACATATATATATAGCTAGCAGCCGAAAAGCTGCCCACAGAGATACCATTAACAAGGAGCCGAGATTACTATTTAGTTAGCTAAGTGGTACACATTGGTTAGCTAAGTGGTAAACATTGGTTAGGTAAGTGGTAAACATTGGTTAGCTAAGTGGCAAACATTGGTTAGCTAAGTGGTAAACATTGGTTAGCTAAGTGGTAAACATTGGTTAGCTAAGTGGTAAACATTGGTTAGCTAAGTGGTAAACATTGGTTAAACATTGGTTAGGTAAGTGGTAAACATTGGTTAGGTAAGTGGTAAACATTGGTTAGGTAAGTGGTAAACAAAGGAGTAGCATGTACTATTACATTAGACCAGATACATCAAAATGACAAGACAATGTTCCTATTATGCGTAATACAGTTTGATCAGGATTAGTGCATTTCTTTACATCGTTCAAATATAGGGTAAATGATCGAGATATGTTACAATGCCCATGTGATTTCCTTTATATCATTCAGATATAGGGTTAATGATCAGGATGTATGTTACAATGTTCTTGCGCCTTTCGTTATATCAGATATAGGGTTAATGATCAGGATGTATGTTACAATGTTCTTGCGCCTTTCTTTATATCATTCAGATATAGGGTTAATGATCAGGATGTATGTTACAATGTTCTTGCGCCTTTCTTTATATCATTCAGATATAGGGTTAATGATCAGGATATATGTTACAATGTTTTTGCGCCTTTCTTTATATCATTCAGATATAGGGTTAATGATCAGGATATATGTTACAATGTTCTTGTGCCTTTCGTTATATAATTCAGATATAGGGTTAATGATCAGGATATATGATACAATGTTCTCGCGCCTTCCTTTATATAATTCAGATATAGGGTTTAGTTAAAACAAGTAGTTGTTTTGTTTGTTAATCGGCCACTGAGCTGAGATCATCAATAGCAGCTGTTGTGTTGTTTTTGTTTCATGACATTCTAGACGTGTCTATATGTATCATCTGATAATTAACATGTACATAGAAGACACTGAGTGCAACAATACACTTTTTTTCTACTGCAACTTGTCATTACAATTATCAGGAGTTATACCGTATTATACAGACCATTTATAATAGAGTGTGACGTTAATTACAAGCCTATATCGCGGTCATTTACTTGTTTTTATGTGCGTTAACTCAATGTTTTTGTTTAAAAGTATTAGTTGCCAAATAACTAAAATGTGTGAAATATATAATAGTCCCTTTTCAAGTCTCCCCCCCCCCCCCCCACAAATTAGCTGAAATAAGTCCCCTTTTCTTTGATTTAAGTTTGATACATGTGTGTCCCAAATGCCTATAATAATGTCACGGTTTCAAGGACAAGCATTCAAGATTTGTTTAAATAGGTAATAACTGTAATAGCATTCTAACTAACATTTTGTTGAAAAATGTCATAGATGGAAAGTTGAAGCTGTACCTAGCAACCCAGTTTAAAATCCATGCCAGCCAAACTTTAAAGCTTTAGATGAGCCTGTAATATTTAACAATTTCATTATACGTTCTTATACAAAACAGTGAGTGTTTTTGAGAATCGAGATGTTCAGAATTACTTCCTAAATTATGATACTTGTTAGCAATAACCAGAACATCAAAGACCAAGTCATAAAGACGTTAGGAACAGAACTCGGATGTGCTTACTCTTCCGGAGCATCCAGTCTTACTTCCCTGGTGGACGTTCACGCATGTAACTTAAACTGCAAGCTTAGTTTTTGGCTTGAGGGGTTGTGTTTTGGACATTGATACATGTATATAATAGTGGAAGTTCACGTGTCTAATCTGACTTGTCAGTGTCAAAGTTTATACTTTGCTTCTTGATTGTGATACGGACATGAATACGTACGTTTCTTTTTATTATAGTATAGACACATTTTTACGCACATGTAACCGAGGTGTCGTTTGTCTACAACGGTGACATCATTTTATCTTTTTTACTTTTGTAGTATGTAAAGCATCTCTAGTAAAAATTAAATGACATGATTGCCTAGCCGTACATGTCACATTTACAGTGATAATATAAGTTTATATTGGAGTAAATGACATATTGGTGGATGTGCTTACATAAAAGTTTATGGACGGACATGGCCGAGTGATACTGTCACTTCTTTCGAAGTCAAGGGTTGTAGGTTCGAACCTCACTCGGGACCTCGGGACTTGTAAATTTTCTTAGATGATTTTTATCTTCTGCCGATTCTAAAGCTTTAGAAAGATCGTTACTCAGAACCCTTTCGTATGAGACTCAAAACCTAGGTCCTATGCCCCAGGGCACGCTAAAGCATCTCTGTAGATTTCGAAAAAGAGTAGGCCACCTGTGGCTGCTATGGGAGACGCTAAGATGCGATTGAAACAGACTTAGCAACATAAACCATAAGTAGGCCACCGTACATATCGCATAAGTTCGTGTATAAGTAAATAAAACCAGCGGGATATCGTACATATCGCATAAGTTCATATAAGAGTAAATATAACCAGTGGACCACCGTACATATCGCATAAGTTCACGTAGGAGTAAATATAACCAGTGGGCTACCGTACATATCACATAAGTTCATGTAGGAGTAAATATAACCAGTGGGCCACCGTACATATCGCATAAGTTCACGTAGGAGTAAATATAACCAGTGGGCTACCGTACATATCACATAAGTTCATTTAGGAGTAAATATAACCAGTGGGCCACCGTACATATCGCATAAGTTCACGTAGGAGTAAATATAACCAGTGGGCTACCGTACATATCACATAAGTTCATGAAGGAGTAAATATAACCAGTGGGCCACCGTACATATCACATAAGTTCACGTAGGAGTAAATATAACCAGTGGGCCACCGTACATATCGCATAAGTTCACGTAGGCGTAAATAAAACCAGTGGGCCACCGTACATATCGCATAAGTTCATAACCAGTGGGCCACAGCAAATATCGCATAAGTTCATGTAGGAGTAAATAAAACCAGTGGGCCACCGCACATATCGCATAAGTTCATGTAGGAGTAAATATAACCAGTGGGCCACCGTACATATCGCATAAGTTCACGTAGGCGTAAATAAAACCAGTGGGCCACCGTACATATCACATAAGTTCATAACCAGTGGGCCACCGCAAATATCGCATAAGTTCATGTAGGAGTAAAAAAAACAGTGGGACACCGTACTTATCGCATAAGTTCATAACCAGTGGGCCACCGTACATATCGCATAAGTTCATGTAGGCGTAAATAAAACCAATGGGCCACTGTACATATCACATAAGTTCATGTAGGCGTAAATAAAACCAGTGGGCCACCGTACATATCACATAAGTTCATGTAGGCGTACATAAAACCAGTGGGCCACCGTACATATCACATAAGTTCATGTAGTCGTAAATATAACCAGTGGGCCACCGTACATATCACATAAGTTCATGTAGGAGTAAATAAAACCAGTGGGCCACCGTACATATCGCATAAGTTCACGTAGGCGTAAATATAACCAGTGGGCCACCGTACATATCGCATAAGTTCACGTAGGAGTAAATATAACCAGTGGGCCACCGTACATATCACATAAGTTCATGTAGGCGTAAATATAACCAGTGGGCCACCGTACATATCACATAAGTTCATGTAGGCCTAAATAAAACCAATGGGCCACCGTACATATCACATAAGTTCATAACCAGTGGGCCACCGTACATATCGCATGAGTTCATGTAAGAGAAAATATAACCAGTGGGCCACCGTACATATCGCATAAGTTCATGTAGGAGTAAATACATGTATAACCAGTGGGCCACCGTACATATCGCACAAGTTCATGTAAGAGTAAATATAACCAGTGGGCCACCGTACATATCGCATAAGTTCATGTAGGAGTAAATAAAACCAGTTGGCCACCGTACATATCGCATGAGTTCATATAGGAGTAAATATAACCAGTGGGCCACCGTACATATTTCGTAAGAATCAAAGCAGTAGGACAACATATATATCACATAAGTTCATGTAGGCCTAAATAAAACCAATGGGCCACCGTACATATCACATAAGTTCATAACCAGTGGGCCACCGTACATATCGCATGAGTTCATGTAAGAGAAAATATAACCAGTGGGCCACCGTACATATCGCATAAGTTCATGTAGGAGTAAATACATGTATAACCAGTGGGCCACCGTACATATCGCACAAGTTCATGTAAGAGTAAATATAACCAGTGGGCCACCGTACATATCGCATAAGTTAACGTAGGAGTACATATAACCAGTGGGCCACCGTACATATCACATAAGTTCACTTAGGAGTAAATATAACCAGTGGGCCACCGTATATATCGCATTAGTTCATAACTAGTGGGCCACCGTAAATATCGCATAAGTTAACGTAGGAGTACATATAACCAGTGGGTCACCGTACATATCGCATGAGTTCACGTAGGAGTAAATATAACCAGTGGGTCACCGTACATATCGCATGAGTTCACGTAGGAGTAAATATAACCAGTGGGTCACCGTACATATCGCATGAGTTCACGTAGGAGTAAATATAACCAGTGGGTCACCGTACATATCGCATGAGTTCACGTAGGGTTACATATAACCAGTGGGTCACCGTACATATCGCATGAGTTCACGTAGGAGTAAATATAACCAGTGGGCCACCGTACATATCGCATTAGTTCACGTAGGAGTAAATATAACCAGTGGGTCACCGTACATATCGCATTTACAGTGACAATATAAGTTTGTATCGATCTGATCTTAAAATACATTTATACTTCAGACATATTAGTGTATTTTTGCAAGTGGTGACAGCTGTGTTTCATTTACTCCTCGTTGTCAAGCTGATTATAAAGTATGAGATATAAAAATATAAAGAATCTAAGATCAATCATGAAGACGTATGTAATAAAAATAACAGAGAAAAGGAAGTCATTGAAACAAACAAAAACTAAAAATAAAATAAAAAAAGGAAAAATAAAAATAAAAACAGTGCTTTTGTTCTTCTTCTTCTAATATCAATCTCAAAATTGATAGTGATTCTTTCTTTATGGTGCATTTATTGTGTATATTGTTAATCGATAAAGAGCATTCTTTTAGGTGTAGCCGTAGCTCAGTTTGTAACATGGCTAAAGTGCTCGCTCTGTATATGGTAGGTAGATCCGTGTTCAAACCAAAAAAGCAAAGTAAAATGTTTTCCAACAAAGATGTGTGAACTTTCACCAAAGAAGTGAGACCGGGTGCTCCATTTAAATTTTGTATATAGATAGATTCACATCTCAATTTACTTAATTGCAATGAAAAAACATACCAAAACATAATCATAATCCTAGAGCAAATCCAAACTAAACACACGAATGTCCACCAGGGAAGTGAGACCGTATGCTCCTGAAGGACAAGTGTATCCTATCCTACTAGTTAGTTATTCAAATAAAAAACAACTTTCTTGCACCTTAAAAATAAACAGAACAAATGAGTAAAACATATTTAATTATATAACTGATAAATTTCACCTTTTTCGTATATATTTTCGTTGTACATTGTTATAATAAGACTCATCAAGGAAGTCCCTGGGTGGATTTACTAATCAACGACCAAGGAACCTGAATTAAGTTAGTTCCTGCAATAAACTTTTTTATCTTAAGAATTAAGAAGAAAAATAAAACAGAAATATACTGATACTTTTCACCTTCGTTGGTATACATATTACACAGTAAGTCATTGAAATAATAGTAAGTATAAAGTCCTCAAGGAAGTACCTGAGTGGATTTACTAATCAGCGACCAAGGACCCTGAAGCAAGTTAGTTCCTCATAAAGAAACTGTCTTGTACCTTAAAATTAACAAAGCAACTGAGTAAATTAGAATTATATAACTGGCACTTTTCACCTTTGTTGGTATACATATTATGCAGTTAGTCGTTGTAATAAATGTAATTATAAAGTCCTCAAGGAAGTAACTGGGTGGCTTAACTAACCAGCGACCTAAGTCCCTGAAGCAAATGCATCATGTATTGCTAGTATGCTGGATTAGAACAACAGTTAACACACATAATTATGACAATATTAGAAGGTTATATTGCTCAAAGCCAGGTTTTAGCATCAATCACCGGATCAATGAAAAATAAACGATAAAATTAACTCATAAATCGGAAATGTTACATGGTAAGTACTTTAGGCGTGACGGTAAGTAAATTAGGTTTGTCTAACTATAATAAGATAAACCTGAAGCTGTGATTAAGATGATCATTAATTATTCATGAATCAGGTCTTTAGCGATATGTATCGATCAGGATAAGGCTTTTAAATTTTCAGAATGCATACACTAATAGTTATTTATAGTTCCAACATTTACACGCATCTATTGCATAATATCGCCAACTAGCGTACACGGAATACATTTTTTCTACTGGTAATGTATAAAGACAGAAGTAGTGCAAAATCCAAATAAATCACGTTTCAGCTAACACGTTCTGATTCTAACGCAAAAAGGCAAAAACTTATTGTGACCTTAAAACCAAAGCTTTTTAGACCATTATAGTGGTATAACAAGAATTCTTTACTATAGTGAGGCGCATTAATTGCGCAATTTATTCAGAAGGAATTAAAAACATACAAAGCAATCCATGTCCAAATCGCAATCCCAGAAGCAAAGTAAAACCTTTGAAAATTGGTAAATAAACGGGCAATTCAGACCGGATGCTCCCGATGAAGGGTGAGTACCTTCTCCTTAGTACTGAATAATTATTATTATTATTGATTTTAACTAACAAGAAGACAACTTTGTTTCACAAGCTTATAGGAAAACGGACATTGAAATAAGCTGACTTCTTCTTTTATTATTCTTTTCGCTAATCTAAATAATTTCTCATGACCTAAACAAAACTTAATATATCTACAATATAAACGAGAAAAACATGTATATTATAAGCATGCGACAATTTTGATTACTAGTATTTATATATTTTTTAAATTCTCATAATTATGTTAATTGCATATAAATATACTATTCCAATAAAGTACGACCACAACCTCTACAGAACAAATATAACAAAGTACGTTGTGCTCATAAAACTCACATTATCTTGAAAACCATCCCTTGCTTCCTGTTTTCTCATAAGTGGTGCTAAAAATTTAAACATATTCATGGAGATTTCTTAAAACTATATAAAACAGCGGAGTTAAGTGGAGTAACGGGGTGCTACTCCCCTGTCAATAGTCAATCACTAGTGCCGATACACTCAGAATATTGTTGATGGCGAAGACAATTGATGTTCTCGAAATAAAAAAAAAAAAAAAAAAAAAAAAAACACCCGTCAAGCAAAATGAAATTTTTTTTACTCTAGAATTTGCACAGAGCAGCAATATATATTAAGAGTAGTCTAGATCGTTATTTGATGCTATGTTTGTTTTGTTATATTCTGTTTTCCTTTTCTTCTCCGTAAAGCTAGCATTACATAATAAATACAAGAGCTGCTATTTCACTTTTGCAACCACCTGCTTCCTACACCTAACTTATTGTTTCGATTACAGTAGAAAGAATAATAAATTATTCGAAGTAACTAAATAACATTTTATATGAAACCTTAATCATTTGCCCTTTTTCGGATTTTTTAATGCATATTAAACCTATTAAAAAGAAATTTAATTATATGAGATTAAGAATGCTTCCAGAGAAAAGAAACATATTTTAAAACCACTTTGTCCTTGGAGATTTTGAAAAAATATTCTAGTTCGATAAAATGTCATTTATTGTAAATAATTATATCAGCTCACCTTTGAGACACGAAAGTTCCATTCTTTAGCTGTCAAGGAATTCGTATGCAGCTTCACCATGACTATCAGAGATAAATTGATCGACTGTGATGCATTTATCTAACGTTGTAAGTTGTTGTAGTTTGTGCTTAGATCATAATGGTGTGTCTATATGGCATATCACAATACAAAGAACGGATCACATTATCTCTGTACACGACTGACACATGTAGTAATACAGGGTGACATTTATTAACATGATTTATTAGCTCATGATATGCATGATAAAAAATGAGTCTTAAAACAGGTTCATCTTCCGAATTAATGAGCATGGATATATTGGTATCTAATAATTACATGCTTCTTTTTCATTTTGATTTAGCGTATTGTGGGTATAGCTAGATAGATGGAAGGTGCTTACTCTTTCGGAGAACCCGGTAGTTCCCAGGAGGAAATTCACGTTAAACCTAATTTGTTAGTTTTCATAGTTTATGCTTTTGTTTTGGAATTGTGATTTGAGCATGGATCTGTATGTTTGTGGTTAACTTTTTGACTGTTAATTGAAAGAAGAATCTGTATATTCGTGATGGAAGTAAAGGTTTGTGATTTGAACATACGTCTGTGGTTGATGTTATTGCATACAAAATATCGAATCATAAAAAGCAGATGCTTAACCATTGCAAAAAATGTATTTTTACTTTTTGAAAAAAATTATAAGGTGTTGGTGGGCGGGGGAGGGGGGGGAGCTTGCCCTTCCGGAGCACCCAGCCTCACTTCCCTGGTGGAACTTTGCGTGTCTAGCCTGACTTTTCGGTTCCAAAGTTTGGAATTTGATAATTCTGGATTATTCGGAAATGGATCAGTAAGACATCATACATCAGTGTCAATACTTGAATTAAACCTATTTACGTACAACTGTATGTCCCTTTTATAATACCGCGTAAATTACAGCGCTAGGAACGTCTATGCAAATATGATGCAGAACATGTTGTGTTATATTTAGGATTTCATCATGACTGACTAAATGAAAATCTCCAATCAAACTAATAAAAAATGATAAATGTTTTATTCCACATTTTCAACACAGAGTAAACTTTTTTATTATCACGTGTTGATCTATATTTAGCTGTATTTTGTTGCCCAGTTAGCAATTTCAGAAATTTGTATCTCGCATTTTACAATACAGCTAGTTTTGTTTTTTCCCCAACATGTATAACTAAACCAATATTCTAACTCCAGTATAATAATACTGTTAGCTATTGTAATGAAGTTTTTGATGAGTTTGTCGTTTACTGAAGGAACTAAACAAAAAAACATTTTGTCTACATCTTTAGCATTAGTTCTGCAAACATTTTGCAGAACCTTTTTTCGAAACAGAAAAAGAGAAGATTTCACCAAGTAAATAATAAATGTTTAAATCAATTTCAGTATTTTTAAAGATGATCATAATTCCTTTACTATGCAGTAATCTGATGTGGGTCCAATCCTCAGCACATTTTGAGAGTTGAGTCAATATTTTACACTACACCACCGTGTAACACGTGCTAAGTAAAGGTATATAATTCATTATGTTGTTTATCGAGTCAGCTGTCACTAACATAATGAGGAGTAAATATACTATATCTTATATAAAATAATGTTCTTTTAATAATCAAATATCTATATTTTAATCAAACTGAATATATTTAAAAATATGATCATCTTTGTCAGTGACTGGTCTCACTTCCATAGTAGAATTTGCCAGCTTTCAAAGTTGGAATGATAATTTTTACATTGATCACCGGTTATTTGGGTTTTTATTTGAATCCAATTAACTGCTAAATATCATTCAAAACATAAAGTACAGATAAATTTGAAAAAAGCAAACATAGTCTCTTAAGTTGTCTATGTTACGACGTCAGGAAAATATATTCTTAATAATGGATAAGGTCAGAATTAAGGTTAGGGTTAGGGTTATTTTGATATTTTAATATTAAGGACGATGGCTAAAGCAAATTACAAGGTATTCAGCAACCGCAGCTATTCTATTGCCATTAAAGCTACCCTTCATCAAGAATATTCTAATTAATCTTAATATGATAGATTTGTGTATGTTTTCCTGATCCAATTTTCCTATATTTTGAACCATTGAATGCCACTGTCTTTTCCAGTAGTGCATTTGTCATATGTCACATATTGTCATAAACCATTTTTTTGAATGTTCATAAAATACATTAAAACATTGTATATGACAATGTATGGTATATGGCACGTGAACTATATTGAAATGTTCATAAATACTGAATAATTTCTAAACAGGTACTTAGTGTCTTTCAGAGAAGACCTTTAAATCCGAGTTTCAGTGTCATAACATGCTTGTAAGTTGTGCATTGCGCTAAACGCACTGCAATGGTAAAATGTCTGTCACTTCAGCTATTACTGGTGACTTTTCGATATTAATGAAGCATTCTTGACCAGAATGTTAACACCAATCAATCAATCAATCAATCAATCAATCAATCAATAAATCAATCATCTTGGTCAGTGAACACCTTGTGACATTTTTTCTATGCATGTAGTAATCCCACTTCTAATTTTGCCTGTTGCGCAGTACTCCATGTTACACGTGATTGCGCGATCAGCTTGTCTAGATAGGATAAAAGCACTTTTTCGCTCTCAGAAGTTTTGAAGATGTAAGGCAATAAAATTTATCATGTAATCATGGAAAATCATCTATGTATGCTGAACATTTCTTTCTACATAAAACCGATACATGAAGCGTTATGTTAATAAAATCGTAATGTAAGGCTTACATAATGTTTAGTCGAGGTAGTGAGGCGGTGTTCTGATAACAATATCTATGTTTTAACTGTTTGTCTGGATTTACATACAAAATAAATAAAAAACAGAATATTCTATAAATGAAAGATTCAGAAAAGCATGATAACGTCAAACTATGTTCAACTAGGGACCATCGACTGATTTATATTTTAAAACTTCAGTGATAAAAGTGTGACATTTTTATATAAGCGAGAATTAAGTTTTGTATTGGGGGAATTTTTTGTTATTAAACTCACACACCATTATCACATTTAAAAGAAATACAGTACATGCCTGTCGAAAGTTTAACAATGAGCTTACGGATTAATGTCTAATCGGTAGTCTATCTCGGAGCCTGTCCGTAGCTATATGGAGATAGCTTTTCGTAGCTGTTATCTATATCTCGGATGCTAATCGGCCACTAGTTATTCATCCCACGGCTACGGAACATAAGATCCTTTTTGTCAACCCTGTGTTAAATTTTGACGTGCCAGTTCTATAGATCATATAGCATTATGAAGATGTTATATTCCCTTGGTGTTTAACTGAAATACGATGTAAATCATATTGTAATCATGTACCTAATCGTGATTCATGAATCCATGTGATACACCAGAAATGTGTTAATTCTTCAACAGATGCCACTAAAACCTTTTAACATTTATGATACTTTGCAGTTCTAGATAGTATAATTTGTAAAATATCGTTTGACCCTGCAACATAATGTGTTTAATGTATATGTGATAATGGTTTCTTTAGGGGATCAGTTTTGCATTGCAGCGAAAGGAATATATGAAAGCAACATTATACATTATGACGTGTATATCAGAGCGAGATTTAAAAGTAAAAATATATAGGTCTGGACTACTTATTAAAACCAATCAATAAATAATTAAAAAAAGAAACACACAGCAATCCATATCCGAATCCCAAAGTAATGTAAAATTTTGAAAAGTTGCAAAGTGAGTTTAACACGTGAACCTCCACCAGGAGAGTGAAACTGGGTGCTTCGAAAGTGTAAGTCTAGCCATGTACACCCACCACAAGTAAAATGAAAATGTAGGGAAAAAAAGGAACTTGGAAACACTGGACGTAAAATATTTCTAACATGATTTTGGATACAGAGGCATCATAAGTATCCACAATATTGTGATGTTGGCTTTGACCAAATTGTTATCGAAGATGGAGTTGATTATTAATTGTCACTGTGTTAATTACTATTTCTTATAAAACAGCTGTATGTCCCTTTTCGAGAGGGTTGCGTTTCAGAAACATTCTGTTTCCTTAATGGTTGAAAAAATCGTTCGAGATAGTTTTACTTTGTCAGCAAATTTGGGCGTGATAATTCACACTTAGAGTGCATATACCACCAATATATATTCTATCTCCTTAATTCTGCTGTAACATCTAAGCAAATACACATATTAAGTGTTAATTCTAGATTTAATGTCGAATCCATCACATCCACTTAATGGTCAATTAACTAAATTAGATATATAAAGAATCCATCTCAATTCGTTGATATATCCTCTATCACATCGATAAATGTGAAAACTAGTCTAATTCACTAATTATTAGCATCAATATATCTGGATTAACATATCATCGAACATTTATTTATAATCAAAATATCGGAAATCGTATACAAATATTAAGTATTGTTAACCAAATGGTAATTTTGCATGACGTCTTACCATATTACATTTTGAGTTACAATTCTGCACTGCAAAAACTTCAATGGTGGATGGTATGGTATTAAATTGCTTACCACGAAATAACACACGTAATTAACAATAAAAATTGCATGTTCCGTTCAATCATATATATATGTCAAAAACAAACAACAAACATAATACTAATCCATTTCCGAATCACAATCCAGAAGCAAAAGTAAAAACTTTGGAACTGACAAGTTAGGTTAGACACGTGAACTTCCACCAAGGAAGTGAGGCCGGGTGCTCCGGAAGGGTAAGCACCTCCTGTTTAGCTAGCTACACCCGCCACGTGTGTAATCAAAATTGTGTGAAAGGAACATGAAACTATGAGACGTCAAATATATCCAGGGCAATCCTGGACAGAGCCATCAAACTTATCAACAATACTGTGATGACGGCCATAACACTTTTTGCGGGCCTTGATAAGCCTAGGCTTGCAATATCCCGGAGTCAACAATTTATTTGCAAGCAGCCTACTTCGTTGTTTCTATTTAATAGAAATAACGCCAAACTTGATACCAAGAATTGACTTCAGATACTTTTTTGGGGCATTAAAAGAAACAGAGATATTGGTACGAAACGGCAAAAACTATTGTTAATCCAATATTGAAAGGTTGGACTGACTGTTTAGACAATGCATCCACTGACAGCTTTCCTTTTTATGCATCAATATAGCCGTGCCTCCTGGTGTATTTATTTCACAGTTAATATGATTTTGTATATCTTGTTTCCAATACAACTTAGCAAGCCGCTCATAAATAATATTGCTGATGCAGGGATATTGCAAACCTAGGCTTATCAAGAGTTGTTGTCATCACAATATTGTGGTTTGAACATAGAGAACTGTTTATTTTTCTTTCACTTTGGTAAGAGGAAGCTTGTGAAAAAATGCAGAATAAGGAATTTCTTGATTTTCAGATAACTTCGATGGTAAGCACTCAATATTGCACGCAAAATATTGTTTACTGTATATAGAGTGCCAATCTGAAATCGGGCAGTTTCAATATATTATACAAACATTTATTCTTTGTATTGCATACTCTCCTACCTTGGTGCTAAATAACTCCAAGGTAGAATTATTCAGTTACAACTTTTATGGATTTCAAATGACACTACTTGAAATGTGACCTTTATGTTACAGGAGAATATGATAGCGGTAGCTAAGCATAAAACGACTGGCCGGGAAACATAATGTGTTTACCATGGCGACACGCGGATTTAAATATCATCAAATATTATGATCACGGTTTGGAAAGGTTGTGATCATTTTTCATCTCTTCGTAAAGAGGAGCAATTTGATCATCGGCTAGAAAGATAAGCATATCATTAACGCACGGTAGAATATTAAAGATATGGCTCGGATATTTAGTTTAATTACCAATACGATATCTGTATAGATAGCTGTCGTGGCTATGATATTAAAACACACTTCAGAATTTCTCTTTATAGCGATAAATATTTAAGACACTCGAGTAAGCATTTGTATCGCGTGATGGCTGTAATTCTGACAAAATATATGAGGATTCTCTGAAGACGATACGATATGTTATAAACAAGTATTGGGGTTGTTTTAGTCAATAAAGGCTGGAAGTGCAAATTTAGTTTTATCGATTCAGAACAACGCTTCAAATTTTCTAGTAACATAAAATAAAATAAAAATCGAATTTTGAAAAATGTTAGAATCAGCAAAAAATAAATAATCGCACTCATGTACCAATCTATGCTCTTATGTTTAATAAAAATATGAAAACGTGGCCAATTTGTTTCTTTGTAAATATCAACTGTTTTGAGCTTTTTGCAAGGCAATGCAAAATGTTCATGCAGGATGCAACTGAAAATTTAAAGGTGAATTGAAAAAGACTTACATGATAAAATAAAGAAGTAAAAATAAAATATACTGCAAGATAACAGGTTGACTTCTCATGTATATGTAGGGTTTTATTCCACATATTCTTTGTTTAATCATAGCACAATACTTGTGCGACTGATTCCGTGCATTATACTGTTTATGTCAAGCGGTATAATACTTAGGTCCTTGTCATGCCACATTGTAATGTTCAGGTGTCAGTGCCGACATTTTAAACATTGTAGTTTGGCAGTGGCTAAGGAAATGTGTCCAATATGTTATACTGACACTTTGCATTAAATCATTTGTAGATGGGCTATTTATTCGTCCTGGTTATTTTCCTTGTGCATCAAAAACAAACATACTAATCCATATCCGAATCACAATCCAGAAGCAAAGTAAAAACTTTGGAACTGACAAGTTAGGTTATCATATTATATAGGTTATCAATGCATCATATTAAATAAAATAGAGCTATATTATTAACATTGAACACTTAAAGAAAATTAGTATATCGTCAAAATGTGTGAAACGAAATTGAAGATTCACAAAACCGTATGTTTATACCAATCTATGTCAAAATTACAATCAGGAAAACAGAGTAAAACTTTTGAAAACTGGCAAGTCAGACACGCAACGTGCCAAGGAGGTGGTTTGGGGCGGTTGCTCAAGTAGGTTAAGCATCTCCTTCTTGGCTACAACCGCCACTCGTGAGATGAAAATTGAGAATGTAAGACAATGCAATTATGAGGCGTTAAAATAATCAGGATTATTTTAAAAATTAGGACATCATACATTACATTATCTGTTTCTTTGACAATAATGAAATTACCAGATGTTAAATGAACATTTATTCACAATCGCTAAATATTGAGATCATACAAAATTGTTTTGTGAACAAAATATATTGTACATGAAAAAAGGGGAAATGTTCTCAAAAAATGTTTTAATGATACAGGCCCATAGTAAATGTAATAAAAATAGAATGAATATTACAATCATTATTCTAACAAAGGATTTAGGTTTCAGAAGAAAGCAGAATAAGGAAAATGATGATGCAGAGAAAAATTAAGGCAGAGAAGGATGGATAAAGAGAGAGCGAGAAAAATATAGAAGATTCATTTAAATATGGAGGAGGAAGGTTAAGAATATTTATCTGAAATCCGTGGGATGGTCCTGTAAACTGACTCATGTGATTTTAAGATTAGATAATAATACAATTACCTATCTCTTGAACCTTGAGTATTACAGTTTATTTAGAGTCATTTATTGGGATCGATCAACCTACACACACTCTTGGTTGATATTCTGAAGGCTGTGATTTCGCTCTGACTTTTTTATCATCCTTATTATAGTAATCGTGTAACAAATTAACTAAGTTTTCCTCTACCAAATCGATAACATAGTCATAAGATCAAACGCCATGAGTTTACGAACTCATAGATGAATGGGACATTTCCTAACTTCGCAGTAGTGTTATTTCTGATGAAAAGATGTCGCTATTAGTTTTTATTGGTTTTATAACAGACTTGATTTGATTATATGAGTCTGGTGTTTATATATCTTAGTCATTTAGACATCATTCAGGGTTTATATAAATGTATGTGTATTAACCGTCTTTAGATATACAATATTTATCAAGAACCTCTGGCTATTTGTGTACCATTCAGGATGGTTTGTTCTTCATGTGTCATTCAGACCTACTGAATGAATCCCCGCTTCTGATTAATCAATAACAATTAATAATTGTTGATACAGTTTCTTACATTATATTGTAGGTATCTTGGAGTTGTCGCTCTTTACAAAACGCCTTACATTGCAAAAGTAAAAAAAGACAAACACGGCATTTGAATTCATTAAATAAGCACCAATTTGGACGGGTATGGTTATTTTAACCCAAACACTTTTTTCTGATTTTACGAGACACTCAGCGATGCTCAAAATGATTTTTGTAGTGTTTCTGTCTAAATCCTACTACATAATACATTCAGGTATAATATGCTAATAAAATAGAACAAATATAAAATAAAAAAGAAAAACAACAATGAAGAAAATCTAACAAAACCTACAACCATTGATGATGATGGTTAAGATCTATTGATATAATTCGCAGAAGGAAATTTCAACTTTGGTTAAAGAGGAATTGGTACTGAAAACATCCAACGTTTTTGTGCCTTCAGGAATTTCTCCCTTTGACACCATGTTTACACTGAAATCAATCTAGTTGACATTGACTATTAAGTGGGATCACATCAAGTGACTTATATGTCATACTAAGCTGATCTTCAGAGTGCTTAGGGATAATTCAATGTCACTTCAAAGTTCGTCTTGCCTAAACACACCGCAACTGACATCTGGGTTTAAGGTATCCATATTGATGGATAAATGAGAGATGTCACTTTATAAATATTTGTCGAGGATATTGACAGATATACGTCAATTATTCTGATTTACAAACAGTGGGAATACGAAGTGAAAATCGATGATAAAGTTAATGTGGCTTAGCTTGTATTGATCCTGCGTCAATTAACTGACATAAATGTACAATTTGATAAAGGCATGTTATCGGCATTAGTAATGCAACAAGTTGTGTCAGAAAAAAAGAATTATCAGGGCTTTACTGATAGCTTAGTACTACTATGTTTGATAGTGATCTGCAATTAAGATATATGTATTTAATATTTCTGTTCGATTTACCGTCTATGTGGTTCAGATGTTTAACATCCGTCTCCACAGTGGGTTTGAGCCACTCCCGAGTAAAACACAAGACACAAATGTATTTTTGAGATACTATTTCTCGCCTTCCGCCAGCTATTGAGAGGATTAAACTTGAGATACTGCTTCCTCGTCTGTCGCTCGCTATTAAGAGGACAGATTACCGACTGGTTAACGTCGTGTTAGAATAACATAAGAAGAAGAGTTTAATCATGCTTGTCTGCTACGTACTCACTAGCTTTGTAAAGTCGGTGCGCTAGCACAAGGCAGACCATAATGCACACTAGCACATCTTACACATATATAAAATTGTTCTTAGATAAATCATTATAGATTAATAATTTGCTCTTCCACGAATATTTAAAATGGCTATTGCTACGTTAAACAACATTGAAACAAGCAAATCAAACAACCTCTTCCATGTGTTCCGATATGAACCTTCTGAAGCAAATTTAAGATTTGGCTTCCACAGATGCGTTTTACAAGTTTTGCGTACTGCATCGAAGTCATAAAGCTTAAAAACATAAATGTCTACTGTTTAACTTTTAAATTAAATTTATTTATTAAAACGATTTCTCATGGAACATTTAAATTATAATTTTAAAGTTAACATTCAATAAAATGATTTATTATAACATGTCGATTTACAGAATATAGTCATTTTTCTCTATAGCATTGAATCAGCTGGTGGGTGGCAATGAAATATAACAAAACAATGTTTATGTATCGATTGGATTAATGTAATTACTGTATGAAACAAAAGCTGGGATATTAATCCTCCTTGCCAAACCCCTGCTGTTGAAGTAAAGAACCAAATCTGTTAACCGGATTACCAAAACGTCATGTTTGCTGTATATCTCCTATCTAGACATCTCGAATCAATACTAAGTGTTACTACAGTATTAACAATTTATGTAGAAAGATGAGAGAACTTGTAATTTGTTCGCCCGTATTGCCAAGATTAATTAAAAAAATCACAGTTTCATGTACGATATATATTATCTGCAAGCTCCAATTTCACAGCTATACGTCTGTACAAAAAACTTCAGAATATCTATTTAGCGATGCCATGGTTATATTGGTACACAATACAGCATAGACGTAGTTAAAATCATAACTAGTGTATAGAAGTGATATAAAAGAGGAAAATTAAAGACTAATGAGCTATGCATCAAAACTTGTTATAATTAGGTGGCTAGACGTATATCATTATAGAAGCTCAGTTGATAGCGTTCTCTCTCCGTATGTAAGAGGTTGTTGTTCGAACCCTGACCAATTCCGACCAAGATTTGAAAATAGGTAATGTCTAATTTTTTCGTTCTAGAAAAGCAAGTCGTTGTGGATCAGAACACAGAATAAAATACTTCAACCACATTAGCTGTTTTATTATCTGTTGATAACTTTGTCCTATTCATATATTTATAGGTTCATTGGTGGATGAAGTTAGTTTAATGTCGCATCAGCTATCGTCAAATATTCCTTACCAAGCATTATTAATATCAAGAAGCAATCTAAACAAATAGTCATGGGGGACGGGAGAATGTGCAGATATTTCAAATCTGCTTTGAACTACCTTTGTAAAGCACAATGTTGTTGGATTTTTATAATGCACGATAAACACAACAAAACACTAGAAGTAAAGACCTTCAACACCTCACTTGCAGTTCACCGGAGTTAAAAAATGAGTGGAGCGGGTAAAAGTTGTTTTTCGCCAAAGCAAAGTTGACCGTTCTTTGAAGATGGATGAAACGAGAATGTACAGGGAAACCACCGACCTTAGAAAGCTAACGTTTTGACATTGGGCTATGTGTCCCTAAGTGTCAATGTGATCCGTTAGAGGTCGCCTAAGATTACTCAATCATCGAGACTCCGTCCATAAATGAATTTTTTCCACAAAATAGAACGAATTTAACGTTGTCTAATCGGTTAGAAACAAACATACTAATCAATGGTAAAACGTTACAAGGAATCCTCGTACTTTTTTAATACTCAACAATCTACAACATCGGATTGGACATAACAAACTTAGTTTTTAATGTATTCAAAATACGTACTTAAAATAGATAAATTTATTGTGTTCAAGATATAGAGATTCCCAATAACAGAAAAGCAAAACACATTTACGGATCACAGAAGCTACGTTAAGGCATATTTATGTATTTTGTAGATTACAGGATCCAACGATGTAATACGTTTACACTTAAGTGTTTGATTTTAATGACACATAACACTTTAAATGGTACTTATCCCGAAATTTATCTAGACAAGAGTCAATTAATATGGGTTCAGTCTATGTATGGTTCGTTTGACACCTACTTCAGACAGGGATATTGATTCACTTGACATAACAGAATGATTCTGTCAAACAGTTTTATTGCGTAATTCAAGTTTATAGTTTTTCTCTTTAGCACCCATTGTTTTACGTCAGAAATTGAATTTATCCCACTCTACTTTGAGAACTGAAATATATTAAAGATTGAGGTGGCGATATTTTAAAATGGCAACCGATTTCAAAACCGGCCGTGTGCATGTTACAGTTTGCATTGAATAAATAATGCGTAGTGCTGCGCAGAGTTCCAGTCTATGATTGGCAGATAGAGACCCCCCAAGAAGGGGAACTCTATTTTTTTCAAGATTGGTCCTTATAACGCATTCTACATAGTCGATTACGAAATTAGACTTTAATAACGGAGTATTCGTCACTTGAAATGTAAAGATATGTAAATTGTCATGTAAAAAATTGATAGAATGTACAAACATTTATACTCTTTTATGTTTAGTTTTCAAAAAATGCAAGTAGGTGTGAAAATTCTTGTTCGAATTCGTTAATACAAGTATTAACTAAACCACTGCATATTTACTCTGTTGTCCCTCTAAAGTAGAAAATTTAAAGACTAATCCGTAATTTCAATAAGCCTTGTATTGTGTCATGTAATTGGTTGTGTTTGTTGTTGTATCATAAATGTCTTTTTTGTCACTTAAATGAAGAAGGAAATCCTAACTTTAACATATTTTATTGGACATAACTTCAATCTTAATTAATGTTTCCCACTTTAGTATTTGATGGTAGTTATTTCCTTTTGAATTCAAAATTCTTAAACCTGCTGAATATTTTTCTGATCAAACTACAGTTTTTAGCCATTTTAAATAAAACTTCCGACTCTATTATTTCCTGTAATTTTAATTAGAAACTCAGAAATAATAATGTTTTGTTGTGTTAGAGTGGCAATTTGAAATTTCAATGGCCAAATGACGATTGCCTAGATGATTTTTTATTTTTTTTTTGTCATCAATTAACAATATTGAACAATTTTTATTGGTGTTATTTTAATAAGACCTACCATAAATATAACAAGTGAATACATGTATATTACACATAATGATCACTAATAGTGACTTAAATATCTATTAAAATGTGTTCATCGTTATGCTTTGTATTGAAAATATTTTACTCCCATAGCTCCATGTTCCTTAAACTAAATTTTGATTACACCCATGATGGGTGTAGTTTGGTACTTACTCTTCCGGGTTACACGGCCTCATTTCTCTTGTGGAAGTTTACGTATTTATCTTAATTATTCAGATTTCAAAGTATGTTCTTGGCTTTGGGATTGTGATTTGGACGTGAATCTGTATGTTTGTTTTTTGATTGAATGACACGACTTGCTCCCGTGATTTACTTCTGGTTAATGATGTAAGCATGTAAATTAGATATAATCTTTAATGTATGTATCTAATCCAATTATTAAGTCATTTTTATTTCATACACTCAATTTAAGACAGTATTGTTTTCATAATTGAATTTAGACTTTGTAATCTCTATTGTGTTTCGTGTTTAGTTTTTAATTTGATTACTGTGCATAAAAACATTAAACGTCATTAAACTAAATGACAAGAAAGGGTATCGATGGTAACCAATTACATTATCCCTTATTATTAAGGAGCTAGCTTGACAAAAACAATCCTTATTATTAGATAAATTGTAATACAGCTTTAAGTTTATTGAAAATAAAAATGGGAATATTGTACACTTGGGGATAGTAAACATCATGTTCAGAAAATATGATTTGACAGTTTAATTATAACCAGAATCGTGCGGATCCTGTGTTTGTAACATTCGTGCACTAGCTCATTAAATGACATAATGAAAAAAATAATGACAAACATTTGAAACTCTCCCCGGGACGTTATTTTAGTACTATACAGAGTTTATTTATTTTTTATTAGAAAAAATATTATCCAGCGGTTTTGAATAAATTCGTCATTTTAATGGTAAGGAAATGTTGTCGAAAGCTTTGAGGTAAAGAATAATGAAAGAACCAAATAGCACAATTACACACAGTACATCGTAACCAGGGAAGTAAGGCCGGATGCTGCGGAAGGGTAAGCGAATCCTCTTTAGCTAGCTATTATAAAAGCGTTGAACGGATATATACTACTACACATTATACAAATGTTTATTTTATAGCACTAAACGGTCGTTTCGGAATACAATTCCTCATTAGTAATGCTTGAACCAAAATTGTGAAACCAATTTTTTCAAGGGGTTAAAAAAACTAATTCACATGCCATATTGCTTTTCATTTTACTCTATGTGATGCGACAGATTTGAAAGCAACAGTGAAGTAAAAAAAAAATGTTCAAAATAATTATTTTTATAATAAACAATTGCTATTTTAAACGATAAAACAAATGTTTTTACAAATATATTTAATGACAGTTCCATGCTCCTTTTACTCTCACTCAATTTTGATTACACATGTGACTGGCGTTTCTAGCTATTAAGAAAGGTACCTACCATTCCGAAGCACCCGGCCTCACATCCTTGATGGGAGTTCACGTATTTAACTAAATGTGCAGGTTTCAAGATTTTTACTTTTCTTTTGGATTGCGTTATCGACGTGGACCAGTATGTTTCTTTCGGTTTTTTTATTTACAATTAGTTTCTATTAGATTATATGTGCGATAATTTTCCAAACTGTACGACCATTCACCGTTTCGAACGCCGAGTCAAATTAAAAGGCATTGCTGAATGCTGAATATAACTAAGATTGCTAAATATTTATTATAACATTTTGGAAAGCCTTTACCTAATCAAAAACAAACATACTAATCCATGTCCGAATCACAATCTAGAAGCAAAGCAAAAACTTTGAAACTGAGAAGTTAGGTTAGACACGTGAACTTCCACCAGGAAAGTGAGGCCGGGTGCTCCGGAAGGGTAAGGGTTAAATTATAAAATTCATAAATATAAAATCCATAAATAAGAAGTAAACACTATGAATGTTGATACGTTTCTTCAATAATATTAGTGGCTTAAAATCCTAAACAAACATTGTTATATACCAATACCCTCCTCTATAACATTATACTTTCAACTAACTTGTACGTGCGTCTTTCGTTTTACACATTCGTGTTATGGTATCTAAAGCATCAGATGCATTCGTATTCTGAATATTGCTAAAACTAAATATATAGAGTTTTGGGAAACCTTCACTGACACAAAGCTTAAAGCCTTAAATATAAATTTAAAATTCTTAATATTTATACGATTGGTGCAATGAATATTTATTAAAAATAAAAGTGGCTGACAATCCTAAACTGGAAACATAAAATCCACTCATCTATATAACATTGTGTTTTCAACTAAATTGTATGTGCGTCTTTCGCTGTATTCCAATATTCACATTCATGTTATATATGGTCATATTCTGAAAATTGCTAAGGTTGCTTTTATATATATATATATATATATATATATATATATATATTTTTTTTTTTTTTTTTTTTTTTTTTTGAAATACGATTGCTGCAATAAGGGTTCATTGATAATAAAAAGTGGCTTACAATCCTAAACGGAAAAAGTAAAATCCGTTCCTGTATATAACATTGTAGAATGATGATTGAGCGTATGTTGGTGGCTACAGCCTTTCCGGAATCAAAGAAACTCATTATATTTTCATCAAAGTGCTAATTTTACAGTACATTAGTTCAAGTATTTGATTTATACACCCCTGTGTGGATTGTTTCATATCGTCTCGTTACAATCACAGCAGGACCAGTAGGGTTTTTCGATTTTCAGGAAAGAGAAACTATTACGATGTCGTTAAACCATAAATCATACTGTGAATGCATTTAACACTTTAAATAACCTTCGATTAATTCAAATAGATGAGGGGAAGTTTTTAATATTCAATATTTAAATGGAAATCGCAAAAAATTCTAATTAGCTTGGAATCATTGCTGTCAGACAGTAAATGGGTGAACCGTACGAATGACATAAAAATCATGCGTTCTCAACACAACGGATCATGGATATTTGTATTTAGATTCGCATTTTCGCTCCGGATCATATAATCGGGAGTATTATCATTTCTTGACGTTTGTTTGTCGGCATCAAAAGCATGCGTTCTCAACACAACGGATCCTCGAAATTTGTCTTTAAATTCACATTTGAGTGTGCATGTAAGCATTTTTTGCTCCAGGTAAAATAATCTTGATATTGTCCTTTCTGCACGTTTGTTTGTCGGTGTCAAATCCTTTTTCAATTGGACATGTTACAAGTAAAATTTGTGTGCTCAGGCGTTTTCGTTGTTTTTAAAAATGATTAAGTAAGAATGTCTCTCTCTTGTAGAGCTTAAGAACATTCTTTAGTTATCAGTCGATAGGTCAAGAGAGAAAACTGAAACAAAACCACTCAACAAACTGTAGATGGCTTTCTAAACAAAACCACGCGACAAACTGAAACACAACCACTCAACAAACTGTAGATGGCTTTCTAAACAAAACCACGCGACAAACTTTCTTTCTTTTGATGATTCTTTTGGAAAATATATGATTGTCATCTATTCTAGTTTATTTCACAATTGACTATACGACCAATTCTTAAAAGTATGTTACACATTTGGACTTGTCTCAATTATCAAAAAGGCTTTATAATAAACGTGATTACTTTAATTTGGATATTCCTGACGTCTCATAGTACCACGTTACTTTCATCCTCAGTGTACTCTAACACCTGACAGGTGTTATTAAATAGACAGGAGGTGCTTTACCTTTCGGAACATCCGGTATCACTTCCATAGTGGAAAGTCACACATTGTGCTTGAGTTTTGTATGTTTCAATAGTTTTACTTCAGTTTTAGGGTTGGGATTTGAACATGGATCAGTATGTCTAATGTTAATTGAGCTGTAGATTTCTTGGCTATCTTTTTGTGATGATATTGTATTTGATTCGATCTGTCAGTAGTTTGCTATCATTTTGTGAGGAAGAAGAATTTTTAGGAAGATTGTAGCTGATCTGTCTGTAACTTAGATATACTTTTTGTGTATCTGTCGGTAACCTGTCTATGGACTCTGCAGTTATATATGTTCCATCATTTGACTAGTACTTCATTTCCTTTTACTTATTATTTTGGTGCCAACAATGGTGCTAATTTTTCAGACGTTTTTCCAAACGAGTGTTCCTTTGTACCCAATGGTTCAGAAGTCAAGAACAACTCGTTTTACTAATCAATTCATTAAGCCATATGTAACTTCCAGCATAAAATATATATTTAAAGATGAAACAGTGCCAACGTAAAAGCTGAAACAGCATCAAGAAAACGACTAAACGGAACAAACGTGCGATTGAAAAGCACATATAACATATCTTTAACATTAAAAGTTTTTTTTCCATTTGAATTGGTATAAAGAGACAGCCATAAAAAATATGTTACAATGTATATACTGTTTTCTATGATTTTAAGTGGTTCCGGTAGTAAACGTCGCATGCGCTCTACTTTTTTGTTCATAGATAGTTTACAAATATCATTTACCATGTTTTTTTCATTCAATACAATAAAAAATAGTAATAGACAATAACACAAGATAATTCCTTGGTACAACAGTATAACGGGTTATTATTTCAATTTATCACCTAATGACGTCAAACTCACTGGTAACTGAAGCCATTATATCAGGTCAAAATCTCAAAGATAACAGTTTTATTATTACATTTCTAGTAAAAAAATATCAGAAAAAGGCAAGAGGAAAAAAAATTAAAATTAATTTTCCAAACATATTTTTTAATGTATATATCCCAAATAATGTGTAAACAAAGAAAAAATTATTGTACACGAATTACACGTTTATAAAGCACAGGAACACACAAGAAACATCCGATTATCCGGGTTCTGCGTTATTATTTTATTTTGAAAAATTGCTGATGAGCATTGTTGTCAAATTATGCCAATAGGTTAGTATTGAAACTATACAAGTACTAAGATTGAACTTTAAACTGCGTAAAATGAATGCGCTCGAATGTAAAAATGCGCGTGCGCAGTTTGCAAAACATACCTGCATGTGCATTATAACACAAACATTTGGTATATTTCGAAACATCGACCTATCTAATCAGCCAGTGAGAAGGGGTAAACACCACTTGATATGCACGTGCATGAAATCAAAGTAGTCGGTTGATAGGAAAAACTCTTAATTACCCCAACCTTTACCAGACGAAAAACATACATAATTCTAGTTAAAACTTATATTGATACTCACCAAAAGTGACCATGCGTCCAAAGCATTGTGTAAGTAATAGTTATTTTAAAACTCCGTCTCCTATTCTTGATATTATAATGACAATAGTAAATCCGGTTTCCTTTCCGCATTCCCGGAACCTCAAAATGATTCAATATTCAGCAACCCTGATGCCAATCTGTGATCTTTAACAACTTTGGTCAAATCACATGTATGGTGTAGAGATAATTTTTATGACCTATTACTAAGTTAAAAGTTTCAATGGAACCTTGCCAGATATCCAAAGCATGTTTACTGTATCAATATAGTTCATATAACCACTTCGCCATCCATAAAATATATTTCTATCTTCGTAAGATGTTGAGGTATTCCAGTTCATCTACTAACACCTGCTGAACACATATTTTTACATCTCTATCATATGACGTCAAGATAAAAACTGCCTAATTTTGTTGTTAAAAATCGCCTTTGAAAATATCTAACCACGTTAAACATGAACAAGGAGAAGACTCTTCAAATACGCCATGTTTAAAAATCTGAATTTTAATTGGACTTTACAAGCTGTTGCAGAATTTGTTATTATGCATTGTATTGTATACATCCTAATCATCAAGTCTAATCAATGATAATCCATAAACCACCAGTACAAACAGATAGACACTTCTTTGTAATGAGGAGACCTGGTATATAATCTGGTATATATTGTTAAATTGATGAATTCAATAAGTTAAATATCTCAATATTCCCCAGTGTCTGCATCTCAAGATTTCATTCCGTGCATTCCTTTTTCAATCTGCACTCGAATCAATTTTAAAATCTCGTTGTTCTCAAATTTTATTAAATTCTTTTTTCCACGATAAGACAGTATTTTATAACATTCATATCTAATTCAAACGAACCAATATTAAAAATATTATTTTCTACAGCATAAAATTTTATTTAAATCTTTTTTTCACTTCGCTGGTTAATAGGTTCTTCTCTATGAGATTCACATTCAAATCACCATATGAAGTAATACAAAAAATCTACAGCATCAAGTTCTATTATAATATTTTCCAACATTCGACTGTAAAATACGTTCTTTTCCATGACATTTACATTTAAATCTGCATATGAAGCAATACTAAAAATCTCATAATTCTACAAAATCAAGTTGTAATAAAAAAATTTCCACCTTCAGCAGTAAACATGTTTTTTTTTTCTATGACACTATGGCACTCTACAATGGTTATGGTACCATTAGAATATTGATTATTTTTTTTATAAATCCGAGATTAAGATTTCCAAGTCAAGAAACGTGAGTTTTAAAATTTATAACATGTAATGTAATACCAACGAATCCATTTTATCTTCTCATAAACTACTATGTTTTTGTAGGATTTTTTGTTAATATTCAGAATCAATGACGAACTATCTTAAAACATAAAACACCCACTGAATTTATCCATCTTTCTCAGATTTTTGAAACACAAATTCTTAAAACCATCTACTGTCTGTGGATCAGCTTAATATCAATACATTACTGATGTAAATAAAGCTGTAAGATTACATCTGACAAAAATAGCCGGGGAACTTTGTTATGAAATATTATTCTAATGTATATAAACTCATCTCTAAAGAAAGATTTCCTGAACTTAACAAGCGAAGTATCTCCTGTATGGTGTTTTCGTGTCAAATTATAGGCGTAATGAGGTATCGCTGTTGAATTGAGTGAATAAAGCTTTCGATAGTGATTTACGGTGCTTTAACAAGTTCTTCCCGCTACAGTAATGGTATATATCTCTTTTATCAAACTATAGCATGCATTTCTAATCGATATTTAGCTATAAATGACCATCATAGAAAACTCGCGACAGGTCTGCGGAAAAGTATCATAACGGTTCCCGCGTAATTTGGTGGTGAGAAAATATAATGATTTGTAAGTGCAAAAGGTGATAATAAATGCTGTAATTTCACGCATGGCTACAATGTTTGTAGTTTTACCGTTTGTATCTGAAGATGTCCGTGACAGAACAGATATATCTACAGGAAACAAACTAGAAGTACCAATTTATCAGCTATTATTGGAGTTATGTTGGAGCGAAATTAAAACACTAAAACCATTTTTTGTTTGAAGATTGATGTTTAATCGTTTTGGCTAAGTAAATATTTCTTTAACATTCCCCTTAACCTGAGTTTTTCTCTATAGATTAATTATTTGTTTTTCGCTAGATTATGTGATTGTTTGATGGAGGGAATTGGTCGACGTAGAGTACGTTATATTGGAGTTATCACAATCATAAAGCTCTGCCAATCATGGAATGATCTGACGAACAAAATTAATGGCACGCAGTGGGATTGCGAGAGAGATCAAATTTGTGTGAAATGTATAATTTAATTGCGTAATTCCTGATGGAGTATTTTTATTACAGATGGAGGCATTTAAGCATTATTCTCTAAAGGAACATGACATAATTTTAGCACTGATTTTTCTCTGTCGTTAGAACATTGGAATCGGACGTAACGTCGACACATTTAAGATTTAGCCCAAAAAGGTATTGTTGAAAGCTAAAAAAAGTCTGACCATTAGAGTTGAGTGGAGTAATGATATTTTACGCGCCAGTTTTCTTTCAGATTCTTCCACTTATATCATACGACATAACATCCCTACCTTGCCGTCAGGTGTCGATTTCAAATAATTACAATAACAATTATGCACAATACGCTATACAGAATTGTATAACTTTTTTCAAGATCACACAGTCATGTTTGTTTAAACTAGAAACATTTTCACAATTTTGAATTTAATTGACTTAATTAGATAACACTATCGTTAACAAGGCGGCAACGTCAAACGTCGTTGCTCCTATTATATACGTAACTATACTGCTATTCCAAATAGGTCTTTGTTTTAGAGTAGTGTAACTCAAACGTACCTAGTTGTAAACCTTGCTACAAGCGCAGGATGAATATTTCTGATTCAACCAAAGGCAGAAACCCCCAACCTTTTTTTTAACTAAAAACCAATTTGGGTATTGTTTTATCTGAACAATCATGCAACATTCGATTAAACCAAATAGCGGAACGGCAAACCGACAAAAAGACAAGGCAAGGTGAACATACATGCATATAGTTAGTTCACTGAAACAAATCACAAGTTGGACGTTATAGGTTTAAGAACCAAATTGTGTCTAGCCATTAGAGAATCTCCAACTATCCAACTTTTTGGAACACTTAATTGCGTGGACGGTCTGCACATTGGTAGATAGGTCAAATGTAGACGTTATCTCTGTCATTCTACTTTAACTGGGGTCTAGAAATTTGACTTAACTGGGATCTGGAAAGTTGACGTGTGTATGTAAATATATAGTTGGTTCACTGATACAGATCACGAGTAAGAGGTTACTAGATTTAAGGACCAATGGTTAAATGGTGTCTAGCCAATGGCGAGTCCCTAACTATCCAACTTTTTGGAACACTTAATTGCGTGGACGGTCTGCACGTTGACCGATAGTTCAAATGTAGACGTTATCTCTGTCATTCTACTTTAACTGGGGTCTGAAAAGTTGACTTATGTCATATAAAGCCATCTTGCTGCTTGATTACCATGAATATTGATTCTCTTTAGCAATGTGATACAAGAAGGGAACATATATATATATATATATATATATATATATATATATAAATTATTTAATCATATTCAAGACTCCTATAAATTGTTAAAACATATTTCTTAGTTCATTTGAATAACTTTATCTCCTTGAAATAATGAATGGTTTCCATATTCTTGACGCCAATCTTGAATACATGACTCATATACTGGTATGTTAGTTTTTAAATTTTATTTCCGACTATGATTTTATAATATTATGATATATGTTAAACTTCACAGCAAATAGAGAATCGAATTTACAGTTATTCGAAATGCAAATCAATTCAAATCGTTTGCCATAATACCATAACAACGAAAGTGATATCAGTGCCACTAAAGCATCGATGTTGTTTATGGTAAGATAAAAAGCAATTTTATTATCAGTGATAGCATTTTAAAAATGGCTTTCTCTTTTTTAAAAATTATTAAAAGAAAATAAATTGATCATTGTGATTAATCACCTAAAATATGCTTTTAGTGCAAAGTCGCATTGACAGACAAACAAGCATTACCACTATTCCATTATAATATTTTATTAATGAAGTTGTGCTATTTTTAACTCGCTGATGATGTTCCATATACTAGTTATTCATAACTGTAAATGCAACCGATTAAGTGCAAGGGGTTTAAATATCAGTGTCCTAGAAGATTCTTCATGTTTCTGTTTTAGGTTATTCCCTTGTAAAAAGCCCTAAAAAGTCAAATGCGTAATGAAGGACGGACATCATTAATCGTTGATAATTTCGACGCCTAACGAATTCCAAAGATTGAAGCACCATAAATTATTCTCAAAATTGAACGACTGTATTTGACTTCTCATCTGGAGCTTAAATCTTTGGACTTCATTGGGCGTTGATAATGTCAACGCTAAATGAAGTTCGGACTTTATTAGGCGTTATAATTTCGACGCCTAATGATCATAAGCAGTTGCCACATCGTCTTCTCACACTTAACGTGCTGTAGTTACCCTAACCTTAAAATAGACTCGTTGTAAACACTGTCAACAGATTGTAAACGACTAATAACCATACCAAGGTCCATCTAAAATGCGTGTGAACTATCGCTGGAAAACTGAAAGTAGTATGACACAGGGCAGTTGAATTTGTGATTACTATTTATGAACATTCTGATTTTTAGACTTGTACTTGGTATTCTGTAGAGTGGCATAAGTTAGGGCTTTAAAAAGCTGAAGATATTCCATGTTTTTTAATTTTTTACGACCAAGTTATTAAAAAAAAGTCTAGTTGAACATGCGTAGTGTATCAGAAGCTACCAGGAAAAAATAAACTACTTTTTTATCACTGGCCATTAAAACAGGCTAGAGTTTTGTTTTGTATAAAATAATTTGAAAAGACACGCATCACTCAAACTCATTCCTTAGCGTGCTAAAGATAGATAATATCACCATTTTACTTGTATTAACGGGCGGGCGACGTAAATAACTGAAAGAAGAGCAACTAATAGATGGGTTAAAAGCCACTTAATTGATTAACTTGTTTGAACGTTCAATAGAGTTCAGTTAAAGTAGTAAAAGGAATGCAATTACTTTCAGGAAATCCGATGCCGGCATTTAACACATTAGCAGATATAGAGATGAGTTAAAAAGTTTAAATGCAGAATGTAAAAGGTTAATAATTAAACAAAGTACAAACTTTAGATGTAAATGTTTTAAATCAGGGTCATTGGAGAAAAGATATTGTTTATATAGTTTATATATGGTTTATTTATTAATTCTTGTATATTGAAACAAGTTTCATCTTCAAGCTATCGATTTTTTGCAAACATATTTTCTCTTATTTAATTTGCGAATTTTAAACATGATTTAATTTTTCGTCTTAAACTTTAAAACAATAATTTGGAAATCCGATCTTGGAGTTTAAAGAAGGGTTGTAATTATAGGAACAAAAAAAAAAAAAAAAAAAAAAACAATACAAGTTATATAAGAACAGGCTGACATGATAAAATCAACCACTTTTGTCATGTCAGTCGAATACAATAATTATATCTATTCTGATGCGTTAGGACACTGTCGAAAGGAAACTCGTCGATGATTTCAGCCAGCGGAAAGAAATCTTCAACAAAGGGAAGCACTATTCATCAATTTGCCATATTCTGACAGGTGGATCTCTTTAAAGCCAATTAAGAATTTGGAAGCATTAAGTCGATATCAACCACTGATACTAAAGACGCTGGATGAAGATGATTTAAGTGATGGAATCCTCAAACATAAACAGGGTATAGGAAGGTGAATATATTCCAGATAGTGGGAAACAGTTAATGTCCACAATGGTTATTTTGGTTGAAACACTTAAAGATCATCGAAAAGCGAAAACAGTCTTATGACTAGATTAAACTTGTCGTAAGTCGATGACCAAAATAGTCAACTTCACTTAGGTATAGTTACCTTAAATGATCAATGAATAATTGATAGTAATGTATCGTAATCTGTACTCTGCTGGTCAGATGCAGATGGTTCCATCGTTAAGTCGATACTTAAAGATAAGCTTATATTAATTATTTTGCTAATAAAAATTCTTATTATTTTCATCTTGCAAATTAGAATATATCGAAATGAGAATGGTAAGATTGACGTCACTGGGTGGTATCGTATAGGTTTTTAATTTATGCAGCTCTGCCAGTCCCAGCTGACAAGCTGAAAAACAGACAAAGAATAGGATGAATGGAAATAGGAAGACTTCTTTTGATATTGGTTTTCTTATGATTTGCTTATTTACTTTAAATTAAAAATAAAACTTATTTGATTATTTTCACGTTAGAAGAACCAAAACACTGACCAGTATATTTACAACTAAAATACTCTATAATGATCTGTTACCATACACAATCTACTTGTGTTATTTATTTTCTTTCAGCACATAATGATGAGTCTATAACACAAGATAAACACCTCTATGTATTGGTCTTATATTCTACACCACACATGGGTTTTCAACACCAGTACATCACAAATCACTGACTGTTGAGCGCGCACCTGGTGTATACTGATAAGTTTAACTAATACCTAGTGTTTTATGATGGATTGGGCTGATTGTGTTTGGAATCCTAACCTTTCCCCTTACCAATTATCTATACAGATATTAAACGTCAATTTGGTATTTTGTTTCGAACATATAATGCATATTTCTGATAATGATAAAAGATTCTGAACGTGTAAAATGTATTACAACTCCCCAAAAAATGATTTATCTATATATCTACAATATAGAAATATCTAATTTAAGTGGTACAAAACAAAATATTGCGAACTATTACGGGAATATCGCAAAGAAAATTGGATCAATCAGACCCCTAGTGTTTCGTTCATTTAACTGAAATCTAGAAATTACATTATCATATCATCATTTTTATAGTAAAACAAGTATTACCAATCATAATAATACTTCCCTTTCCCTCTTTCTTTCTCTCCCCTCTCTTCTTATGTGGAGGTCTGGTTTGGGGGATCGAACCCTAACCGGTTAATAAATTGGGAAAAGTCATTTACACAATCTTGTTTATACTTCGTTATCAAAAAAACATACTAAACAATGTCCGAACACAATCTAGAAGCAAAGTAGAAACTTTGAAACTGACAAGCCAGGTTAGACACGAAAACTTCCACCAGGGAAGTGAGGCCGGGTGCTGCGGAAGGGTAAGCGCCTCCTGTAAACCACAAAAAATTGAAAGTTATTTCTAAAATCAATTTGTTTTCTTGATGAAGTCAACATGTGGTAAAACATTCTCAGTCTGTGACATTACACTACATAAAATCTCTCTCTCTCTCTCTCTCTCAACAGTAACATATTCTAGATCAGGACAACTCTATCACATTTTCGTGTTAAGACGTTGGTTTTGTATTGCTGATACTCTCAATCTATCCTTCTAATTCTGTCACACTGTAATTTCCTAATAAAAACTAATTGATATTGTTGTTGAAATTTAATACAGAACATTTTACGATAAGATAATTAAATTATGACGGATTAATACAAAACATCAGTTACTTGGTGTTATTGTAAGGCATTTATTACGGTTTATAATTCGGCTTTGTAATCATAATCAGGATTGATTTTACGAATTCAGAAATACAATAATAACCGTAAAGTTTAATTCTCGTGGATTGAAAGTATCGAAATTCAAATTAATTTCGGGGAAAATATAAAAAATGTTGCGGTTGACGAGCATACTAGTATCATTAATTTTCATGTACTATAACCTTTGTTCGAGTTTGATTTTTTAGTTTCTAACTTGCCTCTCTCTCTTATATATATATATATATATATATATATATATATTATATATATATATATATATATATATATATATATTGTGTGTGTGTGTGGGGGGGGGAGATTAATTAATAAATATAGCATATGCAACAAACAACGTAATTTGAATTGAAAAACCGCAAATGTGTTTTAAAAAGGCATCAGGGACGTATAGTGTGGAACTCTCAAACTCATTGAAGAAACTCGCTATCATCGACTTCATGGTCGAGTGTTCTAAACCGCACGCTAACGCATCACAGTGCGTCTTACAAACTAGTTTTTAATACCACTCGGGCTTTCCTATGGTGAAAAAGTTTGTGAGGTTCGCTCGCCGAAATGTATGCACTGTTGAAATGTATATGATCTTGTTAAGAAAAAATATATTTGATGGAACAGAACCACGAACATAAAATAAAATTGTTTCTAAAATCTTTATTTTGATAAGAGGTTTTTAATAAAGTCTGCCACTTTGAAATACTTAATACACTTAAGCGAATATCATATCAATAACTAATTTAACATATATTTCAATATGGAATCTTGAACGCATTGAATGGTGAACATTAAGATTTTTAAGATTAATAATTATATTTTGGCGCCTACTGAAATATTTGAAACAGATTGCGATCAATCATTATTTGTAATATTTTGAATCGGTTTAACGACTATCTAACTTCACAGCCTTTTGTGGGAGAGTCAATCAAACGTATCTATCCATATTCAAGTCACGATTCAAAAAGAAAAGCAAAACTATGAAAGTTGGCAAATTAGGTTAAACTTTCACTGGCCTGGGAATCGAAGCTCCCGTCTAGTTAGCATAAGTGTCAATATTTTGTTTATGCAAGAAACATAACTTTGAGGTAATTAATCCTATTGAAAAGAATAAATTGTAATAATAAACTTACCTCATTCAACTTGTCACTATTGATGACATATTTCGCAAGAAACAAATGGTAAATCCATTACGTCTATTTTGGCATGCTAAACACACTTATAAAATCATACTATCACGGTGTTTAACGTTCAACCCTGTTGTCACGGTTTTTTTGCATAAATCCACCATCCAGGTGGTAAAAATGACTATCTTTGAGTGTGATGCCATTTTAGCACAAGTTGACCCTCTAGCTTAGGCAACTCGTCATATAATCCTGGTTTACTTGACGGTGAATACCACGCTGATATTTGCAATATACATGTGCAGAAAATGGGGTTTTATATAACCATATAGTTGGATGTTAGAATTTTATTATTACTTATGAATAAGTGTTAAAAACATTCATACAAATACATGTTTATATCATATACCACACTATTGTATATATAAAATCAATTGTGGTTTATGTTTGTGTTTTAAAGACTTTATATTTATCATTATTAAGATCACATTGTTACAGTTGAAATTTGATCTGTATTTTGTTTATAAATATTCATTTCTTGTTTGACTTAGACAGTGTATGTACCGTATAGATATTTAGGTTTATTACTTTTGTGCCAATAGACAAAAATTACAACGGTATTTTTTGTTATTTTTAATTAGATATATTGTTTATTATCCATTTTTAAAATAAAGTTGATATTTTACACTCATTATCTCGTGTGTTTTATATATTTCATCGCCTTTATCTTTAGCACGTTATTTTCTCACTGAATGTTTGCCAAACTGGTAACAGCAGTGTTTATATACTCGTTATATAAGTAAGGTTTGAAATATAGTTAATTAGCGAGGGAAAAGTAAGATAAAACATAAAATTATGTTTTGGAGAATGTTGTTAAATGTGGGTTTGCGTTCAAGTCAAGAATATTTTACTTTTATATAAGAAGTAACTATTTATAGGCGAAATTGCATAATTTGTTAGCTTTGTAGTGCGCTCAGAGCAATCTGCAGGAAGAATTCGTTAGCGTGCTACGCCTGTCGTGACGCAGGAAATCGGGGTTTCAGGTCTCTTCCGAAGGACCCAATGCCTTTAATTTCTATATGTCAATGTAGGGCGAATGATATACCAGTCCAGGTCAGACAAGGCTAGCATTCGAACCTCATCCTCCTGAAACGTAGCGATCACCCAATCGTGCTACCCCAGCCAAGTGGTCTAATTATTTTTACCTAGGTCATATCGGTATTTTCAATCTTATTTATCAGTAAAAGTACCTATTCATTATTTCCATGAAGGTGGCATCATTAATAGGTGAGTTTATTATTCAACGTATTTTCAATATCTGGAAAACGATCACAAATGGTATTTTAATGAGCTTCAAGATTAGCACTGGTATATCCCTAGACGATGACAATTATTTGTGATAATGAAATCACAAACAATTTCTCCTCAAAGACAATAATATGATGACTTCGAACACTTCTTCACTTTTTTTGTACTGCTTAATGGCTATATTACACCTTTTGTTTATTTCATAAACACAACAATTATCGACATCAATAAAGGACATTTTCCCCCATCTGAGACGATCTAAGCACTGTGTAAGTACATTTTAGACCACCGTTTTATCATTAACATCGTCCAGGAAATAAAAAAATCCTGTATAACTGTCTACATCTGAATAGTTTTCCTCTCTGCTAACAACATTAACACTAAATGTGTTGTGTTTGTTTCTAGATTGCGTAATTTACTTTGCCAGACAAAACATTGTATATGTTTCGATTATAAAAACTTTGAGCACTAAGATTACAGAACAGGCGAGGTTTATAAAACAAACTTAAACCTTATCATTTAAGCGAGTATTAGATCTTTTAGACCAATACGAAGCCATTTACATACAATTCATATCAATTTTTAACAGCGCCACAATGAGATTCGCTGTTATACCACCCACGTGATCAACGCGTTAACGTTTATATGACGGAACATTCTGAAAAAAATGTTCGCGCTGCAAATTCTTGAATAATGATTTCAGGATGCACATTTAAAGCTTTCTCAGAATAACAAACCCAATTGCAAACTTATGTCCCTAAAGTGACCTTTTTACAAAATCAAGGTCATTTTGAAACACAATCAAGAATATTGCTATTCGATGTGAAACAGTCAATAAATACCAGTAAACACTAGACAGACGCCTTACACCATATGTAAAACTAAAAATCAAATTTTAAGTTTGTGGAGCTACATATACACAATGACCGTATATGGGAGATTCGAATTTTCACCGAAACATTATGATATGTAGTGACTGTTCTTTTTTGAAAATACTCGGAATTTAGAAATGAAAGTCAATGGTCCTTCGGAATAGACCTTAAAAACGGATGCCCCCGTCACGGTAGGCGTGGCACGCTAAAGAATTACATATTATACCAATATAATTTTACAGCACTAGACGACCGTTTCGGAATACAATTCCTCATCAGTAGTGCTTGGGCCAAAATTATAAAACCAAAATTATTTTGAAGATGTTGAAAAGCTACCCAAAGGACCAACATATATATCATGTCTGCACACTGCACTGAGCGCAATACAAGGTCAAAACATGTCACTGCATCAATAGCTGCTGATGTCTTGACATTACTGAAACATTTTTGACTGTGATGTTTTTTCACTATTCAATCAATCAACCAATCAATCGATCGATCCTTAGTTACGAGTTTGAAAATAACGCGGAAGTAAAAAAAAAAAACACCAAACAATAAAACTACCGTTAGTCAGGCAAAACATGGACAATAAACTGAAAATTGTATCGATTTTTAAGAAAAGCATCAAAATATTTTTTTTACTTTTATAAGAATGTTCTTTATCATCACAATCTTTGCGCAGCATGTGGCATATTTTGAGTGCTTTTCATGAAAGTTTACATTTGGAATAAGTTAAAGTAGTCTTGAAATGATATCTAAGTGGTAGGTTGTGGATAAATTGTAAATCATGTGCTAGTTTTGAATACAATGTTTCATAGAAATTCAAGAGTAGCCCATGACATTTCTATAAATGAGTATCACCATACTATATATAGAAAAGATTAAAAGATGCCATTTAAATATAGTTACATTCAAATGCTCATGCATTCAGGTTTAGTATCCAATTTAAATACTAATTGAAATTAAAAATAACTATAAATACTTTAGCAGAGCCACCTTCAAATTTGCAGTTTTAATTTGGTATATATTCGATGAATCTTATGAGCTACAAATAGTAATTCATATTTTGAGAGGAAGTTTAAATGAATATATAACTTACAAATGGGATCCACCAGAATCTCCCCCGGAATCATGCGCAGACGCTGTAGTGGAACAGGAAGTCAAATGTATCGTATGCTCAAGACGTTCGCCGATTTCGGAGCCACGTCGTATAGATTTCCGCCTTTCTGAATTGTAAACCGATGTTGACTGGGCAATGTCTCCGAAAAATTTCACCATAGAAGGCATGATGAGTTTAATGTATTGCTTCCAGGAAGCATTTCAAATGTTTCAGTTATTCCTTGATTTTGAAAATGGTTCCACAAATTAAAACATATCCTTGAACTCACTAACCGAAATTGGTTAAGTAAGAATTGTTAATGCAGTTTTAAATGCAATGAACTAGTATCTTCACTTTTTAAGATAAACCTTTGTATCTGTGTTATATCAAACTTTTAATCTTAGATACAACTAAACGATGGCTCGGAATCTCAGAATTAAAACTGTTTATTCTGACTTAAAAACAACCGTCAGACGTTTTGATGGTAATATCACTCACGAAATTTAGCATAAGGCACAACTGTTTTAATATGGTAAATGATAAAATAATACATATTCAAGCTTCCATGAGTTCTGACATATAACTGACACCACAGTATCCAATGTTTATTAAAAACTGATTTACCGAATAATAACCCATCTGTCCAATGTTCGTAGTATTTTTCTTTGAAATTAGCAAATGTTTAAGATCCTGCGATAATGATTACAAACAAACGATTCTTAATTTCCATTGTCAATTGTAGCATCCTTTAAGTAAGACAGTATATTTTATTGAATTTGTAATTTAAAACCTAAGAACTCCAAACTTTAAATATTATCACATCACGTGATTCCAATGATATTGATCTTTAAGTCTCTTTGTTAAAATAAAACACTCAAAACAACATATTCATGCCAAAAAACTTGGAAATTACAAAACTATTAAAAGGCACTACTTAACGTGTTTGCAATCGTCCTGTAGATGAAATAACCCTCCGACAAATAAACGGAATATAATGGCTCAGAAATCATCCTTAAGTAAACGCTTACATAAAACCAATAAAAAACTTGGTAACATTCATACAGATTTGTTCACCAGATTTCTATAAACACGTTTCTCTTTGAGGAAAGATACCTATAAACTAACTGTATGGTTAGCAATATTCTCACAATTGATAACGGCTCGTCTATCCACACATAACATGTCGATATTCATTCTGAACGCAAAGATAATGTCAAAATGACTTTCATTTATAATAAACAAGTTTCAATTTTCAGTTTATCCATCTCTTTTGCCAATTAATACATTTTACAAAACACCTTTTTTATTCTGATATTGGGATGGTTTTAATTGTTTTGGACCTAATTCAACATGTAACATTTGAGAAGATATGAACATTATAAAACAAATGTAGGAAGCCATTGATGTAACTGTTATGTCTTCGGCTCATTACATCACTCCTTTTTTATGCAGGTCTTGATTTCGAGACTTTTCGTATATAAATATATATTTATGTCTGGAAAACATTGTTTTATATTTCTATAATTTTATGAGTTATGTCAACTTATGAACAAATTTTACTGATAGTATTTATAAATATCAAATTTCTTAGAAATGCTATACCAATATTTGCAAAATAAATTTTAGTACAAAAAGATCAACACGCGTTTAGACACAAATTAAAGTTAGTGGGTTTTCATGTAATTGCTTTAGAGTCATAACCCCCCCCCCACACACACACACACACACACACACACACTTGCTAACAGAAGGTGCTTGCCATTCCGGAGCATCAAATCTCCCTTCTCTGGTGCAATTCGCGTGTTTATCCTAAGTGTTAGTTTCAAAGATTTTACTTTGCTTTTGAATTGTAAATTGGACATGGATTAGTATGTTTGTTGTTATTTATTCGTGGATTCCCATGATCACACAATGTGCATTATTATTATTTTTATTATTATTAATGATAATAATTTAAACTTTCGTCTTTGCATAAATCGGATAAGTGGACAACTTCAGTGTAGTTAAATAACTATAAACTCAAATAGTATGTGGTTTTATGAAAACATTTAATGCACTTGTGAAAGAAAGACAGTGTCATCCTTATCTTAATATTACAACAAGTCCTTCGATTAACAACAAAGGTCAAGCCGAAAATCAAAGCAAAGATCAACTTGTCCTGCCTGCTTAATTGGTGGACCAAACAGAAACCTTCTTACTTGAGATCAAGGGTAGGATCAAATACAACTCCGTATGCAAAAATTCAAAATGAAATTTGAAACGCAACATCTGTTTGTGGGACCAAACTTGGGATATCCTGCTTAATTATTTCAGATCAAGTGTAGGTCCAAAACACAACCTGCTATGCCAGATACCAGGTGAAGAACCAAACGCTACTTCTGTTGCTTTAGATAAAATGTTGGACCAAGCGTACTATGTCCTGCTTCAGATCAAGTCCAGAACCAAACATCTTGTCTGTTTAAGACTAAGTGAAGCGTCAACACAAACGTCACTATTCATGGACAAGTGGACGAGCAAAGACAACGTATCCTGCGTAAGGTGGGTACATTTTCATGTACATGGTAAAATAACAAAACACAGGCAGGCAAACTATATAAGGTCTCTTCTTAAGATAATAGAACAGTTGACAGTACATAGGTTTTTATATGTTGCCACTTCAGCTCAGAAACGACCGCTGGTCTTATTTCTAGCATATACAATTCACCAGACAAATCATTCTATACTTGATGTAAATTTCAATATAATAGTACAAAATTATAATACAATACATTTTTCTCATTCTAAATAAATTCCCAATTGGCGTGTCAGATTCAAACTATAAGACATAGATAGAATTGATTGATGACATTTTATTGTCATTTCGATATGTTTTTCAGCTCATTCCACAATGACTTTTCCTTGGAAGCAATATGAAGCAATACCCAGTAGGTTAATTTGTTCGGAGATCGATCCGGTTGTTTAAGTTCGTCTCATATTTGATATATGATTTTTCCAGGATATGGTAATGGTTTTATTAGTAATATCTCCAGTAAATGTTTATTATATAACGCTTTCAATTTACAATATATTCTCCGAGGACTTTGTAACTGACCGGATAAGGTTTCCGGACAAATCTTTACTAATAGACTGAGAAATCATTTTATACCGCCTGTTTGCAAGTTTAAATATTTGGGTTTCTTACATATTCATATCATCATTCTTCGTTCCAAACAAATATTGGTTGTTCCATGGGGAAGGAGATTGACCGGATAAAGTTTCCGGACAAATCTTTATTAATACACAGAACAAATTATTTTATATCTTCTGTTTGCAAGCTTAAATATTTTGGTATCCTACATATTAAATTCAACGTTTTTCGTTTCATATAAACTTCGGTTGCTCCATGTGAGGAAGACTGACCGGAAAGTTTCTGGACAACTTAACTAATAGACAGAATTTTTTCTATATCTACTGTTTGCAAGCTTGAATATTTTGGTTCTCTACATATTCAATTCAACATTCTTCTTTCCAAAGGAACCTTGGTTGTTCTATTGGAAAGTTTTTGGACAAATTTTTACTAATGGAAATGATTTTTTTCTATATCTTGTGTTTGCAAGCTTAAATATTTGGTATTTGTTCCAATTGGAATTCTCCGGATAAAGTTTCCGGACAAATCTTAACTAATAGACAGAATTTTTTTCTACATCATCTGTATGCTAGATTAAATATTTGGACTTCTTGCATATTTAATTTACCGTTTTCAGATAAATCTTAGTTTCTCCATGGAGATGGAGACTATATTATTAAATTTTCTGGTATTTTTATAGTCTTATTTGTGAGTATCCCGCGTGGTTTATTCTGGTCGATGACATGGCACACACTCGGTAAGGCATATTCTGCTATCATTATATCAGACACTTAATGTTTCATGTCTTTGGTAATGAGTAACTATTGCTGTTTGAATGTAAAATTAACCAAAATCTATCAAAATCAAAGGCGAATCTAAATGTCCCATTTGTAGTGGACTAAAATGTGAAAACAAAGATCAGATTGGTGGGGGAAGCCACTGTGCATTAAAAAGACAAATGAACAGACTGGGAACATATATTCGTTGCACTTCTGGTTCCCTTTGATTTACCGATGAACCTGAAACGTTAGGTACTACTGGCTCATACTCTCCAATTTAGAGATGAACCTCAAATGTAAGGTTGTACTGGCTCCATGTCTTTAAGTTATCAGTGAGGTTTATAAATTGGATATCACTGGTTTCATCTCTTTGATTTTGTCATCTTTAGCTCTACCGATACCTGGTCTTCTTCAAACGGTGGGGATTAATTATGGAAACTGCAGTTATAAATCTCCTTTGTTTGAATAAGCACACGTGGTGCATAAAGGGATAGTAATTGTAAACGAGCTTCCTCCGTAGAAATTTTCCGCTAAATAAATAAATAGAAAATTTCCATTTTCAAAAAATATATATAAATAACTATTTACTTACATTCTTTAGATTACAAAATGCCCAAGTTAATGTTCTCTAGACTTCCTATTTTGGATGATTTAAGCCTTGTGGGCTTTGTCTGTCATTCTTTAATTCATGGACTATTCAGTTATACCGTTGAGCAGCTGCTGTAAAAGACAAGAAAAAAAGTTGTATTTTTAAAAAAGGATAATAAATAATAAAGAAAATTGCATGCTCATGATATTTTTATTGTTAAATGTAGTACCCAACGAACATACAGAAACAATGAACGTATTATCAAATGGGACCATGCAGAAGAAAAACATGTATTTGAAATGAATCTCCTGATGCTATGTTATGCACTTAGTCGCATTGAATACTTCATAGTAGCTGACAATGAGAAAATCTTCAACCAAAACGAAGATGGTAAGCTACATGAATGGACAGGTATTTAGATATTGGTGACGCGATTTAAAATAAAAAAGTAATAAATTTAAACAAAACCATGGCAATTTTAATTTTACAAGGATTTAGAACCGATTTAATATATCTTATATTAATCTGGATCCTTTTATCTGCTTTCTGTGCATATGGAATCTTAATGACCATGAAAATCCGAATGACTGAAAATCAAGGAATTCGAGCAGGTGGTTTTGGAAGAAAATATTCAAAAGGCCAATGAGTTTTAACCAGTGCAGTGCGCAAAATATGAATATGTATTATTCCTAACAAGCTCAATATATTAATCAATACAGTTTTATTTTGGTTAATACTGGCTGAAACACAGTCCCGTGCAGCAAATACGACGCTGGAGATCGGATTCGAACGCAATTCTGATAGACAAGAGCGCTAATCACAGGGCCATATGAATACATACATGTCACGTTTGCTTTAGCAAAATACTGGGACAATCTATACATTTATATCTGTCTACATTTTTTAAAACTAGTCATTATTTAATTTCAACAAAAATCAATACAAAGCCACGATCTTACAATAACAACTACAAGATGACAAATCTAGCTCATACACAGCTAACCTATTTAATTTTTCTAAGAAACCAAAATATATACTTTATACTGGTTATTTTGTTACTTGCTGTATATGGATCGATATATTGTGTGTTTTAAAACTATACAAATATTGTCTCTTTACAGTACAAACCTATCAAAAGTTTAATACTAAGCTAATAAAATGGTACCGATCGGGAATCTCATCTCGGGTACCGACCGGGAATCTCATCTCGGGTACCGACCGGGAATCTCATCTGGTTCCTAGTAAGATATAGTTCGGCAGCTTTTTAGCAGTTTCTATCAATATCGAGAACTTTAAGGCCATAAGCTAACCATATCTTGGACTCTCATTAGTCGCGTTTTGTCCCCTTTTGTTCGGTCGATGTTAAACTTTCGACATGTCTGCTGTACTGTATTCGAATCAAAAGCAGCTTAATTTTCCACATTCCTCGGCTACGTTGGCGACAGCAATACTTTGGAGTTTTTATAATCTAAGAACTGACATTTAATCTTAATTTCCTCATTTGTCATTAAAACAAGTAATGAAATTTATCTCTCCTGTATAAAACTATGGATTATGAGACGTTGAAGCTATATAAGATGGCATTGGAATAACCAGCAGTAAAAATTGATTTATGCAAATGTCATATACCATTTTCGTAAATTAAACATAAAACATATTCAAAAAATGTTATATGACAATATTATTATATACCATTTTTAATGTATTTTATGATTGAATTAAAAATATGGTATATAATACAAAGAATAGAATTCTAGTATTTGATGAATATTGTGAAAACATTCCGTACGATTCCAATAAGTAAAGGGCTGTCGGGAGAGTTTTATTAATTTAAAAAATTGTTAATATTTAAAATTATTTATTCAGAAAATTTGGATTTAAATGAACAAATCATTATGGACTATATAGCACAAAAAATGATGAGTACGAACTACATTTGACGTACGTGTCTTGCCACATATGTCACTGTTACTAACACGGAGCGTAATAACAACATATAGGGGTTCGATATTACATTCTGTTCTCATGTGAAAATTGAAAACGGTATAGTACCTTTAGAAAAGCCCTTAATTGCTTCAGAACAACTGAACATGTAGTAAGAGAGTAGTATTTATATATAATCACGCCGCACTACGCTTTATTTGGTCCTATGGCCCTGAAATTAAAATACATCGGCAAATCTGACAATTTCACACGCCATGTAAATTTCATGATCGCAATGTATGAATTAGGTACATGCGTTCTACAGGCAGATTAGGAGAACGCTTGCTAAGTTTAATATCTGTACTTAAACTTCATTTATTGGTAAAAAGAGTGAGTAGCAAACATAAATTTGTGTAGAATATGTAAGAGTCTATCCTATATATTTTGTATCAATTGAACATTTAAACAGACATAATGCATCGAAAAGAAAAAGAAAAAAAAATATTTAAAAACCGCATCAAATTCGACGTAGACGACAAATCCTTTCTGCAACCAATAATTACAGCAAACTTAAAATACGAGGAAGAACTTAAGAACTTTACTTGTGTCAGACACAGCTGTGTTCAATACTGACAACACATTCAAGTAGTTAAATATACCTATTGTAAATGTGCATGCTGATAACTAAAGATGATATTGTTCATACTGTGTATTATATTCTCTATTCTTTAAGCTGCATTAGATTCAGCTGCAGATACTGCACAGTTGCACGCCTGCTAAAATCTTTAAATATCACTAAAACCCAATACGATTATTTTGGCAGATGACACGACAATACATTTTTAAATTGATTTTTAAATGTATAAAAGGAAGTTGGTCGTCGACAATATAATTCTATCCATCTTTGCCCAACAAACCAGTCAATCATGTTATCAAAATCAAAGTCACCTGATGCGATATGCTGTTCACTACCGACCAACCATTACTTTTTAACGACTTGATACTGAACGCATTAATAAGGCTTAATAAACAGATTATATACAACCAAACCTTCATTAAACATCACCTCTATATAAGGGCCACATGCTGAAATTACTTATAAAATGTTATCGTAACTACTCTTTATTATTACACCTTAGGTAAAAATCTAGTAATTTCATTGGATAAGAGCTATGTAACAATTTGTACTGTCACATAAAATTTATAATGTCACATAGCAACGCGCGTGACTATGTGACAGTACGTTTGTTCGAGTCGCCTCCCTTCACTGGATCACATCAGCGCTTTGAACAAAACATGTTTTCAGTTGTATCTACGGCAAGCGTCTCATTGTTATTGATATTGTTTACATTCGTCTGTAACAACAACGGTCGGATGATGTTTGTCGAGGTTGACAATGACTTTCTTGGCAATTTGTTAGAGTCTAAAGACTCTGCATCAACTAAGCGGATCATTAAGCGGACCGTGGATATGTTTCTTAAATTTCCTGGCTCAAATGACTGTGGATTTGAGGCATTCCCGGTCGATAAATTGGATGAAAATCGGTATGGGCATTACAAAAGACGAAGGATGCACATCATGTATTGGTAAAATGAAACAAACATTCGGTGTAATAAAATAAATATTACATTTCTGACAGGGTGCCAGTACATATTGTCACCTCTCGAAAAGCATTGTCAGCCTCGGCTATCGCCTCGGCAAACAATGCTTCCTCGAGGTGACAATATGTACTGGCACCCTGTCAGAAATGTAATATTTATATATTCATGTTGTTTGAACCTGTATTAAAGGGTCATTCCCACAAAAGTTATTTTGCTGGTCATCATAAGTGACCTTTATAAACAGGTTTGACTGTACATTATGAGAGATGATAATTAATTACAATAATCACTAGGTTTTCAAACTATGCTTTTGTTGGAAGTGATTATTAAGTCTGGCAAACTAATTAAGTTCTTCTTCTGCCTTAGAGGGAGGCAGATTACTCCGGAAGTGTAAGCACTTCCTGTTTAGCTGGCTACATCCGCCACGTGAGTAATCAAAATTGAAGAGAATGGTACATGGAATTATGGGACGTAAAATATATCCAGGAAAATTTAGTTAGTCAAACAAAACGATAGTTTGAGGCCTATATTTTAGGAGCACTTAGTTTCAACTCCACAGCTAGAAAAACATGTACATGATAGTGATGCATATCTTACAATGCATTTTAATGCTTTATTATTCTATAGTTTGTTGTCATTTGATAATCGATAACATGGATACCTCGATTCACATACAATAAAAATAAACTTTGTGTACTATCAACAATAATGTGTTTTGCAATAAATTTTTATTGCTTAATAATGGTTGCTTCGTTCAACATTTCTTAGATTGAAATCAAACTGGCGCTTGGCGAGTCTATAAATAACTTTGGATAGCATGCCAGAAAGATTTTGTCCTGTCATTGTCATTTACTCATTTGGCTCGTTGCTCTCTGGTAACATAAAACAGAATGGAGCTACATGCAAGTCTGAAAATCTTTAATGTACAGTATTCAAAATATTTAAATATCCGCCATTGGCAAAAACCAAAAGCAAACTATTCAGTCCATGTTCAAATCGCATTAAAAAAGAATGAAACGGCAACTTAAGTTAAACAAGTGAACTTCCATCAGGGAACTGAAGCCAAGTGTTCCGGTAGAGTTAGCACATTCTGCTTAGGTACGCGTGTGTTATTAAAATAGGGAGTGAAAAGGGCAGGGAATTATGGGACGTCAAATACATCCAATGGAATTTTGTAGATACATCATACTTATCAAAAAGGTTGTGATGAAGGCCATAAAAATTGTGTGGGCCTTGATAAGCCTAGGTTTGCAATACCCCTTGCAAGAATTTATTTGTTAGCAGCTTGTATGAAGTCACCGTAGTTGGAACAAGCTCTACCATAGGGTATTAATTTTGAACCTAATACATCATAATCATATAACATATAGCAATAGGTATATTGGTTCTGGAATAACTATAAATAAAATAATAATGAAATTTTGGATACATAATTTTGTCTTTATATTTATCAACAACTTTATGATGACCACCATAAAGCATTAATAAGCCTAGACTTGCAACATCCCTGGGTTTGGACTTTGCTAATATTACGTGCCAAGCAACAAAAAAGATTGTAGAAATTGTTATTATTGAATAACTCTGACACACACAAAATAAATGTCATAATACATTATTTTAAACAATCTGTGTTAGACATCGTCAGATATATTGGAGATTGTGTTGATAAAAAGATTTTTAATTGCAGAGAAGTTTATTTTTACTCCAATTTCTGCGGAGCTCTGACAAACATTGAAGATAACGCAGACAATATTGTTATCATCACGATAGGATCTTTGTAGGTATAATGGAAAACCTAGACTTAACTATGAACTGAACTACTGAACTCTGAACCAGGACATAGATATGGATTTAGACAAGTCACAAAATGTCACATAATGCATAGCTTGGTTGATTGTAATTGGATTTTATTCACAAGTGATATGTAGGCATTAGTTGACAAGAACATTTACAAATATTAGTGTTAATTACAGTACAGTCAAACCAGCCTTCAAATGTTACCTCTATATAAGGATCACCTGCTGTTAAAAGCAAGTGGAACTTTATCCTAATTGCTTTTTATATAGGATATTTAAATCTGTAAATAAGGGTCACCTGCCCATAAAGACCACTTTTACAGGTCACATTTGGTGACCTTTATAGCTTTGACTGTATAGTAATAAGCCCAAGTATAAAGTCCAAAATCAAAAGCCCAAGTTCAAAGCCAAATCTAGGTTTTTCATTATGCTATCTATGAAGGCACACTCATATTCTCTATCTAAATTTTCAATTATAGTTGACATGTATACAAACACAAAACATCTGTTACAAAACAGATACTGCTAAATCTAAGTTTCAAATTAGAGAAAACTATACAGAATTATGGATCGTTTCTTAGGAAGTAATTATTAAAGGTCAGCATGGATGGGAAAAAAGATTTGATTTTCTAGGGGTTCTCAGGACTTTGAAAATGGCATAAAAAGTAAAGCACATGAACTTCCACCAAAGAATTGAAACCGGATGCTCTGGAAGGGTTGGCACCTCCAGTTTAGCTAGCTATACCCGCCACGTGTGTAATGCTAGACACTTATAATTTGGTAGAGATTTCATCCAAACAAAGTATTAAAATGTAAAAATATGTTTTATAACTAAAAAACCATGCACAATGCATTTGGTATTCAACAACGTAACCAAGAGCACAACATTCTATATCTTTTCTTAGAAAGTAATTTTTAGAGTAAGTATGATTCAGATAGGAAAAATGGAATTTCCAGGAGTTCCAAAATTTACATTGTACATGTATGGTGTGTTAGAATTATATATCAATTCTAATCTGTAATATTTGTAAAGCAGATCAGAGCCACTTGCACAAACTTAAGCACCATTTGATTACAAAAATATATCCATTCATGGGAAATTTGAAACAAATGCGACGTCAGACAGAACACAGCAATTGTTTTATACACTGTCATTCATACAATCTTCACAAAATTAAAGTTAAACACATTATTATGCTAAAGGTAAGTTGTTTTCAGCTAAATTAACATACAAATCAACGTTTAAATCCCAATCCCAAACGCAAACACATTGAAAACAGCCTATTTAAGTAAAACACGTGAGCTAACACCAAGGAAAGCTTGCTAGAGGAGAATAATCTTGGAAAATATTGAACCGAGACTTTCAAAACATTCAAATAAAATTGTGTTTCAAGAATAACAATTTTGTTGTATACATTTAGATTTTTAAGTTAAGATATCACATTAAAAAACCTCAATATTTCCATTCCATGAATGAAAATTTACATGACGATTATTACATAAACCTTAGACAATAGTTATTTATGGATATCAGTGCCTACAAGTTAAATCTTATAACGGACTTCACTGGTAGTTCCTGAGCGGCACATCGATCATGTTACTTCAGCCGAGGAACATCGTATCAAAGACAATCTATCATTTTATCAATCTTCCACATAAAGTACATCTTTCTACCACTAAATTATGTAATGTCGAATTTGTACTAGTTTTTCACATAACACAATGCCAATAAATGTAAGGCGTGAAATAAGAGTGAATACACAGGGATCAAATTTGACAGGAAGTGATTACCAAATATCACAGAAGATAGAATCTGTTATTTTAAGATATAATTATGTAATTCTCTTTGTTGTTCCTTGAAATTACACGTTTTTCATTTGTCTCTGGCTTGCTAAGATGTAATAGTTTTTACTGTTTTGTATCATAAAGTTAATGTTAGGCTTTTTCAAAATGTTTTCAATTGAAAGTGTTTTCAAGTGACATTTCTCGCTTGAATAATAGTTTATCAAAACAATTTGGATGTAATCTAGCTAAATGTTAGGTGCTTACCCTTAAGCTTCTTGAACTGTCGTTCTTATTTCCCTGAAAGACGTTCGCGTGTTTAACTAAAATTAAAAAAAAAACAAAAACAAAACTAATCAATGTCAAACTCACAATCCCAAATCAAAGATAAACTGGAAACTGGCATATTAGGCAAAACACGTGCACTTCCACCAGGAAAGTGAGGCTGGGTGCACCGGAAAATTAAAAGCACCTTGATTCTAATTTGTATATAAATCGGTGTGTTTTTGTTCGAATTATTATTGTTTGAATATATGAAATGCATAATCATAGTTCAATCGCTCCACCAGGATGTAAGTTCACTTACTAGTATGTGTCGTTTTGTTATAGTTTTATGATATTTTATTTAGTGCAATGCTTTAAACTGCACTTGTAATGTACAATGTAATTCATCAAAAGGTGATATGATGTACAAGAATGACTGAACTCACATGTAATTGTAACTGTGATGCATTTAATTTAATATACAAGATCGATATATCTCTCGTAACATCATGACATGTTTTTACAAATGAAAGATGAGACGTTCTTCAGATGACTTAAATCATTCCATTTCAAGTGTTTTAGGTCATGCATAGTCTCCCAATGATTCTAGCACAGAACATATGAATGTTATTTGAAAGCATAAATGTTTTACAAGAAGGAACTGGCGTGATCGTCCTCAAGTTTGCTATGTTCGTGTTGGGATTATTCATCTATTCTGTCTCATGGAAGATATCTGTATACAATGTATCAGTACGGTTAAGGACATACCAGTTTTTGATTTGTTAAACGTTCATCCTATCATTAAAAACCTACCTACCTACCGAGAAAAAACAAAGCAAAAAATAAAAATACGAACCTCTTATATTATACATTGAAAACAAACCAGTAAAATGAGCATATAGCTAATGTAACAAAGACAAAAACAGTGTAATGACTAAATTGAAAACTGAAAACTAAAAAACAAACAATTAAAAATGTAAAGAAATGAATCTTAAACGATAAAAAAAACATAAAACCAGTTTAAATTCGATAATAACAATTACTAGTATTGTTGTTTTATGTTTGAAATACAAAAACTTGTCTGCCAGCGGACTCTTGACATACAAAAAATAATATGGCTTACTGTAATTATTTGATTTATGTCACACAGACGAATACTTTTACATCAAAACTTCAATTAAACACATGTTTAAATCATAATGCAAGTGATTTTTTTTTTAAAACTGGAACATTAGATGAAAATCTTGAAATTGTTTCGTTGTAAGCAATAGTTACGACTTTCGCCAAACAAGTATTGAATGGCCTTGATGGGTTTTCATATAAGTAATGAAAGTTCACTTATATCCTTATGTCGAGACGTCACCAGCTGTAGATGACACTCATTTCTACCTTTGATTTGCGCCAATGGGAACGGACAGGAAGCTTAAGGGTTCTTAATCGCGTCGCATTTATCGTGTCGTAGGACATTGTTTTCTAAATTGTGAGAACTTTAGTCACTACTTAAAAAAAATATTCGTCAGACCCGTAAGTATTAGAACCCAGACCATCACAGGGGGAGCGAAAAATATAACTTCTGATTTAAAGAAGAGTAATCCAATCTATTATATAAGCCCTAATTAATATTGAGTAAACAAACATATATGTGTTAATTCAATAATACACGATATATTACATTGTATAGAGGTTTGGAATTATATATTTTTTGGAGAAATACACGAAACTCTGTATTAATATGTGCAGAATATAATAAATTCTTCCCATTATCGGCCTACTTAACTAGCACATAGTTTATGTATGTATACTCAGAACTCTCAAGAGGTTTGTGGTGTTAATGTTCGAAAAGAATCCCTGCAACGTAATACGCTTAGAACAACACAGGATGGATTTAAAATATTTAAAACCATTATCAAGAGGGTTTATACGATCTGGCTTTCCAATTGATTTTATAAGTAATTAACTCTACACTTTAACACGGGCCATATTTTATCTGTAAGTAGAGGTTAATGCATCTATGTCTTATGTAACAGTTTAGTTATTTATAATGATTTATAAGTATTATAAGAGATGCAATAAAAATGTAAAGACAGTACTATACTGGTCACTAAAGCACAGACCAATACGGTTCTGGTCAGTTTTTTCGATTGTAAAAATATACACCAATATACAGAAAAGCAAAAATGCTTACTAAACATTCAGCTATTATTGTTCGGATATGAATTCATAAATACAGTTGACGTTGTAACCAATATTCAAGTTTACGTTTTGACTTTTTCTATACAATTGATTGATTGATTAATTGATTGATTAAACGAGGATTTACACTCAGGCCAAAATTATTTAACTTATATCAAGATGTATCTAGAACAGAATTTTGGTCTTTGCAGTGCGCTCAGGGCAATATGCATGGTAGATTCTTTAGCGTGTCGGACATGGTAAATCTGTAAGGAGTATTCGAATATTCAAAAACAACATTGGTAATTTTTTATCAAAACTGCCAATGATAAAAATTTAAAACGTATGGATCAGTATGTTTGTGGCATGAAAAAGCGCAATAACAGTTGCAACTATCTTGTAGTGGCTAATTATAGCGCCCGTCTTTTTGTAGATCAACACCGTTTCCCATTTCAACCTATTTGTCCTTTTAAAAAATAATAAGCTTAAAATCTTGACAATTTCTCGAACAAGTCAATTTTAACAAGATGTAATAGTCAAATAAAACTGGTTGTCATAGTAACTTAAAATCAATACCAATGTGAAGAACTTAATTGGATTCAAGTAGACTGCTTCTGTATTACTTTAAAAATAAATTCGAATTAAATCGGTCTTAATAAAAACAACAATGAAGACATGTCAATTATGTTTTTACGTCAACGAAATTTATTTCCGATTGGGAGTAACATCATCATCTCTGACAGGTGATTCAGGACACACTATATTAGGATTACATTACAGACCTGTTGAACACAGGAATCGAGCTCGAGGCTCGGCGACCGAGGTACGGGTAGTTAGTTGACCGAAAAGCTAGAGAAGTATATATATAGCAGCTGTCGAAATGTAGCTGATGAGGGAGTTGAGTTGAGTTGAGTAATGGTGTTTAACGTCCCAGTCAAGAATATTTCACTTATATCCAGACGTCGCCAGCTATAGGCCAAAGTGCAGAAATTTTGCCTGTGCGTTGCGCTGATGGCATTATACAACAGGGTTCTTTAGCGTGCCAAGCCCATCGTGACACGGGACCTCGTTTATTTTAAGTTCCCATCCGAAAGAACCGTGACTTTCAATTCATAATGCCGAGTGCTTGGCGAAAGAACAGTCACTACCCACTTTCAAGTCTTGGGTCAGACCCGGCCGGGGTTTGAACCCACGACCTCCCACTTACGGAGCGAGCACTCTACCAACAGAGAACGAGATGCGTTACCGATCCGTTACGGTAAAATAACGTATTTATATAATGCGATAAAGTGTTTATATAATTACGATCAAGGCATATTCTTTTCGAGACCCTATGCACTGGCTACTCACACGTGTGCTTCATCGTGGGATAATATTAAAACAATTGAATTCCAGATTAAGCAAGAGGTTGTGATTTTAAATGCCGCCTCACTTTTAAGTATTTCTTGATAGTAAAAAGTTATTACACTTGGACAAAGAACTAGTATTTATGCACCGGAAAATGGTCTCGTTTGACCAATATATGCTTGTATATTGGGACTCGGTAATCAAAAACACGTCACAGTCGCAATTTGCGTACATTTGACCTCTAAAATCTCTTTAATATAAAGAAGTTGCGACCAGATTATCTTGACTTTACCGAGATTTGATTAATTATACGTTTAAATATATAGAAGTGCTTTCCTTGTTTAACTGATTGACTTAAAGCTGACATTTGATGTATAACGGAGTTCATTAAGCAACTTGTTGTGCTTACATAACACATCATGTTCTAAAATATAAGTCAATTTATTTTTATATTGTACGAAGCCATTTTTCAGAGGAATATACAGACCCGTCGAATGTTTAGCAGTTAGCTATCGAATTAGTGCCCACCTCTGGTCTTCGTTATAACTGGACAGCTTTTTGCTTTTTGTCTTTCGGAGGTTTTGCTACCGCTAGCTATTAATATATTGGCCATCCTTTCGGAAGATTTGCTTAGACTCGTTTCCATTAGGCCCAGTGTTAAACTTTTGGCAGGTCTGTACTGTATATATCCGTACTCCAATCATGGCAGTACATAGAATTCATTTCTTCCTGCTGTCAACAGATTCGAATACATGCACTTGTAACAAGTTCCTAGTAATTTTGTATCTTTTTCATATCGATCTTGACTCTCAAAGACGGTAATGTGAGCAATTTCCTTTTTAGAGACGTTTAGCCTGTATATGTCATCTGTGTTTGTAATACTTGAGAAAATTAAATAGAATGACATCGACTCTCGGCACGACAGAATTAAAGTCATGACGATGTACGTAGAATTTTAAAATCGATGAATCTTCACATACACTAATCAGGTCAACTGCATCTGGATTGTTTTTATTTAAACTGGGTTCTAATGAATTGCTTTTTTTCTTGTTGCATTTAATTAATGAATTTAAGTGATTTATAACTCTTTTTTACTACGACATTTCAAGGTTATGAGCTGGTATTCGTTTTTATCGAATTTACGTACCAGGGCACAGTAATCAAATGTTGTGGAATGCAGAACGTTTAGCTAAAATCACATTTTTAAGCTTGGCAATGCTTAAATCAAATCAAATTCCTGGAAATGATTTTATTTTATTAGCAATGCTAAAATTACATTCTTGGCAATGCTAAAACTACATTCTTGGTAATGCCTAAATGCTTTTGTTGACATTAATGACAATATCAAAGACAATCAAGAAATGGCGCAACAAATGGACGAAATAGAATTGGCTTTTGAGGAATATGAAAGGCGTCGAAATTTTATGAGATCATTTTAATCTCCCGTCCAAATTAGAGGTGTAAAAATCTAGAATTAAAAATATAAGAGTAGTTTTTCGGATGAGACTCAAAACCGAGGTCCCGTGTCTCAGAAGCAGGCTTAAATCACCTTTTCGAAGAATACAAATATACAGACACAAAAACACACTATAAAATTTGAAAACAAGATATTTTACAACAAGATTTTAGTATTAAAAAAAAACAATTGTTAATGGCTGTGAAAAGCTTCGATTGTATCATCCACACTTTTGATTTATATTTATTTATCAACCGACAAAGACTTACTATGTACAAATCACAATCCCAAAAGCAAGATAAAGACATTGAATATTGGCACATTAAGTAAAACACGTGACCTTCCACCAGGAGAATAAGGCCGGGTGCAAAACTATTGTAGTATATCTTAAGCTACAAAAATCACATTCTGAAGAAGATTATTGAATCATGCCATTTTTATCTGAAGTAATTTCAAAGAATTCTAAAATCAAATTATTTGTTTCATGATGTTTATGTGCAGCGTATGATGTGTGATTTGTAAATTAGATTAGTGATACGTGTTACGGATTTATTATTCTCAGCTGACTAAAGCCGTATTAGATTTATAGTACATAAATTTTGATTTAGTATTTCTGATAGAATACATCATGTGTTTTTATATTTGAGAGCTGACGTTTCAATTGATTTACTGTTGCAGATTTGCTTGATGCATCGATATGCATGTTTTAATATAGCGCTGTGCATGAAGAGTTACACTCAGTATCGATATCCACGTTTTTGCTTGAACTTCACTTTAGGTTGTGTAAATAATAAGGTTGAGAAAAAGGTTAAGCAACCAGAACCAACCTAACAATGAAAACCAAAAATCTTCACTTCTAATTTCCGAATTGTTTAGAGAAGCCCATGTAATCTTTACTACACGTTACAAGTTCAAGTTCAATCTGTAGCTAGCCTTGCAAATAAAACAGGTGTACTTGTAGTATTCAAATCTGCTTAAACATCTTAACCAGTATCATTCAGATTCCAGCCTTTACATCCACAACTAAGAGTTACAGAACAGTCCAGTCGACAGTTATATCACCTAGCTTACGATATAGTGCCTTATCGACATCTTATCCCGATCCCTCGTTAGTTATATCTTGATAGCTTTTCAGCATGTGTTATCTATTCTATTTCTCAGCAGCTTTATGGATACTATCTATCCGAATCTCGTCCATTCAAAAGCCGAAATTCGACTTCATTTTGTTAACCTAATGTTAAACTTCGGCTCTACTGTATAAACAAGTGTCAATATTCTTAAAAATCTGCACATCACCGTATTAATCGTCTTCTCATTAATTAATATCACCTGAAGTCACACCTGAGCAAGACGTCGACCTGTGGTAATTATTATTTACGTTGAAATATGAACTATTTGAATGTATCTTAAACACAATGGATATTTCGGTTACACGGTTTCACCAATTTCAATCATTCGCATTTTCATGCATGACAACAAATGCATTGGGTGCATACGGAAATACACATTAAATGCCAGCTACGTTACGTAATAAGCATTCATTTAATCGGTAAAACAGAAGCTATTATATATGTAGTTCCTGTTATCTGCCATTATTATGTTGAAAAAAATTCATCTAATTAGTGCCCGAATGCATGCCAATAAGTATTACGATCATCATTCATCATTATTATTATGGAATGATGAAGATGCAGAAGCATTTATTGCTGAAGCGAGATAACTCTTGCAGACTGTGATAATATTTAGTGCATAAAAATGTATCTCATTAACTAAGATATGCTTTATCGTTCAAAGTGTTGCCTTAGGTGGATTGGGTAAAAATGCATTTTGGTCATTCTATGTTTCTCATTTTCACATCTTAAAATATCGGGACTTCCATTATAATGGTTCGAGAACTACTGATGAGGAATTTTATTCCGATACAGCCGTGTAGTGCTACCTAATTAAAACTGGTTTTATAATAACGCGATCTTCCAATGACTATGCTCAGTGTCATTTCCCATTCTACTGCATTACTAGATTTGACCGTGGAAATAACTAAACCAATCGTCCAGACTTTCAAATTAATTTAGACTAAATTTGAAAAAAACCTGATATTTCTATTGTATTTTATTTGGTAATATTTTGTAATAAGGATCGTTTAGGTACTCCAGACACATTTCAGATTTAATTTTTATTTTTTATAACCTAAATAAAATTTAGATGGGTTCGTCTACGCTTTTAAAACGGTCGATATCAGCTGACTGAAATGTCTTGTTCAGTATGATTTGTTAGGTTATATTTTTAAACTGAATAATACATTTAATTTTTTTTTAATTTGCGTTTGGTAATATCTTCTATCAGAAAACAAATTTGAAGTGGTGTAATTCTTACCAGAGAAGTCCATAATATGGGTCGTAATGATAAAATCGAATACATTTTATACGACGCAATTACTGTATGAGGTAAATCGTCGACTTTCGCCAACTAATACAATGGGAAATTCACGTTCAAGTTTTCGAAGTTTTTATTTACTTTTTGAGTCATGATTTGAACATTGATCGGTATTTTTGTAGTTTACTTTTGGGATAGTGGTTTCAACTTACTTTTGGGATAGTGGTTTTAACACCAGTGGATCGGTATTTTTGTAGTTTACTTTTGGGATAGTGGTTTCAACACCAGTGGATCGGTATTTTTGTAGTTTACTTTTGGCATAGTGGTTTCAACACCAGTGGATCGGTATTTTTGTAGTTTATTTTTTGCGATAGTGGTTTTAACACCAGTGGATCGGTATTTTTGTAGTTTACTTTTGCGACAGTGGTTTTAACACCAGTGGATCGGTATTTTTGTAGTTTACTTTTGGGATAGTGGTTTTAACACCAGTGGATCGGTATTTTTGTAGTTTACTTTTGAGATAGTGGTTTTAACACCAGTGGATCGGTATTTTTGTAGTTTACTTTTGGGATAGTGGTTTCAACACCAGTGGATCGGTATTTTTGTAGTTTACTTTGGGGATAGTGGTTTCAACACCAGTGGATCGGTATTTTTGTAGTTTACTTTGGGGATAGTGGTTTCAACACCAGTGGATCGGTATTTTTGTAGTTTATTTTTTGGGATAGTGGTTTTAACACCAGTGGATCGGTATTTTTGTAGTTTACTTTTGGGACAGTGGTTTTAACACCAGTGGATCGGTATTTTTGTAGTTTACTTTTGGGATAGTGGTTTCAACACCAGTGGATCGGTATTTTTGTAGTTTACTTTTGGGATAGTGGTTTCAACACCAGTGGATCGGTATTTTTGTAGTTTACTTTTGGGACAGTGGTTTGAACACCAGTGGATCGGTATTTTTGTAGTTTACTTTTGGGATAGTGGTTGCAACACTAGTGGATCTGTATTTTTGTAGTTTACTTTTGGGATAGTGGTTTCAACACCAATGGATCGGTATTTTTGTAGTTTACTTTTGGGACAGTGGTTTCAACACCAGTGGATCGGTATTTTTGTAGTTTACTTTTTGGATAGTGGTTTCAACACCAATGGATCGGTATTTTTGTAGTTTACTTTTGGGACAGTGGTTTCAACACCAGTGGATCAGTATTTTTGTAGTTTACTTTTGGGATAGTGGTTTCAACACCAGTGGATCGGTATTTTTGTAGTTTCCTTTTGGGATAGTGTTTTCAACACCAGTGGATCGGTATATTTGTAGTTTACTTTTGGGATAGTGGTTTCAACACCAGTGGATAGGTATTTTTGTAGTTTACTTTTGGGATAGTGGTTTCAACACCAGTGGATCGGTATTTTTGTAGTTTATTTTTGGGGTAGTGGTTTCAACACCAGTGAACCGGTATTTTTGTAGTTTACTTTTGAGATAGTGGTTTTAACACCAGTGGATCGGTATTTTTGTAGTTTACTTTTGAGATAGTGGTTTTAACACCAGTAGATCGGTATTTTTGTAGTTTACTTTTGAGATAGTGGTTTTAACACCAGTGGATCGGTATTTTTGTAGTTTACTTTTGAGATAGTGGTTTTAACACCAGTGGATCGGTATTTTTGTAGTTTACTTTTGAGATATTGGTTTTAACACCAGTGGATCGGTATTTTTGTAGTTTACTTTTGAGATAGTGGTTTTAACACCAGTGGATCGGTATTTTTGTAGTTTACTTTTGAGATAGTGGTTTTAACACCAGTGGATCGGTATTTTTGTAGTTTACCTTTGAGATAGTGGTTTTAACACCAGTGGATCGGTATTTTTGTAGTTTACTTTTGGGATAGTGGTTTTAACACCAGTGGATCGGTATTTTTGTAGTTTACTTTTGAGATAGTGGTTTTAACACCAGTGGATCGGTATTTTTGTAGTTTACTTTTGAGATAGTGGTTTTAACACCAGTGGATCGGTATTTTTGTAGTTTACTTTTGAGATAGTGGTTTTAACACCAGTGGATCGGTATTTTTGTAGTTTACTTTTAGGATAGTGGTTTCAACACCAGTGGATCGGTATTTTTGTAGTTTACTTTTGAGATAGTGGTTTCAACACCAGTGGATCGGTATTTTTGTAGTTTACTTTTGAGATAGTGGTTTCAACACCAGTGGATCGGTATTTTTGTAGTTTACTTTTGGGATAGTGGTTTCAACACCAGTGGATCGGTATTTTTGTAGTTTACTTTTGAGATAGTGGTTTCAACACCAGTGGATCGGTATTTTTATAGTTTATTTTTGGGATAGTGGTTTCAACACCAGTGAATCGGTATTTTTGTAGTTTACTTTTGGAATAGTGGTTTCAACACCAGTGGATCGGTATTTTTGTAGTTTACTTTTGGGATAGTGGTTTCAACATCAGTGGGTCGGTATTTTTGTAGTTTACTTTGGGGACAGTGGTTTCAACACCAGTGGATAGGTATTTTTGTAGTTTACTTTTGGGATAGTGGTTTCAACACCAGTGAATTGGTATTTTTGTAGTTTACTTTTGGAATAGTGGTTGCAACACCAGTGGATCGGTATTTTTGTAGTTTACTTTTGGGATAGTGGTTTCAACATCAGTGGGTCGGTATTTTTGTAGTTTACTTTTGGGACAGTGGTTTCAACACCAGTGAATCGGTATTTTTGTAGTTTACTTTTGGGATAGTGGTTTCAACACCAGTGGATCGGTATTTTTGAGATCGACTTTTGGAATAAAGATTTGTTTGTGGCTGCGCTTTGGAGTAGGATTTGAACATACACCGATGTGTTTGGGATATTGACGTTTGGGATTATGTTTTAAGTAAGAACCGACATGTTTGTGATCGCTATATAGGAATGTAATGCTGACATTGACCGATATGTGTGTGCTCGAAGTTTTGGATTGTCATTGTGAACCTAGTCGGAATAATCGGTTTGATTAGTTGATAATCAATTACATCTTCAGGAAAATCTTCAATCTAGAAATGCTTGAAATAAATGTGCAAATCTTAATTACGAGTTTTGGTTGTATTTAGACTATCAAATTATTTCCCAGTGTGCCACTGCCGTGTGAAATTGAAAATGAGTTAACATCGAAATGAATGAGCACATTTATATTCAGTTGCAATGTGTTGCCAAAGGCAACGATATGTAGTCAATTGCAATGTGACGTAAAAGCAACGGTAACGCCTTAAAAGTTGACATGGGACTGGTTTCAGACAGATTTCACTACTTTAAGTCCACTTCAAGACGTCGCCTTGTGTAACTCTATATAAGTACAAAGTATTTACTAACAGTATTGATTATTGGCAACTACACATTGTTTAAAATAGAAAAAATAACGCGCCAATTTTTACATGAATTAATACACGTCGGTAACATATGGAGCACTCAATAGAGTAGACGTTATCCTTCAACATATAGTTTATGTTGGTTGTGTAATGTAAAGACAATCCTATAGTTTTCACATAATCCATAAAACTGTTTCTACTGAAATATCAACTTATACTTTGCATGTTAAAACAGCCTTGGGGCAATCTAAAATCAAAAGATTTAAGGTCCTCTAAAATCTATTCAAATTTTCGGGTCAGAATTTTATGTTCTTCCTACATTTTCAAATTGCTCGATCTTGTTTGTTCTCATAATTATAATACTTATTTATTATCCCTATATCTAACATATCAGAACATTTGAAAAAGTGTCGGTACTTTGAAAAAGTATAAATATTGTTTCCTCTTATCAGTTGTTACTCAGTTGGTACAGTAATCTCTCCGTGTGTGGGAGCTTGGTGTTCGAGTCTGAACAAAACTTGAAAAAGGGTAGTGACTGATGTTTCTCCAATCAGGAATGAAAGTCGCGATTGATGGCTTTCGGAGTATACCTCAAAAAACGATGCCCCGAGTCATTGTAGGCGTAACATATAAGGAACCCTTCTTGTACATTGCCCTGAGCGTACTACGCTACAAGTTTTGCTAAAACTGGTGACGTCTCAATATAGGTGAAATATTCTTGACTTAACTGACTTGGTTATTTTCAGAAATCAAAAATAGTTGTTATCATTTAAATGAAAAGCGAAAACATAAGTGAAATACTTTTTTGCAAAATTACTGAAGAAATACCTTCATCGCTTGTGCTTTCAAAGCCAATATATCAAATGCCTGTCTGAAGTTTTTTAATCAGTCGAAATGTGTGTGTGTGTGTGTGTGTGTGTGTGTGTGTGTGTGTGTGTGTGTGTGTGTGTGTGTCTTTTCTTGGCCTTTAATTGTCGCTGTTATTTGTTGCGTCGACAGTTACAAAATGCACATGTGTTTTAGCATTTAAGCTTACATCGGTTATTTTCAACTACAGAATTATTTCTTCGTTTTACATTTACTTTTCATTCTACAACATTGCGAAAATTATAAACATACGAGCAATAATAATAATTTTAGATGGTTCAACTTCGCTTTGTCACTGCTAGAAAAACGGATTTATTTGTTCCTTGCAAAACCTTTTTTTTATATTGACATTGATGCATATTTGTTCAATAAAGGCTTTCAAAAGTTCCATCCTTAAGCTTATTTATAATTTTTTTTTTAATTTTTAATACAGTATGTGTCCCTTTTAATAAATACATTCTGCACTAATTCTTCACTTTTGTTCAATAAATATTTGCAAACATCAAATTAAAAAAGTTCTAAAATTGTTTAATGGACAATAATAGCTGAAAAACGTTAACAAACAAGCTAACAATACCCGGTTTGATTGGAGATGTTCATTCATCTAGTTCGTGTTCATGAAATCTTTTAAACACCGAAATACATTTTGTAGCAATAGCCATTTGTCCTTAGCCTTGCAAGAAAACAACTTATCAAAGTTTACAAAAAGGCTTTTGTCGGAGATATTCCTTTAGTTATTCACTATGTTCATAACATCTACGTCCATTCCATAGTTAACATGATATAGTCTTTAGACTTGCAATTGCAATCTGGACAGTGTTATAAGCTCAAAATAAAAATAATCAAACATTAATTCTTATGAATCCTTACCCTGTTTCGAGGATCCTGGTCTGGACAATTTGACTACAACATTATCAACAGGTTTTGAAGAATACGTCGGTATAGACAGTTTTGTTACTACATTATGTTCATTTATAAAGCTTACCTATAACGCATGTATTCTGTTGCTGTTGCATGGTGTCTGTGGTATAATCCTTAGTTATATAGGACGGAGTTAGGTACGTTAGACTGTATCATGTTGCATGCTTTAAAATTTTTATTAAAATGTAAAGACCACATCATAATAAACTAACTGCATTCGCAATAAATTAATACTAAACTGTAACAGGTGGTAACATATTGTATTAGAAATGTATTGAACAAGTTTGTAGAAAGAACTTGACTGAATATTTAAGGTTGGTTTCGTTGACAGATATACGCTTTTAATGTATTTGTGTATAATTTTACCTAGTTTTACATTGTATGATCAATTCTAATAAGGGCTGTGTCTTCAACATTTTGAGCAAGATAAAAGTCGTTGAATTATTTTTAAAAAGGGAAAGAAAGCATTCTTAGTTTAATATGTGGAATCTCAGAGTAAACTGTTCCACAAAGAATCACCACTATGGTAGCTCAGTTGGTAGAGTGGTCACTAGACATTCGAGGGATCGGGGTTCCAAACTTAGCAGAATTTGACCAAGACTTGAAGATAGGTTGCGGCTATTCCTTCGCCAAGCACTCGGTATCAAGCTTGAGCGTGATAGACGGACAAAATTTAACGATTGGTCAAAGATGTCGGTTTTAAGGTCTCTATATCTCTTACCTTCTTGCTCTCTGTCAGTTAATTATTCTTATTTTAGGATCATCTAATTTCCTGGAAAATAAAACCAAAAAACTTAAAAGATAGAACGAGCAGTAACGCTTGCTTTAAAAATGTGTCAATTGCTTCTGGAAGTCAAAGCAGAGAATTTGGCTGAAATGAAACATGGTTATACCATAATAGTATATTCAAAATATTTAGGAATAGACCAAACCACCACGACCACACCACATGAGTCTTAATTAAATTCACACCACAACATCTGGATCAAAAGGAAAATATTCAAGTTAAAACAAATTACATTTATATCGTTTACACTAATAATAAAATCCTGACATCAAAACCATTATTGAAGGATATTAACAAGAATGCCGTACCCTTCACAAATTATAAATGTTGACACCGCAGTGGAGTTACGGACAATGACATAACAATGCCATGCGTCCCGAGGAAGCACATGTAAGTTGTTTAGGCGGTTATGTAATCCAATTGTTCTGTCCATTTATTTTTTAAATCTTGATAGCCAATGGTTGAAGTGATAACTTACCTGCATCGAATGTCCCTATGTAAACGTATATAAATAACGTAGCTGGCATATGTCTTAGCCATTTTAAAAAGAAAACATGCGACAGATGTTTTTATGTTTTAAATTAAAATATATTAAACATTGTGTTAAAGCAGGTTGACGACATCAGAAATCAACTAGGTCCGTGACCATAACAATATAAATTATATTCTGACTTTTCTTGACCACAAAATCGATATTATCCAGATAAATGAGCTTATGGGTTTTTATATATTTTTCATAATATGCAAATTGATTAATTGACCATGCTCCTTTAATGCAGAAACTGCTGTGTTTGATTAAGAAGGCACAGATTTCAGGGCTTATCGACATTGTCATAATTACGTATACCAGACGTTTGAAGATTTATGGTTTTGTTTGATATAAATATGTATATATTAACATATTGGTGCGTCATAAAACTTAAAAAATAAATTAAAGCAGTTTTTATTCAAATCGAATAAAAACTCGATCGAAACATTCGCCAATAGGATTACTTACGTATATGCACTTATAGAATAAACAAGATCTGAAATCTACAAACAACTCGTAGAACAAGAACGTCTAGTTGCGAAGGAATGGCAAGAACGTCAACTTTTAAAGGAGAGACCAGGTTCTGGTTTCACAATAATTTCTTAACTAAGATTCCCCATAATCTAAATTTGGCACATATGAAAGCTTAATGATTTCGTTAATTTGTAAGATATTTAGGACCTTAAACTACTATTATAAAGAACACTTCAGGCTTATATCATCTGTATTTAGTTTTTTGTCAAAAATTTTAATTTTTAGTTCGAAAAAGATTGCCAAAAATTGCTAAATTTCAATTAAGGGAAATCTTAGTTAAGAAATTATTATGGAACTGGAGCCAGTTGCTAGAATGAATTAATTATCTTATTCGATTCATCAATGCACTTATATACATATATTATACATATATGGAAACACCTAAATGGACTGGAAAACCCTTTGTAAAACAACATATGCAGCGACCAGAAAATGAGAACGACTGTCCTCGTATTTCATTATTGATACATAAATATAGGGTATTGACTGACTGTATGTATGTAGCATGTGTGTAGGACATGCCTTTTATCAATTGATCAATCTGGCAATCAGTCTCACGGTTACTTCAAGATCTAAGAATAGATAGATACGACATTTAAAATGACAAATAAAGAGAAATAATGTAGAAAAAGTCGAACGCTGACTGATATGTTATATTTATAGATATATAGAGCATGTAACGAGGTATCTGTCACTCAGAATTATTGATTACAATAAAAATATAAAAATCTTTGCGTAAGTAGGCAGTAAAAGTTTTTGCAAAAGCAAGCTTCAACAAAGCATTCTAAAGCATGTCAGGAGACAAAATAATAGGCGGTCATTTTAAATAAATTGATATATGTCTCTACTAAAGGCTTAAACAGGCATAATTAAGAAATAGAGTTATTACGCATTGGTACTTGTAAAGAAACACCAAATTAAAATGGCTATATAATATCATGCAAGAACTAAATCCATATTTTTCAACAAACGCCCAATTATATATATATATATATATAAAATAAAGATAATAATGATTGTGTAATAAAGTATAGACGCATTGTTTATTGACAAAAAACCAAGATAAATAACATGCATATGCATGGTCATAACAATTTACAATACGAACAAGAACACATGTAAAATATATGGTTTAAATAAGAAACAAAACATAAGACAGATGAACACAATACACGGCTGATAAAACTTTAGACATTGAAAGCGTAGGAAAAAATGATATAATGGTGACGTTTTGCAAATCCGACTTACGTTTTTTCTTTCTTTTTATTTTCTTTATTATTTTTATTTATCAGAATTAAAATATTGACGTGAGTTTGAAATGTGTATCATATCTCTAGATCTACTGACAGATTGTCAAATTATGTTAAATAAAAGTTTCATTTCTTTTCATTTTCATTGATCTATATCAAGTAATAATACCTAGTTTATAAGCTTTAAGTTCTGAAAACAGAGAATGTCTTTCTTTCTAAACGCTGACGTACGTGTTTTCCTTCTTTTTGTTTTCTTTATTATTTTTGGTTAATCTGTAAAGCTGAACATTTTAGATGTTTTATTGCATGTCAATCATTATTATACAATTAGTGTATTCCCTTTGATTTCACACCAGATGGCGTTAAGAACAATTACAGTTTAATTCAAAGCTTTTATAAAAACGGTCGTTTAAGTCGGAAAAAGTGTAAAATTCCTATTATAAAATTAACCCAAGTCATTTCTCTAACATCTCAAAACGTGGTAAACATATGTACGAGGCGCGATTTAGGTTTTTATCCATTCACAATCATTTGTTTTTTTTGTTTCTGGTATGTGCCAAACATTAATGTTTAATACTGTATTGGAACACGTTTATAATTTGTTAAACATGTTAAGTTAAACTTTATACCTTAACCACACGCATTACTGTTATACTACATTAGTAGAATGTATAGTGTTTTAAATTGGTGCTGCAATTAATTAAAAAAAATAATCGACCACAAACACCATCCTATGATCATATTTAGATATCGAATCAAATACAAACAAATTAATCCATGTCCAAACCATAATCCCAAAGCATAAAAAACTTTAAAAACTGACAACTTAAGCACGTTAACGTCTACAAAGAAAGCGAGGCCGGGTGCTCCGAAAGGATAAGCGCCCCGTGTTTATCTAGCCTAGCTGCACCCGCCACGTGTGTAATTATGAAAAAAGTAATATTAATGTATAATAACTTGCTGACATTAATGTAAACCTTGCATTAATATCTCAGATAACCTATCAGTCTTATTAGTATACAAGCACCTCTGTTAACTTTGATAAACTTTATTAAAAGAAATCAAAAGTGCTACGTTTGCTCTGTTGTAGATAATTGTATTAAACTTTGGCAAAAGAAAGATAACTTCAAATACAATCATAGAATCCAGCATGAACCAAAAATGTCGTATAATCTCTGTAAGTTAGGAATGCTTGCCAACATTTCTAGTCATATCTTTGAGAGAATATCATTAATTGGCGAGTTATGTAATTATTGCAGTGATCATTTTTGATATAATATATTTACGTAATGAGGAAGTAGTCCTCTAATCATGAAGGCATCGGTCTTAGAATATTGTGCAACAGTCACAGCTACGGAATGGATATAACATTTATGTAGTTTATTAATTCCTTTAAGTGTATCTTTAATTAGACAGAAGTGCCACATACCATTTTAAAAAGTGGTATATGACAGTATTATTATATAATGCATCGTACATTCGTATACATTTTTTAGAATTCCAATCTTCATGCATGTCTTGACAGCACAAGCTCATATAAAATATCCCGTTGTCCAGGAATTTGAACGTGAGAATAAGAATGATTAAACAATAAAAAACAAACATACTGATCTATGTCCGAATCATAACCCAGAAGCAAAGTGAAAACTTTGAAACTGGCAAATTAGGGTAGACACGTGAACTTCCACCGGGGAAGTGAGGTCCCGGTGCTCCGGAAGGTAAAGCACCTCCTGTTTAGCTAGCTACACCCGTCACGTATGTAATCAAAATTATGTGAAAAGAACATGGTACTATGGAACGTCAAATATATCCAAGGTAATCCTGGATTCAGAGACATCAAACTTATCAACAATACTGTGATGAAGACCATAAAACTTTTTCGGGGCCCTGATAAGCCTAGGCTTGCAATATTCCCGAGTCAAAAATGTGTTAGTAAGCAGCCTGCTTCGTTCTATAAAGTCCCTGTAGTGGGATCAAGCTCTACCATAGCGTATTAAATGGAAAACAAATACACCATAAGCAGGAGAAGAAAATAAGTTGTTAATGAAAAAGACTTTTGAGTAAACAATTGTATTCGAATTAAAACGAATTCTACTGTATTGATAACAAGATAATATACCTGGCATAAAACACCAAGAAGACGTTCTTAAACTAATGGTCGTCATTTTGTCATTGTCCAGTATCAAATTGTGACCAGTGATACCTATATATGACGTTCCGTAAGCGAAAAGGGACCTTAGAAGAATCTAATAATAATGAAGAAAACAGGTTTTCAATGCAAATAATAGAGTATGTTACAAAAATAGCTTTGTATGATGCTATATATGGCTATCGTATTTTGTCAGGGTTTTTTTAATGTTAATAATGAATTCTTTATAAGTGGCATGTGTTGTCTGTTCAGCTTTGCTATGGCCAAGTCTATTTTAATCACCTAATGTTTGTATTTCAGTTACCACCCCCGCTGTATACCAATATCACTACTTGTAACATATGTTTTCTGATTGATTAGACTGAATCAGTATTCAATTGATTTATTTCATCAAAAGAAATAGTAAAACAGATTTTACAGCTTAATCTGAAGGACCTTACTGACGTCGTACTCGTCTTGTAGTGTATCGAATGGCGACAGCTTTAGACATGTTTACTTGCTCTCTCAGCTCGATTTTCCTCAAACGTTGATATTTTTATCCTCGATTTAGTATGATGTATTGTCTTTTAACTTTTTTACTTCTAACACAAGAAATGTATTACACAATTCATAAAGCAGACTTGGATTTGTAATACTAGTAGTGTTTAGGTACTTGACACTTTACAAGGTAATATTGGCTACACGTGCATGTATTTTACTTGTTTATTTCAACTTAAACACAAAAATGCCGATCCATATTGAAATCATAATCCAAAAAGTAAAGTTAACACGTGAACGCCCACCAGGGAAGTGAGGCCGGATTCTCTGGGAAATTAATAACCTTCTGTCTATCTGCATCTGCCATGTTTGGAATAAGGGTTTTTTGGTGTTCAAATTGTTTTTTTTAAATGTCCGTCTATATATTGACCAGCAACTTAAAAGACACAGCAATCGAACAACAATAAATGCTTTAGGTTTTATGGTGTTCAAATTGTTTTTTTAAATGTCCGTCTATATATATTGACCAGCAACTTAAAAGACACAGCAATCGAACAACAATAAATGCTTTAGGGTTTTTGGTGTTCAAATTGTTTTTTTAAATGTCCGTCTATATATATTGACCAGCAACTTAAAAGACACAGCAATCGAACAATAATAAATGCTTTAGGTTTTTGGTGTTCAAATTGTTTTTTTAAATGTCCGTCTATATATATTGACCAGCAACTTAAAAGACACAGCAATCGAACAATAATAAATGCTTTAGGTTTTTGGTGTTCTAATTGTTTCCTTAGATGTCCGTCTATATATTGACCAGCAACTTAAAAGACACAGCAATCGAACAACAATAAATGCTTTAGGTTTTTGGTGTTCTAATTGTTTCCTTAGATATCCGTCTATATATTGACCAGCAACTTAAAAGACACAGCAATCGAACAACAATAAATGCTTTAGGTTTTTTGGGTGTTCAAATTGTTTTTATAAATGTCCGTCTATATATTGACCAGCAACTTAAAAGACACAGTATTTCTTTTTTAAAAGATAAGAGATAATTGAACGACAATAAATGCTTTATGTCTTTGGTGTTGGAATCGTTTTCTCAAATGGACGTCCATATATTGACCAGCAACTTAAAAGACCTAGTATTTTCTTTTATCTAAAAAGATGAAAAAAATCATTGAACAACAATAAAATGCTTTAGGTTTTTGGTGTTCTAATTGTTTTCTTAAATGTCCGTCTATATATTGACCAACAACTTTAAAGACCTAGTAAATTGTATTTTCTTTTTCAAAAGATACAAAATAATTGAAAAACAATAAAATTTAGGTCGTTGACCTCTGACAATTTAGATATCGATATAATAATCACAATAGTTACTAAGATAGAGATACTAACGATTTCAGAGTTACCTCACAGCAGTGTAACATCTGATACAACGCAATGAAACAATAACGAGCTGGTTTTAGTATTGAACAACGTTAAGAAAAACAAAATATTTAATTGATTTGACATTACAAAATCGGCAATAAAAAGGGTTTATACAACAGTAGGATAGACGCTTTATAAATACTTAAGTAATGCAAAGTGTTTTACAACCTAGTCAAATTCTTTCACTGAATATTGCGACATCAAATCTTTTTTATGCTTTTAACTTCAGGGTCGCATAGAACCTGGTCTTCGGGATCTAGAGATGATGGCCCGTACGACGTCATTTTAGCAGACAACTCGACTAAATATAACGTTATTAATGATGCGTCTGATACTGTAACTAGTTTTTCAATATTAATGTTTTATTTTGGGTGATGAATTATCTTTATTTTAGGAATTGATCCTAGATCATCGGTTTGCGCCCAAAATATGGTATAGAGTGAGTGTCCTTAAAATTGGTATCCCATAGTTTGTTTAAGTACATACTTTTAATGTTCCAAATACTGGAATAAACGCTTTTGACATCAGTGACATTTGATACCAAAATCTAAACCAATAGTGAATTATATTGCTAATAGTTATTATTGAGCTTTAATTGAAAGTGAATAGTAGGAAGAAGACACTCGGCAGTGAAACTTGTTTCAAAGTTGGTATTTCATGTACCAACAGACTTATCAACCTCTTTCGACATTGATACGGAATATGCACCATTCTAAACCATGCATCGGAACGTTTCAGGTTACCAACACTCACTGTAATGTGCCAATTACCTACACCGAGTAAACAATACGTTATGTATACCTGGGAGTATAAACAAACAAACATTATCCATGTGTAAAGAACGGTAACCCCATAAAATTCTAATTAGTCCAATTAATAGAGATATGAAAGACGATTTGGAGATCATCTGTTGTTAACGGCAGTTACATAGGTATGCCATGATCTTCGTTCATATCCTACCAAGCTCTGTGTGATCTTCGTTTATATCCTACCAAGCTCTGTGTGTTACATGGTGCTAATTACATGTACTGCACACTTAATTACGAGGTGTTGTGTAAGAATGTCATGCATAATGATTGCACGTCAGCCACCTTTATATTCATATTAAATATGATGATTTGTAGATAAGACAGTATTTCCAATCTATTCCTATCATATCATAGCGTTTTATTATACACAACATATTGGTTGTAATTTTCATAATCATTCTGCGTCGTTTTGTATTTCGATATTTTTTTTCAAACTGTCTATTTAGTCTACAGTTTAACTTTACAAGAGAATACTTGTACTTGCAAAACTATTAATGGGTAATTTCTAAAACTATTTTTTAATCTATAAATTGGCTACGAATATGCCAATAATCTTCAAGTCCGTTTACGAATGCGTGTACCTTTGTAGAAGAAAAAAATACCACTGTTTGACAATCGCCCATGTACACAAGAACATGCCACAATGGACACAGAGAGTAGCTGTCGACATGACAAAAACATGACATAGGAAATCCAAAACAACATACCGATTCATGTTCGAATCACAATCCAGAAGCAAAGTAAAACTTTGAAACTGGCAAGTTGGGTTAGACACATGAAGTTCCATCAGGGAAGTGAGGCCGGGTGCTCCGGAAGGATAAGCACCTGTTAAGCGAGCTACACCCGCCATGTGTGTAATCAAAATTGAACTATATTTTACTCTATATTTTGAATCGACATCTGAGTTATAGTGAACACATTGCAAAGCCAAAAATGATAATGCCACCGTAACAACGTCGTTTTTCATTGCTTTCTTTTTTCTACCAATACAAAACGTCTTGTATCATATCGATAGATCTAATCTCTGTTAGAGTTACTTGGTTCAATGTTTATATAACAGACTCTTTGTATCTCAGTGGTTTGTTGGTTTTTTCACACATTGCTAAGTAACGTTTTATATACTTACAGTTTTCCTTGTTGCGCGCACCTGTCATGCACGTCACTGTAGTGATTTGATCAGGGATTGTCTTATCTGATTAGATGTTATTTCTAACTTGCTTTAAGCATTGCGCCTACATTTGACGTGTAATACATTATTCTTTTCTAACTTTATTATAATAAAAGCCTTCATACATGCACAGTAACAAGAAAGATTTTCTAACAATGGATGGATTTTAAAGTAATAATGTACATACACAATGCATGACTATCTATTTTCATTTTACAACACCTGTTGTAAATCGTTTGTCTGACATTCATTTATTTCTAAAATAGTAGAGATACATTAGGTGTATACGGAAGACAGAAGGAATTATGGTTTACCTTACTTACTTTCATGGCCTTCTTTTTTCAACTTTTTATATTAGCACAAAAATGATTATTGTTGAAGTAGATACTGTTGAACATTTCATACTCGTATTGGATTCAAGACAACTGCAGCTGAACCATTGAATAGAAACACTCGATTCCTATCGATGATCATGTTGAATACACCAGTGTTGTTATAATTTATCATAAGTTTACAATACCAATTATACATTGTAGGTAAAATCATATGTGATATGGCTATTAAATGTGCGCCGAGGCGCAGGTGAAATGGAAATAGAAAAGACAGGTCACTTGGCTGTCCAATCAACACACAAAGACAGCAAGTATGCGTTTGATTAAATGAAAAAGAAACCTTTAATTTTTGCAAAAATTGAAATATATCCCTCGACAAGGTAGTTATTGCCTGAAGAACAAAATACAGGTAGATATTCTAAAATTAAATATCTGAAAATTATGTGTGTTTCATACAGGAAGAATGTTATTGGATGGACACTTTAACACATAATCTTTTATTTGCGTCTTTAGAAAGTTGACAGACAATCAGTGACACATGTGTTTACTCAAAAATTACGCTACAGCATCTAGTTAATTGAGGTTTTTTAATTTCAAAGTTCAAACAAATTTGACCCTTATTAATTTCTATGAATGTAGAAAACAAAGTAAGCATTTTGTAGTTGAAAACATAAAGTCAAACCTGTCTATAAAGGCCACCAAAGGGAACCACTAAAGTGGCCTGTATGGACAGGTGGTCTTTATATACAGGTTCAAATAAAATGAATAAAGAACAATTGGGATATAATTCTACTGGCCTTTATAAGCAGGTGGCCCTTATATAGAGGTGGTTTTTAAGGCAGGTTGGACTGTATTTGTATCTGACACAACCAAGAAATGAAATAAGCGGAAAATGTCATACATGATATACAATAAAACCTTTATATAAAACACAGCAGAACAATTACAGAAATATTAACATGATCATGTGGTGTCTGTATGGTTAGAATATAAAGGGACCTTATACGCAATTAGTCTTAATCAAAAACAGACATACTAATCCATGTCCGAATCACAATCCAGAAACAAAGTAAAAACTTTGGGACTGACAAGTCAGGTTAGACACACGAACTTCCACCAGGGAAGTGAGACCAGGTGTTCCGGAAGAGTATGTGCCTCCTGTTTAGCTACACCCGTCACGTGTGTAATCAAATTTGTGTAAAAGGGACATGGGCAAGGTCCTAATGGACATTTCATTTTTAGAGAGTTTCTTTTTGGATGCAATATGATGCAACGTGACCTTAAAACACTAACTGGACATGTTGTCTGTATATAGAAATAGTCATTGTAGCAGTTTCCAATGTATTGGAATCAAAGATGATGAGACTGCCGATTTTTGACAGGAAAAAATATAATGACAAAATTATTTCTAATGGTTTTGTTATAGTACTTACGTTGTAAAGAAGTAGAGTAATGGTGTTTAACGTCCCAGTCAAGAATATTTCACTTATATCGAGACGTCGCCAGCTTTAGCCGAAGGTGCAGATATTTTGCCTGTACGTTGCGCTGATGGCATTATACAGCAGAGTTCTTTATCGTGCCAAGCTCACCGTGAAACGGGACCTTGTTTATTTTAAGTTCCCATCCGAAAGAACCGTGACTTTCATTTCATAATGCCGAGTGCTTGGCGAAAGAACAGTAACTACTCACTTTCAAGTCTTGGGTAAGACCCGTCCGGGAATCGAACCCACGACCTCCCACTTACGGAACGAGCACTCTACCAACTGAGATAACCAAATAAATACAATTCAACATCGAACATAGTATGACTATATTATTATGATACGTACAGTAGGTATTTTACACATGCATGTTATGTAAATGAATTCGTCACAAATTGTAAAACAAATTCCAGCAGTCTTGTTCTGGTTCTTAGCAAAGATTATCTAGAAATATCTTACGTCATTCCTCCAAACAGTGCATGTATGTGTCAATCAATTTTGCAGGTTGAACTACACTTTTACAATGAAATCGGGCATATCACACCTGCAGGTACATTTCTGGAAATTTTATCGAGATCGAGGAAATGTGGGTTGAATCATTTTGCACTGCACTTTTCATATTCTTTATATCATGTTATATCCAAATCGCGGTCTACCATAACCATAATCTAAATACGGATAATAAGATAATAGAACAGTCATATACCATTTTTAAATGTATTTTATTATTAAATTTAAAAAATATGACAGAACGAACACGGTGAAAAAACATGTGCTTGATAACGACTCGAGTCGACAAGCAATCGAAAACTAAACAAGACAAGGTCAAAACAAGACAAGACAAGACAGACCTATAATTGAACCACTAATTAAACAATTCTTGACATTGTTAGCGTTATGAGTTGAGTTGAGTAATGGTGTTTAACGTCCCAGTCAAGAATATTCACTTATATCGAAACGTCGCCAGCTATAGACGAAGGTGCAGACATTTTGGCTGTGCGTTGTGCTAAAGGCATAATACAACAGGGTTCTTTATCGTACCAAGTCCATCAAGACACGGGACCTCGTTTTTTTAAGTTCCCATTCGAAACAACCATGACTTTCATTGCCGAGTGCTTGGCGAAAGAGCAGTCACTACCCACTTTCAAGTCTTAGGTCAGACCCTGCTGGGATCAAACCCACGACCTCCCACTTACGGAGCGAGCACTCTATCAACTGAGCTACCACACTGGTCCTGTTAGGGTTATTGATTTTATGCTAAAATAGTGACCAGTGGTGAGGCCTTAGTACTATTGGAAGGGTATTAATATCCCTGCTTTGTTTAAAACCAGTTGTTCATAAAGCGTAATTAAAAAAAATAAAAATGACTTCTTTTATAAATTTGAAATATTTAAAGATATTTAAAGTATCAAGAATATTTTGTAAGTTATTTAATGCGTGTTTAAGGAGGCTACAGAGAGAGTCATGGAAAATAATTCAACTACAGATTTTTATAATTTTTTGCATACATTTAGATAATAATATCCTGTATCATATATCAAAAATTCAAGTCTACTTTGTGAGTTAAAAAAAGAGTTATTCCCTTTGAAAGTTGTCTCCCCTGTCTTGTTCTAACGGCTGTGCAGCCACTTGATATAAACACTTATAACTTTATGCAAATAGTTGATAAAATATGTGAGTTTTGCTTAAATTAAGTCTGATGAAAGGGGTTTTAAATAAACTCATCAATTATAATGATTTGATGTCTGTAAGAGAATTAAATGGCAATTGAATAGAAAAGTTTCATTGAAAAATTGCGAAATTTCAATGCAATTATACCCTCTAAAATGTGCATTAAATTTTTTTTTGACTATAAATTTTTTTTCAAAAAGATGTATTTTAAAGAACACATAGAGGTGCATATCATATCTGAAAATGAAGATACTTTTGTGGACTAACTTTTGAGTAAATGTCGTTATTGTGACGGAAAACGGGCAAAAATCGGGAAATCCGGGATGGATAGTATTTGAACCGTTTTCCGATTTGGAACGTAATATTTTTTACTGGGGCAACGTCAAGCTCCGAACAGCGGCCAACATTCGTATCTCTTTTATGACATACGGAGCTAGGAGGTGGCGCTGTTTCGGAGCTTGGGGCAACGTGAGCTTGCCTACATTGGCGTGAAAGACTCCTTATGTGTTTGTTTATCAAAATTACCGCATTTCTTTCATTTAATAATTATCAGTTCTTGTACATCTTTATCATACATCGGACAACTCAGACCTGACCCATTGATTAGTTTGAATAAATAAATAAATACACGATCACTTGTTTTAAATTGTAGGGATTTTAATGAATGAACACTGCAAGGAGGCCTGATGTAGTATCATTAATATCACAAAAAGCCGATAAATATCTATGTAAATATAATGCAAAAAAAAGATAAAAATAGCATGACATAATGTATTTATTCAGTTCAATAATAGCAGTATCAAATTTAACATTGAAACATTACATAAAGTATTTTAAATATTATTGAATCAGTCAAGCTCCTCAAGCTCCCCAAATGCGCCCCCGCCAAGTACTTCACAAATGTATACATTTCGTTACGTCACTCTGAAGTTGTCAACACGGCTTATTCAAAAGAAGTCAGATATTTGAGAGATACTTTCGGATTTACAGCGACAGATGTGGTGTCAGAAAAGATGTTTTGTAAGAAAAGTTTTTTTTGTTATACCATGTATATTTGCTCCAAAAAACATTGCAGTTGCAAGATCCTTCTGAACAATCTTGCCGACTGACATATCAACAACTTTAATTTCATTCACTCATGGCAAGCCGGAAGACCTGCCATAAAACTGCAGTAGCTGACGACGATGTTTCCACATGGAAATTTATTTTTCTTCAATTGCATACCGGTAGTTATTAGGCTACCGTAGTAAGACTACAATGTCGGAGACAGAGTGAAGGTTCTTTTCTCTCGGACGATGTTAGAAGTAGGATAATGTACGCTCCAATCGGATATCTGGATTTATTTAATTTTTTTAATTTATAAACCGCTATTTATTTGGAAAAAAATTCACATGAGTAATATTCCCATCTCTTGTTTTTGTTCTTTTTAAGTCAGTGAACTACAAACATTCATTAGTTTCAAGTCGGGTGATCGTTATCCGAATCAAGTTCGCTCCGTTTCCCGACTTTGATCTTTTAATCACCATATTGTTTATAAATCACGTGACCGCTGTCCGTGGCTACCTTAAGGTATGTTAAGAATCATCTTTTCTGAGGAAAAGATGGGTTGGGTGTTATCAACAACACACCCACATCTGTGAATTACGTTTGAGTGTTGCCTCCTGGATTACTTGTCACGAATAAGCTGTTTTTTATTTGCTCTGAATTTTTAAACCTTATAGCTCCGTAAATATGATACATCAACAACAAACATACCAGCCCATATCCAAATTATAATCCTAAAAGCTAAGTGAAAATTTTGAAAACTTGCAAATTTAATTTTAAAAGAGTGCTTTCATCAGGAACGCGAGGCCGGGTACCGTACTCTGGAACGTATTGGCAAGCAACTTTTCTTAAAACCAAAGATATTTATTCGAGTGTATCCAACAATATCTCCATGTTTGAAAAGTGCCTAGTCGAAATAGCCAAAATGTCATGGCAATGTGTTGATACTAGTTTGTATGTATTATGTACATCATGGTCCCTTTTATGGACATTCCTCATAGATAAGCTCGTTAAAATGAAGGCATGTGTAAAATTCTAAGTGTATCTTTTTGTAATTAATCTAAGATTAGTTTTAAATGGCTATGACTTTTAACCGTGGGATTCCTCAAATAGATTCATCAATGAATTAAAATTGTCTGATAACTTTATCCGAAGAACAAAATCAGGTCATGTTTTGATAAACTAATTTATTTGTAATATATTGTCTGATATTTAGCGTAAGCTTACATCAACCTGGGCCACATGTGAAAAGATGAATTCGGTTATTTATTATAGACCAATATACAATCATACGCTGCTAAAAGTGTTATTAAATAAAACATTCAAGGGACCTTGTCTTAACAATAATTACGGCAATATACTTTTTCTAGGAAAAATGCAAAGTGTTAATTAGAAACGAAATAGAATAAAAAAAAAAGCGTACCAGAATTGTCCACAACTATGTAAAATATCTCCTGAACTTGACGACTCTTGTGAAGCATTTAGTAGAGTATTTGCAAGACTTTTACCTATCAATTATGTTTTCCAAGAATAGTGACTTTGCAATAAGCAAATTAATGGAAATGAATTGCAGCAATCAATGTATAGATCTAGTTATGCTCGGCAATGTACCACAATGGACGTGCCACATTGAAAACTTTGTCATGTGTTGCTTTTGCAAAACCACAGAGAGGGACATGGAAATGATAGACAAATTCCAGAATAGATGTCTTAGAAGATTTCTGAGACTAAGATGGCCAGACAGAATAACAAATGAAGAATTTCACAACAGAACAAAAACTGAGAGAGCAAGTAAAATAGTAAGAATAAGGAAGTGGAGATGGATTGGCCATGTTCTTAGAATGGAAAACAGCAGGATTTGTACCAATGCAATAACATGGCATATAGAAGGAAAGAGGAAAGTTGGTCGACCGAAAACAACATGGTGCATAACAACAGAGACAGAAAGAACACAACTGGGACGGAATAGCTGGGCGTCAGCAAGGGCAGTTGCCAAAGACAGACCATCGTGGAAACGTTGTATTGGGGTCTTATGTACCAGCGGGCACGAAGTGGGTAGGTGAGGTCAGTTGAGAACTTATGGACCCTCCATCAATTCTAGACATTTTAATTTGGTAACAGTTATTGTTCTATATGATTTATCATATCATTAAGTTTGTACTCTATTCGATATGTGTACAGACATACACACGCGTGTATTCGATATGTGTACAGAGTATTCGATATGTGTACAGACATACACACGCGTGTATTCGATATGTGTACAGAGTATTCGATATGTGTACAGACATACACACGCGTGTATTCGATATGTGTACAGAGTATTCGATATGTGTACAGACATACACACGCGTGTATTCGATATGTGTACAGAGTATTCGATATGTGTACAGAGTATTCGATATCTGTACAGAGTATTCGATATGTGTACAGACATACACACGCGTGTATTCGATATGTGTACAGAGTATTCGATATGTGTACAGACATACACACGCGTGTATTCGATATGTGTACAGAGTATTCGATATGTGTACAGAGTATTCGATATGTGTACAGACATACACACGCGTGTATTCGATATGTATACAGAGTATTCGATATATGTACAGACATACACACGCGTGTCTATCGGTGGAAGATCACCGGGTGTATTTCGTTTAGCCGCAGCTTAACCATTTACAATGATATTATCACAATATTGCTGTGCCTTGTCTATCAAGATGAAAGGTACGCCATGTATCAATGATCTTTCTTTACTTGCGGATGAAATAGAATCTGTAACAAAAATCACATTTTATCAATTTGTTAAAATATTTGTACAAGTACCGTATGCTGTTTTTGGAATTTTATACTTAAATAGCTAGTACACTTAAAACTAAAAAACAACGCAGGACAAGTTGTTTCTTGTTCTTTTTCATGCACTGTCTTAATAATAAAAAGTCAACGATATTATAGGTTCTTTTTGTTATGGAAATTAATTTAATTTCCTATAATTATTTTCATTTTTTTCCAACAACACAATTTTAACAACAAAATAGTCGTGTCAAGTAAATAATAGCAACGCTTTGGCGTAGAAATCAGTCAAATACCATCATGAGATGTCGTCACTGAGAGCAAATACATTCATGCAAACGTAATAGAAAAATCCGACCAATCCAAATGCTTTAAAGCAAAATCCTGTTTTTCCAACTTGTTTCTTTTCATATTAAAGAGAACCAGTCAAAATAAAATTGAAATTTCGAATTACCATACGTAGTTATCAAACATCTTTAATTACAAGATATGAAAAAATCGCACACAGCCAACAAAATGTGCAACATAAAATTACTGAATAACGTGTGAATTCTCTTTTATTGATTTTGTATACAAGAAATATAACAACAATAGACAGAATTCAAATGAATGGTACAATGTATGTTAATAAATTATTGTGTTCAATTCTTTTCAAACGGTTTTAACACCAAGGCTTAAAATTGAGAGAGAGAGAGAGAGAGAGAGAGAGAGAGAGAGAGAGAGAGAGAGAGAGAGAGAGAGTTATTCCAAACTAGTTAGTATTACTCTCTGATTAGAAACTGATGGTTTCTATTAGAGAACAGTCGGATAATATTTTCGACAGGGGTAATTATTCCAAATGGATAAATACAAAATATTTTGAACTGGAATAAAGCCATTTATTATTAAGGCCTGTCCAGTAACTGTCCAGTATACAGTTATAGTGAGTTATATACAGACCCGACATCACATTCGATGTCAATAAAAGATATTAGGAACAGTGAAAGCACATTAGATAGAAATTTGTTTACACTTTGGGTCAATAAAGAAATAATCCCATGTGTGTAATTATCAGGCCGTGTTTATTACAGTAGTCGGTTTAATAAACGCAGTATCTTATATCTGCCAAAAGAACAATATCTATAATTCGTATTAATATAACACACACACACACACACACACACACACACACACACACACTTTGGGCATAATATGCTCCTCGAAAAAAATAGTCAAAATTTTCTTGATGAAAAGCAAGCATTGAAAAATACACGAAGTATTATGAGCTGAAAACGTAAATATGTATGTGACATGTTATGCTAATAAATATTTTTCATTTGTTTAACAAGTGATTTAATCTTGGATTTTAACCGGTTTTTTTTTTCTTTAAATATACTTTGGTTCCTAAAATATAAAACGGGATTCAATGTATATATTATGAATGTTTCTCAAACTTTTTATTTTTAAAAAGGTTCCTGCTAATCGATATTTGATATAATGGTTAGTCTATATATGCATATATATATAACATGCCCTCATGTTCCACTCTCAGAGTGGCTGATGCTATTTATTTTGAAATAAATAAAATGAAATAAAAACATAAAGGTTTAATTTGTTAGGGCATTGCAATTGAGCAAGCTTCCTTAACATTCTGGAAGAATGATTTTTTTAGACTTTTATATTATTTGTCTTTGAAAATAAGCTTTTGGATAGTTCGAACTTAGAAATATAAAGAGAATATAATTAAATAATTAATGCAAATATCAGCAGGCGGGCTTTATGAATTGAGAAATCTAAACTTGTAAATCTGAGATTTGAAAACGCGATTTTAATAACTTTTGATATAAGAAATATACATTGACGTCAAAAACTTTATCATACGTGATTTTACACCATGTTCCAGTTTACCATAGCATAATAATTATTTCAGATATCTGTTTTGATCATTGACTATTTGTTTGTGTCTTTTATTCTTATAATAAATAAACAACTAAATAATGAAATAAATAAATAATTATCGAATAAATAAATAAATAAACTAATGAATAAATAAATAAATGAATAAATAAATAAAAAAATAAATAAATAAATAAACTAATGATCAAATAAATAAAGAAAAATAGATATATAGATATCAAATAAATAAATAAATAAATAATAAATGAAATTGACATTAAATAAATAAATAAATAAATAAATAAATAAATAAATAACAGAAAGAGTTTCAAACTCACCTGACGTCTCTTTGAATAATAAATATTTTCTTTAACAATCTGGGATTGCCTCTGGACCAAATGGTTACTAGTTTGTAGATATAAATCTACTAAGATTGTATCAGAGCATTAAAAGGTATGACCGTCAATTAATGGTAACTGATAAATCTTTAAAACAAACTTTCAAACTGCTAATATCTTAAACGCCAAAGTTGGCATTTACGTCAAACATAAAACAGCGGGTAATTCCAATTATCACCATGAAAGTACAATGTCTTTGTATCCAAGGGAAGTCATGGAAACCAAACTATCTGCTAATATATTCTATTTTTGAAGAAAACTTAAGAAAATGTTTTTCTTAAAAATTCCTTACGTTTGACACACCTTATTGAAATTTTTACCCACACGTCTCCTAAGTCTTATTATCACCATATAAATTTAATTTCTTTGAAGCCAAGGTAAGTCATGGAAACCAAACTATCTGCCGATATATACCTTTTTGGAAGAAAATGTTTTACCCTAGAAACCCTTACATTTGACACACCTTATTCATATTCATATACACTCCTTCAATAAACTAATTTTGAATCTTTGATGGTTTTTCCACGATCAACGGCGAAGTTATGGAAACAAAGCTATCTGCTAATAAATACGATTTCGAATAAAATTCAAGAAAATGTTTAGCTTTAAAAATCCTTACTTTTAATACACCCGATTCACATTTATGCAAGCGTCCCCTAAAATCCTTTTGAATTAAACTACTTTCGAATCTTTCAGAATGTTTACTGGTTGTTCCATTATCGACGGCGTATGTGACAGATTCTGTAGGTAAACCTTCGTGTATGTGCCTACTGAGTAAATAATTGCCAAGAATTAGATAGAATGTTACCACCTTAACTGATGCAACGTAATTCTACGAAACATTACACATCTGGTGTTTGATGTACTGTCCAAACTATCGGAACTTATAAACAGTCCCAAACGTATGTATATTAGTCAGTCTAGAAGAATCGAAATACAAACATATTTGCCCATGTTCAAATAGCAACCCCAAAGCAGAGTAAAAAATTTGAAACTGGCAAATTAAGTTAAACATGTTGACTTCCACCAGGGAAGTGAGGTCGAGTGTTCCGGAAGAGTAAGCGACCCGTGTCTAGCTACCGAAACCCAATACGCGTGAAATCAAAACTTTGAGTGAAAAGAGCATGGAATTATGGAACATAAAATAATAAATGTAATATTAATACTTACAAATAGAGGCGTAATCAAAGGAATTGAGCGACATTATAACAAACGTTGGCCATACCAAACTAAATAAGAAATAAATTTGATGATAGACACGGCTTTTGCAATCTAAATACATTTGTATAACTAATTAACAATATAAACATATCTGGTCATTCATTAGTATGCATATGGATATGTGCTTTTAAACCCACCAGTTCTAGAAAACACCTGAGTAATAATATTGGATATATTTATGACGTGCATCTGTATGGCAATATCACGACTTAAAAATTAACGGCTGAAATTAAACCCACGAGTTGACAATTTATAATTGATGTCAAAGTAAAGATGATTGACATAACGTTGAACCTTCTTATTAGCTCATTTGAACATCTTAAAATATTTAAAACTAAAATATTTTAATTCACATAGTATTGGTCCGAATACTACTGATGAGGAATTTCATTCCGAAACGGCCGTCTAGTGCTGCAAAATTAAACCAGGTTAAGTAACCATTACATCTAAGTTATGCAACCCACTGGCCAGCCCTATACCCAATTGTAGAAATGTACACATATAATGCATATATAACAACGCAAAGACAGTTAGTGTGACATCTACTCTCTCTCTCTCTCTCTCTCTCTCTCTCTCTCTCTCTCTCTCTCTCTCTCTCTCTCTCTATATATATATATATATATATATATTGATACTGTTCTTAACAAAATCACTCATCAAGTTTTTTTTAAAACATAGAATGCTGCAAAGGCATAGTTTTAATCTATTTACAAGTCTCTGCCTTACCATGAGGGAACCAAACGGCATCTCTCACTTACTAAATTCTAACATATTATTACCGAGATGGTCATGTTTCAGGTGCTTAAATAAGGGTCTGCTTTGTTAAAGATTTATTTCAGACCATCCAATTACTGAATCCCTGTTTTGAAAACAAATTACTTATCACCATGGTCATTGTTCGAAAGTGGTCATTTACAAACGGTCATGGCTAGCACGCAAGACCCTGTTTCTGAAACCTCCTTATCAATTTGGCAAACATTTCCTGTCATATAATTGTTTCCGCAAAAACAGCTCGCATGCAATGTACGTGTACTTTATAAGTGATATTTTAAAACAAAAGTATTCAAAACCTCTTTAGCACCTGACATGCAGTGAACCTTATTGCCCTATCATATTGAACACGGGACTATCGTCTTGTGAGGCAACAGAAAAAGTGGTTTCCATAAAGCTTGTATTTCTAACAAAGTTCATATTAATTGAATTGCAGTCCAAAAATAGTACTTAATACATTTATATTCGACCATGCAGACTTGTGCAGGTGTAACGAATATAAAAATAAGCTAAAAATTCAAAATTTAGTATCGCATATACATATCTAATAAATAAATCATCTGACATGCATACACGTGGGCTGTGTGGGCATGTATATCTTTAATTTCACATAAATCTTCGCTCTCTGTATCACAAATCAGATAAAAAATCATTATTAAAAGTTAGTCTTATCATATACAGTTGGTTTTATTGGGGTTTAGTGTGTGGTCAGATTTTTGTGTTTTAATTGGAAAAAAAATTCTTTAATTTAAAGTGTTGAAAAAATATACGCTATTTTAAGCTGCATTTATTAAAAATTAAATACCACGCTGTTTTTACAAATATTGTTTAAGAATTACACATGACAAGTATTGCAGAGGAACAAGCATTAATTGGAACCAATCGATCTCAATCTGTTCATTGCACGTTACAAAAACGTAGAAGAACCAATTGGTTTAACAAAACAGTTGCATATAACAAAGTTGTCTCCCATTACGCAATCCTTTTGGCAAATTTGTGAGACTGCTAATTTTTATCGTTTGCAAAAGAAAAATCTAAATGCGCGTTAAAAAATACTCAATTTTTCTTTCGTTCCTCAAGCCGCCATATACGAACAAGGAACAATCTTACAACTTTACAAGAATATTGTAAAAACCCATAGTATACAGGATTATAATGCACTTTTAAGATCAAAGCAAGTATCCAACAGTTTCAGTGTTTCTCTTTCAATGAAACAATCTCCATGTTAACCCAACATCTTACATATATATATATATTCTAGAAAACACAGTTAAATTTATTGTTATATCTATGTTCAACAGCTGGTCTACATCAATGATCATATCAAATTCAGTAATTATCTGCCAGGTATCAGAATTAAATCATCTTGGTCAAGTAGATACTGTACGTAATTAACGTCAAATTCAATACAACATACATATATATTTTGTGTGCATGATATCTTAACTTTTTTCGGACCTATTCTTGATAAACTTTTTTTTACCATAACAACGTGTATTTTGCAATAGGAAGTATCATCTAATTTCATATAGATTTCTATTGCATCCACCGATTTTTTTCAATTGCAGAAACCAAATTCAAGCTAGTAGCACGACTAATATTATTAACTTGCGAGCTTCTCTTTTTTACATGTTACAAAAACAATGTATCGCTATATCCAATTTTCGTGCTTCCTAGAAAAATATCATTTTGTTGGTGGGTAATTTTCTGGTTTTAGGCTAGCATTTAAATCAAGTTTGTAGCTTTTCGTTGACTTGTAAATTTGTTGGCCATGGTGTCCACAAATGTAACGTAAATTAATTAATAATTTCAACACGACATCTTGTGTATTAATATAACGTATTTTTCGAACAAAAACTGACAATTTCGTGCTAATTAAACATACTAAAATATACAAAAATAACATACCTGGGTTAAAATTATATTCGCATTCAACTTCTTGACTTAAAACTTTTCAAAGCCTAGGAACATACCAAATTCTAGAGCTAAACTAACTTATTTACTCATTTATTCTCATTTTATTTCAGAGTGTTAGTTAGATATATATTTCAGTAGTCACGTTTTGTTACAGCTCTACTGCAGTTGGTTTGATTACTTTGTCGGGACATTTGTGGGACATATATGTATCAGTAAATATTGTTAATTTTGATTAACCGTTTTATTTCGTGCCTCAGTGAATATAAACTTATACATTTATTAATACGACGTGATACAAAATCGATGGGTTATTACAATAAGGTGTTGGTGAAGTACTTGTGAGTTTTACTATTCAATAAAGTGACCAACTAGTGACCAAACGTATTCTGCATTGTGATTACAACAAAGTCAATTATATACTGCACTGTACTTGTAAAACAAAAAATCCAAGAATGTTGAAATATTCCCCTATAGGACGGGGCGAGTGGCATAATAAAAACGAAATTGCATGATCAGAACACTTTGACAACTGAAATTACCAACACATGTACACTCAAGTTCTTTCAACAGCATGCAAAAGAAGCCCCTAAAACCCTAAAAGATAAACATGATTGTGAACGAAAATATAAAAATAGGAACAACGGCTTAGGGCTCGAGGTTTTCCGTACATGTACATATAGAAAAACCACAGATATATAAGAAACCCTAGGCAGCACGCCAAAACTTAATTGCTGCTAAACTATCAAAGTTTGCAATCACGTTTACGTGTATAGGAACATGCAGAACAGCAGAAAATATGTAAGAACAAAGCATATATAAGTAATGATGCACAGATAAGGATTATCTGATTTCTACATGAGACAAAAACCATAATCTAACGACATGAGACCACTTGCAGCGCAATAATCCAACTAAACAAACTAAGTATTGTAAACTATTTTTATGAACATTCTATCTCCTATTCAACACGTGCGCGATTATGATTGTGAGTATCAATTTTTATAACAAATATTAATTGCATGATAAAAAGACAGACATATATTGAGTTTTATCGATGAGCTTTTTAATACCCCAAGTCTAGGTCTAACTTATACATAAATCAGAAAATATATGGCATTTATTTTTATATTAATCATGATAAAGTCTATTTAAATCGCACTTGTAAAAGTATGATTGTAGACCACAAACTAAGCGCTTCTGAAATTGACCTGAACGTGTAAATATTTAATATACAAAGGCACTTTAATATTTTGGCATAGATACAGCGCATTATAACTTAGGTTTTGAAACACATTTTTTGTCAAATATAAAATGTTGTAGCGTTACAGTTGCATATTGTGAGCATCTACAATCGCAAGATACCAGGTAATTATGTGTGCATGGCATTGCCTGTTGGAATTGATTCATTTTTATGGCCACTATCATAATTTTGTTGATAAATATGCAAAATTATCCTGGGTATATGTCATATACCATTTTTTATAATGTATTTTATGGTAAAATTTAAAAAAAAATGGTATATGGCATATATGTTACGCTGCATAAATTCATATTCTTTTCAATCTGAATTTTGATTTCACGCGTGGCGGGTGAAGCTAGCTAGAATAGCTGTGCTTACCTTTCTGGAGCACTCGTCTCATTTTCCTGGATAAAGTTCGCGTGTTTAAACCGTTTCTAGTTTCCGATGTTTTACTTTGGTGTTTGGATTGTGGTTTGAACATGGAATGACATACGTGTTGTTGACTTTTAGGATTGTGATTTGATCAGGGATTTGACTTTTAGGATTGGGATTTGAACATGGAAAGGTATGCTTGTGTTTAACCTTAATTCCTTGTGATCTTAGTGGGATTAAAACAAAATAACTAAAAAGAAAAAAATAAATCAAAACATGATGTTATTAATTAGTGAAAAATTTATGACTTTTTCTCCTTGAGTTGATAGGAAATATTCCTAAGGTCTAAGTTAATACGTTACACGTGATAACTGTGGCGATTCTCCTTGTCCGTTAAATGTGGAAATGTTTGGTCTCTTGCTTTAAGGCATTGCAATAAAGCTACATAAATTAGGTTTTGAAATTTTTTTAACAATTGACGAAAATTAGCGAGAATGAAATGAAATTCTACTTAATTTTAAAAAAGCATATCATAACAGAAGTGATGAAAGGAAAAATAGAATTGACATAACCTTTAAAACTTTTTAAGAAAAGGCAATTGTTTTTTTTTTTTTTTTTTTTTTTGTAGTAAAGTTTTCGGCTGGACAAAGTGGCTTAAAAATGCAAGTGTTTCGCTGAGAAAAAAAATGTGTAACAGGTATCCTTTTCTGCTTAAAGATATATAACATACGTTCTTTTTGTCTTTAGCAACAATGAAGAAAAAGATAAAAGATTTTAAACTAGGTAAATGTTCATAGGAAACATCAAAGTGCAAAACAAAAAATTATGATGCACTAGTGCAGAAAGAAGTGATTTGGATTTTCACATGTGGTTACACCTGTTACTGGTGCAGCACAATAATTTGGTTGATGCAGTAAAATAACTGATCGTCTGCTAGTAGTTGTAATTTCTTATCAAGCGTGGATCAAAATGATGTATCGGAAATCTAGTTTTATCTTTACAAAATATTTGTATTCGTTCCATCTTTTCGCTACTTTTGCAAAAGAAACTGTTGCTGCCTGTGTGAAATGAACATGGTTTACATAGGTATATCCTAGACTTATCTATTTACTTAATGCTTGTGTCAAAAAGGTCGTCTGCTACACACACAGACTTCAACAAACCAACCTTGTTACTGATAAGGTATAATGGATAGAACTGCTAGAAAAATCTATGGCAACCCTTTAGTGCCAAAATAATGATAAGTCATATCGATGAGTCGTTACATAAAACATGATAATGTCCAGAATCTCCTGTTACGTAATTTTGTATCCAAGCACTGTATTGCTACTTACATTGGTTTTGACTTACAATTTTAACATAAGATCTGAAGTAACAAAAGCTTCTTCTTAGGTCGAACTAGTTCTATGCGTCTTATTGGTGGTAAGTGAATTTTTGATATTGCTACTATCTTACGATAACAATAGCAAAAAGTAAATTTGACGTCCCTTATTTTCAGGTTTCTTTCATTCCCAATTTCGATTTCACACATGCTGATGTAACTAGCTAGACAAAAGGGGTAGTTACCCTTCCGAAACATCCAATCTCACATCCCTGGTGGAAGGTCACGTGTATAATATTAATTAATTTGCCAGTTTTAAACGTTTTAGTTCCTTTTGGGATAGATTTTGAACATGGATCGGTATATTTGATGATTACATTGATAAAATATAAATTAGGTAGATTAGCAGTTTCACTTTACGATAACCTTGTCTTATTTATATGTCACAAGCAACTTATAAATTTCTTGACCTTACGTTAAAAATTAAAAAAAATAATAATCGTCGATATTATTCTAGCAGCATTTGTATGACTCAAACCATATATCAAGTTGACCATCTTAAATAACAAAACTTTTTGTTATTTTGATATGTCCGTTATCGGTCACCGTAACGTTCATCGGCGGATGGCATTTTGACATTTCTCTCCCCTGATAAGGGATTTGTTGATTTTGCGGGTTATTTTTTGTACCATGTTTGTGTTATTTCTGACTTTAGATTTGGCCAAATTGACACGATAAAATCGCCATCAGTTGATAAGATCCTTTCTCTTTTTCGACTGCGAACGGTATCTTCTTCAGTATCCATTAGTCGTAAGTCTGTTATATTTTGGGGCATTGATAAAGCTGCTACTGACGAATTTATCTCTCCTTTTCTGTGGTGAGTTTTTGGGTTAATTTGCCAAAACAAAGCTAAACACGCGTGCTGTATTTTCAAATGTAGAATTGGACGTAGGTGTGTCATATCAAATTCATAACGCGTCTATACTATTATGTATAGCAGATCCAAACAGTATTTTTCAGACGTAGGACCTTCGGTGACCGAGTGGTCCAACTTGAGTCCACGCTTGCGGATTACGGCGTCTCTCACCACTTTAGTTTGCATCCCACTCGAGGAGATCCTAAGTTGGTTTGTTCGCTTGCCGAAGACCAGCGGTTTCCTTTTGGGCAGCCCGGCTTCCTCCATTATTCTCACCACCATATTTTACAGAGGATTAATATTTGATTATTGAATTATTTCTAATCGCTATGTTATGCATGCATTACGATTCCGGTGGCTTCGTACTGACTGAATCAAGTAAAAAAACTTCTCATATAAAATATATACACTTTGATTCTTCAATGAATACCATTATTTGTAATTGACAGTAAATAGTAAATTTATAGTAAATATATAAAAAGTTATCCAGGTGTGAAGTAGGAAAGCCTATATCTGAGGTAAGTGAACAGATGCTGAAGACATTAAATCGCCATATAAAAATAGTTAATCGAACCTTATCCATGAAATTCTTCAATCTATACCTATAATAGCGCTATACACAGGTGCTTATAGTTATAGAAAATTAAACACTACCACTCATGTCAGACAAATTAATACCCTCACGAGATACATTATTGAAGATGTATTCTTAGTCTATATCTTATGCAATAAACAGAAGATGCATGTCAGAATTACTTATATACATCGAAAGTGTGATATTTCTTAAGACGATGCTTCCCAGTTAGCCAATTAGGTATTAACTTGATATTAATATCTTCCCACAGGGAACCATGTGTGTTTTAGCAGTTTTAGTTTTTGATTATTGAATACAACATAAAAAATAAGAATGGATATGAGAGAGAGAGAGAGAGGAGAGAGAGAGAGAGAGAGAGAGAGAGAGAGAGAGAGAGATTATGAAGACTACAATCAAATGTGCGAATTTGAAATAAGTAATGCATATGTTTATCATATTTTTTTTAATTTTCTGAATGAATTCGGAACATATAAACATTTATTTATAATAGTGTCATATACCATTTTTGAATTTAATAAATACATTCAAAAATGGTATATGACAATATGACAATTTATTTTATTCAGAATATTCGAAAAGTGATAACATGACATACAATGTAAATATGGAACAAACTAATCTTAGAATACCTTTATTACAGCTGTCATGTGCTGATTTTGATTTTGAATTTTAAATAAAACTTTAAAATCAGCACATGACACAGCAAAACCGACAACAGGTTTCATATATTATTATTCCTATTTTAAGGACATTTTTCAAATTCTTAGGAGCATCCATAGTTAAAAGCAGTACATGCATGGTGTGGATGAGATACTGTTTTTTTAATAAGCATTGAATGAGTAAACCTGGTACTACTGAGAACTGGGATGAGTTAAGGCTAGCCAAAGGTTAAGTGTGACCTAGACGTAGAAATAAATAAAAAGGAATCAACCAAATGTTTGGCAAGCATGTCCTGGACTGTTTATCTGAACGCAAATTGCATAAAACAAGTTCTGCTATATGATAATGCAAATTTTGGCAAACACATATATGAAGGGCAATTCGTTACAGCAAAGTGTCAGACAACCGTCTTTATTTGATATTGTTCATTAACGATGCAACTGTGGACATAAATTCTGGGAAACAATTTCCATGGATACATGGATAGCCAGTTTATAGTTAAGGCAAGAGAAGTGATGCGTTGCCTTAAGATACAGATGATTTGAAGATTTAACACTAAGCTTACGAGCAGAGTTGGCAGCTTATCTCCGCACCTCGATGGGTGTATTTAAACAGTCTAGACAGCTTTTAGGTAACTAACCATACACATCTCGGCCAATCGGCAATCGAGCTTCGTTTCATTTCCATTAGTTCAGTGTGAAACTTTCGAAAAGACTGTACTGTATATATCTAATTTCAGCAACAATGCAACAATGAATTAAATTTGAAAAAAAATATTGCAATAGTTTTTTTAAAATTAAACATGAAACGAGAGATTAAGCTAATAACTGACTACAGACGTATGTATGATAAATCCAGAGACAAGGCATATAAAACTTAACTAATCACTAAAATAATGTTTTGTTTCATCAAGTGCAAATTTTAAAGATGTAATTTTTATGACATTTACGTAATAAAAGTAAGGGCATACATCTAGATATTAACTTGTAACATCGCGTCATTGTATTCTTCGCGGATGCTCACTGCAGATAACGCGAATTTCAACATTTTGTATATAGTTATTAAGAAACCACTAAGAGTTTATATCCAATTATTAGATCTCAATATGATGCTGGAGTTACATTACAACTAACATGTACGCTTAATGTTTATAATTACATTTCTTTACTTAAGTATTTTATCTCTGACAAAACGTTTTTAAAGTTTTTTTTTAATTTTTTTTTTACAATAATAACTTAAGCATGTATTTTAAAACATTTATAGATACACACATCCGTTATAATATGTTTGAAGCTGTGAACTGTTTATCAAAGGAACCAACGGAAAATATATTTTATATCTAAATATCTGGTACATCTTCAAAATTGTAAAATCTGTATGCACAAAGAGAAATTGCATATACAAAGTTTGAATAAAAGTATATATTACCTACCAAATATTACCACAGAGCAATGATTACCAGACCTTCAAAAGGTTTATAAACAACACTTTAAAAGTTGTTATACTTATACAATGAAGAAAGCTGCTTATAAATAAACAGTTGATTCGCGGATATTGTAAGCCTAAGCTTTATCAAATTTTATGGCCTTCATCACAGTAGTTTATGATGATTGTGGTGTTTGTATATAAAATTATCATAGATACATTTGTCTCAAAGTTCTATGTTCCTTTTATTCTCAATTTTGATTCCAAAAGTGACACATAGCTACAGGGCGGTGCATACCCGTTCGTATTAAAATAACAATACTAAAAGCAAACAAAATGAAAACTTTGAAGGGTGGCAATTGAAATGAAACACAAACTGCCACCAGGGAAGTAAGGTCGGGTACTCTGGAGGAGTAAGCATATGATTTGATTACTAATCAAACACTGCAATTGATAAAGACAGTTCAAAATGAATGTCTTATCTGAATAAATTCAATTAAAATATGTCGGGTTTTTTTTTACTTTATAAACATTTATTGATCTATTGGTTTGAGTCCAGGCAATGTACTCCAAAAGACAAAAATGTTAACAGCTATTGATTGATGGTTACACGTGGAGGGTGTAGCTAGCTAGACAGGAGGTGCTTAAACTTCCGGAGCAAACAGTCACACTTACCCAGTTGAAGTTAACAAATTTAGTCTGTTTTGAAAGTGTTTGCTTTTCTTTTAGATTTGCGATTAATAGAACGGTATGTTTATGGTACTATAAAACAGTTTGTATCGCCACCGGAGACAATATTTTCTTATTGAAATGGAATTTTCAACATTACACTTCTATACAGTATAGCTACAACATGTTAAGGCATTAGTTCCAGTTCGCTCACGGTGTCTCTGTTTTCACCTTTCTACAATTGTTTTTACACATAAGCACATTTTTACGTCTCACATGATTATAAATAATGGTGGATTTGAAAGACGGTGTAATGGATGATGACAAATTACACAAGTTGTTGGCAAGTTGTTGTGAAATAACATATTAATGTTAATATTGTAATATATATGTATATGAAGTATATGTATGTCTTGTAGGAGTCGTGTTTTACATATAAAGACGACGTGACAGTACTGATTAGTCTGATACAGAATTCACCTTCTACGGAACAACAAACAGTTGTCAAAACCGACAATTTAGCTCAAAACTTTCAAAACTGCTTTAAACTTCTTACATTACATAGAAATTCATTTCTCTGTGTCTAGGATTGCAGTGGGTCTATTTGACATCCCGTAGTCCAATGTTCCATTCACACAATTTTGATTACATACGTGGCGGGTGTAGCTAAGATGATTACCCTTCCGGCCTCACTTCCCTGGTGGAAGTTCACGTGTCCAACCTAACTTGTCAGTTCCAAAGTGTTCACTTTGCTTCTGGATTGTGATTCGGACATGGATAAGTATGTTTGTTTTTGATGAATACTACAGCCAGGTCAGATTTTTCTAAAACGTTTCTATCAATCACACATTTTTTTTCAATTTCAAATGAAAATCTCCAAGCAAAGTAAAACCTTTGAAACCTGGCAAATTATGTGAAACACACGAGCTTCCATCAGGAAAGTGAGACCGGGTGATTCGAAAGGGTAAGCGAATTAGAAGCACACGTTAAGGGATTTGAAAGGATTTTGTACGAAGGGTTTTTTTTAAAAACATATCGTTATATACAACAGTTCAATTTAAAATGCACATCCCCAATCTGAATGTCATGTGGTTTTTTTAATGCAACATGTATTTTATAAAATATCAAAGGAAGATGTATGCATGAATATCATTCTAAACTGGTTTTTTGCAATATCTTTGGTTCTGACTTTTATTTTTTTTTATTTTTCATTCAGGTAATTCTTCTTTTCTATCATTTCAATCTACAATCTAGAGTTCTGTTTCATTTACCATGCATGTCTAAAATTAGACTTTTATATCGTAATATCTAACCTTAGCAACGTATTTCAACATATTTCACACATATTCCTCTTAATTGATATTGCTCTATGATAGATGGAACACATAAGGTGTTTCAGATGCATCAATCAGAAAATGTTATCTAAATTGCTACTGGTGAACACAGCAGTAAATATAAAATATTTCGGATAATTCGAAATTCCATTTTTTTTTATAAAATTCAGACAACCACTACACTATCAGAAGACAACTTGCATCAATGTGTACATTTTCATATAATATTTCGTTTAATATTTCATTACCTCTTACGTAAATATAAGAAATAAATTTTAATGCATCGATCGAAAGATTTTTTATTTCTTTTGTTAATTTTAAAAACACCAGATACTCCACCACTACAATGTAAAGGGTGATTAGAAACAAAAGAGAATTTTCTTTTTTCAATATCGGAACACCGAGGTTAATAAATGATTACCGTAATCACAGAGAACACTTTATGTTTTTTAAACAAGTAAAACATTAAGTTATACATGTACATGCACTTATTCCCGTTTTCTGAAAGAAACCATAAATCAGGGATGCTTATCTATATTTTAACAGCTAATCTAACAATCCACTGTTTTAAAAATTCAATAAGAGATTTTTCAGGGGAAAAACATTTCGAGTCATGAACGACCTTAACTATTTATATCTAATGAATAAAATATTTGGTTTTTTTCTGACATTGTTACATTTGTAATTTTGGTGACTTTAGAAAACACATTTCTGGATAAACAACACAAAATTAAATAAAAATAAAGAATAAATAATAAAATAATAAAAGTATTATATATTATAGACTACCTCAACAATCATTATATAGCTATTTTAATTATATGGCTGTCAGTATCAATAGACACTTTTTTCATGTGACCTTCTGATCTGCCATTTGCTGATTTTGAATTTGTATTAAAATAATGCATTCAAAATCAGCATATGACAGATGCTTCATTTATAAATTTGTTTGAAGTTATGAAGTTAAATGATGAATGTTGATAGCGTAGAAAGTATAATTGTATAGTACAGTTGTATATTTGGAAAAAAACAAATGACATATCCGCAATTTTGAAGAAATGATGACAAAATAATTATCAAACTGTATGGTCTCACTCTAAGTGAACCAACCCATTCCAAAATCAGGTACCAGGGTACTGAATACGAGTGTCAATTTGGATAAATAGTCACATAATGAAATTAAAACGGATAAATTTAGACTAATGCAACCAAAGACCACCCTGAACAAAGTTAGTTGTAGTAGTAGGTTAGATTTTTATTGACTATGTAATACCAATGCATTGCTCGTACCATCTTCTTAGTAATATACTTTTCTGTATTGAAATGTATGTGACTTATGTACGTTATGTATATATATATTGTCTTATTAGAGCAGTTCTTCAAAGAGCACTTCAAACACGTTATTTACATATAAAAAGTTCTCTGATGTTGCCCCTTTTTCACTTTAAAGTCATTTTCATAAAAGTCGATTTTCAATTCAAGTTTACAAGCATAACAAAACCAGCTTTTGATTAAAGTGAATACAAAATGTTTTTTGAAGACCAAATCCTTTTGTTTTTTAATTTGTTAGATGCTAAAAGTTCTATCTAAATATAATTCCCGATTAAGAATTATTGACATGAATTTTAAACGAATTAGCATCAGAAATATAGCAATATAAAACATTAATTTTAAAATGATATAAAAAAAAAAATCATCTCTTACCTGTCTCGATCTATCCATTTGGTAAAATCCAGCTATCCATATCGTTTTTCGCTTTTGAAATTATATTCAATAAAAGTCATTTACACTACTTCTGTAAAGAAACACGTGAACTCCCAACATTCTGGGGATGAGCGAGAGAAAGTATCAGTAGTTTATTTATATTAGCAAATTATCTAATATACATGAAGTAAATCTATGGTTCACCACATGAGGTCACTGTAGGAGGGGTCACTTATCATTAACAAAAATGCTCTATATCTTCATGATGGATAACTAAAGACCATCCACATCCGAAACAAAATTTAAATTGAAACAAGTGTAAAAAGTAGCCCAATATTTTTTTTTCTTAAATGTTTGAAATCAGCATTTTAAACTTCGTATGGACCTAAACTTTTAGATAAGTTGTTAAATTAAAAGATTTAAAATTGAAACTTTTTGAACGTTCAGGTTTTCTGAAAAGAAGTAGTAAGAAAATGATATTTATTTATGCTACCTACAGAATGTATATAAACATAGTGTTAACTCTACATAGCATTCAATTAGTATTTTGTATTGTCAGAAGGAGTTTGTAAAGTGGCGTGTGAAGAAAATGCAGACAACTGTTTACTAAATATATAGGTAATGCACGACTGCAAGTGGTAGATCAAGTTCTCATGCGCACGCGTTATGATCAATACAAGCTTTTCACGTGCGGCAATATTCTAATTCAATTACCGTAGAAGAAGGTACTTGTAATTTTAGCGTTATCTTAATGGCTATTTACCGTCACTCAAGAATGGTAAGGAAATGTAAGATTGATAGTCGGTAATAAATAATCCTGGTTTGAGATTATTTGTAAATTTCCTCTTCCTAGGTAGACAAGCCCTTTGATGAGGAGATTTCCCTCTTTAGGACGCTTCTATGTACAGTGCAGACATGTCGAAAGTTTAGCATTTAGCTACCGAAAACGAGTTGAAGCTAGGCTGAAGAGTGGCCGATGCATATGCAGCTAAATACCGAAAGCTGCCGTCGAGAAGTACACGGTACCTGCCAAAAAGCTGTCAAAATATAGCTAACGAGGGGCCGAGATGAGCTGTCGATTTGGCAGTTATGTGTTAAACTTTCGACAGGTCTGTTCTGTATAGTCAGAAGTTGTTAGCCATTTATCATGTAATATGATATAAAAATATTGTCATTTCTAAAGGATGTTTACTTTTATTCCTAAGATACTGGGGATATTTCTGCCTAATGTGTTGTTGTTTTATCAGAATGTTTGTGAATAATGATATCATAAAGTTGTCAACACTGACTCAACATCAAGCAAAGTATAGTGGTTTATGTTAGAGTCGGGATTTCCCACCTGCCGACTAATGCAATCCTCGCTAGGTAATATTAATTTGGGTAAAGGCAATATATTATATAACTGGAGCCAAACTACAAAAACTTTTTCAGAAGTTATAACTATTTTATATCCGCAACTTTAAACAGCTTGATCAATCAGTGTTTGATGATAAAAATAAACGTATGTAAAATAAAATTGAAGAATACAGACCCACAAACAACAAACATACAAAGCATTTTTGACGAAACAGCCTTAAGATCAAAATTATATCTAGCGATTTCAACATCTTCATTCTACAATTTTGGTCCAAGCTTAACGGTCGTCTGGTGTTGCAACATTAAAACGGGCTAGTAATTCTTTCTAACGACGACTTTAATCACACTTTTTAAATTTTCACAAGACTTCTCAATTCCTTTTACGGCTTATCAAACACAAACATACCGGTCCATGGTTAAGTGATTTTTAAAAGTCAGTGACGTGAAACGCCCCCTTAGTAAATGAGCAAGTTTTTTCTAGAATAAAAATTAAAAAGATATTTTTTACAGGGCAACATTATACATGTCGGGTTGCTTGTTTAGTTTTGTCGTGTTCTTTAACACTTACAAGTCGATGTTTTCAGCTATACTTGTTTTAATCAAAATCAAGAATCACAATCACAATCCAGAAGCAAAGTAAAAACTTTAGAACTGAGAAGTTAGGTTAGGCACGTGTTCTTCCACTATGGAAGTGAGATCAGGTGCTCTAGAAAGCTTAAGGAAGGCACCTCCTGTTTAGCTGGCTACACCCGTCACGTGTGTAATCAAAATTGTGTGAAAGGGACATGGAACTATGGGATATCAAATACATCCAGTTTAATGCTTTAGTTTTTAAGCGTTTTTAATGTTTTTACCATGATGGAAGGCATGGCCGTGGATAATCTTTTGGTCAGTGAAAACTAAATGAAATACCTACATTTTAATGTCGGTTTTGTTTACGGGCAGACCTGCCATCATTATGAAATCGCAATATATATGCAGTCAAATGTATGGAAATAGCAAGTTTGCCTTGAATCGCCGTTTTCCGTTACCAGAGATATTTTTATTGACATGACACTATCATTCTAAAGATAGAATGAAATTTTAACCAATTATTTTATAATTTGCATGAAATATTCTTATTGGTCATTTCCTTATATTTTCCGTAGACATCCTTTGCGTTAGAACAACAATTGTAACCTTTATTTAAAAACAAATAACAGCGAACAAGTAGTTCCACATCTGATGGACGTAAAAGTTGTGAAGTACCGTATGGTACATGCATGGAAATGATAATTATTTAATTGATCAAACAGACAAATCGCAAGAAAATGTAATAATTTACAAATGTTTTTATTATCAATATGCCATATACCGTCATATTTTTAATATCCACATGGTGACGTTGTAACGAGATCGCACTATATACGACGTTTGTTCGATATGAAATATGTATCGCAAGATATCTCAAAAGCATTCGACTCAAATAGTGAAATGAACATCCTTCAAAGTATTCACCTCGATATGAAATATATAAGTTTAATCTCTGAATCCGTTTCTGAAATGCGCGACGGTACGCTGATTTAGGTAGACCTCTGAGGCACTGACTGATGGCCGAGCAAAGAGCATGTCGGGGCACGTAACGAGGACCAGATAAGAACTTTTAAGTTTCGGACTGAATAGAAGTCGCATAGGGCTAGATCTGAAGAGAATGATAGGTGTTGCAAGACCTTATCAGACTTCAAAAATAGTTTCACAAGCTCAGATGTATGTGGTTGAGCTTTATCATGCAGTAGACGAACATGCCTAAATCCTCACACAGGGTGTCGTTTAAGATAATATTTCTTGAACTTTTTTCAGTTTTTCATCTTGGTAATACCGATCTGTAACATTTTTTCTCTTCGACACCGGAATTTGTTCGCCTATGCTATCACACGAGAAGAATATGCAATAAAGAACATTCTTTGTGCTTATGCTTCTTTTGCCAACTATAGGCCTTCTGCCATGTTTATCTCGTCATGTTATGTTTGTTACTGGTTCGAAATAGTGAACCCATGTTACGTCACATGTAACAATGTTTGCTAATTGGCTTTGTTCATTTTGAGAATTAAAATGTACTCGTACCCGATTTTGGTCATCTTTTAATATTGGCGGTATCCATCTGACAAAAATTCAAAATACGCTATAAAATGAAATGCGATAGTGATATGTCAACAGCATTGGCAATGTCACGAATCTAGTTTGTCATTACTTTCAATTATTTCCCTGACTTTTGAGTTATTGACCTTGCCTGTTACAGTCACAGGTCGGTCAGATTAAGCTGCATCTTTGTCTGACTCTGTGGCAGTCAGGATTTTGTTTCTCCACCTAGGTACTGTCTAAAAAGACATCGCTATTCAACGTATCATCATCATTGAAATCACGCAAAGCGTTAGTGCTCTTTGAACAGACTTCCTATTATTATTTTTGATATGGTGTTTTTAATTTTTTTACAATGTTTTTGGAGGGATTGTGATTTGAACATGGACTGGTGTGTTTGGTTTTGATTGTTATTATAATTATAAATACAATCATTATCTGGGCGTTTTGACATTTATACGCATCTAAAACTTGGTGAAGACAATACCTTTATCAGAACACATGTACATACTATCAATAAATGCAGTGACTGGCGGAATCATATGTTTTGATATGTTTTAAGACACCTGTGTATTGTATATTTAAAGAAAAACTCCGTATATTATATAACTTTATTGCATATACAGTAAAGTACTGCCAAAAGTGTAACGAAAAGTCTTCAAAGCTCGACTGTATAGTGGCCAAGACATGGATAGTCAGCAGCCGAAAAACCGAAGAGAAAGAGAAGTACCTGGTTACTGAGAAGCGTTCGAGAAAAAGTTATCGAAGACCTAAGATGATCTATTGATTTGGTACTAATTTGTTAGCTAAGAGATGACCTTTCAGCAGCTCTGTAATGTTGCTCAATGTAAAAAAGCGTTTGTCGTAAATTTGTGTTTCATGCGAGATTTAGAGGGTTGTATTAACGCAGGAGGAAATTGAAAATCGCTTATATTGGCTTTTTTCTGTGATAATTGGTTCTATTCTATTTTCTCGCAAAGTTGTTTGTTTTTGATAGACATCAAAAGTAAGAGGTTATGTAAGCGTTGAAAAACTAAAGAAATCCTGAATTATTTCTGAATTGCAATATAATTTGACGTTGATATGTTACATATTGGTGCAAAAATTAAAACCAAAACATTTATAATCAAACATTTGGCATCAACTTTTATACCACTTGACTTAATGCATAACCTTCAGGTCAAACATTTGCAAGTTTGTTCTTATTGATGAGAAGTCTGTCTTTATAATGTCCAGCTAGGCAAGTATCTGAAATTTTAAATTTTTTGAATCACCCGACGACCGGGGTTAACATTATTTTACAATGCATATTGCCATTAAACCAGTCACTTGAAAATACTTACATTTTTGATGTCAAACATATTAACAACATCCACAAATTAAAGCCGTTCGAAGTGAAATGGCCTGTCACAAATTTCTTTGATGTCGTATATTTTTCGAGGACATTATGTTATACAACATCCTGCGTGATGAAGTTGCCATTAAATCCAACAACTACGTCACGGCAGGGAATTCGAGAAACAGGGACCCAATGAACTGAAGACTGGAGGGAAGTACCAACATCCCGAGACAACTATAGGTACTCATTCTTTCCATGGTCATTGAGGCAGTGGAACTGGTTGCCACTAGATATACCAGCTGCAACAACCACAGAAGACTTAAAACGCCGACTGAGTGGTCTGCCAGTGGACCACATGGCCCTATGTCTATGTAAAGAACGATATAAGATGTTTTATCAGTTTTATAAAATGTACATAGAGGATAATAATTGCCAGCCACATGTGTCTGAGTCATGACATCCTATGAAGGATCCTACTCAATAACAGGAAAATGTAGTGAACTAGTATATTGTGGAGCTTTTTATTGTGGATCCCGGTCCCGGTCTAATGATTATGTTGATGATTGCTTGTGTCGCAGATGCGCTAAGAAAAAACAAAGGACTTCAGATGAGAGCAAATAATGCAAATGCATTGAGTAAGAATATGTATATCTTCAAATTAGTAATGCGTTTCTTTTTCAGATGTATTTTCGTTATAACTAAAATATTAATTCATTTATTGATTCAAGTTGATAGTTGAAGAAAAATAGATATTTATATTTACTACACACGTAACGGGTGTAGCTAGCTAAACAGAAGTTACCCTTCCGGAGCACCTGGCCTCACTTCCCTGGTGGAAGTTCACGTGTCTAACCTAATTTGTCAGTTCCAAACATTTTACTTCTGGATTGTGATTCGGGCATGGATTACTATGTTTGTTTTTAATTATATCACAATCACCGTTTGTTTCCCTTCTGTGGTATATTTTGACCAATCATAACACAAAACTCGATGAATCATAATGTGACTCATGTCCGTGACGTCACAATTGATGTTATACACTCATGAACACAAACATTTTTGTCTATGTTGTCAAAATTAAATACATTTGGGAAATATTGTATATGAATCTTTACGTTAATTAATTCTGAAATAAATAATTTTCAATTTTCAGAAAAGCATTTTTTTATTTTTTTATTTATTTAATTATTGTTATTCAAGGAAGATAACAATAGCAAATCATATGCCAGACATAAGCACGAACGATGAATCAAGTTTTTAAAATGTTTATTATATAATGAGGCAATATAAGACACAGTCATAGTACATGTTTAATATCGTAAATAGGATACATGCAAAATTCATCAAAAACAATGTCTGGAGTTTACTAATTATCCATTTGGTACGTTAAAAACTAAAACAGATTAAACCCCTGACTCTAGCTAGACTGTCTATTAAATGGATTACGTCAAAGTTACAGTAATTTGCGGAAATGACAGTTTTTTAAGGTTGTTGTTTTATTTTGGTAATATGTTTCAGTTACGCATGTTTTACTTCCGTGTGATTCTGTTGTATGTCGTCTGTGCAGATGGTTATTTCTGAATCATTGGTCCATGTTGTACCAAAATACTTGAATATATTTAGAGATTTGATTAGATTATGTAATTATGATTGTTTTACAAAAACCCATAAATGTCGTTAATTATTTCAGAAAGTCAGAACATACTGCATTTTATATAGTTTGTACCTGGAATATTAATTATTAGAATGACTCACCAATAATTTGAGAATGCACATAATATACAAGTTTATTAAGATATATATTACAATTCAATTTGGTAAAATATTTGTTAAATTGGTACAATTGGCACAATTTGCTAAAAATATGTTTTGGTATTTTGGGTTCTTTTCAACATCTTGGAAAAAAGTTTTGGTTTCATGATTTTGGTCCAAGCACTACTGGTGAAGAATTGTATTTCGAAACGACCGTCTAGTGCTGTAAAATTAAAACTGGTATAATATGTAATATATTTACTTACATATATTTTAAGAACGCAATAAGCACATAAACGTAAACTCATGTATTCAAAATTGTCAAAAAAAATCAAAGCATATGTGCGCCAGTTTATACATTACATACACGTATGATATTAGTTCTTTGAATCGAGCCAAAATCTAGCAAGCTGGATATGAGGTGTTTACCCTTTTAGAGCATCTGACCTCAATTCACCTGGTGGAAGTTCATCTCCTTTGGTGTTTCCCTTAATTTTACAGTTCCCACTGTTTTCCTTTTGGAATTTGTATGGTATAGTTGTCGTTAATTGATGAATTGCGAAGGAATTATTTTGAAATAAAAAACGAGCATACTTATCCATGACCGAATCACAATCCAGAAGCAAGAAATAAATTTTGAAACTGATCAGCACCTTCTGGTTTAACCTATTGATGCAAAACATATACCAGAGCACTCCGTTAAGAAATTGCTTAAAGTTGAGATTGAAAATACATCAATCCAGAAAGCAGATAAATTTTTATCAGTTGGAAAATATGCCCACAATATGTTTCAGAAGACACGTCTTAACAAGAAAGATAGCAACTGGGTAGGCGATTTCTTAAAATCTCTAAGGAAGGGGGATGTAGCAGCAGCCAAAATGCTTTTGAAAAGTTTGCCTCTAAGAAATGTGACTCTGAAGTATTTGTCTGCATTGAGTCCAGATCAAATAAAACATCATCAAACACCACAATGCTTTGACAATTTAGCAGGATTACTGCCAAATGTGGTACCCGAGGAAGATAAGGGCAAACTCCATGAAGAGGTTACCAAATATCAAGGTGATAGGGACACAATGCATTTAGCAAATGAATACAGCAGTAAACCCCAGTCAGAATGTAGGATAGATGTTGACTTTTGGAGTAAAGTCTTGAAGTTGGAGAGTTCGGGAAGTTTCAGGTATCCGGTGCTTTCAAACCTGGTGAAAGCATTACTTTCAGAATTTAGTGGTCCCCTCGTTGAGGCAACATTCAATATCATGGATGATATTGTTGAAACCGATCGTTCCAAAATGACTGTTGAGAACTATGAAGCTGTTTCAATAATTAAGACTGGCTTAAAGAGAAGAAATACCAGCTCTACCTCACTTAAAGTCGACAAAAAATGAAAACATGCTGTATAAATGCATACAATAAATACAGAAACTATCTGACAGAAAAAAAAGAAAAACTGCATATCAAACAACAACAAAAGATTCAAGATGCAATTATGGAAGTACGAAAGAGAAAAGCAAAAAGCCTGCACAAATGCAAGCAATTTCACGTAGAGTGCATGCTGTCAAGAACAGACCAAACCCAAGGAAGAGGCAAAAGTTTAATTAACTTTTACATAGTGTATAATAAAGTAAAAAGTGTGTATTGTTACATTTTACTTCGATATTTTTTGGTTGTTTATGAAAGCTGACTTGAAACTTTTTAATAAATATTTATGGAGAACAAGTGTACAGATGTATATATTTATCTTTTGTAATTATATGATGGAATGTTATGTACAGATTTTCTTAGATTAAGCAACTAAACAGGTAAATATTTTTGAGAAAAGGGGTCTAAAATTGCTGTCTGGAGAGCTTTAAAATTCTCCAAATGTCATATTTTTCCGGGGGCGTTGCCTATTTTTTCAGTAGTCATAAAATTTGCAACTTTCACCCATGTGGTTAGCTATCTACACCCGTCACGTGTACTAAAATTTTTGAGTGAAAGGAACATCGTACTATCCGACGTCATATATATCTAGGGCATTCCTGTCAGGCATGGGGTAATGCTAATTTGTAATTGTAATGCCCTGTAATGCATTACATTTTCTCAAAGTAATGCATGTAATGTGTAATGCCCTAATTTTTGCATTACATGTAATTGTAATGTAATGCATTACATAGACAAAAATGCATGTAATTTAAGCATTACATGGCATTACATAGCATTACTTCTCTGTATTAAATGTTAGATATTATAACCATTACAATTCAGGGCTAGTAAGTACCTACATGCTACTTTTTTCCCTAATATAAAATATGAAAATCGATGTCTAGAAAAATTGTAACTGTGAACTGTTGTCAAACTAATAGTTTATTTCATTCAACCTTAATACTAAAACTATATAAAATGCTAAAAACTTAGTATACTTCAGATCATTTTTAATTTCCAACAAATGTAAAGGATAAAAATACATTTTAAAGCAAAATGCAAATGCTGTTTTAGTACTATCGGGAAGTCTAAAGATCACATTAAAATTTGCAACATATCTAAATATAAGTTTCAGTAACTACAATAATTTGTAATTTTGCTTTAACTGATAACCTGTGATGAAAACAATTTTATTTTTTCAAGAAATTGTTGTTTTTTTTTTTTTTGTAATCCTTTTATATGCTATTAAGATAACATATCTTTAATGATTAAAGAAGTTATTTGTTAAAGGTATGGTTTATAAATTACACCTGACAATACCACTAATTAGTTTGTATACCTATCAACTCCTTTTACTGTTTTGATTTAATGGTAATTAAGAAACATTCAGTGAATAAAATAAATAAAAATAAAAACATATAATATGAAAAATTACTTACAGCATCTCTGTTTTTTCTTCTTAATTTTTTGAGTAAAAACAGAAATGTATATTTGGATAATAAAAAACCTGACATAGATGAACAATCAACTTTGACAAATTTTGTAAAACCTACTGGTAAACAGCAGAAATATCAGTTGAATGACCCAAAGCAAAAAGAATCTATACATGCACTTATTCACTATATATACGCCTGTTTTCAACAGTTGAAAATCAAAACATAAGAACTTTATAGAAAAAGAACCCAAAATTTTAATTTCAAATTCTGAATCCGAAACATGTCGTATTTATATGTTTGAATTCTTTATGAAATGTAATGTGTAATATAATGCATTACTTTGGTAAAGTAATTGTAATGTAATGCATTACTTTCCAAAATACATGTAATTGTAATTGTAATATAATGCTACTTTTGTCAAAGTAATTGTAATATAATGCATTACATTGCAATGTAATTCGCCCCATGCCTGATTCCTGTACACAGAGACATCAAACTTATCAACAATATTGGGATGACGGCCATTTAACTTTTTGAAGACCCTGATAGGCCTAGGCTTGCAATATCCCTGAGTCAACAATTTATTCGTAAGCAGCTTGCTTCGTTCTATAAAGTTCCCGTAATAGGAACAAGCTCTACCATAGCGTATTAATTGGGGAACAAATAAACCATATACAGGAGAAGCAGGTATATTGTTACATAACAAAGGAAAGTTGATAATAAAAAAATTGAAGTCATTAGGTTTGTCATACAGTTTGCCTTACGTGGGCGTCGTTATTGAGTTATAAGTCTAAATATGAAGCAGAACTTTAGGAATCTCACAGGTATAAATTACAAAATAATACTATCTATTGCAATTAAAAGCAAACAAAAAGTCATGCCTTGAATTTTAGGTTCACATAAAAAACACAGCACATTTTCATCGACATTGTTCCGTTAGAAGAAGGACTTAACCGACATCTACAAAAACTGACTCAATCGTTGAATGAGAAATAAATTACTTATAAAAATATCATAGAGGGTCGAAGATTTTTAGGTGACTTCTCAGCCGCCATCGTGATAAGGTTTACATTTCCAGTAAACTTGGGTAATTACTCTATGTAACACATTTTCATGTATGGTTGCAAAGCCCTGGTGTATCAACACTTTAATACCTTCGTTATTTTTATATATTTTGGTCGGTAGATATAAATAAAGTTTTTAAAATCAATCATATAATACCAGTTCATTATACTGAATGGTAAAGCAAGAATTTTAACAATTAACTTGGGTATTTTATTTTATTTTAAGCTCTAGGAAGTTCATAAAATATCTAAAATGTTCAACTTCAAAGAAATTATTTATCAAAATATATTTTTATCTATGATAAATAGATTATGACTGTATTCTACATACTGTTAGCATTTACCATTTTCCTGAGATCGTATTTTTCAGATTGTGATTTGAAAATGCACTCTTAGTTTGTTTTCAGAATATGGATCTTTTTTCATACTGTCTGTAGGCAATTGCGAAAGGTTTGTTTGTTTCTAAATCCGTGTCTCGTTGAGTTCTGTGGTTACGGTTGTATTATAAATACTGTTTGTAGGTATTTTCAGAGCGAGGGGTTTTCTGAATTTGTTTCCTGTTAGCTCTAAAATCTCTGTACTTGGGTAATTGTGCTATTATACACACTGTCGAGTTTTACTGACGGATTAAGTGTCTTGTTAAGTTCTTGTCTTGTTAAATTATCATTGTTATGGTTCTTCTACATACACTCTGTAGATATTTCCTGAGGGTTTTCTGAATTTGTGTCCTGTTAAGTTTTCTCAGGTGTTGGGTCTTTCATGCATACTATCTGCATGCATGTCTTGACGGTGTGTTTGAATTCGTGTTTTGTTTAGTTCTTTTAGGTTTTGGTTCCTTCATTGTAACCGTAGACATTTATTTAGGTTTTTTCCAGCATCTTGTCCTATAAAGTTCTTTCAGGTGATAGTTCCTTTATGCATACTAGTACTAGGCATTAACACAGAGTGTTTTCTTCTTTCGGGTGATGGTTCATTTATACTAACTGTAGACATTTATTTAGGATTTTTCCAGAATCTGTATCCTATGATGTTCTTTCAGGTGATAGTTCCTTTATGCATACTAACATTAGGCATTAACACAGAGTGTTTTCTTCTTTCAGGTGATGGTTCATTCATACTAACTGTAGGCATTTATTGAGAATTTTTCTGAATCCATGATCATGTATTGTTAAGTTCTTATAGTCTTTTATCTCATCATAATCTACCAATTATCACAGTGTTGATGTATGTTGAGTATCTGGACACATGTACTGTAAGGTTTTAACACATTGTATATCCTAACTAACATAATGATAAATGGTTTGATGTGAATGCCAATACATCATACATCGACTGGATCTGACAGAAGTAGACATACAGGGTCACTGCTAATGAAGAAAGTCGCTACCTTTAATGAAGATATCAATGTCTTTTTGAACCTTTACCAATCTAGATTACCCCATCTACCTTTTTGCTATATCATTGTTTTTTTTTTTTTTTTTTTTTTTTTTTTTTTTTTTTTTGGTAATGACAAATTTACATCTCAATCACTTTCAATAGGGAAGACACCGGTTATGCTCCAGGTAGACCCTGTTAAAATGTTGCGTGTGTCATGGGACATCATTCAAACTACTGAATTGTTTCTATTTCATTATATTAAAGTATCATTAAGTTTTGCAGATATTATAACAACTCAAAAGCACATGCATCCATCATGTAAAATCATACCGATTCATTATGATTATGAAATAACAGTTTAGAAATAGTTTTAATTCTAATGCTTCAATACTTAGTAGTGTTTAAATTTGATTACAATATTTTGTGTAATGTTAATTTAGCCATTTTTTATCTTTGGCTTTAATACAAAATAAAATTTCCAAAGTTGGTATCTTTGCCAGGTTCGACAGGGCAAAACTGTCAAAGTATTGTTTGTTTGTTTTTAAATTTTATGCATGATCTTTTTTAAAAAGTAAAAATCAGAATTCCTGATTAAAAATTCTCGCTTCTTCTTTACCCTAGACTAGATTTGAAGGTATAGAATTCTGCTTAACTTTGATCTGTAGGATATTCAAATACCAACAAAAATATACAGCACTAAAAAAACTGGTATGATATGTTATTTAAACCACTAAGCCGGTATCTCAGCTGGTGGCTGTTGTCCTGAGGATATGGCAAACTCGGTAGACAGCCAGTGTTTATTATTGGCATACTATACTGTATACTATAGTCTAAATTTTCTGCAGGTAAAATGTGAAATTTCTCAAAAACTAAGGGACACTATCTCATACAAAGTAATCCCTTAGCTAAATTTGGTATCTTTTCAACAGGTTAAAAACACTTTTAGTTTCATCATTTTGGTCTAAGCGCTACTGATGAGGAATTGTATTCCGAAACGGCCATCTATTGATGTAAAATAAAAACTAGTATAATATGTAATTAACAATTAATTACATCATTTGAAATAGAGATAGCTTATGATACTCCAACGGTTGTAACATGGATTAGGAAGACATTGTTGAATGCATAGGTAGTACGAAAATGGCAACCGCTTCTGTTCAATCAAAAACAAACATACTGATGCATGTTCAAATAACAATCCAGAAGCAGAGTAAAAACTTTTAAATTGACGAGTTAGGTTAAACACGTGAACTTCCTCCAGGGGAGTGAGACCGGGTGCTCTGGAATGGTTTCTATCGCTACAACCTTGGAAAAGTGTGGGTTGCTAAAATGTATATTGACAATTACATTTTAGCTATAGGCTAATACATTATTTAAATAAAACTCGTGGAATAATTTCAATTCTAACATATAGTGCTTTGAATAATAATAATCAAATAAAAACGAAATATTTAAAACGCAGAAAAAAGTAAAAAGTTTAGTTACCTACATATTTCATTGAATCATAGAATTGTATCATGTGGTCATGTTAAAAATGAAGTTACATTACACCTTAAATATTACTGTGAAAAATTATTGTTTACTATTTCAAAGAGTAATCTCTTGAACTAGATGCGATGCCGAATTTCTTGTTGGGAGTATATTTTAGACATTACCTTTCTCTCTATATCATCATTTTAGATAAAATAGATACTGTTTATGTGGAAGCAATAAAGTGGTTTTAGAGTAAAAAAGAAGATAATCTCAGTATATTTCTGAGACATCTGACGTAATGATATTCTAAATTTCTGATATTACGTCAGAGTTTACAATCTTCAAATGTTTTGCATTGTAAATCAGAAACTCAGTGCTTCTAACATGTGCCACGCTGTTAGATTAAGTCAAATTTATACAACTCAAACTTGATTCTACAGCAGGAGAATACAGATTTTATCATATGTTTGGTTATAGAATTGAACATGTGCAGAACAACAGGTTATATGTATTTACAATTTTGGCAATTTTTTCATTTGATCATGTTCTGTTGGCTGGAGTTAATAGCAAAAACGTTATGATTACATTTTGCATTTGAAGACCTATTTAATTGTGTCAAGATGTACTTCCTTAATTAAAGTGAAGATGATAAAAGTTATATTTTTTTAATTAATCAATCACCAACACAATAAAGATCCATGAACAAATATAATCACAGAAACCAAGAAAAAAGTAAAACATATGAAACTAAGTAATACAAACGGACTTTCTATGTCTACAAAACAGGGGTAAATTAAATATACAATACTTTTTAATGACATTAATGTATTAGCTTACCGTTTCTCTTTTTTATTGATGTTTAGTTGGAATCTGTAGTTATTTTAATAAAACCTCTAGAAACATCATTAAAATAAAACAGAATTGTGCAATTATTCCCATCAACTTTTACCGTCACCTTTCAGCATAAGAATAATAAACTTTACCCTATTTTGTAATATAATTACTATTTAATTTCTTCCGGAGCAGCCGACCTCACTTCTCCGGTTGAAGTTCACTCGTCTAACTCAACTTGTCAGTTTCAAAGTTATTACTTTGCTTCTGGATTGTGACATGGATTAGTATGTTTGTTATTGATGATTGCAATATCCAATCGTTCATTTCAAAGTTTTTTCCATTGGTAATTTAGACTGTTTGATAATATCAAAGACAAACATACTAATCAAAGTCTGAATAACAATCCAAAAGCAAAGTAAAAGCCTTGCAACTGACTTTTTAGTTTAAGCACGTGAACTTCCACCAGGGAGTGAAGCCGGATGCTCCAGAAGGGTAGACACCGCCTGTTAAGCTAGCTACAGTCCAAATTGACTCAAAGAAACATGAAACTATGGGACGTCAAATATATGCATTATTGTTTTTGTTATTTAAAAAGTATAACATTTGTATACATATTCACTAGTCATTAATCAATTTTGAAGAAATAGTTATGCTGTGAATTCTTTTCCACCAGAGAAGTCTATCCAAACTATATATTATACCAGTGTCAATCTCACAGCACTAGACGGCCGTTTCAGAATACAATTAGCCATCACTAGTGGTTGGACCAATCAGGATGAATCCCCTAATTTTTTCTTTATAATAAGCACACTAGTAATTTTATTGCAACTGAATAACACGTTTGACTTTCTGAAACAGGAAATAATTTACGCTTACAGTAGAACATAATAAAACATAACATGAAAGGCATCAATATGTAGAAAATATGTACTTTATTTTTGCTTAAGCAGCAAAGATAGTACATTAAGAACACATGGTGAGAGCACTAACTGCCTCCTTAGTATGATTCCAGGGTTGCAGTCAAAGCATGAATGAAGCCACTAATTAGTCAAATATTTAATTCTAATTTAGTTATTATCGTATACGTAATGTTAAGATTTACGCTTTGATACTGAATATACTGAATACTATTTACAACTAGGAAGTGTTCGTATAGCCAAACAACATTTACCTGTTCGCTTGACCTTTAATTTAAATATTTATCATGGACAAGTGCATTAATGTCTCGGGAACAAGCGTGCTTATTTCGTCTATATAATGCAAACACTAATCATATGCCTTGTATACATTAAAATAAAATGCAAATTCTGACACTACCAATGTATTGGGTGAATCCTTCTATATGAATATTCCTAATGAAAGGTCAATCGGACAGGTCAAAATTGTTTGCCTATACAGTATTTTATTGTTGTCGCCCTTGCCCTTCAACTTTAAACAAATACACCTGCAAGAATAACATAATACGTATGTCGATATCAAAACTAAATTATCAAATAATAATGACCTGTGATAGTGATCTGTTTGTATTTTAAACCTTTAATTTAATTGTTGCAAAGTATGTAATGTGATGATTATAATAACAATTTTGTTACCCTTCATTTAATTAAGTATTCTTTACTCAGTAAACTATAAATCTAGCAATACTACCTGAATTTACAAACACATAATGTATTTTTCATCACACAGGATATTGAAAGCCTAGGTAACTCAAGGACTTCAAAGCGTTATTTGATCATCATTACATTTTTGTTGATATTTAAATAATAACTGTATCCCAAATTGCATCGGATATAGTTGTCGTTCTTTTCATTCTAAATTTCGATTACCCTAGTTCTGATCGTAAATTTCAAGGAGGTACTTATTATTCCGGAGTACCTGATCTCAACATTCTGGTAGAGGTTCAGGTATATCCCTGAATATGTAATTTTTATGAGTTTTATTAACTTTGTGATAGTGAGTTGAACATGAATTAGTATGTCTATGACTAAATGACTGGTTTTCTATTGGCTTTTATAGTGACTATAGCGCATCACGAAAAGTTGTTCTTAATTCACACTTATAGCAGCTGCTTGCAAATAAGTTGTTGACTCAGGTATATTGCATGCCTGGGCTTATCAAGGTCTTCAAACAGTTTAATGGTCGCCATTACAGTACTGTTGATAAGTTTGACGTTTCTGCGTCCAGGATTGCCCTGGTTATATTTGACGTCACATAGTTCCATGTTCCTTTCACACAATTTTGATTACACACGTGACGGGAGAAGCTAGCTAAACAGAAGGTACTTACCCTTCCGGAGCATCCGGCCACACTTCCCTGATGGACGGACTTTCACGTGTCTAACCTGACTTTTCAGTTCCAAAGTTTTTACCTTGCTTCTGGATTGTGATTCAGACATGGATAAGTATATATGAAGTTACTAACGTTCATTTAAAACGTTTTCATAAAACATTGTACATTTAATGTAATATGATACATAATTATGATCGAACTAAACTATAACTACAAATAAACTAATGTTCTCATTAACGAATGAATAAATTATATAATTCAATAGGAAGATTATTTTACTCCCATCTGTGGCAGGTATTTTTATTAATGAAAGAATGTAATAATATTAATAGAAAATATTGTGCATATTTGTACCAGGTGCTTTACAAATAAATTTGTTTGAAATAATTTATCACAATTATCAATATTTGGTATTAACAGGTTCGTTGTCCCTTGGATCTTGACAGAGTGCAGTTAATAATGTAGAAAAATCTCCTTTGAGGATAATAAACAACCAAAACGGAATACCATCTTATATTTAGAAAAAGAAAACAATGACAAATATCACATTTCAATTATATGTCTATTGGTTTTAAGTGTATAACGTATACCTTAGTTGTATCATAAAATCTATATGGTTTTGTTTTTTCACACATAGAGGATATTGCACCATTTTTGCACATGTTATTGTGCTATTCAAAAGGTATTATCTTGCCAATACTGCATGACTTCATCTTTATTATTACAATTGTTATGGGAATAGTTTCTAAATAATCTAGCTTTCTTTCTTTTCTTGATGATTTTTGGTGAATTTGGCTCACATTGAATGCGCTAGTTTGTTCCTGCTACCGTATCATTATACAGCAAGAGGAGCTGCCAACGAATAACTTGATTGCTTTTTCCCACCACTACGGGCTCTTTATACAAGGCAATAAGCTGCTTACAAATATACTGTTGACGGAAGGCTATTGCAAGCCGAGGCTTATCAAGACCCTCTTGTTGTATGACCGTCTTCACAATATTGTTGCTTCGATGTATAAAGTTCCCGTAGTGGGTGGGAACAAGCCATAAATTTATTTGTGAGGAGAATAAGCTCTGCTATAGCGTATTTAATGTGTAGTAAATGCAACATAACAAAGGGAAGCAAGCTGTTTTTAATTAGGACAGGAATCGGACATAATGTGCCAAGAGTTTCAATTTTACAAATATCGTGGAATAATGAAATGAAGTTTTACGTCCAAGTGAAATGTTTTTGAGTATCGATACTGTCAGTTCTTGGATATTGGTAGAACGGTATTACCCAGAAAATACTACCGATGATTCGGAGGTAAAAGTACAATATTATACTAAATTCTGCGCGAGTGTGATTTGGACATAATTTTGATCCGTTAGAATTTTACCACTCGGCACGTTACCTTTGAACAATGGTTATGAGTATTTAGTTGTGTAAACTGCACACATGTATCAATTACGGCATCACATACACTCTTGTACAAATCATGACCTTTATCTGGGACTGAATTCATAAACTATTAACAAGATACTATAGATACTATAGTTTAACATGACACATAATAATTATTATTTAATAAAACAGCAAACTTTTTTTATTTAATAATTAAAGGGATTTGATAAGTCAATGAGAAGCATACGGCCCTCACATCTGTTTCAGTTATTTCATAAATAAAGTATAAAGTTATTAGAAAAAAATGTCGCAATCATCATAATAATTACAATCATTGGCAAAAACATAGAAATAGACAAATGGGACGTTCCTTTCAGCTGAAATAGGCATATCGACTTTGGAGGCAATAAACATAGAATTATCTAGTATAATAAAGATACACATGTATAGTAAACAGTAAATAATCCACATGTCGCTTGTACTCTGACTGTCCTTACAATCAAAACATGATTTTAGTTCAATGCTACCATAGCTCATTTGATAAAGGGCTTGCTCCCTATGTTTGAGGTCGATGATATGCGGCCATGTCTTACAAAGACTTGACTGTAGGTAATCAACAATCAAAAACAAACATACTAATCCATTTCCGAATCACAATCCAGAAGCAAAGTAAAAACTTTGGAACTGACAAGTTAGGTTAGACACGTAATTGACTTTTCTTTTGACAAGACGTCGGCTTCTAGAAATTAAAACCACAAAAGAACGAATAAATAAGGTAAAGGGACCATGTTAGGAACATACATGATTTTTTTTCGAATACCACAAACATATCTATAGGTACTTACAAACATACTAATCCATTTTCAAATCCAAGTCCTAAAGCAAAGTTAAAACTTTGAGGCTGACAAATTAGGTTTGATACATTGAAAGTAAGCCGCGTGTTTCAGGGAGTGGGGGCTTGCGCTTCCTGTTTAACTAGCTACATTCGCCACGTGTGTAATTAAAACCGAGAGTAAAAGGAACATGGATCTACTTGGCGTCAAATGCATCCAGGATAATCATGGACAAAGAGACATCGTACTTGTCCGCAATAATAAAATCACGGCTTGAAATCTTTTTGAGGCCCCTGATAAGCCTAAGCTTGGAATATCCCTGAAAAATGTATTTGTGTGCGTAGTGGGACCAATCTCTATCAAAGCATATTTATTATGAAACAAATACAAAAGACTCAATTGTAACCTTTAATGTTGAAATGTTTAAAGTTTGATGTCTCTGTGTCCAGGATTGCCCTTTTGATGCCGTAAATTTTTTTAAATATTATATTGATTGAATCTGCTTCCGAGTAGCCGGTCTGATATCGATATCAGACAGGTGATACGGATTTTCCGACCGGGCACGTGCAGTCGGTGATATGGGTGACGTCATTTAAGTATGCAGAAACTACGTATTTACTACAAAGTATATGATAATCATAATTAATACAGTAGAACGAATAACAAAAGTCGAGAATATGATCAAAATTACCTCTTCAAAATTAATTAAATTTATTTTATTTCTGATCCGCTTCAATATATTTTATAAGGAAATGCTTCCGTTTTGGAAACCTGTAATACTAATGAAACATTCAGCAGATATATATATTGTTTCTAGCATTGTCTGATTATATTTAGAATTGATTGTATCTTAACATGATTTTTCACTCTACCTAGCTGATTTTATGAGCGTTTATAACAATATAACTTATCTTAAATTGTTCCATTGTATAACTAAATGTATTTCCCTGATATAGTGTGAATTCGCCTGTCGGAACTTTAGACATCTGCTAGGCTTTATAACCAGTATATCCTGAGATCTCCATGAATTATCTGGCGCAACACCAAATATATGTTCTTATTCATTATTGTGATGGCACTTAATACTATTTATCTATCGCTTCTGATTACGGTACCGTGATGTATGCTTACCACCTTAGAATTAGGTAAACCACTTGATCTATGATTGAAAGATAATCAAAATATATTTGACATTTTACAACATAAATGTGAAACGGAAAGTTCTGTTATAACAATCATTGTCCATTTTGAGGTTTATTTATTTCCAATTGAATAAAAAAGTATTTTCTCTTTTTGTACAAGTATTTTTGCAAGAAAACTATCATTTATCAATTACCATAACAACATTAATTGACGGTTCTTTAAGAATCACATGACAATTAGACTGCAGGATAAAGACGCTTCCTTGCAAAACATAACAAAGTACCTTCAAGATTCAACCACAAACCTACCGCTCATTTTTCAAAACCTCAAAATCACAATACAAAATAACACCTTTAAAAACTGGCAATTTAAGTTAAACATTGACGCTTCTTTAAGAATCAGGAGTAAGGAGTATTTGAAATATATGGTTTAAATTGTATATACCGTCTCTATTCTAATCAGAATGTCAAAGCAAAAAGAACTAAAAACTTTGAAAACTAGTATATTCTGAGGCAAACACGAGTTTCCACCAGGGAAATGATTTCGGTGAGTCCGGAAGGATTAGTACCTACAAAAGATTATTTTGAGTTTGAAAACACTTTTAGCATAGTCATCACGTGATAATTATCAACCACAAAAACTAAATAAAAAAAATACCTAGACATAGGTCAATGGTGCTTAAACTCGACTTTACTCAACTTCAGAACATTCGAAAAATAACACCAAATCATTACCACTGCACATTTATTGAGGCCAAACCTTGATTTTAAGAACTTTGAACTTGTACTGATGTCCAGATATGATTCTAAAGTTATTATTGTAAGTTATGCTTTGAAGATTGTCATGTTAAATATTTGAATTTTTTTAAAAAAAGTAATTTTATTCTATTGATTTTAAAAACTTTCTGAAAATATTTTACTATTTTGGAAATTCCCGACATAACTACCCTTGTTAAATGTAAATTTACCAGTTTTCAAAGTTTGTACTATGCTTGTTGGATTGTGATTTGAACAAGGGCAGGTATGTTTGTGTTTGATAATATCATTGCAGTTTGTTTCTTAATTTATTTTATTACAAGGTTGATAAGTATACTCCTCTGTTTCTACCATTACTAATGAAAAATGTTCCTCAAGTGGTTGGAAAACAAACAAATCATTGATTAATTAAACATCTTCTAAATTTAATTCACAAAGTAGGTTTACTATCTTCTGACTTAAGTTATGTTGTATCTGTGTGGATAAGTGACGCCAATTCGGGGATACTATCAACATTGTATGTTATACCAAACACAAACACATCGGTTCATTATGTCTTATAGTCAGCTGTATGGTAAGTACCCAATCTAACCACTAATTAATATAAAACCAAAAGTGCCGTCAATTCAAATTACGGAATTTAATCAATCAACTCAAAATAAACAAACCATAGTTTCGTATAAATAGACAAGTATAATTATTTCATTCCACTTGCCAAAGTATTTGACTGTCTTTTATACTATGGTAAAAAAACGTTCATCGAAACATAAGAGAGATTTCATTTCAAATTGTGAGCATTATAATCTCCGATACCAAAACAGGTTATAATCAAACACAAACATACCGATATATATCCAAATAAAAATCCCTCAATCAAAAACAACAACTTGCAAAATCTAAAATAACATATTAATCCATTTTCAAATCACAATCCAGAACCAAAGTAAAAACTTTGGAACTGACAAGTTAGGTTAAACACGTGAACTGCCATCAAGGAAGTGAGACCGGGTGCTCTGGAAGGGTAAGCATTTCCTGTTCAGCTAGCTACACCCGCTACGTGTGATCAAAATTGTGTGAAAGGAATATTGAACTATGGGACGTCAAATATATCCAGAGCAATCCTGGACGCAAAGATATCAAACTTATCAACAACACTGTGATGAACAAGCTCTATCATAGCGTATTAAGTGGAAAAAAATACACCAAGTTTAAAATGCTTCCACCAAGGAGTCGATAAAATAATTTCTCAAAAATGTTACATAGAATATTTAAATGTTGAATAGGCGGAAAAGAGTTGAATATATTATGGTAAATTAAATTACAAGCAAGATAAAAATGCAATTTAAGATTAGGAAATTAATTGTATTATTAGTAAAACGCATCAACACCACAAAAATAAGTGTATATAAAATTCAAAAGAATAACTTTGTAAAAGAGTCACATAGAGCGATTTGCAGCAAATCATCCACATCAAAATTCCAAATGTCAACCACAAACATACCGTTCCTTGTTTAAATTCCCGAAAGCAAGGTATAACATATCGGTTCGTGTTCAAATTACAATCCCAAAAAATCTTTGATAACTGCAAAAACTGGCAAATTGCGTAGTGCATGCGAACTTTTACCAGGTAAATAGGGCACCCCTTCCTGGCAGTTACACCCGACACGTGTCAAAATACGACGACTCACAACAGTCGTGACTTTAAACTTATAATGGGGTCAATGTCTTTCTTTGTTCTCCATAATGCTAAATCGTGTACATTTACAGAATATACTTCTATATATAAAGATTATTTTGTTATTTTTTTAAAGGGTACTTCTCATAAACTAACCACAAAAGATTTATTACGGCTTCTTTAGAAATACGTATAGCAAATGGAACATAGACCGAATTCCTGCTTATCAATTCCTCCATATAAAGCTATTTTAGTTCATTGTATTGACTGCTTTCAGAACATATGTACCGAATTTAGGAGACTTGGTACATTTAATGTTTATCGAGGTCTTCTAAAATTTTCATGGCGGTCATAACAATATTGTTGATAACAATACAACTGTATCCAGAGATGTCCTGGATACATTTGACGTTATTCCTTAACATATATATATATTTCATTTTGCATCACTAGACCGTCGTTCCGGAATGAAGTTCCTAATTAGTAGTCCTCGGACCAAACTTGTCTTATATTTCAATGTTCCTTTTATAACCAACTTTGATTTCACACTTGCTGAAAGGGAGGTACTTACCTTTCCGGAGTACATGGCCTCTCTTCCTTTTTTTGAGGGCATCGTGTTTAATTTAATGTGCCAGTATTTATAATTTCACGAGTTTAGTTTGGAAATTGTGATTGGAACATGGATTAGTTTGTTTCTTTTTGATTTATCAAGAAAACATAGATTAATCCAAAAATAAACTATATGATTTGAGAGTAATCAATCACCTTTTGATTTCGGAGAAAACTCATTATTTAAATGTTTCGCACCTTTTGTTGTAGGAGATATTTTAAAAAAATACTATCTCATCTCTTAGGTATAACCCTATCTCTTTATGGCTGTTAGGATAACCCCCTTACTGTCACGGTGGTTCTTGTTAGTAAACTTGGAGAAAAGTAGATTTGCGGAATGTTTATATAATGGATGAAGTTGTTATGACAAACAATATAAATGATTCAAAAATTCCTTATTAAGAATTTTTAAATATATTTAGTTTGGGGTTTTGAATTTAGTTCTGAAGAGATGGTTGAAGTTATAGTTATGTTGTATTTGTCAGTTATAAATGCATATACATTATATATAAATATAAATAAGTTCATAAGCAAATTAATCCAGAAATTTAAATTAAAATAAAGAAATTATTTTTTTCAAATGCAAACAAAAGATTTGGCAGGGAATATTACCTAAGCATGTTCAAATTTAGTTACTTATATATGTTTAACGGTTGAATTGAATTATTATTTGAAGAACTATTATAATAATATAATATATATTATCAGATAAATACAGCTTTGCGTTTATCTAAAACATTTTATGTTTTTGTGATTGAAGTAAAGTGTCACCAAAAGTAATTAATTATCAGAAGGAGAAGAGATAACCATATAAGTGGATGTTAGTTTCTTTAAATAGTACAGTCAAACCTGTCTTTAAAAGCCACCCAATGGAACCAGTTAAAGTAGCTTTATCGACAAGTGGCCTCTATATACAGGTTAAAAAATATGAATAAAGAACAATTGGAATACAATTTGTCTGGCCTTTATAAGTAAATGGCCCTTATAAAAGACTTCTTAGACCTGTTAAAACAAGAAAAAATCACTAGTGTTTTTATACTTTTTACTGGAAACTGTTTTTCTGGTCATTTACACTGTAGCCCAAAATCAGCAGTAACGTTAACCTCACTCTATGTCAACTCAAACAATGGAAGGGAGATAACACTCACCTAGAAAATATTTTTCTGAAAACGCATGTTATCATTATCTTTAGTAATTAATGACGCTATTAAACTGTGTATTGTTGTTGGATCCGTGTAGTTTCTAATTTCGATCAATAGATGGATCAATAAACGGTGAGCATATATATAATGTTTTTGTTGCCTAAATTCCGTTATAATCACTAAATATGAAATCCACCACGTCTTTTATGTCACAATTTAGCTGGATCTAAACAAGACCAAGTAAAAATAATTTATAACCACCGAAAGTATTATAGCACTCAAGTTGCGGGTTAATTTTTCCCGTATGAAAAGTTAAAAATATAACCTGTTTGCCTTGTTTTTATAAAAGAACTGTTTAAATGAAAGGTATCAATTACAAGATAAATAATACACCATATAAGTGTACTTAACAAAACCTCGTGTGTATACAAATCACGATTTATTTTGATGAAATACAAAGCAAATTTTAATTTACAAAATTAATGTATTTTCTAGTGTCAAATCACTGATTCGAAACCCGTATAGATTTTACACAGCATTCATTGAAATACACAACAGTTTTTTGCTCGTTGTAATGAAATAAGACGCATGATTGATCCACTGATATCAGATCAACCCGTTTTAACGGAGACATGGTACAATTATCTAAAAATCCCAGCTAATGATTGAAGGCACACGATATATCCGCTGTATACCTGGATACCTGACATATTTACCTGGTGTTAAGTAGTGTACGTGCATGGATAGCTAAAGGATCAGGAAGAAGCTGGATAATGTAAGTAGACTTTTATTTAGATTGTCACACAACTTGTTATATCAAATGCATGTAAAAAAAAACAATTTCGCAATTTTTTCATAAACCCTTACAAAGATGACTTTCTATCAGTCCGTAATTTATCTAGTAGCATTAAAATTGAAAAAAAAAGATTTATATGGGATACGGTAGGCATAATGTAAGTAAACTTGTTGTATTTTGGATTACATCACTGAAAAAAAAAATTCAAAGTTCTTTTCATAAATAATTCGAAAATTTTGATTTTCTATGGTTATGCGACATATCTATTGGTATTAAGACCATTAAAAGATTTATATGGTGTTTATTTCTCCGCTGACAACGTGCCATGTGTTATACGTTTTTATCATATTGCATAAATTCATAACATTCGGGCTTAAATGACTTGTGAGACAAGATTCACATATGTTTAAAATATAAATTGATATAACGCTTTCGTTTAAGTTACATATCGCCAAAAGCCTATAAATGTTAAAAGTATGGTCATGATAATGGACTTTTGGGCATTGGCAGTCATTCACTGTTGATTTTTAATTCAGTTATATATTTATCCTACTTTTATTCTTAAACACATATTTTAACAGTTATAATGATTACCTGTCGTTTATATTAAAGTAATTGTATGGTTTATTTAAATAGAGAAATTAAAAGAAATAAATGCAAATATTACATAACCAATTTAAACAAATGTAAACCTCTTCATTTTGTGATCCAATAACTTGCAAATAACAGAAAAACACTACAATTAATTCGATTTCTTCGGAAGTGAGTAAGCACAAATACAATGAGAATACACAAAAATAGACATGTGTTAGATAATATTTATATATTAAAATCGGTATTGACAATCAACAGCGGCTGTAAAGCGTTTAGAGTACGGTCAGTTTAAATATATGAACGTCTTCGTTATTTATTTATTTCCTCTGTGTTAGAGATACAGCCGTAGTCTCACCAAGACTTGAAAATTGGTAAAAGATAGGGAGAGACAATAAAACCGATGTCCCGTGTTTCTGTAGGCGTTGCATGTTAAAAAACTATCCATGCTCATTGTCCTGAGCGCACTGCAAAGTTATGGATTTCTGCCACTTAACCCCTGGGTATTATTTTCTCGAACATTCTTGACCGATACGTAAAAACCCATTCAATCAATCAACCAATCGTCTGATATACAATGAATAGATGTGCAGAATTCGGTGAGGCATTACTTGGCGTTAATTTATTGATTGAATAAGGTTTTAATGTTCCAGTCAAGAACATTTACTTATATCGAGGCTTTGCTAGCTGCAGGCGAAGTTTCAGTAAACTTTGCAATTCTCTCAAGATTATTTGCAGACATTGTTCTTTAACATGCAACACCTGTCGTGATATGGAGCATCGGTTTTTACGGTTACTTGCGAAGGACCCCGAGACTTTCATTTCTAAATAATGAGTGTTAAGCGAAAAAAGTCACTACCAAGTTTCAAATCTTGATCAGATCCCGGGTGGATAAACCTAGATTAAACAATAAACGGCATTTGACTCATACCAGTCATCAAACAGTGTGGACTCAATTTCTACGTTCACATAGTGCTTTTGTTGGATCATTAGGCAGCGTGTGTAATATAATACTTGTGTTGTAAACAAATAATGGCATTTATTAAGTTTTATAGTTTAAATTGGCGGTTGATAAATACCATAACAAATACACGGTATTATTGTAAATACCATTATGCATTATTCAGACACATGCCTTTTGTGCAAAAAGGCTATTTTCACCGTGAGAGTCTACAATTACGTTTCACTAAAGGATTGCATGGGGAAATGAACAGTGCATTTTATTTATTATTCAGGTTCTTAACTTATTTTTATTTTCAATCTATTTATTTTATTATTGTCTTTGCATTTTTGCGTCCTTTAAGCACATTTCCGACAGACGATGTATTCCAATTATTTATCTGGAACCCAAGATACAAATGAATATTAGATATAAATTCTGACATGAATTTGGATTTGGCAAGTTTATTGTACTTAAAAATGTACAAAATTTCTATATATAGATGTTTTAGAAATGAAAAAAATCTATAATTTTTCAGAAAGATAAATTTTTCAGTTCATAATATGTGTTTAAAAGAGCAACATTTGCAAAAGGCTTCACTTGAATTGATTAATGCCTCACAGAGCACATCGTAAAAATATACATTAAAGTTGAAAGAAAACAAACGAAATGAATTTGATAAAATCTAACAGTATTCTCGCTATGACTTTTATTAAAATTGGTTTTCCACTTCATTCTCCCTTTTCTATGCTGAAATATGATAAAAATGTTAAAAATATAAAGTTAAAACCATACATGCATATTAAAAATAACCTAAAATGGCAGAAGAAAATTATCAGTGAAGACAGAGGCATATGAACGTTGTAATCTACCAGATACATGAAGTTTATTATGTCACCGTCATTATACAATTTAAGCTACCTATATATATATATATATATATATATATATATATATATATATATATATAAAATGAAAATTGCAATTTGATCGCAAGTCCCGGTGTCATTGAATAATTTAAACTACATTTAAATGAGAAAAATAAATTCAGTTGGTAAAAGGGTCTTGCAAAATGTTTTCGGTGCTTTGTTCAAATAACCAGTACGCTTACAATTATGCATGTAATTATAAATTGCGTCTTGTGCAATAGTGTCAAATTTAAAATATCAGTCCAAATTCATTTGTTGTAGAAGAATATGATATTTGTTCATTGTGAAGTTTCTACTGATAGTTTTCACATTTTTCTAATGTTATTCGTACCATTTGAGAAAGTTGGCACTTAAATCTTTTTAACAATTTTGCAGGAAACAAAGAGGATGACGGGGAAATCCAGTTTACAGTTTGTAAAACATATGGCAATATTATTTACAGTGACATTTGTGATGATGTTACCATTGCTTTCTCTTTTCGTTGACATGGAGATCTCCATGGTTCCTAAAAACAAAGAAATGCTGAATTATGAATGGAGGCTTCGTAACAATCAGAGGATACGGAAAGCAGAATATTTCTTAAATAATATTGACGACAGACATAGACACAGAAGTAATATTAATTCACGAGTGGATAATTCTGAGGTCTCTGTTACAATAATGATTATTTCCTCTTCAAGGCATCAATTAGGTGATGGTCTGTGTAACCTTAAATATCTTACACAAACTGTATCGAAGTTTCTAGAAGTTTTACAAACTACGACAAAAGATGTGCAATATAAATTGTGTGTTTGTTATATGGACGACAGCACAGTCTATAACCCGGAAATACATCGACTTTCAAACTTTGTGTCTATTCATAAAACTCCTTACCAGTTATTGCCTTCAAGCTCGGAATCTTCCGAAACTGACGATTTCGAACAGAAAAGACTGGATTATGTGTTTTGTGCAAAGAATGCAATTAAGGAGGACACAAAGTTTGTATTAATGACATATGATCACATGGCTCCAACCATCAATCTGTCCACCGTTTTACGAAATATTCTCAAAAGTCATAACAGCGTTGCAAACCGTACGGACGTACCCTATGTGAAGTTGTACCACCCGGAAATGTTACTTAGTTATTTTGATGGTTTGAAAGGATTTCAGAATTATTATCTATCACTGTTTTATTATCGTTACTGCTAACAGTCATTTATAAAAATACGTTTGCTTACAGAAAAGAGATAACCATTATCACATATATTATGTTCTTCATTTACGTGTTTTTGTTATTAATATTTATTGGGCGTAAAAATATATCAAATATAAGAACGTTGTCACCACATGTTTATCAAACTGTATCAGCGCCACCAAACCATTTGGAAGCAGTGTTATACACGAAAGACAAGTTGTCTAGATTTGTGGATTATTTGGAAGGTATAAACAGTAACCAGTTATTAACTATGGATATAGCTATTCATAACTTTAGTGTAGATCACTTCCAGTCGTCACCAAAAATGGTACAACCAAATTTAATGACAAATTTACTTATCGATTCATGATGTGTGATTTTTATGTCTTTCATTTACAACAATATTTCACATTAAAAAGAATTACAAACCAAATAGGTGCTGACCTCAAATTATGTTGCTAGATTATCGAATGGTGGTTGGAATGCAGTAGAGTAATGGTGTAAAATTACGTCTCGGGCAAGATGTTTTACTTATATCGCAGCGGTCAATTAGGGGAGCGTGGAGTGGAGTGAGTGGCGCAAAGCAGTTTTACGCCCAAGACAAAATTCTTTCACTTACATCGCGGCGGTCAGTTCGGGGATGGTGGAGTAAAGTGGATGGCGTAAAGGAGCTTTGTGTCACAAAACAGTTTTTTATACTTATATTGTGGCAGTCAGGTCTGTGATTGTGAAATGAATACAGTGGAGTATTAATGTTTTACCTCCAAGTCAAGATTCTTTCACGTATATCGCTGCTGTCAGTTCTAGAACGATTAAATGGAGAAATGGAGTTTAACGCCACAGTCAAGAGTTCTTTTACTTGTAGTGGCCACAGTTAGCTTTGTGATAATTTGAGCTGTTTAATAGGGTTTTACAACCAAGGAACGGTTTTAACTCTTATACAGGTTCAAATAATATGAATAAAGAACAATTGGGATAGAATTCTACTGTCCTTTATAAGCAGGTGACACTTACATAGAGGCAGGTTGGACTGTACATGTATTTTATGCCCTAGTCAGGATTCTTTTATTTATACCGAGGCGGCCAGTTATTGGATGATGTGAAAACCGCCGGAGAACATTTCTTTCTATTTGCATTTAACAATCGCAATGAGTGCGGGTGTACTTTATTTTGACATAATGATTAAAAAGATTTGATTTTTCAGCGTATTAAGTCTTCAATTGAGAGTTGAAAAGACAAATCATTGGTATTTACATTAATATTGAAGTTAAATGCTGTGGAACAAACATATATTTTACACAAATTTATCTGATGGAAAACTTTTATAATCAATTGTGCGTGACATTCAGAACAAATTTTAACTTGTTTGAAATTATAATGGCATATAGTATAGTTCAAAATACACGTATAAATCATCACAAATTTAAAATGTTTAAAATATTAATCTGTTATGGAGAATTTTAAAACGTTTTCCATTTAAATTGAAATGGCTCAGCAGTTTTGTATTGGGTTTTTATTGTTACAAGCTTACAGTAAGAACTGTCGTACTGTGCAACTGCGTGAAGAGTTTTACGTCACATGTTAATTTGTTGAATAATCATTAGATAACTGCATTAATACTACTTTATTTAAAAAATCATCTGTCCTTGGCAACACATAGCAACGGAACTTTACCTTAGTAAAGTCTCTGACGCGAGGGACTACATTTTTTATTTTAGATATATTGAAAACGTATTGATGTTGAGATTTATTGCAGTTTTAATGGGTTTTATTTATTTATTTTTTTATTTATTTATTTATTTATTTATTTATTTATTTATTACAGTTTATGTTGAATAAAATAATAGTGAATTTAAAAAATTAATTCAAACAATGGCATGTGATGTACTAAAATCGGCTTGGGTTATCCAAAACGACTGCCGAGAGAGGTCATACATTATGGACATTGCAACATGAACCAAATATACCGGGTTAAAAATATCACCGACCAATAGGGAAGTGTTAAAAAGTCATATCATACTGTAAACGTTATTATTTTCGCGATGTACCAATTTTCGCTTATTTCGCGGTCAGTTATTTTGCGCGAACATTAATACCAAGCGAAAATTATATAATGCTTATTGTGTTATAGTACATATTTCAAAAACGCGAAAATTTTAACTATACGGATATATCTAAATTTCATATACTGCGAAAATAAATCTACGCTAAATTAAAAACGTTTACAGTAGTGGATACATATTATTAGTCGTTATACCTATGCACCATTGTTCATGTGTTTATCTTAAAATATTCAATTTGATGGATAAAAAATGGACATTGCAAAATAACTTATTCATGTGTATACCGAGAAAAAAGCATCGACCAATAACTAAGTGCTTTAAAGTCATATATAGCGCAATTAATATATCACCCGCGATGTATTGCATCACTGTTCATGTTTAAATATAGATGGCTTAAAAATAAATAAATTATTACACATAAGTCAGATTTTAAAAAACGCACACTGTACACGGACAACACAATAAATAGTTGGTATAAACATTCAACAATAGATTGATGTATCAATGGTTACAAGCGTATCAAACCACACTAATGCCAATCACAAGAGGAAAACATGTTTGTTAATTGTGAGTAAAACAAAAGGATTAAAATGTCTTTGCACTGAATATGCATTCGTATGTTAACAGAATGAATAATTATTGATTTTATTGAACGGTACAGACCTGTCGAAAGTTTAACACTGAGCTAACAAAAATGATCCGGAGCTCGGCTGTCGAGATATGGATAGCGTGTTATGTTGAAAAGAGATAGATGGCAGCTGTAGAAGGCTGTAGAGATAGCGGCAGTGAGGGACCACCGAGATGAGCTGTTGATTCGGTACCAAGTCGATAGTTTAGTGTTAAACTTTCCATAAGCATATACTGTATCTAAAGGAATAGATAAACTGATTCATGGCAAAACGAAATTGTTACTTGTGGAAACTGAAGGTCTATTTTTCTCGGATGCTTGACCATCGAGCACCGACTCATTTTTGTCAGTCAATTGTTAAACTCTGGACAGGCCTGTACTGCATCTGCATATAAAATCGATTCTTTGCCCGAACTAAATTGGGGGATGCTTTTCCACCTGCATAACCGTCTTTGTACAGTGCAACAAAATAATTATAGCATGTTTACAAATCGATTTTAAAGCTAACTAGCTAACATGTTCAATGTGAATCGTTTTGGTCTTTGTTATCACACAAGTGACGCTGTCCATAGCTGGCTAAAAAACAGGTGCCTTCCCTTCCGGAGCACCCGGACTCACTTCTCTGGTGGAAGCTCACGTCTTTACCATAATTTGCCAACTTCAACGTTTTTACTTTGCTTTGGGATTGTGATTTAGACATGGATTGGTATGTTTGTTTTTGATTGCGTAATATAAAAATGCATGTAGGAATTAAATGGAGTAGTCAGCGTTTTACACTCAAATCAAGGATCTTTAACTTCGAGACTGCTAAATCTGGGATGGTGGAATATACCGGCGGTTCTGGAGAAAAACACCTCCATGTACCATCGGCAAATCTGCAAGCCAAACCTTTCTCGCACTAGGATCTGTCCTGAGGGGAATGGAACCTTGGCGATAACATGCGATGTTATAAAATATGCGTATGTTTTTAAATTTCAATTTTTGCAATCTTGCACGGAAAATATATGGGACGGTTGTTACCCGTATTAGTTCTATAATGACACCACTGGCCATTTTGCCGGTGCTCGTCCACAGACAAAAGTATTATTATCGGCAGTTCCCAGTGATTTTAGCTTTGCTTTGTATTGTTTGTCTGCTTCTTTCGTGTACTTGGTTGCCAAATGAAATGCAGACATATTGAAAGTTCAACACTTATGCCAAATCAGCAGCTCTTCTTGATCCATCATTAGCTATACTATCGAAAGCTTTCCTCCAGGTGTTTCTATTTCCCGGTAGTGTCCGGCCTTTTACCATCAATATCTCGGTCACACGACAGTCTAAATTCGGCTCCATATATTTCAGCTCATTGTTGAACCTTCCATAGGTCCGATATGTTGTAATATAACATTATTAAATTTTCTGAATGAAATATTCGAAAATTTTAACATTTATGATGCAACAATGTACTTGCTAATATTTTTCTGATGTAACTATCCTAGGTTTGTCATATTATTGATTGCATTCGGGAAGGTGAGACCCATTGTGTAAGTTAGATCTTTGTTTAGTCAACAACACGTATTACATTGTCTTTGTAACTAGGATATGTCTTTGGTATTGTATTTATGCCGTTAGCTTTTGTTTATTAGCGATATTTGGTCTGAAATTGGTCAGCTAAACAAAACATATCTGATTGTCTTTGTAACTAGAATATTGCATTGTTTTATTTTTCATACTCAGTGTGTATTGGCGATACCATGATTTTACTTTACCCAAAAACACTTAGTTGTCATGTAGCTAAGACTTAGGTGTTGTAGAAGTCCGGTTTGATTCAGTTAACATCCTATAATTGTATAAAGGTGATGATCCATCCGAGTTGATTTTAATTCAATACATTTTTTATTCAATTTAATATCAGTTTATGATCCGAGCGAATCCATTTTAATTGAATATAATATTTTTTTTCTTTTTTATAGGGTCTATGGTCTATTGCAATCATATACTGCTTATAATGAAAACTTTATAACTTTTTACAAATTAAAAATATACAGTTCAGGCAGGTAGAATGTTCAAAACTTGTCTGATGAAAAGGAGTTAATAAAAAAGCATTTCAGAAATAGAGTAGCTACTAAAAGCTAGAGAGGAAACGAGATGGCCATGGGCTGTTGAATAGACACAAATTCAAAGTTCGTATTAAACTTTAGACAAGCCTGTACTGTATCTATATGTAGTATGTTTTTTTGGGCTTCGTGACAATTAGGTACGTGTTTACAGTTCAACCTGCTTAAAGGCCACCTCTAAATAAAGGTCACCTGCTTATAAAAGCCAGTAAAATTGTATCCAAATGTTTCTTTATTCATATTATTTGAACCTGCATATAAAGGCAACCTGCCCATTAAAGCTACTTTTACTGGTTCCCTCGGGAGGCCTTTATAGACAGGTTTGACTGTATATAATCTGATTGAACATATACTGTGTAAGTTTGAAAAGTACTAGTAAATGACAATAGAAGCAGGCGTAATTTGCCTAAATAACACACACACACACACACACACGTCGTACGTATCCATCCATAATCGTTATATTTGTTCGGCGTTTCCACTATACGTTTTTGTATTTTACTGTAGTAAACATGTGCTATTTTTGAATGTACTAATTCATTATGTCGATTACACAGCGTGAAGGGTGTAGCTAGCTCAACAGGAGGTGCTTACTCTTTGGAGCACAGGGGTTGAAGTTTTCGTGTTTATTCTAATTTATCAGTTTCAAAGTTTTTTATTTTGCTCAAGAACTGCGAGTTAGACATGGGTTAGTATGTTTGTTTTATATATGCTAAACTTCCGACAGACATGTACAGTAACTTAACGAAAAGAAAGGGTACTAACTAGTATCTTAATTCTAAAAATAAAAATATAAAAATAAACAAAATATTGACTGCGAACATAAACACCGAAATTATCGGTAGCTTAAACTGCACATTAGGGGATTTATAAATAAAGTTAAGATTTAAAATGAATGAATAAACAAATAGAAAAAAATTGAAGTGCAGAAACAAATACTTAATCTGTCAACAGACGGTTAATTATTTCTATATGCCATAGACAAGAGGTATTTTTAACGGTAAGGCAATGCCATAGAGAAGAAAAACTGTAAATATTTCACTTTTATATGGATGTTATAAGACAATGAGTCGGTATTATCTTTTTGTCATGCTGCTTGTGTACACTAAATAAAACAACGCATTAAGTCACACATTACAGGAGTGTTGAAGGTTTTAACACTAACACTGAGCTAACGACGAAATGCCTAATCGGTAGCCCATCTTGGCTTGTCCGTTGGTATAACTCGACAGGGTTTCGATGTACGTCACGTCACCTTCATCTATTTTTCTCGGATGCTTGGCCATCGAGCACCGATTCATTTTTATCATCCGATTATTAAACTCTGGACGGGCCTGTACTGCATCTGCATATACAATCGATGTTTTACCTGACTTAATTTAGGGATACGTTTCCACCTGCATGACCGTCTTCGTGCAATGCAACATAATAATTATAACATGTTTACAAATCGATTTAGATAACTTGCACACATGTTGAATATGAATCGATTTGTTTTTGTTGGATGGAAAATAAGTGGGTTGGCTGGAAGCCTTATTAGTTCTATGATCACACCACTGACCATTTTACAGGTGTTCGTCCACAGTCAAACGTATTATAATCAGTGATCCCCGATGGTCTGCCCTTGCTTTGTATTGTTTGTCCGTTTCTGCAGTGTACGTGGTGGCCAAGTGCAGTTCAGAACTGTCTAAAGTTCAACACTTAGGTAACAATACAGTACCGAATCAGCAGATCAAAACGGTCCATCGTTAGCTACTAGTTTTCTGTAGGTTATTACTATTTTTCGACGACAGCTTTTCGACCACTAGCTATCATCTTGGTCACTCTGCAGCTTAACTTCGGCTCCATTTTCTTTATCTCGGTGTTGAAATTTTGACAGGTCTGATATGTTGTCATATAACATTATTGAATTTTCTGAATGAAATATTCGAAAATGAATATAAAATATTCAAACATTTATGATGCAACACTGTACTTCTGATGCAACTATCCTAGGATTGGTATATCATTGATTACATTCAGGAAGAACAAACCCATGTGTAATGCCGATCTTTGTTTAGTCAACAGCACGTATTACATTGTCTTTGTAACTAAGATATGCCTTTGGTATTTTGTTTATGCCGTTTACTTTGTTTATTACCGATATTTGGTCTGAAATTGGTCAGCTAATCAAAACATATCCAATTGTCTTTGTAACTAGGATATTGCATTGTTTTATTTTTTCATACTCGGTGTGTATTGGCGATACCATGAATTTACTTTACCCAAATACACTTAGTTGTCATGTAGCTAAGGCTTAGGTGTTGTAGAAGTCCGGTTTGATTCAGTTAACATCCTATAATTGTATAAAGGTGAGGATCCATGCGAGTTGATTTTAATTCAATACATATTTTTTTATTCAATTTAATATCAGTTTGTGATCCGAGCGAGCGAATTCATTTTAATATTAATTTTCTGTTCATTGCGGCTATGGTCTACTGCAATAATATGTTGCTTATAATGAAAACTTTACAACTTTTTATAACTTTAAAATATACAGTACAGACACGTCGAATGTTCAACACTTGACTGACGAAAAGGAGTCGATGAAAACCAGAGTAGCTACTAAAACTGTTAATATATAGCTAGAGAGGAACTGAGATGACTATGGACTGTCGGATAGGCACACACTCTAAGCTCGGTGTTGAACGTTAGACAGGCCTGTACTGTATCTAACTTAGACTTTCGATTTGGCTTGTACTGAGTAATGCATGCGTTCCACTTGCACGATCGTCTTCAAACAGTGCACCATGTTTACAAACACATTTAGATAACAAGCTAACAACCATGTCCATGGTGAATTTGTTTGTTATTTGCCTTATATAATAGATCGATCGTGTATGTAAGAGTGGAATGTGGTAATTTTTGTCCTATTAAAGATTTTTACGCTTTTGCTTTTAGCGAAGAAGGAAGTGCTGGGATGATGAATGATACTGGATTTTTCGGAGAAAACATTGCTTCGACAAGCGAAATGTCAAACTTTCTAACACTAGGTTCTGATGGAAATTGAACCTAGGAGATGAGAGTCGCGCTTTAACCTCTCGGACACCGATGCTCCTATAGTGTATTGACTGCAAAAGTCGAGCTATTTTTGGACCTTTGGACGTAAAATAATTTGGATGGATTGGGCCACTATAAGACCTATAAGCACACAACTGTCCAGTGGTCGTCCGCAGTCAAAAGTTTTATAATCATTGGTCCCTAGCAATATTTTAAATGTTGCTACGGATTTTTTATTTTTTCCTGTCGTGTTCTTGGTTGGGTTGGTCATTGCCAAGTACAGAACATACCTGTAGAAAGTTTAACACTTAGGTAACGAATTAATGCGCAATCAGTAGCTCTTCTTGGTCCATCTTTAGCTATGTTATCGACAGCTTTTCGGCGGATGTTCTCGGTAGCTTTTCTGTCACCGGTACCAATATTTCTGTCACTCGGCAGCCCAGATTCGACTCCATTTTCTTTAGCTTTTTAGTGTTGAAATTACGATAGGTCTGATTTGTTGTCATATAACATTATTGAATTCTCTTAATGAAATATTCGACAGTTTATAATATGAAATATTCAAACATTTATGATGCAACGCTGTACTTGCTAATATTTTCTCCTGATGTAACTATCCTAGGATTGTCATTTTATTGATTGCATTCAGGAAGCTTAGATCATTATTTAAGGCCGATCTTTGTTTGGTCAACAACATGTATTGCATTGTCTTTGTAACTAGGATTTGTCTTTTGTATGTTATTTGTTTTTGTTTGTGAACGATATTTGGTCTGAAATTGGTCAGCTTTACAAAACATATCTAAATGCCTGTGTAACTACGATATTGCATTGTTTCTATTTTTTCATACTTCGTGTGTAATATTGGCGATACCACGATCAGTATAATCTTTTTGTTGATGAATGTTTTTTTATCATCAAGCAAAAGACTTATGGATAACAGTACACACGAATAAGCAGTCCCCCAGATTTGTTATTTATAGATATTTATTAGATAATTTCATTCTCCAATATTATTTATGCAAACCCATGTCCCAACATTTTAAAAAATCAATTACAAAAATCAGGTTATCTTAACACTGCCTAGCAGTAGAATCCGACGGCATCATAATATGGAAAGGAAAAACAGACTTTTTCAGTTCTGTTCACCCCCCGGCATTCGAGACGAATGTCATTTTATACTTGTATGTCCTGCTTACGCCACAATCCGCAAACATCTTATTAAATCATATTACTGGCTTTTAACGGTTATGTTACCGCTTTTATTCTTTAATCTAATAATTGTATAAAGGTGATGATCCATGCGAGTTGATTTTAATACAATATTTATTTATGTTTCCTTTAAATATCAGTTTATGATCCGAGCGAGCGAATTCATTTTAATTAAATTTAATATTAATTTTCTTTTCATAGGGGTTATGGTCTATTGTAATAATATATTGCTTATAATGGAAACTTTACAACTTTTTATAACTTTAAATATACTGTACAGACACGTCGAATGTTCAACACTTGACTGACGAAAAGGAGTCGATGAAAAAATATCCCAGAAATAGAGAAGAGAGTAGCTACTAAAACTGTCAAGATATAGCAAAAGAGGAACTGAGATGGCCATTGCCTGTCGAATAGGCACACATTCTAAGCTCGGTGTTGAACGTTAGACAGGCCTGTACTTTATGTATATATATATATATATATAGTATGTTTTTGAGGCTTTGTGGCAATTAGGTACGTGATCATATGATGAGACTGAACATATACTAGGTAGATTTAAAAGGTACTAGTAAACGACAATAGAAGCAGGCGAAATTTGGCCTAAACAACATACATACTTGTATTGTACTGTAGTAGCCAAACTTTTGAATGTATTAATTCATTATGTCGATTACATACCGTAACAGATCCGGATGTAGCTAGCTCAACAGGAGATGCTTACTCTCGGAGCACCAGGGTAGAAGTTCTTGTCTAATTTAATTTCTCGGTTTCAAAGTTTTTAGTTTCCTTAAGAAATGTGATTTAGACATGGTATGTATGTTTGTTTTAGATAAGTTAAACTTTCGACAGGCATGTGCTGTAACTAAAGGAATAGATAGGATAAGTACTGGTAGCATAATTTCTAAAGTAAAAATAAATGAAATATTGGTAGCGAACATTAAACACCAAAATTATCGGTAGCTTAAACAGCACGTTGGAGGTTTTATAAATAAATTTAAGATTGAAAATATATTCGTAAACAAATAGAAAAAGTTTGAAGTACAGAAACAAATACTTAATCTGTCAACAAACGGTTAATTATTGACAAGAGGTCTACTTAACGGTAAGACTGTGCCATGGAGAAGAAAACCTGTAAATACTTCACTTTTATATAGCTGTTATTAGACAATGGGTCGCGGTAATCTTTTAAGCACTGCTCGTGTGCACTAAAAAAAACAACGTACAAAGTCATACAATACATGTTTATCGAATGTTTAACACTGAGCTAACGACGAAGTGCCTAATCAGTAGAACAACTCGGCTCGTATCTTGACAACTTTTCGGTATACGTAGCTGTTATCTATTTTGCAGATGCTTATTAACCACTAGTTGTGCACCCCTTGGTCATCGATCACCGACTCATTTTTGTCATCTAATTATTAAACTTTGGACGGGCCTCTACTTAATCTTAAATCGATTCTTTGTCTGAAATAATTTAGAAGTGCGTTTCCACCTGCATGACTGTCATCTTACAGTGCAATATAATAATGATGACATAGTTACAAATCGATTAATTTCTGAATGACGTGTTTTCGAGCTTGGTAGTTTTCAATCACTTTTCTGGCCAAGTAAAATTTCTCGATTATGATGATTTTTTAACTCTAGTCAAGAATGTGTCTCAATACTTGTAGTTCAAAATATAAAAATCTTTAAAATATTTCAAATGAAGTCATTAACAATATTTACCTGACTATGACTGGCCCCATGCATTTTTGAAGTGTCATCATTAACTCTCATTTTGGATGATAAGGCTTTGTTTTTCTGTGATTCCAAAGTAATAATATTTCTTTATGTCATTATTTCTGTAATTTAAGTGACTAGGAATACAAAATAATCTAATTTATAAAGTAATTTGTATACAAATCATTAAAATAAAGTATTAACTATTACAGCAAGACGCATAAATACAACACTCCTAGTATACGGCACGATGACGTTAAAGTTCGCAAGTTTGCCGATTCTTTTACAATATCGTCAAAATTCATGACGTTATTGCTAATTTCTGTCATATTTTCGTATCAGATTACGCCTTTGAAGTTTTATAGCGAAAATTCGAGTAAGGGGACATATGTTTTTCTTTACATTTTCAGACAATTCAAATTTTAAACTACATTATGTTAGTTTTTTCAAAAACTTGTAGGACAAACTGTTATTCTTCTAAACTTTTTCCAATTTTCCAGTGCCTGAAAAATAGCGATTTCTTATTTAGCCTAAGTTAAAATTCGAAGATTTGTTACATTTTTGACGCTTTATAGCTAGAAAAGTAAAAAGGGACCCCTTCAGATGCGCCTCAGTATAGAAAAAATCAGAAACTTGTAGGATAGTGCCCATTTGTACCACTTGGCTTTAATCTAACTAGCTAACATGTTCAATGTCAATCGATTTTTTTATTGCACAAGTGGTTAGTGTAGCTAGCTAAACAGCAGGCCTAGGTTCTGACCCTTTCGAAGCACCAGACACCACTTCTCTGGTGGAAGTTCACGTCTTTCCTAAAATTGCCAACATTAACGTTGTTACATTGCTTTTAGATTGTGTTTTGGACATGGATTAGCCGGTATGTTTGTTTTTGATTGTCTAAAATATAAGAATTAATGCAGATGTTGAATGAAGTAATCAGCATTTACACCTAAATCAAGGATCTTTAACTTCGAGATTGATAGTTATGGATGGTGGGGATACCGGGAGTAGTGTCTGCCCTGATGGGAATCCAACCTTGGGCGATAACATACGATGTAACCCGTTCGCACGTTTTACGTCAGCCCCTTTACATGTAAGAGTATAGAGTTTATTGTTTGTCAAAGTCAGGCTCAATTTTTAAAATTAAATTGTGCGTAATTGTTTTATTTATGGAATTTCGGGCGGAACATAAGTGGGATAGCTGGAATCACTATCAGTTGTATAACTACACCACTGACCATTTTCCGGTTCTTGGTCACAGACGAAAGTATTATAATCAGTGGTACTCAAAGGTTTTACCTTTGTCTGTCCTTGCTTTGTATTGTTTGTCTGCTTCTATGGTGAACTTGGTTGCCAATTGCAGTGCAGACCTGTCAAAAGTTCAACGCATTGGTAAGAAAGTAGTGCCGAATCAGATGCTCATTCCAGTCAATCCTTAGGTACATGTATATCTTGACAATTTTTTGTTGGTGCTATCTATACTCTTTTGGCCACCAGTTATCAGTATCTCGGTCACTCGACAGCTTAGCCTCGGCTCCTTCTCGTTAGATAAGTGTTGAAACTTCGACAGGTCTGATATGCTGTCGTATAACAATATTGAATTTTCTGAATGAAATATTGATTAATTTATGACATGAAACATTTTAAAATTTATGATGTAACACTGTATTTTTTTTCTTCTGTTGTAACTACCCTAGGAATCTCATATTATTGATTGCATTTAGGAAGGGTGTATTGTAATGTTGATCTTTATTTTGTAAACCACACGTATTACATTGTCTTTGTAACTAGGATATGTCTTTGGTATTTTGTTTTTTCTGTACTCTTTTGTTTGCGAACGATATTTGAGCTTAAATTGGTTAGCTAATTATATAAACAAAACATATTTAATTGTCTTTGTAACTATGATGTCACGTGTTTTCTATTCTCTCATACTCAGTGTGTATTGGCGATACCTTGAGTTTACTTGACCTAAATGCACTTAATTGCATAGATGTTATAGAAGTCAGTACGATTCAGTGCACATCTGATAATTATTTAAAGATGATGGTCCATATGTGTTGATTTTAATTCAATTCAATATTTTTTAAATCAGAATTTTTTTATCCGCGCGAATTCGTTTTGTTTTAATTTAATATTAATTTTTTAATTGATGTTATGGTTCAATGCAGTGATCTATTTATTATAATGACCATTTTATAACTTTTTATAACTTTAGCTACCGGTAATAAGATAATTTTTAAATGAGGTAATTACATATTATACTAGTATTAATTTTTCAGCACTAGACGACCGTTTCGGAATACAATTCCTCATAAGTAGTGATTGTACCAAAATTGTAAATCTGTGATTTTGTTAGCCAAGTTTGAATCCTCTAGTTCTTTATTAATAACGTTTAATTTTTATACAACGAAGTATGCTGCTTACAAATAGATTCATGACTAAAGATAATTGCAAGCAAATGCTTATCAATTTCCCCAAAACGGTTTATAGCCATTTTCACAATAATGCTTATAAGTATGATTTCTCTTTCTCTAAACATTAGCGGTAGCTCAGTTGGTAGAGTGCTCGCTCCGTAAGTGGGAGGTCATGGGTTCGAACCCTGGTTGGGTCTGACCCAAGACTTGAAAGTGAGAAGTGACTGTTCTTTCGCCAAGCATTCATCATTACGAAATGGAAGTCACGGTTCTTTAAGGTGAGAACTTAAAATAAACGAGGTGCCGTGTCACGGTGGGCTTGGCGCGATAAAGAACCCTGCTGTATGATGCGATAAGCGCAACGCACAAGCAAAATTTCTGCTCCTTCGACTATAGCTGGCGATGTCTCTATTTAAGTGAAATATTTTTGATGGGACGTTAAACATTATTACTCAGCCCAACTTTGTATTTAAATATATCTTGACAGTATTTGACATTTCATAGTTTCATGTTCGTTTTATTTTAAAGTCCCAGAAGGTGAATACCCACCCAGAATGACTTCCCTAGTTTAACTTAATTTTTAGTTTAGTTTTCAGAGCTTTTTTCTGTTGCTCTTGGAATTGCGATTGGAACATGGACAGGAATGCTTGTAATCGACTTTTATTGTTGTGATTGGAACATGAATCAGTATGTTTGTGATTCAGTTTTGGGTACTGAAGAATTTAGGTTCTGTATAAATTGAGATATGTAAAATTAACACATTGCTCTCCTGACTTACATGCTGAAAATTATTTTAGTTCGAAACCAAACGTGCCGTGATTTGGACTCAATTTAAAATATTTGGCGAGCATGCGTTTCAGAGACTTCGACGTGCCAACTTTAAGGCAGCGTTTTGTATTATATAACAGATCAAGTACGGTGTGACATTCCTCAGCTTCTTCAACACAAATTATGTTTATTTATCATCCCGTTGACATCCATATGTTTATAACAATGAGGGTGATTAAGTTATAGTCTACGTATCAGACTAAATATTTGTCTTAGTTCACTTCACTTCAGACATGTTCGTGTCTGTTTAGCTACATTATTTAAAATTATGAAGATTAAAAATTCATTTTTGACACTGATGAAATGCAACGTACTCTACATATTGTTCTAAGGTCAAGGTTACGCATCGATGTTACATGTGCCTTAAACTAGCTCAAGGATATATTGATTTAAAGGTAAACCATACTCAGAAACGTCTACTGGTTACATGTTAATATGCTCAAGCATAACATACAGGCCCAATAAGTTGAAGGTAATTCATATACCGGAAGTACACGCCGTCTGATATACAAAACATTATACCATGCTTTAATTGCTTGTTTAAATAATAAATTTAGATAACAGGGTCACAAACTGTTTAATGGCACGGAACTTAGTCTTATTGCGTGAACCAATGCGTTTTATTAAGTAACTGTAAGACAATTAATTTTTATCCTAGTCAAGCATATTTAACTCTCATTGGCACGTAAATTGCTTTATTTGAAACTACAGAAATTTTAACCTTTGCAGAACAATCACTACTATTTTTAAGTCTTGGTCAGAACCCGCAGTGCCGGTAGATGTACGATCACTACCAGCTGAGCTACCGTAGTGTGCCAGTCTCCAATTAATATATCATGTTCCAACTTTTAATTCAAGTAAAGCAAACAGCAGGTAGTTTTGTAAGAACATTCAAGTATAATTTATTTGTTCTTCCTTATACATGAAACATGATCTATTGTTTTTTGCATTTGTTGAATTTAACTCCATATTTCCAGGCACACCTATTTCCTTTTCCGGTTTGTCGGAAACACGTTGCGTACTTGTCATAACATTCCTCGTTGATTCCCGCTTCAAATGCACAGCCAGATTTGTTTAACTGAAACAAATTAAACAATATATAAACCATCATATATATATTGCAGAGTAAGTAATTCAGAATTGTTGCACTTATATGGTCAGCCTATAAATATTGTATTTCTTGCCTACGACTTGATAGTTAGTATCACTTACATTTAGAATATTGCTATATCAAACGCAGGACATTTCCGACTGATTTTAGAAAGAAAATATACTGAGTATAACCATTCATTTTAGTACCAATGTAACTTATAATCCAGCTTTGCGTAAGAGAACTGCAATTATATTTTTAAAGCTCTTTAGTTAAATCACCGTTTCACATCACATTAATTTTAAAACAATGTACTTCCAGTTTGAAGAAATTTTGATTTTCTAAAAATAAATAAGTTGATAAAAACATTCTATTTAATAGTGTGTAAAGAAACAATTTGTGATTTGTGATATCATTTGATTATCTTGGAGCACTAGACACTGTTATTTCACGATAGTACGTAGTTCAAAAATTCATTTGCCTACATTTAAAACAATGCAACTTTAGGTTCAAAACAGACTTTCAGTCGTAAATATTGGATATAAAAAACAAACATACAAACCCTTGTTCTAATCACAATCCGAACGCAAGGTATTTTTTTTTTTTTTTTTTTTTTTTTTTTTTTTTTTTTTTTTTTTTTGCAAATTAAGTTTAACACATTAATTTCAATCAGAAAGTGAGGCTGTAAACTCCAGAAGGATAAGCACTGGAAAGGTAAGTATCAACAACAAACATACCAATCCATGTCCGAATTACAATCTAGAAGCAAAGTAAAAACTTTGGAACTGACAAGTTAAGTTAGAAACGTGAACTGAGGCCTGGTGCTCCGGAAGGGTAAGCACCTTCTGTTTAGCTAGCTACACCCGTCACGTGTGTAATCAAAATTGTGTGAAAGGAACGTGGAACTAAGAGACGCCAAATATATCCAGGGCAATCCTGGACACAGAGACATCAAACTTATCAACAATACTATGATGACGGCCGTAAAACTTTTTGAGAGCCTTGATAAGCCTAGGCTTGCAATATCTCCGAGTCAACAATTGATTTGCAAGCAGCCTACTTCGTTGTACAAAGTCCACGTAGTGGGAAAAAGCTCTACCATAGCGTATTAATTTGGAAACAAATACTCCATAAGCAGGAGAAGCAGGTATATTGATGCATAAAAAGGGAAAGTTGACAATAGAAGAATTGACGTCATCACGTTTGTCATAAAGTTTTAAATGTAGCCTTTCGTGTGCGTCATAATTCAGGTATAAGTCTAAATATGAAGCAAAACTTCAGGAATCAGTCGTGTCTTTTATTTCAAGCTCACTAGGATAGATGACATTCTTAGCTACTAAATATGCCTTAGTAACTCTTATCGAGTATACTTACATCGCATCCATCGTTGCAAGACCTTTTGTATCGGTTAAAGGACAACGATAACTTCTGATGTAATGTTAAATTACTCATACTAGAGATCCAATGGCAAACGTTGGATTTGAGGTTGATTTTCTTCGTTCCAGTACCTGTAATTTCAATAAAATCGTATATATCCGCTCTTCCTACAAATCTACTATGGTATTTATGAGGCGACCATAAAAATATAATACCTGGGTGATAGTGTGATTATTTTAAAACAATTTTTAAAACAAATGAACTGTCTAGAAATGACGTTTATAGTGTTATAACTTCCATTGCCGTGCAAAGCAAACCGGATAACGAACACTAGCTAAGGCGTTAATGAATGCAAAGTGTTTTACAGCGGGCTAACGTTTGAAATATGGAACATTGAAATTACTAAACGCATAGAAATATACTTAACAATCTAATTTGAAATGTTACTGAGAATTATTCAAAATATTTTCAAGACAAAAGATATGGATTTTGTCTGTGGTGGAGTAGGTGGTCGCCAATAGTTATGGTAACATACTGCACAGACTTGTCGAAAAGTTAACACTGAGCTAGCGAAAAGAAGTTAAGTTGAAGCTTGCAACTGGCTGCAGAGTAGCCGAAATACGGATAATTAATGACCGAAAAGCTGTCGATATTTTGAGGATATTGCAAGAAATTATAATTACATACCTGATATGAGATAAAATTTGTTTTTCTCGAGTTCGAACCCACATCTGTTAGGTGGAATGTAAATACTGATATTTTCACCTTCTTTCAAAAAACGATTTCCCTAAAATATTGTATTTAATAAATAAAATTGTGCCATAAAATATTATATAATGTTTATAGTTTCACTATGTTACACGAGTGTTTGACAATGACCATTTATTGCTAGGATATGAAGATGTAATTAAATTTCACAGATTTCTAGCTATTTAAGAAAAATAGTTGAATTTAAAGTATCAAAATTCACCTTGGTATAAATTATTCCCTCCCCCTTAAAAGTATATTAAAACAATTAAACATATATAATCTAAGTAAAGAAAATTTTACATTGTGTCTGTGCAGCGAAAAATAAACACAACAAAAAACTATCCTTAAACAACTTGTATTATCTAGGATTGGGTATCGGAAAATCTTAGGTATAGACTTGGAATTAGCAATAATTTGAAATCAAACTATGAAGTATAAAGGTATGTAGTTTGAACTGACAAATTTTTATTATCTGTCTATGATCTATACGGTACAGACCTGTCGAAAGTTTAACGAAGCTCGGTTGTTTAGCGGCCAAATTTCGCTAAGCTAGTCACTTAAACGCTGTGTAAAAATAATTAGCGGCTGCCAAGATATAGCTAGCGAGGGACCAAGATTAATTTCCGACTCGGCACTAATTCGTTAGACCAGTGTTAAGTTTCGACAGGTCTGTACTGTACTTGCACCTAACGATTCTCACCATCTAGGTTCGAAGCTGTTATAATACATTTTCTTTCGTTTTTCATCACTGCACTTTAGTTTTCACAACTTTTCGGTTGACATTGATATGGGCGAAATAATCTTGATTGAGATATAACAGTCACTCCACCACTCTCCGTAATGACATATTTGCAGGACATTAAACACTTACCTTGTAAACTGATGCGATCTTTACACCATATTTCATTTTATGATATTTCATGCCGGCCGAATCTGCCTCTACCTCCCTCTCCTGTTTTGTAGTTAATACCTTTGCTCTTATAACTATATAAGAAACAAAAATAAATGATTTTATTCAAGTTTATAAGTCGATGCTTGAATCTTAAATGGCATTTTATTTGATAAGAGGTGTCGATTGCCGGTTATCCTATGTCAATTGACAAAAGAATTTTGATTTTAAATAACATGCTATTAGATAAACATATTGCACACAGTTCCGTTTTTCTAGAATGCGTTCGGTATGTTATGTGTTTGGAATTCATACAGTTCATATGATTTACATGGATATGTATACAAATAAAAATCTATGCAAGTATTAATATGAACTACATGTATTCCAAAACATTACCCTAACGGATCTCACGAAAAGAAACCATGTGGTTACTTAGTAAGGCGTTGTATTACACAGCGAAATTAGAATAAACTCGAATACTTAAAAAAGCTATGTATATAATCTTAAATGTGACAAAGGACACATACCTCTGATTTTTTTCTTCAGATTGTCACTAATTGGTCAGCTAATTTACTATGGAAATGGTTTTATATTTTTTAATATGTCTGAATACTGTTTATGTAAAGTATTGATTTTAACTAATTTAAATACTGTTTATTTGACTTGTGACACTGGAATACCAAATTAATTACTTGCTTAATCACTAAAATTTACATACCATAATCAGTAAACACGTCACAGAAATCCTCTTGTGGGTGTACTGGTTTTGGACATTTACATTCCAATGTTGATTCTATGGCAACAAAAACGGTTGCCAAAATAACACAGGTCACAAATACTCTCATGTTGTTGTGAAAGCTAGAAACAAGAACAAGGAGCTGGAACAAACTAGAAATAACAGAAACCAACCGCTTTATATGACCACATGAGGGATTTTAATTTGATTTACAATAATTTTTATTACAAATCAATGTGGACCTCCGTTGTTGTGTGCTCGGACAGGTCATGGTGTCGCTTTGTTATGACTCACGTACGTGTTTAAGAGGTAACTACTACAACTGTTACAGTTTGAGCAATACTCTAATGGTTAATGGTGTTGACGACTAAGGTATTGATATATACACAATTGATGTCAACAATAAGTCCTATGCCATCTACATTACAGACATGATGTTAAATGTTTAACACCAAGCAAATAAGATAGCATCAAAGCTTGGTATGCTAGGGGCCTAGGTATACCGGATAGCTAGTGTACAAAATTCTACAGAGACATAGATAGCAGCTACCGAGATATAGCCAACCGCGGGTCGAGATGAGCTGACGATTCGGCTTAGAGTTAAACTTTGGTCTGTACTGTTTATTATAAATATTGTATTTACTTCGTGTCTTGTTTTCCTATTTGTTGTGTGTCGATTTTTGTTTTGTCTGTCAGAGTTGTTGCGTAAAACATGATTTTCAGAAGAATTTCTACACTTGTTTAAACACATGAATAATTGATGAAGCAATACTAAAGACAAATATTTTTTTTTATTTAAAAAAAAGAAGATTACTTAACCCTATTGAACTGTCTAGAAGATTCACTAGAACATTGCAGTGCAAAGCAAACTAATCATAGTCTGCTTTGCACTGCAATGAATTATATGTAGTAATATAAATGTCATATCTAGACAGTGCAATGATTAAGAAATCAATACTAGAACAAAATCAAAAGAAAAATGTATTTAGAATTGTGTTACGAGAGTAATGAACGGGGAATAACTCCCACATGTTATGATCACGGATACGAAAAATTGCAATATGTCGACAATAGGAGATCGGCTTAGATACTAAGAATGTTAGCGTTTATTTTTAAAGACGATGACTTAAGCTTCAAACTTCTGTTACTTTCAAGAATATTAAATTGTAGTTTTAAAAATAAATGGAGAATTAGTGCAGACAAAAATTTCGGACGTACCACAACTCCAATTTATTATCCCTTCTTTCACTTTACTTTTTCGTAGAATCAGATTTAAAAGTCAGAGAAATCCAATTAATGTGGGAAATGGTTCGTGTGATCTGTCTCAACCAGTTCAAATGGTTACCAGATCCTTTAAAGTATGTTTTAAATAATGTAGTAGCCATCCAAGGACTCAAACACTGATTTATCTTATGATAGCTCCAAGCCTTTTTGTTTTTTCTTCATTTGTTGATTTTTACGAATTCGAAAACATGGACAATTGGAACTTGTTTCGAAATTTACTGTCGCCAAAATTTTAGTTAAGAAATTATTGTGAAGCTTGAACCTGTTCTCATTGAAGTGCATAAAATTCTTGCATATCCAATGTACAATTATTTCCTTACTCATAAATTGGAAAAATGAGCCTTATGGGGTCAATAATAATCCACAGATGTTGTTTGTTATAACGAGGTTTCATTGCCAGTATGGCAGTGCACATAATCATTTACGTTTTGCATGTGTACGATTAACTGAAATTTTACTTACAGTTCATCTTGTAGTGCTTTGAAATAATTCATTTTGGAGGTGTCCAAATAATGTTTTTTTCGCGAATTCAGATTTCATAGGAATGGTATATAATACAAATTAAAATTATATAAATATTACTCTGACAGGGTGCCAGTACATATTGTCACCTCGAGGAAGCATTGTTTGCCGAGGCGATAGCCTAGGCTGACAATGCTTTTCGAGAGGTGACAATATGTACTGGCACCCTAGCCTCGGCAAACAATGCTTCCTCGAGGTGACATGTGGTGAAATGTAATATTTATTTTATTACACCGAATGTTTGTTTTATTTTACCAATACATAATGTGCATCCTTCGTATTTTGACTAATGTCTATACCAATTTTCCTTCAATTTATCGACCGGGAATGACTCAAATACACCGGCAGTCATTTGAGCCAAGAAATTTAAGAAACGTATCCACGACCCGTTTAATGATCCGTTTAGTTGATGCAGAGTCTTTAGACTCTAACAAATTGCTAAGATAGTCATTGTCAACCACAGCAAACATCATCGGTTGTTGTTGCAGACGAATGTAAACAATATCAATAACAATGAGACGCTTGCCGTAGACACAACTGAAAACATGTTTTGTTCCAAGCGATGACGTGATTCAGTGAAGGGAGGCGACTCGAACAAAAGTACTGTCACATAGTCACGCGCAGCGCTATGTGACATTATAAATTTTATGTGACAGTACAAATGGTTACATACCTCTTGTCCAATGAAATTGCTGGATTTTTACATACGGTGTAATAATAACAACTATCACGGATTTATCACCCCAAGAAATGCCATGTTTCTTAGATTCATATGATCAAAACAAACATACTGATCCATGTTTGAACCCCAATCCAGAAGCAAAGTATAGTGGGCACTGCACAAATAAATGTTTTTATAGTATTTAAAACATGAAGAAAAATAAAATATAATTGACCACTATACCATAAGTCGGCAACCTTTAATGCAAGTGCTATTGATTTATCATAAAAAAGAATGATAAAGACACTTCAATGAGCTAACCGTAACAATTTTATTTAAGTAGAATACATTGTATTTAAATTGATGTTTGAAATTTGACAACGTTATCTATGGAGCACTACATGAGTTGTATCCAGCACCAAATTTCCAGGCACATTTATTAGCAGCTTGTCTGTAACACGTGGCGTATGAATCGTAACAATCCTCATTGACTCCTGCTTCAAATGAACATCCGGGCTTCAACATCTAGAATATAAAGTATGATATTTTATAATTCATTTTCTAGACAAACCACAATTAAAGAATTTAGAACTCTCTGGCGTTTTTCTGAATCCGTCTACTCTTCCGGAACACCCGGTCTCGCTTTCTTAGTGATACTTTATTGGTTTTAATTTTGCAACACTAGACTGTCATTTCGGAATAAACCCATCGATAGTGCTCGGACCAAAATTGGGATAATCTAAATATTTTTTAAAAGTTGCAATAAAAAATAATTTTATAATACTCACATCACAGTTGTCAGCACAGGCCGTTTTGTATCTGTTGAGGGACAAGGAAAGTCTCTGATGTAATGTCAAATCGGTCATTTTAGCAATCCAGTGACATACATTGGATTTCAGGTTCCTTTTCTTTGTGCCAGTTCCTAAAAATAACATTATACTCTTGTTTAATCTCTCAAAGTACAGTATAAATCTAATAAAAATCGTTTAATATATAGAGGTTTAGCTTCGAGGGACTCTTGAAGACCATTAAAAGTAAGAATATCCTATCCTGAATATAAGGGTTGAAAGAGAAATATTTTGTTTTTATTGAAACAAAATGTGTTCTTTTAGTATACTTCTCCGAACAATTACATAATAGCGAATTGATTACATAAGAGGTCTTTTGAAATAAATTCTCTGTTATTGACTCTGTAAAATAAAATCCTAGAATGGCGGCAAAACGGCGTTGTCGCCCTTTGGTCTAGGTCGTGCTAACCGACAGTCGCATATGTTGTGTTATCCGGTTTGTGTTTCTGTGTATCAATGGTATGTCTACATAGAAAAAAACCAATAGTGATTCGTGGTCTTTAAAGAAATTTAATGCTGTAGAAATCTGTTCTAGGTTATGCTGAAAATGTCGAGTGCATGTGTCCTTCACATTTTAATTTTTCGGCATGTTAGGTGTACTGTTTTTGGCGTGGAAATGTTATTTGTGACCAGATCTTTAAAAAGTTGGTACCATGAGAAATTTTCCTATTGACTTTTTGTTTTAGACGCACTCTGTCGTATAGTAGTCATTTACCTGAGATAAGGTAGAATTTTCCTTTTTCCAATTCAAATCCACATCTGTTTGGTGGAATGTAAATGTTGACAACATCACCAGCATTCAAGTAAAGATTTCCCTATATATAATATTTAAAACATGTAAAAATGATCAGTGGATGTCCTAAATTTCCAAAAGCATTTACTATTATCCGTTTCTGCCATTTTTGAAACAAAAGTTAATCAAACTACTACAAAGAAAAACATAGTGTAGCTATCATATGGTTTGTGATATCCAGAATTATCTGTATCTAAAACTGTCCCGGATACATTTGACGTCTTACGGTCTATTGTTTCTTTCATACTCAATTATGAATACACACGTGGTGGGTGTAGCTAGCTAAACTGGAGGTCCGTACCTTTCCGGAACACCCGGCCTCACTACTCCGCTGAAAGTTCATGTGTTTTACTTTATTTGCCAGTCTTTGCTTTGGAATTATGATTTGGACATGGATTGGTATGTTTGTTTTTTATTATGATAACAAAATATCAAAACCAACCTTGTAAACAGAAGCGATTTTAACCTTGTACATCATCTTGTGATATTTCATACCAGCAGCATCAGCCTCCTCTTCTCTCTCTTCTTTAGCTCTCAACACCCGTGCTCTGATAACTGAAAAAACAAGCAAATGTCTTTACAGTAAAACCTCAATTAATACCACACCATTTGTTCAATCCTATTTGGGCATTATAAAGAGCTTGGTAATTGTTCGATTGGAGCTTATCAAGAAGAAAATAGAACAAAATGCATTTTAGGACTTTAAAATATTGCTGCGAAAACCGAGGCGGTAAAATTTTAAAGATGCGTTATAACGAGGTCTGAATGGTTTAAAGTGGTTTTCGTTCTGCACATGGTAATCAAGAAGTTATGCTTTAAGAATGATCAATGTTATTCTAGTGACAAATGTTTTAAAAGTAAGTAACAACACAATTCTTTTCACTTCGTATAGAAGATGTTTAGCATTTTAGTATACACCTTTGGGTATGGAACTAGCCGATCAATTATTTTAAGTTACCTTTCTTTCTTATTTTTACTAGTCTTTTGTACAAGAGACATGCTAATTTACAATAATTACCTAACATGTTTTATTTTGCAGCACAAGACGACCGTTCCTGAATCCAATTCATCATCAGTAGTACTTGGACCATGATTGTGGTAATAAAAACATTTTAATGTTGAAATGAGAAAAATATAATGACCTGCATGTATTTATTAAATCTACTTAAAGCAATACTATCAACGATAAAGCATAGTTAAGTTTAGGTATTTAAGGAATTTATGAAGCAGATAATTCTGAAGAACAATGTTAATATGACTGTTTTTATGGTTATATTTACATTTACAATTATATCAAAGGTATTCGCTACATTGGAAGGTCATACTAAATTCAAGATATAAGTCACTTACCGTAGTCTGTGTATTTGTTACAGAAGTCCATTTGTGGATGTACTGGCTCTGGACAAGTACATTCTAATGCTTCAGTTGCAACAATGACCAGGGTGGACACCAGACAAGCTACAAACAGCCTCATGATGCTGGATTGCGATACTACTGAAGGTCTACGGTCAGAAGTTCTTTTATATACTAGATCCTTGGCCATCTGTTAGCAAGGATTGATACACGTGTTAAAAAAATAATCCCTTTTGTAAAAGAAAAATTGAACAGATGATAATTTAATCATGTCCAAAGCAATTTTTTTTCTAAAGGTGGCCACAACATTTAAAATTGACTTGAATGGTCAGGAAAGATAATCTTCTTACGTTGGTCTAAAATTAGTAAGTAATCCATCGGTATCTGAATAAATGCCAAAGTTACGTCAGAAGAACATTTGTCATCAAACCATGTGGCGTCCTTGTGTATTGTTCTTGGATTATAAATAAATTCTGTATTATATACATTAAAATCGAATAACTGGGTTACGTGTACGTTCTATTTCATGTACTATAAACTAGGTGGCACTTAGTTTAATATAAAAAGTTAAAGTTCCAGTTGCCAAAGCTCCGTTGCCTTAAGCAGTCGCCTAGCCAAAAACTTGTATTTTGTGTTTTATGCAATATTTTTTAAATTTCTGTTCAAAGGTTAAGACACATAGTTTTCGTTATCAAATAGAAGTAGTTTAAGTCAAAATTGTATCCAATACTTGATTTTTTTCTATTTTATTTTGAGTTTTCAATAAATATTTGGTTAAGCTAATGACGCTTTGAACAACAAGGACCAGAACAATAAATAAATACTAATACTTAATATACGATAGGTAAACATAGAAATAACTGACTATCTGGTTATAGGGAACTCGTTAAAACTCGGTAAAACAGTTCTGAACACGTATATGATGTGTCATGTGCTAATTTTGAATGCATTATTTTAATTAAAAATCAAAATCAGCACATGACAGGTGAACCAAAATCACCACGTATAGTGTCAATCAAACTCTTACTATCTCTTGCTTGCATGGAAATGAAAATCCTGGATATTTACGGTCATTTAACATTATGGTGAAACATGTTCGGCAGAATTCGTAAGTAACTTCTATATTAACACTTACTAAACGTCATCACATTGGTACCCTGTAAAATTTTGAGTTGATCAGTATTAAGATTTATCATTAAATTATACCATGTTCAATAATTTTGCCAGTTCTTTTTTACCCTTTCCGGTCGAACTTCACATGTTTAATTAAATTTGACAGGTTTACAATAAGTTAACTTAGATTTTTGTAATTTTAACATGCACTGGTGTATTTGTTTTTCGATAAATTAGTTTATCCCCATTTCAAATTATATTCTTTATGAGAATATTATCCTTCAAACGATATCCTTCCCTGGTTGAAGTTCACGTGTCTAACCTAACTTGTCAGTTCCAAAGTTTTTACTTTGCTTCTGGATTGTGATTCGGACATGGATTAGTATGTTTGTTTTTGATTAATAAGATAAAGGATTTCATAGTCTGAAAAATATATCTTCACAACAATGGCAATTATTTCAGATAAATAACTGTTACTGGCCTAACCAAAAGAGGAAAATATCGATCAAGATGTTGGTTTGTAAATTTATTTACGGTGTGCCATACATGACACGGTGCATATAGGTTTATAGTTTAAATAAATCAAAAACAAGCATACAAATACATTTATGTCCAATATACAATCCCAAACAAACTAAAAACTTTGCAAACTGACAAAGCAAAGATGTATGTTTCTAAGGAGCCAAATTGTTACTGTATTAAATGTTTCTCTCTTACCTAAATGTTCGAAGGGTATATGACACTGAGTTATGAAGATAGTGGACTTTTTTTTCGCTACATTCGTGCAAATAAACCCTTGGGGAATTTTCTTAAAACATTTAAAGTTCCTCAATTAAACCTTTGTCATATTTTCCCTTTAGAGCTAGATTCCACCGGTGTGAATCAATTATGAAAAATGTTTGTTAAAAATTGTGTTTTTTACATTTCTAGAGCAAAGAATATTTCAATATTAACTTTTTGATAGATATATGATAAAACTGTTTGCAAATTATCTTTGATTGACTTTGGAAATATTTTGAGCAATTGCTTAGCGGTTTGTACTCGTACCCGTTTTGGTCATCTGTCAATATATGCGGGATCAATCTGGTAGAGATTTATCGTACGCTTCAAAATGAAATGACCCGCGACATGTACAGCGATATTACAACGACTTCCGCAATACCACGAATCATATATCTTCTGCCATTACTTTGAATTATTTTCCTGACTTTTGAGACCTTTCCCTTGTCCGTTACAGTCACAGATCGACAATACTTTGAAAGATTCAACATAGCTTAGTTATTTTAGAAATCGTTATCTGACAATACTACGTATTGCCTCCTGGAATTAAAATACTCTTGGAGATTCTTATTCCACAAGCAGAGAATCCAGTGGTTGTAATTTTGACTTAACCTGTTTTAATCTGAGACGGCCGTTTCGAAATCAACATCTTCATCGGTAGAAGATGTTGAAGTGGGTTAACAGAAGGATTAAAATTTATTTAACCAAATCCAACTATATCAATACTTACTTTCAAATTAAAGGAGCAGTATCCAGTTTCACAATCATTTCTTAAATCAAATCTGGCAACGTTTTACTTTAGTTATCCAATTACAAATAAATAAAACAAAAAAGTTGGAATATATTATATAATATAATATGTAAAAAATTTAAGAGTCATTTTTAAAATGACACTTAAAATTTACGAATATATTGAAAACTAACAATTCTAGCCAGATTTAGAATTTCTCAGATTTAATTTCAGGGAAATCTTGGTCAAAAAATAATTTTGGAACTGGAGCCAGATAATTATGATGAGCAATGTTTATCTTCGAATACTATGTATTGCTTCTTGGATTACCGATATCCTCAACGATGTTTAATCCACCAGCAGAGATACAAGACCAGTGGGAAAATGAGGTCCGGTATTCCGGAAGTATAACCACCTCCACTCTAGCTACAATGTTGCTGCACGTATGACATTAAAATTGGAATGAAAGAAACTTTAAACTGTATAACGTCAAACATATCAAATATATGTAGTGTTGATAAGTTTGATGTCTCTGTGTCCAGGATTGCCTTGGATATATTTGATGTCCCATAGACCTATGTTCCTTTCACACAATTTTGATTACACACAGGCGGTCGGGTGTAGCTAGCTATACAGGAGGTGCTTACCCTTCCGGAGCACCAGGCCTCACTTCCTTGGTTGACGTTCACGTCTCTAACCAAACTTGTCAGTTCTAAAGTTTTTACTTTGCTCTGGATTGTGATTCGGACATGGATTAGTAGGTTTGTTTTAATAATGAGAAGTCATTCTTATCAAAGTATTGCCTCAGGCGGATATAGTAAAATACATGTTGGTCCTTCTAGTTTTTGTTTTCATTTTAACATTTTAAAAATATTTGGATTCCACAATTCGGTCCCCGCACTACTGATTTGGAATTTCATTTCGAAACTACCTTCCAGTGTTGCAAACTTTAAACAGATTAAGTAATGATTATCAATAAAACTCCTGTCGCCAATTGGTTGTGATAACTCTTGCGACGTTCGCAAATACAGTGTCTGATGATGATACTAAATCAATATAATTGTTTTTTGTTAGTCTCAAAACCTTTTTGAGCTGGCATTGTACTCTAACTATTACAAGAGGTTTGTAATGGATAGAGCAGAAGAAAGTCATTTGTGTTCTTGGCAGCAGCCGACGTAACCGCGAACACGGAAGAATACATAGAAGTTGATTAAAGAATATGCTAACCAAGACAACCACATATTTTGAAATAGAAAACACTTAGAGTGGAATATGAAAAAACAAACATAACAACCCATGTCCAAATCGCAATCACAAAGCAAATTAAAACATTTGAAATAAGCAAATAAAGTTAAACACGTGACCTTCCAACTGGAAAGTGAGGCCGTTTTGCTCCGGAACTATAAACATCTCCTTTGTTAAAATCTTCACATGTGTAATCTGAATTTAACCGTTTAAATTGTTATTTTTTATAATTCTTTACAATGTGAAGTTCACATGTTTTTACTTAGTTTGTAAGTTCAAAGTTTTAACTTTAATTTATGGATTGGTATGTCTGTTTGTTCCTGTTCATCAGCTACTAGAGTGTGTATGCAACATTACTTAATCTACAAAATCACACGGGCAGTGATAATATTCGAATTTTACTGTGCGATGGTCTCGTGCTCTGTGTTTTGTGATATGTTTCTGTTTTCTCTTCATTCCGTGGTATGTGTTATATTTCTCTGACAATTGTTATGTTTACTTTTTGGTAAACAATTTTTGTTGAGTGTTAATTGTTGTTTTTTCAGTTAAGGTAAATTTTAATACATAATTATTTCGTTTTCGTAAAATTGTAGGCCTGGGAAATAGTGTCAACGAAAATTAGACACTACGATAATAATCAAAAACAAAACATACCAATTCATGTGCGGACCATTCATTGGCATTCAAGAATAAATTTCCAAAATATGTTTATTACAATGATTATAATAATCAATACCACATACCAATCCATGACAAATAATAATTCCAAACCTAAGTAAAGACTTTGAAAACGGACAATTTAAGTTAAACACGCAAAGTTCCTTAGTGGTGCTGGGTGCTCCGGAGTGGGAGGGCACCTCCTATTTAGCTAGCTATACACTAGCCACGTGTATATAATAATAAAATGAGAACATGAAACTTGGGAATGTCAATGAAAACAAACATTTTATCCATGTCCGAATCACAATCGAGAAGCAACGTAAAAAACGTTATTAGACCTGACAAGTTGTAAGACACGTGAACTTCCGCCAAGGAAGTAAGACAGGGTGCTCCGAACGGTAGGCACCTCCTTTTAGCAAGCTACACCCTCCACGTGAATGATCAAAATTATTTGAAGGAAATGGTAATTATGGACATCAGAATATATCCAGGGCACCCTGCACACAGAAACGTAAAACTTGTTAACAATACTGTGATGACGGCTATAAAACTTTTTGAGGGCCTTGTCAAGTCTAGCCTGAAATAATTTAAGACACAGAGAAATTAACAACAAAATATATTAAGTTAAGTATAATATCTATTTATTAAGACCTTTACATCTATATCTTTGTGATATAAGCCGCTATCTATGGAAACGTTTTACAGAGTAGTATCCAGAACCAAATCTCCAGGCACATTTATTAGCAGTTTGTCTGTAACACGTGGCGTACGAATCGTAACAATCCTCATTGACTCCTGCTTCAAATGAACATCCGTGGCTTCAACATCTGAAATATAAATATTTTTTATACATAAATTACAACAATAGCATGATGCAAATCAAAAATAATTTTGCAAATGAATAAATATAATTAAAACATACTTATCCTTGTCCAAATCGCAATACCAAAGCAAAGTGAAATCTATAAAACTGACAAATTGGGTTAAACACGTAATTAAATGAATAAAATACGAACTTTTTCCAGTGTGTGAAATAATTGTGTTTTATTTCAAAGACAAGATCAGTGTTGTGAGTTCTTAGATGTCGGATTTAACCTGGATGTTCGGGGAAACCACTGACAGTGTTTTTACACCATGATCTGCCCGAGTGGTATTGAATCTAGGCGGTTAGAGACGTTTTAGGTCAGTCATTTTTACAAAGACAACGTATTTCTTTGAGAACTGTACAGTGATTCTTTTAAACTCTGAACCATTTTAGCCAAAGGATAACAGATTACAAAGCATGTATTAATACACTAGAAACAGAAAATTGAACTAGATTGGTGAGCTTTAAACATTTTTTTAATACTGTTTGCGTAGTCTATTATTATGTATAGTACAGACCTGTTTAAAGTTTAACACAAAGTTTAAATAAGTACTGATCGGAAGATTTTTTCGGTTCTTTCTCAGTTGTTTTCTATCTCCAAGTAACTTCACAGCCACTTGCTATCCATATCTAAGCCACTTAGCGACCGAGATCAATTTTAGCCCACTGTTTTTGCTTTCGACAGGTCTCGACTGTATACTTACATCGCAGTGTCTCCACAAGCAGTCTTGTATCTGTTCTGAGACAAGGAAAGTCTCTGATGGAATGTCAAATCGCTCATTTTAGAAATCCAGTGGCATACGTTGGATTTAAGATTCAGTTTCTTGGTACCAGTTCCTAAAGTAAAGAACACATATTACTAGGATGGCTTTAGGAGTAGACAAAGTTTTAAGACCATCAATTAGGGGAGAGTAACTATTTAATGAATAATTTTAAATAATATGATTTAAAATAAACATATATCAATGCATCAACCACACTCAAAGACAACCAACATCCTTATCACAATCCTAAATAAAAATAACAACTTGTACAGTAGCAAATTAGGTTAAACACGCAATATACCACCAGGGAATGTAACATAATTTATAAACACACATCTTTATTCTTGATTAGTCTCATTATTAGAGTGTCATTTTATGTAATGCACCGTTTAAGTGCAAAATATTGTCTTTGTGCTAACCCTTGTCCCTCTTTTAGTCTAAATATTTGAGTTTTGAATAAATAGTTCTAATTCTTTCTCTTTTATCTTTTCTCTGACTTAATACATGTACTGATCTTTTCAAAGAAAACACATTGAATAATAAATAATGTGTGTGATAATTTGAACCAAAAATTAGCTCCTGTATATATAAATATATGTATATATATGTATTTAGGTTAAACACTGCATGCCAATCCATTTGGAAAAAGGCACGCAAACATACCTGAGATTAGGTAGAATTTTCCTTGTTCCATTTCAAATCCACATCTGTTTGGTGGAATGTAAATGTTGACAACATCACCAGCGTTCAAGTAAAGATTTCCCTTCGAAACATAAGTCAACAGGAATTCGTTAAAAGACAGTTAAATATTAAAAGGTGGTTCCTTTATAACCATAGGAAATAACCATAGCAAAGATATAACAAGACACAACAATATAAAGTAAATTACAGAACGCTTAGCTTACTGATTGATAAAAGCACAACCATATCTACAATGTATATCACAACATGAAAAGCAAAGTAAAAGCTTTGAAAACGGGAAAGGAACATGAAACGGTGAGACGGCAAATATATGAAGAATAATTTTGGATGCAGCGAAATCTTGTATATTATACTTATCAACAATTATGTAATGGCGGCCGTAAATCTCTTTTGTGCGCATTGTTAAGCCTAGGCTAAATGATGATTAAAAACTCCCAATTCTCGACTTTTGAAAGCTGGCATAATTACATTATTATGAATGCAATTGTAAATATAGTATAAAGCTTTACAATACAGAAAACGGACAAACATATAAAAGGTCAGCATTTCAACAGCTCATATTTGCTTCGTGATATCATTTTTAACACTATTTATTAAACATTCATTCAAGAAGATCTGTCAACACATTAAAACTAGGGGTACCGTATTATGATCATTAACAGAGTCACAAATGATGGTTGGTATTGACGAAAAATCGAAACCAAATGTACTGGGGCATGTTCAAACCACAGTCCAAAGTAAAGTTAAAAACTTTGAAAAAATTGTTAGTTTAACTACACACTTCCGCCAGAGAAGAAAAGTAAGACTGTGTGCTCCGGAAGGTTAAAGACGTCTCGTTTGTCCAGTCATGTTTGTATATAATATATGTAAGAAAAGAATTAAAGTTGAAAAATAATGCAGCTTAGCTTACCTTGTAGACAGAAGCGATTTTGACCTTGTACTTCATCTTGTGATATTTCATACCAGCAGCATCAGCCTCTACTTCTCTCTCTTCTTTGGCTCTCAATACTCGTGCTCTGATAACTAGTAAAATATGGAAAAAATTCTGAATCTTGCAGAATATGTCAATCAATACTATTTTAGGTCCAAGTATAACAAGAAGGCCATTTAAGTGATGGTGGATTAAAATAACGGACTTCCGGTGAGCGAACTGATGAGTAAAATGGCCGACTTCCGGTAAGCTAACTGATAATCTGTGTCACGCTACCTAGGACCTCTCCAAGTTTTTTGTTGAACCTTAGCGGCGAGACGCGTTCAGACCACAAAGACAGCTTCAATAAGATATGTTCAAATATAAGGGTGATATTTCTTATCAATTTTCGCGTATTTACGAGTTGACTGGAGCCGACAAGATGGATATTGTTCAATTAAGTTACCCGCCACTTGATTTAATTCACCAATATAGAAAAAAAATAGAAAAAATGAATTCAGAAAGTGTTTACAAAGCCTTCACGGAAACATTGCAGTATGCTTCACTGTGTACCACATGTACAATAGCTTAAAACCTATTGTGATTACATCATTACAAATGAAATCCGGATATATATAACATTGTGAAAACCAAACAAAAAACCATAATGATGAAAATTGTATAGTAAAGTTATATCTTAGGTTGCTTTAAAATGCACAATTACATTAAAAAGCACAGTTCAATTTCAAAGGGAAAACTAAACACCTCCATGTATACACAGAAGAAATCAAACAAAACTCGATCTAATTTTGTTGTTAATCTTACGTCTCTGAAGTACGTTTGTAACGGAGTTGAAAACCCCGTCTTCTGAAGGCTAGACTCTTGCATTTATTAGCATCTATAAAACGCTTACCGTAGTCTGTGTATTTGTTACAGAAGTCCATTTGTGGATGTACTGGCTCTGGACAAGTACATTCTAGTGCTTCAGTGGTAACAATGGCGAGAGCGGCCACCAAACAAACTACAAACAACCTCATGATGCTGGATTCCGGTACTGCTTCACTGCTACTGCTGTTCACCGAGTGCCGATTGAGGGGACAGGGATCCTTATATAGCTAATTCTAATACAAGCTGTTTGGTCTAAATTATGTCATTCTTATTAATATTAATTCCTTTAGAAAAGAAAGTTATATCCTGACCTCCATATAACCGCAATATTTAAAGACATTTTGAATTATCTGACAACGTAATCTGATTACAATATGCTGGGATATAGGTTACAGTGCATGACGTACCCGTGACTGAAGTATCGGGAACAAAGAATGGCGTGTTCGGGCATCTGACCATTAGGTCCGTGTTCACCTTATTGAACTTAAACGACCTGTTTTAGGATTTTGATGACGTATGCATAACCGTTATAATATCATATGCACTTATACATGTATATTACGGAAGCGTATTAGGGCCACGACAATTTTTTTTAATTTTGATATGTCGACTTAGTTTCTCGATAAATCGACTTATTATCTCGATAAATCGACTTAGTATCTCGATAAATCGACTTAACTATGTCGATAAATCGACTTATTATCTCGATAAATCGACTTAGTATCTCGATAAATCGACATATGATCTCGATTAATCGACTTTACTATCTCGATAAATCGACTTAACAATCTCGATAAATCGACTTAACTATGTCGATAAATCGACTTAGTATCTCGATAAATCGACTTAACTCTCGATAAATCGTAATTATGAAATCAATTAAGAAGTGTAATAAGTAATTATTTGTACGGTATATTAAATATGTATGTATCCTTTTTATACGCCCGTCATATGACGGGACGTATTATGTTACGGTGCTGTCCGTCCGGGCGTCCGGGCGGGCGTCTGTTAACAATTTGTATTCCGTTCAATAGAGACCACAAACATTTATGGATTCAAATGAAATTTGGTATACAGCTTTACCATGGTAATACCTTGTGCAAGTTCGAATTACAACTTTTTGGGATTATTTTTGGAGGAGTAATGCCCCTTTTTTAACTTAGAAATTTTTGTATGTATGACCATGTGGTTTGTATTCCATTCAGTAGACAATACAAACATGGATTTAAATGAAATTTGTTATAAAGTTACACCTTAATCATTGTAATATCTCGTGCAAATTTGAATTACAACTTTTTTGGGTTACAAGTTATGGCCCGAACACGGAGTTGGTAATATATTTTTACATACATATATCCTAGTTGTACTTATACTTCTCAGTAAATAGTACTACTCGATCAATATAACACGGGCGTATAATGCTCCGCTCGGCGGTGCTCTTGTTTGATTTTCATGCGCCCCGAGTACATTTGAAAACCACTGTTTGTCCGTCTGTCCGGACGTCCGGACGTCTGTCCGCGGACAATTTCGTTTCCGCACAGTAACTAGAGTTACTATACACCAAATGAATTCATATTTGGTATGCAAGTATATAATATTGAAATACAGGTCAAGTTCAAATTGGCTACATTCCACTCATTTCTTGTATAATAATGTCACTTTTAAAGGCAAATTTCATGTAAAAATTTGGTTTCGCGCCATAACGTAGTAACAATTGACCAATTGAATTCATTTTTGGTAAACAAGTATCTTATATTGAATCACAGGTCAAGTTCGAATTTGGCCACAATCCAGTACTTTCTTGCAAAGTTATATGCCCCTTAAAAGCAACTTCCGTGTACAAATTTGCTTTCCGCACAATAACATTACTAACTTTGTCAGTTGAATTCATATTTGGCATGCGAGCATATGCATGCCATATCAATCCACTTCTCAGACCACAAACTTATTTATTTCGGATTGTTCAGCTCGGTGTGTCCTTTCAAAAATTAATGTTGGTACAATTTAAAACTTTTTCCAACCTACTTCAGTATCCTGGAGAAATCTTTTAACGCAACTCTTAACATCATTTTATTACTAAAACATGATATATCCTTAATATACTAGCAAACCATTTAACCTTTGAGCGTATATTATCCCGCTTCAGCAGTGCTCTTGTTCGCTAATGGATTTAAGGTGGTGAAAATGTTCGAAAAAAACAGCTCTAAAGTTTAGATTTGAGAAAGGTAACGGACACACTAAAGCAAAATTGGGTACCTGTAGTTATATATATTGCATTACTGATTTAACTGTTGCATAAATATATCAAAGGTATGTGCATGAAAGCTATTCAAGATCTTAAGACGCAAGAGCATTAGCAAGCTGAAGTCTATATATTTGGAGTGAAATTGGGTAGAAAACCCTACATAGATATAAAACTTGAAATCACCAGTTACCCATGCGTATCCATGAATAATTGTGGATGTTAGAGTGCAGACAAGCTGTGTCCAATCAGATTCCTTAAACCTCATAAATTATGTGCATAATTATTGGACCTGCCTGCAAATCGAGAGAGTTCTTCCTTTAACTTATCCTATCCTACCTACAAAGTTTTGGGAAATTCTGTGTATTAATGCAGATGCTAGAGGTCTAAAAAGCTGTGTCCAATTAAATTTATCAAACCTCATTAATTATGCACATGATTATTGGAACCCACGTTCAAATAGATAGAGTTCTTCACCTACAGAAACCCAACCTGTCTAAGTTGCGTGAAATACCGTGCAAAAATGCGGGTGCTAGAGCGCTCACAAAGAAAAACTTACAAATGAGGCAAGACACACGTCGGACAAAAGTTTATCACAACATTTAGACCCGGTCACACGGCGCTTTGCGGCTTAATCACTGCCATAACCTGTCAAAAATTGGTCTCCCGTGAAGCAGACGTTGTTGTTCGCGTTGATGTTGAGTTTAAGACGAGCTACAGTCGATTTACAGACGTGACAGGATGCGATGAAACATCTGAACGGCGTCGGACGTGGCAAAAAGTTTTGAAATGTTCAAAACTTTATTCCGCGGACAACCACGGACGGCACACATGGTAAGACGTGCAACACACGTGATAATCCGTGTTCCGGCAGTGATTTAAACTTGGGAGACGCGGTAAAGCGGTCTGTCACGGGCAAAGCACGGTCATCGGACGCGTGATACGCGTTGGTATCACGGGAAATAGCTTGCTTGTGTTAGCGGCTTATCACTAAGAAATGGATTTTTCCGCGTTCATATCACTACTAAAGCCCGTTAAACGACGTCTGGAACAAGTTCTAAATACGATTGATCGTTGCCTAATCACTTCTGTATGACTTCTGATTTGTGGCATATAAATACCGTAATTTTCTAAGACCTCTGCACTTGCAGTCTAGATGTCAAGGGGTGAACATGAACCCTCAACACCGTGATGTCCTCATCTTCATGCTCCAGCACCAACAGAACTAATTGATACAGGTCCAACATATCCTTGCTGAGAGACGGAGAAGGAGGAGGAGAGGTGTAGTACGGAACATCCATGTACGTGACTGGATTGGAAGGAGACCTCAGCTGGGGCTTTACGTCCATCTCATGGTCGAGCTGCGTAACGAAGATCCAAAAGCCTTTCAGAACTTTATGAGGATGCCTCCTGCGATGTAAGACGAAATTGTGCAGAGACTGACACCAGCCCTTACCAAGGAGACCACCAACTGGAGAGCAACCCTTGAACAAGGCCCGAAGGTTGAAGGGAGGCACCTTGCTTCTGGCTCCAAGTACCATAAGATGCAATATGCCTGGAGGGTCCCCCACAACGCCATAAGTCTTGTAGTGCGTGGGGAAACATATTGCGTGTAAAGCTGCTGCCAACACTGGGTGCGACTACTTCAACTAAAAAGGCTTCTTCAGAGTTATCCTCATAGCAGTCGTGTCTTCGGACTACAAGTTCCTGTGGATAGACATAAGCGGCAAAAGGTCCTCCTCTGATACACGCATCTACAATAATTTAAAAAGCGAGGTCAAGGAGGGTCTGCAGAACAATGACATCGCCGGCTTCTCACAGCCACATCCTCTGCCAGGTGACACACCCTACGCTAATATGGACATGACCAGGGAGCAAAGGATATTTAACTATCGACTGTCGTGGGCCAAACGAGTAGTTGAAAATTCGTTCAGGATCCTTGCCAACAGATTTCAAGTTCTCCTGACTACCATGATGTATGAAGTTGACACTGTCAGGCTGCTGGTCAACTCATGCGTATTCCTTCACAACCTGATGAGAACACGTTACCCGGTGACGCAGAACAGGCTCGTGAACTGGTGCTTTTTTCTTGGCGTGAAGACATGAAACGAGATCTGATAGAGTACCAGAATCCAACAGAGGCGTCAGGCTAGCCAAGGCCCAGAGGAACCTCATCATGCAGGAGTGCAACTCCCAGCTAGAAGGATGATGTGGCAGGATGACATGCTCCTCCATTAGCTATGCGTACTGATCATGTTAGTTAGGGAAGCTGGAGCACTGGCATTTAAATGTCGATGTGATAATGACGATTGATAATTACATATTGTATTAACGTAATGAATTGAAATGTAAAATGCGCTTGGCAGTTTTGACTTTACTAGATTAAAACTAAGTTAAACCTTTATATGCGCGGCAAGCCGCGCTTCCGACGACGCCGAGCCGCGGTTACCCGTGATTAGGCAGTGCTATAGAAGTGGAGTGCCCGTATTACGTCCGCGCTTAACGCGTGATCAGCAGTGCTACAAACGCGATGAGGCCGCGGTCAGTCGTGGTAACTTGTCGCTTTTTTCCCGCGTTCGAACACGTGCGAACCTATTTTTAGCCGCACACGCAGCTGAACATGGTTAGCCGTGCTAAGGCAGTGCTTGAGCAGTGGAACAGCCACCTACGGCAATACCCCGTACAAAGCACGGCAAAGCCAAAATTGAACAAAAATTACCACTTACGACCACGTCCGCCAGATTTTCACAACTTTTTGTACGTGATTTAGACGTGGAGTGCTGTGTGACCGGGGCTTTAGCACACAAGTAACTGTACATGTTAACTTAGTATTGATGTAATAGAATTTCGTCGGATGTGTAATTTGAACTCTCATGAATATAGAAAACGGATTTGTTTGGTGTTATGATTGGTTGATTGATCGATTAGTTGTTGGATTTTACGTCGTTTCGACAGTATTTCAGTCATTTTACGACGTGAGCATTTTTGATAGTCTACTTTCTCATTCTTTATTTTGTGTGTGTGTGTTTATAGAGTGATGTGTGAGTAACTGGACTGCAGTGATGTCGTCTTTAAGTTGCCAGTACACGGATATAATAGCCACATACTAACTACAATCCTGCTAGTCCGTTATCCTGACACAAGTTAAGTCAGTTTTTCCCTAACCCAGTAAAACTGACAGTAGCTGGGGAGCTGAAACTACTTATTTTTACAACTTTAGTTTGTCGCGGCCGGGGATCGAACCCGCGACCTCCCGCATATAGAGCGGACACTAAGTCGATTTATCGAGATAGTTAAGTCGATTTATCGAGATACTAAGTCGATTTTTCGAGATAGTTAAGTCGATTTATCGAGATAATAAGTCGATTTATCGAGATAGTTAAGTCGATTTATCGAGATAGTTAAGTCGATTTATCGAGATAATAAGTCGATTTATCGAGATAGTTAAGTCGATTTATCGAGATAATAAGTCGATTTATCGAGATACTAAGTCGATTTATCGAGATAGTTAAGTCGATTTATCGAGATAATAAGTCGATTTATCGAGATAATAAGTCGATTTATCGAGATAGTTAAGTCGATTTATCGAGATAATAAGTCGATTTATCGAGATAGTTAAGTCGATTTATCGAGATACTAAGTCGATTTATCGAGATACTAAGTCGATTTATCGAGAAACTAAGTCGACATATCAAAATTAAAAAAAAATTGTCGTGGCCCTAATACGCTTCCGTAGTATATACGAGGCGGGTGTAGATATTAATACATTAGTTGTTTACCCCTTCGGAGCACCCGGTCTCGTTTCCCTGGTGGGAGGGAACGTGTTTAAGATAATCTATCGTTTTAAAGTTTCAACTTTGCTTTTAGATTTAAACATGGACTGGTATGGTTGTGGCAGACGTTTTAGATTGGGATTTGAACATGGACCGGTATAATTGAGTTTGACATTTTGGATTGGGATTTGGTTGAACTGGTATGCTTGTGGTTGATTTGTGTGTGGTTTGCTATAAATCTATGCACATCTTTTTGTTTTAAAATAGTAAATTATATTTTCTCCGCACAGAGTTACATATTAAATAACAGTTGGTTGGGTTTTTACCTAATAAGCGTTTCTCTGTACTTTTGTCTAAGCTCACAAGAGTGCGATGTAAGGTGACTAAGGTCAAACATTCTGTAGCTAATCTGCATTCGATAAACTGTGTCAAATACTGGTCAGTCTATATGGGATAGGTGTGGATTAATTCTGGATTTAATGTAACATGTGTACGGTATCTAAACAACTTGTACCGAGACAATAAGTCCGTTCTGAATCTGTCATTCAAGATTAAAATATATGACACACATATGCTCGGATTCCAATTTTTTCGGTAGAAGTTTGGAGAGTTAAGAGGTGATTTAATGCTTAACGGTAATATCGAAGCAGTTATACTTTTAGAATATTGAAAGGAACCGGAGTGTCAAAAGAAAAGCAACGACTTTAGGCAAGCAAACTGACAAACTCTCATAATCAAGGTATGACATTACAAAACTGATTTGTTTTGGAATGAAATACGACATATTGTTCAGGAAAAAGTTAAACTTGGCTATAGACACTACCACATTGAAAAAAAAATAACCAATTGCAACGAATTGCAGAAAAAAGTTAAACTGGCTATAGACACTACCACATTGAAAATAAAATAATTGCAAACGAATTGCAGAAAAAGTTAAAACTTGGCTATAGACACTACCACATTGAAAATAAAATAACAATTGCAAACGAATTGCAGAAAAAAGTTAAACTTGGCTATAGACACTACCACATTGAAAATAAAATACAATTGCAAACGAATTGCAGAAAAAAGTTAAACTTGGCTATAGACACTACCACATTGAAAATAAAATAACAATTGCAAACGAATTGCAGAAAAAAGTTAAACTTGGCTATAGACACTACCACATTGAAAATAAAATAACAATTGCAAACGAATAAAGGGACTGGATATCGTGTCAAAATGACATCAAATCGCACCACCCCAGCACTGATTGTCTCTACTTAAATGTTAAAACCCTTCATAATGGTCTAAAACATCATTATATACGTTTTATGATCCTTTTGCCTATAAATATTCTTTGTTCCGGGCACAGTTTTTGTTACAAAGGATTTGACTACCGTCGCACGGGCTGTTTATGTTTACCAACCAAAGGGAAATATTCTTGGCGTTAACGACAGAAATCTCAGTGTTATTGAAATGTTCATTATTGAGGAAAACATCAATTAAAATACGTCAAATTTTAACAGAACACAATCTTTTTGGCAGCAAAAAAATGTTGGTAAAATAGCAGTTATCTTTCTTTCCTAATAAACCACAAACATATCGGCTTATGTCCCAAAAGTAAAATAATGACTTTGAAAATGGGGATGCTAAGTAAAACACATGGACTTTCACCAGGAAAATGGGACCGTGTGTTCTAGGGTAATCATCTCCGGTCTAACTAGCTAATATAAGCCACGTGTCAAGTGAAAATTGAGTTCAAAAGGAGCATGAAATGGGACGTCAAATGTATCTAGGCTTATGTTTTATTTATCTTACTTATCAACAATAACGGTTAAACCCATGAAACAAAATACACCCTAATTAGAAGCAGGTATATAATGCACCATATGAAAGGAAAGTTGGCAATAGAAAGATTGAAGTTATTGCATTTGTCCTACAGCTTAAAAGGTTTAAGTCCAAATTTGTAAAACAATGAACTAAGGAATCGCTCGTATCTTTTATTTGAATCTCACTAGTATCGATGAGATTCACACAGTCTCACAATTTAGGATAATTAAAAGATAGAACGTCGTCTATATACTCGTATTTGTATGTGGATTTGGCTTATTTGGCGACATTCCTTCTGACATATTAAAAACCCATCCATGTAATGAAATAATTCAAATATCATTACTAAACTAGGAAATTAAATGAAGAGCAAACAAGAGTTATCTTCCCTACACCAGAGAGCAGGCGCATAACATATTGCATAAACCTATAATGAGCTAAAATATGCTGATATTGGTAGCTTGAAGATATTTCACGATGTACACAAAAAAATTAATATCGATCAACAAAAAACAATTGATGTTCACTTGTCTTTTGATAAAAAATCGTCTTTTGATAAAAAAAATCGTTCTGTTTTGATAGCAAACAAAATACCCCCGATGCATGGTGCATCTATTAATGTAAACAATTTAAAGGTTCTTCCCCGTTATAAGTGTAAACATAAAATATATATCAGGACCCTCCTCAGCACTTTGATGTATCAGTGATTACAAGCACATGTTAGTTTTACTCATCCTGGGTCTCAGTCGAAGTGTGATAAATAACCTTTGACCTATAAGAGCTCTTCATCTGGTGCAAATTGAAGACAAGAAATGATATACCATATGGCACGTGCTGGTATGGTAACTCGCGTGCCGTTGTGTTGATGTTTACATATTTCGTTAGAAACGCTACACGGGACTATTATCCCATTAGAAACGCACTTGAATGCAATCAAATTAAGAATAACGTCGGTGTTTCTGATTCGTGAAGTAAAAACTTGTTTCAGGCGCCTGTGTTTAATTTTTAAAAGTACAATATTTGAACAAATTATACCAATTTTGTCAAATTGAGAATTATTTTAGAAACTTTATTTAGAAATGCACTTAAATGCAATTAAATTTAGAATAACGTCGGTGAAGTAAAAACTTGTTTCAGGAGCCTGTGGTTAATTTTAAAAGTACAATATTTGAACAAATTATTCCAATTTTGTCTTATTTTTTCAACTTTATTCTGTTCTAGTGAAATGGTTTTAGAATCAAACGTTTTACTAATTTAAACTTGTTAAATAACAAATGCAGCACCTGCAATTGCATTGCAGATATCACAAAGAGATTTTATGACCATTTAATATGACTCCTCTCGAATGGCTAATTATGATTAGAAATGATTCACATATGATTTTCATAATAAGACACCAGTACTGAACAATATAAATATTTATTCAGAGGATGTCAGTAATTGAATCTTCAGCGTGCCAGATGAAATATAAAACGAATCATATTTTGGCCATGTCGAACAGACAGTCTTCTTATAATGAGTCCCCCCTTTATATTTATTTGTTATTTTTATTATTTTATTTTCTATTTTTATTTATTAATTTATTTATTTATTTATTTATTTATTTATTTATTTTTTTACTGATTTATTTTGAAAAAAAATAACTTGAAATAAGTTTAAACATATGTATATGTAACATTGCACTATACGAAAATAGAATAGACATTTATAGTTTTATAACTGTAGAGTTAAGTTCTAAGTTCATCGACATTTATTGGTAACTTAGGGTAAGTACCATCTCTCTTCTCTTCTCAATAAGAGCTTTCAAGTGAAACATTCAACCTCGTTCCCTAAAAATGATAGTAGCTGAGACGAGGGATTAGTCTGCTTTTTGAAAGAGACACATATTTTATTTGAATTACGAATCCAGAACAAATGTTCTGGTTGATAAATCAAATTGCAAGATTTCAACAAATTTTATCCGTTAAATTCGCTCAATTAAATATGATTAAGAAATATTTAAATAGCCTATTCTTTAATTTTAAAACAAAGATAATTATAATATCAGGATCGGAATCTGATACCGGACAATGAATTATCGGATCATCTTAACGTGTATTTTGTTCCCACTATTTCTAACCCAGACAATCCATTGGTCCCTATAGAAGATTTTAAAAAGATCTCAATCAGAAAAGGTCGTTATTTAACAAATTTGAAAAAAAAATGTTTGATCAAGTCAATATTGGTACATGTATTACAGTTCAATGAATTCATATGGTTTTTAAATTTGACAACGAACCGATGGCCTCTTGCCAACTTGAATTTAACAGCGATCTCTTATACCAAGATTCACCTATGCGAAACTATTCTTTTATGTATGTGTATTCTCTTACGTCTGTATACCTCTACTCCTACCTAATAATAATTACTGACTATATACGCATAGGCCGGTAAAAATCCTGACTCGCCTCTAAATATAACATGGGTTTCCCATAGTTCATAAAACTTTATAAAACTTTCCTGAAGAAGAAATTCATATACACATGTGTTAGTTTATAAAAAACGAAAGAAGTTATTTTCATAAATTTAGAGATATTACGGAAATATACAAAATCAAAATGGATGTTACAAGTTCTATAAGTGTGTTGTAAATAATGGTTGTATAGGTTTAGGTAGTTTTGCATTGGGAATTATTATTTTGGTGAAATTGGAATAAGAACTTCAAAACAGCCGCCATGGGAAATGGACTCTGTGTTGAGACGGGCAGTTCCATGACAGTCTTTGACTGGTAAGTTTTGTGTTTGTGATGTTTATAACATTTAAAATGAGTTGTCTAGCTACCGAATATTTGTAATAATGTATAGTTTTTAGAATCATTACACAACAAACCCATATAGCAAAAAAGAAACTATTTAACTAAAATTAACTCTCTCTCTCTCTCTCTCTCTCTCTCTTCTCTCTCTCTCTCTCTCTCAAAAAGTCGTAATTTGCAAATATATTAACCAAATGCATTTTTATTTTCAACATTTACTCGGAGTATTTTTCATCAAGTTGGAGTTAATCACACAAATCTATGACATTTCCTGTTTGTATAAGCATAACTCCTCCACGTAAGGAAACAGTTTATTGAAAGTGTGTCAAATTTGATAAATATATACAGGGAAATGAAACCATAATTCCCATCTTTATTGTAATGTCGAAGGACCTTAACATAATACGTCACAAAAATATGGATCAAAACATTTTACCATGTCTGGTTTGTATGGAGGTGTCAATCTAGCCAGTCATGATAAAATCTTTAATACGACAGAAACTGTTCTCAACAAGAGACTAGACGCCCCTAGCAATGCGGGTTTATTACGCATAAAATAAAGTTTACGGGTCCTAAGTGATGATTTCTGTACCGTGACCGCCAAATGATATATTGCTTGAATTACGAAAACCGTTGAAAAAGAATCAATACGCAATCACAGGTCGTATATGACCTATGACCTTTGGCCATCTTGAAAGCGAAATACTAAATCGAAACATAACAATTAGGTCGTGTGTTTACATTTTAATAAGTCTTTTCTTTCATAAACATAAACTGTTGCAGAGGTACGCAAATAAACAAATATTCCAATATTTCACATCATTACCATAATAATCGTAATCACCGAGAGAGCTCGAAATAAGTAATTAAAAGTTATTTTATTGTCGAGATTATCGTGACCATCTTTGAAACACCATGCTGCTTCTTAAAGATCTCAAAAGTCAAAGCTGCAACAACATTGATTTAAGTACGCCAGATTGTCCAAGCAAGAGACACAACAAGCAACCAGACAGTGGAATATGTCCGTCTAACGTAGCAAGGGTGTGTCCCATCTAAAAAATCGCAATCTATATCTTAAATTAAGATAATAAACAAAGATATCCTGATGACCGATTGATTTTTAATAAAGTGGGATTTCACGTCCAAGTCAATGATATTTAACTTATAGCGAGACATAGCTAGCTGAATGTTGAAATGTCAGAAATTTTGGCATTTGCAGTGTGCTCAGAACAAGTTGCGGGGGTGCCTCTTTAGTGTGCCATGCCTACCATGACACAGGACATAAGTTTTCAGGTCTCTTTCATTTCTAAATGCCGAGTGTTTGACGAATCCCTTCTAAGTCTTGGTGAGATTCGACAGGGGTTCGAACCCACGATTTCCCACATAGAAGGCGAGCACTCTATCAACTGAGCTACCATTATGATATATTTGGACGACCGACGTTGTCGGGTCTGATGAAACTTACTTAAAACAAAACTGTGTCACAAAACAACAACTTTGTATATGAATGAAGCAACATTGGTCCTCTGATCATCAGAGCATGATTTATTTTGCAATATATCCATTAAACATTCAACGCAATTCAAACTCTAAATAAAGAATGTACTTTAAGATAAAACCAGACAATTATCAATCGTGATGTATTCATTACAAGTACCTGAGGAAAACAATGCATCTATCGATTGTATATAATTACACATTTACACATAGGTCAATGCAGCATGTGCCCGATGGAAACAATGCATCTGCCGATTGTCTTGTATATCATTACACATTTACACATAGGTCAATGCAGCATGTGCCCGATGGAAACAATGCATCTGCCGATTGTCTTGTATATCATTACACATTACACATAGGTCAATGCAGCATGTGCCCGATGGAAACAATGCATCTGCCGATTGTCTTGTATATCATTACACATTACACATAGGTCAATGCAGCATGTGCCCGATGGAAACAATGCATCTGCCGATTGTCTTGTATGTCAATGCAGCATGTCATTACACCTGTTCTTATATGAAGGGCATGTTTTAGAAAATAATATAACCGATCATAAAGAATATGGAATTATCGTTTTAATTATCAATAAATAAATTTAATTACATAAATAAAAGAATCAATCACATACATGTAGAATATGGATATAAGTATCGATACATCGATTGAATTACATAAATTGATTTTTAATATAGATGAGTAGATAACTGAATAATCACACCGAGTCCGCACGATACTCCTTCATATTAAGGTCTTTAACCTACATTGGAACTGGTCTCACATATCTATATCATTTTACTTAGATATAATCGATGATATTTCTATCCCAACATTTTACCTACCATATTGATGTTATCTGGTAATCTATAAAGTTCTGAGGAACTTCTGGTACAATCATGTCAAAAAATGACCTTAGATATTTCAGAAAAAAGATGCTAGACCCCTACTGTGCTGTTCTTAACATAAACGTAAATAAATTTATCTTACACGCGCAGAAATCAGATAGGGCTTTCAACTTATATTTCAAGCACGCACATTTTTTCATCTATTTTTTATTATATTATTTTATTCTTCACAGTGAATATAAAATTTCATATATAGGTAATGTTTAACAAAACTGTTATGTATGTACAGAATATAAGGACACGTACCGACTAAAAACTTCATTTACATGGTCACAATAAAAAATTATTTATTAAAACACCTGTCCAATTTTAGTTATTTATATTATTACTATTGTCATTCACAAACAGGTAAGTGGATCTTATTATTATCGGATGTCCTGAATCTCAAGATGAATAAATATTTCAATATTTGTTGCCAAAATCCTACATTAGTTGAAATAGCTAAACAGAGTTTATACTCTTTTGAGGTATATAATGGCCACGTTGATTTCTTTATACGTTTAGAATAAACGAATGTAAACTAACACATACATGTAGTACAGTGAAACCTGTATATGGATGTTACTCATGAGATCTAAGAAATAAAGACTTTTTTACTCGGGTGTTCTTTATATAGAGGCTGGTTGTTTAGGAAGACCTTGGATCTTAAAACGGCACGTTGCCTTTATATAGTTATGTATTGCAATCCTTTAACTTCACCACTACTGAAATCGTCTGACGTCCAATTGCAAGGTGGAGAGGTCTAGGTCTGGAACCCATGTTGTTTTCAAATGTCGTAGGTTACATTTCACGATTATATCTCTGTGTCCAAAATTATATCCTGTATATATTTGACGTCCAATACATAGTTCCATGTTCCTTTTATCAATTTTGATTTCACATTCGACGAGTGTAGCGACGAGGTGCTAACCCTTCTAGAGCACTTAGCCTCATATTTCTGGGTGTTTGTATTTGATTATAAGTATGATACTTCTCTTGTTATCTACAGTATCATATAATTAGTAATGTCAGTATCAGATTAAGTTTCTTTTAGTGTTCCATGTTGATTAAAACTTTGCCAAAACATTTTGATTGTTCAATAATTTAAAATATTCATCAGCGATAATTTGCCAAATTAAACTAAGGTAGAGAAGACTGTGCGTCCCACCTACACGTACATGTCAAATATTTCAACATGAGTAATATTATGGGAATGATAACGAAAGAAAAGGCTAAAAATAGCCATATTGTCTGTGAGCAGGACTGGAACAGATGTGTAATTTTTTATATGTTCCCCGTGATACATCTGTCCAATCTGAGCTATTTACCGACAGGATGAGACATCATGTCTTACATACCAAACTCCACAGATAGTGTATGCAATTAATGTTAGGTTCATCATGACTGTGCTGGCTTACACGTGTTTTTGTAATAACGTATAAACGCGAAATACTACAAAATACACTTACTGTCTAATCTCGTTTCCATGGCAACTGCATGTAACATTTTTTAAAACTATATTTGTTGATTCGTTATTTGTGTCTCTTTTTTCCTCGCACATCTTTTGAAACAATTATTTTGAATTGTGAATTTTACAATAACAGGGAACGAATCACTACCAGTTCTTTAATTAATCGTTACAAAAAATGTATTGAAAATTGTAATTATTTGATGTGAAGAATGAAAATTGATTTTCCAGCACCAATGACTTAATGTGAAATAATGTTTAACATATATACGTATAACCGAGCCAGAGCATTTTGAGCCCTGTGTGATATAATTAACAACAAACATACCGATCCATGTTCGAGTCACAATCCAAAAATAAAAACTTTGGAAACTGGAAAAAGTAAATCAAATACAGTTAAACCTGTCTATAAAGGCCACCCAAAGGAAACCAGTAAATGTGGGCGTTATGGACAGGTGGTCTTTATATACAGGTTCAAATAATATGAATAAAGAACAATTGGGATACTATTCTACTGGCCTTTATAAGCAAGTGACCCTCATATAGAGGTGGCCTTTAAAGCAAGTTGGACTGTGAATTTTTACCCAGGGAAATGAGGGTAGATGGTCCAGACTACTTTATGTCTACCCACATGTCAAGTTTGAATGAAAATTGAAAATCAAAGGAACATAAAACTATGCAACGTCAGCAATATTCAGTTTTCAATACATACAATACTGTGATGACGACCACAAACTTTTTGTGTATCTGGGTTAATGTAGGCTTCAAAATTAGTTTACCTCATCAACTCGTAATTAGATGTCTAGATATTAACCGAATCAATTAAGGACTTCACGATCAGTTCACTTTGCCACTATAACGACTTTTCATGATTATTATAATTAGTTCAAGGACTTAGGACAGCCTAACATAAAGTAACATAAACTACTTCACACCTTAGCATCACGTTTTAATTAGTACAACTCATTATTTAGGTCTGGAGTCTGGATGAATGTTTAAAGAGTGGAAAATAAATGATCAATTTAATAAGAATTAAATTTCAAAATTACCCAATGAACATGAGATAAAACTAAGATGGCGTGTGAACATCACTTAAGGAGTATGAATTATATTTTGGAAATGGGAAATTAATAATCCATTAATTGGATTTCAATTTCAAATTAACCCATGAGATAAAACATATATTTCAGTAAACATCACTTAGACAGTATCAAGCATATATAGATAAGTCAGGGACACATAAGATATTTACCACAGTCGATTACCAGTGCATTACGTACAGAACCTGGAGAATTATGTTAAACCCTAATTTGTATACATGTTACAAAATGACTCACGTGTTGACTTATTTGGTTTGGGAGCAAGGCTTCCTGTGTCTTAAAAATCCGGTTTCAATGTGTTCAAATATTATGGTGTTTTACTTTTCGGTATAGATTTTTCAACTTATATCGAGACAATCAGTTCTGGGATGTTTGAGTGGAGTGATCTACTCAACCATGGATATAGTATATACTCCATTTCTTTAACCAACATTTTCTTCGCCATTTTTCTAGCAAATTATCTAATCAAAAACAAACATACTGACCAATATCAAAATCACAAACTAGAAGCAAAGTAAAAACATTAAACATGTGAACTTCCACCAGGGAAGTGAAGCCGGATGCTCCAGAAGGGTAAGCACCTCCTGTTTAGCTAGCTACATCCGCCACTTGTGTAATCAAAAATGATTGAAAGGAACACAGAACTATGAATATGGAACTATGAGACGTCAAATATATCCAGGAAAATCCTGGACACAGAGACATCAAACTTATGAATAATACTGTGATGACGGCCATAAAACTTTTTGAGGGCCTTGATAAGCCTAGACATGCAATATTTCTGGGTCAACAATTTAATTGTAAGCAGCTTGCTTCTAACGTATTTTAATGAAACTTCATAGGCAGAAGCTTTTGTTGGTTTGATGTACCATTTATTCCTTGTATATATTTTGATCATGCACATAGTTGAGGAAAAACGGTGATTCCAAGTTTGAATTCGTTTGGGGGATAACGTTTGAAATGGCATCCCACTACAGTTATAAATTGTTATGTTTGGTTTCTTGAAGCAGTTGTAGTTTAGAGATCCAATACCACTGAATATAGGAGATTAATGTGTAAAGGCTGTAGTATAGAAAACCATTTATCCTCAAGTATAGAAACCATTCCAAAGTTTTTAAGAAATAACATTCTATTTGAGTGTATTCATTCGGTATTATGAATGAGAGTCAGGAATAGCATAGTCAATGAACTGCGAAGCAGTTCATGTAAATATGCTATTCCGACTCTCATTCATAATACCGAATGAATACATCAACTAGAATGTTATTTCTTATATTTACAATCATAAAAAAACATTGATAGCATGTCCGAAATGTAAAATATCTCTACAAGTGGTTATTCATTCAAGATTCCGACAAACATACGGGATTGATGGAACAGCCTTGCTCCAAATAAGGAAAGTTACGTCGCGAGTAGACTTGGATGCTGACCAATCAAACAATGCGTGACGTAATAGATGTCATTCTGTGACGTAATCGAATAGTTAATGTAACGTAATCAGAGGTCATGACCACATACTGTATTCAAGAGCAATTGAATGCCAGTTAAAACAAATAGGTTCATCTAAAGAAGGTCAATTCCAATTGTAAATATGATATATTGCAGTTAGCAGTCCAAGACTGGATTGCTTTCTTTTGTTTTTGATTAAGTTACTGTATGTTTTAAAAATATTCGAGAAATACAGTACAGACCTTTTGAGAATTTAGCATTAGGCTAACCAACTGTTGTCTAATCAACAGCTCATCTCGACTACCTCGTCTATATCTCGACAGCTCATCTCGACTGCCTCGTCTATACCTCGACAGCTCATCTCGACTACCTCGTCTATATCTCGACAGCTCGTCTCGACTGCCTCGTCTATATCTCGACAGCTCATCTCGACTGCCTCGTCTATATCTCGACAGCTCATCTCGACTACCTCGTCTATATCTCGACAGCTCGTCTCGACTACCTCGTCTATATCTCGACAGCTCATCTCGACTACCTCGTCTATATCTCGACAGCTCATCTCGACTACCTCGTCTATATCTCGACAGCTCGTATCGACTACCTCGTCTATATCTCGACAGCTCATCTCGACTACCTCGTCTATATCTCGACAGCTCATCTCGACTACCTCGTCTATATCTCGACAGCTCATCTCGACTACCTCGTCTATATCTCGACAGCTCGTCTCGACTACCTCGTCTATATCTCGACAGCTCGTCTCGACCCCTCGTTAGCTGTATCTCGACAGCTCATCTCGACTACCTCGTCTATATCTCGACAGCTTGTCTCGACTACCTCGTCTATACCTCGACAGCTCATCTCGACTACCTCGTCTATATCTCGACAGCTCGTCTCGACTGCCTCGTCTATATCTCGACAGCTCATCTCGACTACCTCGTCTATATCTCGACAGCTCGTATCGACTACCTCGTCTATATCTCGACAGCTCATCTCGACTACCTCGTCTATATCTCGACAGCTTGTCTCGACTAACTCGTCTATACCTCGACAGCTCATCTCGACTACCTCGTCTATATCTCGACAGCTCGTCTCGACTGCCTCGTCTATATCTCGACAGCTCATCTCGACTACCTCGTCTATATCTCGACAGCTCATCTCGACTACCTCGTCTATATCTCGACAGCTCATCTCGACTACCTCGTCTATATCTCGACAGCTCATCTCGACTTCCTCGTCTATATCTCGACAGCTTGTCTCGACTACCTCGTCTATACCTCGACAGCTCATCTCGACTACCTCGTCTATATCTCGACAGCTCGTCTCGACTACCTCGTCTATATCTCGACAGCTCGTCTCGACCCCTCGTTAGCTGTATCTCGACAGCTCATCTCGACTACCTCGTCTATATCTCGACAGCTTGTCTCGACTACCTCGTCTATACCTCGACAGCTCATCTCGACTACCTCGTCTATATCTCGACAGCTTGTCTCGACTACCTCGTCTATATCTCGACAGCTCATCTCGACTACCTCGTCTATATCTCGACAGCTCATCTCGACTACCTCGTCTATATCTCGACAGCTTGTCTCGACTACCTCGTCTATATCTCGACAGCTCATCTCGACTACCTCGTCTATATCTCGACAGCTCGTCTCGACTACCTCGTCTATATCTCGACAGCTCATCTCGACAGCTCATCTCGACTACCTCGTCTATATCTCGACATCTCATCTCGACAGCTCATCTCGACTACCTCGTCTATATCTCGACAGCTCATCTCGACTACCTCGTCTATATCTCGACAGCTCGTATCGACTACCTCGTCTATATCTCGACAGCTCATCTCGACTACCTCGTCTATACCTCGACAGCTCATCTCGACTACCTCGTCTATATCTCGACAGCTCGTCTCGACCCCTCGTTAGCTGTATCTCGACAGCTCATCTCGACTACCTCGTCTATATCTCGACAGCTTGTCTCGACTACCTCGTCTATACCTCGACAGCTCATCTCGACTACCTCGTCTATATCTCGACAGCTCGTCTCGACTACCTCGTCTATATCTCGACAGCTCATCTCGACAGCTCGTCTCGACTACCTCGTCTATATCTCGACATCTCATCTCGACAGCTCATCTCGACTACCTCGTCTATATCTCGACAGCTCATCTCGACTACCTCGTCTATATCTCGACAGCTCATCTCGACTACCTCGTCTATATCTCGACAGCTCATCTCGACTACCTCGTCTATATCTCGACAGCTCATCTCGACTACCTCGTCTATATCTCGACAGCTTGTCTCGACTACCTCGTCTATATCTCGACAGCTCATCTCGACTACCTCGTCTATATCTCGACAGCTTGTCTCGACTACCTCGTCTATACCTCGACAGCTCATCTCGACTACCTCGTCTATATCTCGACAGCTCGTCTCGACTACCTCGTCTATATCTCGACAGCTCATCTCGACAGCTCGTCTCGACTACCTCGTCTATATCTCGACATCTCATCTCGACAGCTCATCTCGACTACCTCGTCTATATCTCGACAGCTCATCTCGACTACCTCGTCTATATCTCGACAGCTCGTATCGACTACCTCGTCTATATCTCGACAGCTCATCTCGACTACCTCGTCTATATCTCGACAGCTCGTATCGACTACCTCGTCTATATCTCGACAGCTCATCTCGACTACCTCGTCTATATCTCGACAGCTCGTATCGACTACCTCGTCTATATCTCGACAGCTCATCTCGACTACCTCGTCTATATCTCGACAGCTCATCTCGACTACCTCGTCTATATCTCGACAGCTTGTCTCGACTACCTCGTCTATATCTCGACAGCTCATCTCGACTACCTCGTCTATATCTCGACAGCTTGTCTCGACTACCTCGTCTATATCTCGACAGCTCATCTCGACTACCCCGTCTATATCTCGACAGCTCATCTCGACTACCTCGTCTATATCTCGACAGCTCATCTCGACTACCTCGTCTATATCTCGACAGCTTGTCTCGACTACCTCGTCTATATCTCGACAGCTTGTCTCGACTACCCCGTCTATATCTCGACAGCTCATCTCGACTACCTCGTCTATATCTCGACAGCTTGTCTCGACTACCTCGTCTATATCTCGACAGCTTGTCTCGACTACCTCGTCTATATCTCGACAGCTCATCTCGACTACCCCGTCTATATCTCGACAGCTCATCTCGACTACCTCGTCTATATCTCGACAGCTCATCTCGACTACCTCGTCTATATCTCGACAGCTTGTCTCGACTACCTCGTCTATATCTCGACAGCTTGTCTCGACTACCCCGTCTATATCTCGACAGCTCATCTCGACTACCTCGTCTATATCTCGACAGCTCATCTCGACTACCTCGTCTATATCTCGACAGCTCATCTCGACTACCTCGTCTATATCTCGACAGCTCATCTCGACTACCTCGTCTATACCTCGACAGCTCATCTCGACTACCTCGTCTATATCTCGACAGCTCATCTCGACTACCTCGTCTATATCTCGACAGCTCATCTCGACTACCTCGTCTATATCTCGACAGCTCATCTCTACTACCTCGTCTATACCTCGACAGCTCATCTCGACTACCTCGTCTATATCTCGACAGCTCATCTCGACTACCTCGTCTATATCTCGACAGCTCATCTCGACTGCCTCGTCTAAACCTCGACAGCTCATCTCGACTACCTCGTCTATATCTCGACAGCTCATCTCGACTACTCATATTCTCGACTCGACACTCACCGTTCGTCTAAACCTCGAGCATGCCTCATCTCGACTACCTCGTCTATATCTCGACAGCTCATCTCGACTGCCTCGTCTATATCTCGACAGCTCATCTCGACTACCTCGTTAGCTGTATCTCGACAGCTCATCTCGACTACCTCGTCTATATCTCGACAGCTCATCTCGACTACCTCGTCTATATCTCGACAGCTCGTCTCGACTACCTCGTCTATATCTCGACAGCTCGTCTCGACCCCTCGTTAGCTGTATCTCGACAGCTCATCTCGACTACCTCGTCTATATCTCGACAGCTTGTCTCGACTACCTCGTCTATACCTCGACAGCTCATCTCGACTACCTCGTCTATATCTCGACAGCTCGTCTCGACTGCCTCGTCTATATCTCGACAGCTCATCTCGACTACCTCGTCTATATCTCGACAGCTCGTATCGACTACCTCGTCTATATCTCGACAGCTCATCTCGACTACCTCGTCTATATCTCGACAGCTTGTCTCGACTACCTCGTCTATACCTCGACAGCTCATCTCGACTACCTCGTCTATATCTCGACAGCTCGTCTCGACTGCCTCGTCTATATCTCGACAGCTCATCTCGACTACCTCGTCTATATCTCGACAGCTCGTATCGACTACCTCGTCTATATCTCGACAGCTCATCTCGACTACCTCGTCTATATCTCGACAGCTCATCTCGACTACCTCGTCTATATCTCGACAGCTCATCTCGACTTCCTCGTCTATATCTCGACAGCTCATCTCGACTACCTCGTCTATATCTCGACAGCTCGTCTCGACTGCCTCGTCTATATCTCGACAGCTCATTTCGACTACCTCGTCTATACCTCGACAGCTCATCTCGACTACCTCGTCTATATCTCGACAGCTCATCTCGACCCTCGTCTATATCTCGACAGCTCATCTCGACTACCTCGTCTATACCTCGACAGCTCATCTCGACTACCTCGTCTTATCTCGACAGCTCGTCTCGACTACCTCGTCTATATCTCGACAGCTCGTCTCGACCCCTCGTTAGCTGTATCTCGACAGCTCATCTCGACTACCTCGTCTATATCTCGACAGCTTGTCTCGACTACCTCGTCTATACCTCGACAGCTCATCTCGACTACCTCGTCTATATCTCGACAGCTCGTCCGACTACCTCGTCTATATCTCGACAGCTCATCTCGACAGCTCATCTCGACTACCTCGTCTATATCTCGACATCTCATCTCGACAGCTCATCTCGACTACCTCGTCTATATCTCGACAGCTCATCTCGACTACCTCGTCTATATCTCGACAGCTCGTATCGACTACCTCGTCTATATCTCGACAGCTCATCTCGACTACCTCGTCTATATCTCGACAGCTCATCTCGACTACCTCGTCTATACCTCGACAGCTCATCTCGACTACCTCGTCTATATCTCGACAGCTCGTCTCGACCCCTCGTTAGCTGTATCTCGACAGCTCATCTCGACTACCTCGTCTATATCTCGACAGCTTGTCTCGACTACCTCGTCTATATCTCGACAGCTTGTCTCGACTACCTCGTCTATACCTCGACAGCTCATCTCGACTACCTCGTCTAAACCTCGACAGCTCGTCTCGACTTACTCGTCTATATCTCGACAGCTCATCTCGACTACCTCGTCTATATCTCGACAGCTCGTCTCGACTACCTCGTCTATATCTCGACAGCTCATCTCGACAGCTCGTCTCGACTACCTCGTCTATATCTCGACATCTCATCTCGACTACCTCGTCTATATCTCGACAGCTCATCTCGACTACCTCGTCTATATCTCGACAGCTCATCTCGACTACCTCGTCTATATCTCGACAGCTCATCTCGACTACCTCGTCTATATCTCGACAGCTCATCTCGACTACCTCGTCTATATCTCGACAGCTTGTCTCGACTACCTCGTCTATATCTCGACAGCTCATCTCGACTACCTCGTCTATATCTCGACAGCTCGTCTCGACTACCTCGTCTATATCTCGACAGCTCGTCTCGACTACCTCGTCTATACCTCGACAGCTTGTCTCGACTACCTCGTCTATATCTCGACAGCTCATCTCGACTACCTCGTCTATATCTCGACAGCTTGTCTCGACTACCTCGTCTATACCTCGACAGCTCATCTCGACTACCTCGTCTATATCTCGACAGCTCGTCTCGACTACCTCGTTAGCTGTATCTCGACAGCTCATCTCGACTACCTCGTCTATATCTCGACAGCTCGTCTCGACTACCTCGTCTATACCTCGACAGCTCATCTCGACTACCTCGTCTATATCTCGACAGCTCGTCTCGACTACCTCGTCTATATCTCGACAGCTCATCTCGACAGCTCATCTCGACTACCTCGTCTATATCTCGACAGCTCATCTCGACTACCTCGTCTATATCTCGACAGCTCGTATCGACTACCTCGTTAGCTGTATCTCGACAGCTCGTCTCGACTACCTCGTCTATATCTCGACAGCTCGTCTCGACTACCTCGTCTATACCTCGACAGCTTGTCTCGACTACCTCGTCTATATCTCGACAGCTCATCTCGACTACCTCGTCTATATCTCGACAGCTTGTCTCGACTACCTCGTCTATACCTCGACAGCTCATCTCGACTACCTCGTCTATATCTCGACAGCTCGTCTCGACTACCTCGTTAGCTGTATCTCGACAGCTCATCTCGACTACCTCGTCTATATCTCGACAGCTCGTCTCGACTACCTCGTCTATACCTCGACAGCTCATCTCGACTACCTCGTCTATATCTCGACAGCTCGTCTCGACTACCTCGTCTATATCTCGACAGCTCATCTCGACAGCTCATCTCGACTACCTCGTCTATATCTCGACAGCTCATCTCGACTACCTCGTCTATATCTCGACAGCTCATCTCGACTACCTCGTCTATATCTCGACAGCTCGTATCGACTACCTCGTCTATATCTCGACAGCTCATCTCGACTACCTCGTCTATATCTCGACAGCTCGTATCGACTACCTCGTCTATATCTCGACAGCTCATCTCGACTACCTCGTCTATATCTCGACAGCTCATCTCGACTACCTCGTCTATATCTCGACAGCTTGTCTCGACTACCTCGTCTATATCTCGACAGCTCATCTCGACTACCTCGTCTATATCTCGACAGCTTGTCTCGACTACCTCGTCTATATCTCGACAGCTCATCTCGACTACCTCGTCTATATCTCGACAGCTCATCTCGACTACCTCGTCTATATCTCGACAACTTGTATATCTCTAGGCAGCTTGCTATCACTACTATCAATATTTCGACCCCTCGACAGCCGAACTTCGACTTATTTCCGTTAGCTCAGTGTTAAACTTTCGACAAATCTGTACTGTAAGGGTTTCAAGTAACAGACCAAACATTCATTTATATCTCTAATTTTTGGGGAGAGGTAAATTGTTGTATACCTTTCTGAAGTATAAAGAAGATAAATGTGTTACTATGAAGAAGACCAAGCATCAAACGGGCTCTAATATCATCAACAACGATCCACGTGAAAGGTTTATGTCCGAAACTATGATTAAAAGCTTTCGCCACAGTGGGATGTTTAAAGGTTAGAAGTATTTGTAATAATTCTGATATTCTCACTGACAGAGTGGTATTAACTTATGAAATAAGACGTGTACGTCTGTAAGTATAAATCCCCAGAATTGGTTTTGGTGAAATACCATTTCATTCAAATATTTCAATAGTGTGGCAAAAAGTGGAAAACTAAAACAGAACGAATCGCCATATTGTTCAATAGTCGAACTGTTTCAGTGCCACGGCAAAACTTTATATCCTCCCCTGTTCCTTGTTTGCTTGTGTGATGTTAAATTATGCCGTAACACGCGATGATAATAAAAACACACAAGTCCGTTTCTAAACCAAAATGTATAGCAAATGAACCTAGTAACGATTTTGCGATGCCAAACTCGTTATCACATGTCAATGCTGCAAAACAAAATTTGCAACCGGAAAAATGCTATTCACAACAGCCAATGCAACCGAGGATATGACACAAGAAAAATAAGGAAAAGATATGGCCCAACCATAGACCACTGATTATAAAACACCCGGATATAGTATATACTGTTGAGTTTTGACTTGGTTGGGGTCAATTCATACACCGGATTATATTTTCAATTTAATAATATTTTAAATATTGACATAGAGAACAATTGACCGTACCGTATTTTGAAAGAAAGGGTCAATGTTGTAATGTATGACCATGTAAATCTACAATGAAAAGAAACTTACCCCAATCATTTGTCAACAATACGACTAAGAAATGTAACCTGGAAAAGATAAAAGTTTGAGCAGGCAGGAAAGTATCGAACGCTGCTATGAGTGTGAGATTTCTCGAACAAGGGTGTTGACAAAATGACAAGCCTTGTTTTATCAACCTAAAAGTATATCTGCCATTAGTACTTTTCATACCAAAACATGACCGTTTCACGTTTTCTATACTCCGAGACGACTCTAAATAAACGTTATTTTCACTTAGGATGACGTAATGAAACGACGGACATAACCAAACCCTCCTCTTATCACATCATCTAAACATATGAAAATCCTTTGCAGACATATTGTATTTAGTTAATTTTGTTATAAACTCGGTTTGTGCTTCAATAACTACTACTCTACTTCCTGCAGCAGTTGAGATTTACTTCCTGTTAAAAGAGAAGGGGTTTCTAAATCATCTAACATGAAATATTGTGTTGTAAAAATGTAAATCGTACTAGTAAGCATTGAGTTATATATAAGGAGATGAATGTCAAATTGCATAAAATCATAAAATATAAATTGCCATTCTTCAATGTATTCTCTGTCAAATACAATGTGTAGACGTTGTTTAAATAGCTAGAGAATACATGTTTCTACACATATAAGTAAAACCTTATTTAAGAACTTTGTCTTTTATATTTAAATGGCATACTAAACTGTGTATTTTGTATTTATTTGAAAAAAGAGACACAAATTATAAATCTAAACAGAGTTCCATATGACTTCATTTCTTTAGCTGTTTCACATTAGAGAATACCTATCGGCTATTAAATTCACTTCCTTTGTCGCTCTTTATTGAAACCCTTTGTTACTTAACCAATTCAATTTAAATTTAATTTTTTACTTTAACATTTAAAATCTGATTGAATAATGGGAAATTGTTTTGATAGCAAATCGTATAAAATGTAGACAAATATCTTTTTTTTAATCAAAATAATACTGGTGAATATAATAAATAACATTATAATGAATTGAATAATAGTGAAACAAGGAAAAAACAAGACAAATATAATCTTTTCGACATGGTATTGTACTTACCATTAACATAATAAATTATATATAATCTTTATCAAAGTAAACCCGTGAGATTTTAAGATTTAAATTATGAATATGAAGTAATTTTTCCTCTTTTATTATGTTTTATTTACACAGTATTCCCTGGGAGAGCTAAAATTGCTTATAAAAACACTCATGTATTTACCATGTTATTATCATTATTTTGAAAAAGATTTTTTTGTATATTTTACTCATTTTGATTTGCACAATTTCAACCATTTATCCTGTTGAGATTCACATTACTCAAACAGACTGGCTTTGGTCCATATTATCAAATTAACATTTTTTCGTTTCATAACCTTTTGTTATCAAATACAAAACATAAGTACTTAATCGGACTACTTGCTAAACATTTCTAAAAATGTATTTCTTTTTACCGAAATTTAATGCAAAAAAATTAAAACGTCAATCAAAAATTTATTGCAGTGTAATACGAGTCGTGACATTGTGATAAAATCTTAAATAGTACATATTACACTTTTGTGACATTTTTATATATTAGGTAGTACAAAAATAAGAAGAGAAAGCATCGTTCATGACAATCAAGCTTTATATAAAGTGCCTATCATCTTGGAAAGCAGGCATCCAACACAAACACCAATTCGTGTTCAAATCACAACCCCAAAAGCAAAGTAAAAGCATTGAAACTGTCAAACAAACCATGAAAGTGAAACCGGGTGCTCTGGAAGTGTAAGCACGGAATGGTTTCTTAAGTCTGTGACTTTGAAATTGTTGAGATTAATAGGATTCCTTTGTAAGCTAATGCACACACATAGCCTTAAAGTTTAGGAGAATTATAATTAAAAAATAGAAATAATTATGTATGTCAATGAGATTTTATAAACGAGGCAATGGTTTACACGAAATTAGGACACTGACCTTGGTTTTATAGGATCAAATGCGTGTGGCAAATGAAGTAAAATTCCAATTTAGTTTTGGATAACTGTTTTAAGTGTTAGCACAATGCCCAATACTCAATCTAATGAAGTTCGGAAGACGCTTTTTCACGGTAACATGTTCGTCTTTGGGTTTTATAACAAGAAAGATTAAAGGAAGATGTCTTTTCTTTCTATAGGATCCTTTTTTATATAAATTAAAAAATGTTTGAAGGTCTTTCGTCTTTTTGTTGTATGTATCAGTCAGAAAGAGCCTCTTGTCTATAGATCTCATACCGCTTTGATCTCATGAGTGGGCTAATACATGTTTTACTGTATTAAAGCAAAAGATACATATAAGTTTAAAACACATTTAACGTTATTATCGCATAACTTAGTTTAAAAACTCGTATAGAAATATTGGAATTCCAAAAGCTACTTAATTAAATATGTGTCTCAACCATAATTGCTCGTCAAATCACTCCAGTGACGAGACTAGTTTACCCATTTTAATTTACGAATCACAACTATTAAAATGACGACCTCCAAAGTAAAAGTTCCTTTATTCCATTCACATTGAAAAGGTTTTGTATCGTTAATAAGGTACAGTTTGAATATGCAGATCAAACTAATTTGTCAATAACTGACTTTAAATTTTATCTTATTTCTTTTTCTTATTTTCTTTCAACTCTAAAAAGGGCCTCGGTGAGAATTGGTACGCACTAGCTAAATGGTCACAGTACCGCCACATAGGTTCGACTACTATTCTCTAAGATTTTAATGTGTGAACGTTTTTCAGTCAGCTTGCCGAAGGTCGGCGGTTTTATTTTGGGTTCCTCCTCCATCAATGAACAATATAAGTAAAGGAATCTTCACAGTGGCAAAAAAATCTGTGACGCCACCACGCTCCACTGAAATTTAATAAGACTTGTTGTAAAAGAAACAATTACCTGGCATATAATTTATTACTCGATTTTGACAATGCAAAATTCATATTTGTAGTTTTGACTCTCTCTGGATCGAAATTTCTCTCAGTATCATTTGCAAATCTTAGTCATCAAATGCGTCTGTATGTATACAAAGTGTAGATACTGTATTGAAATTCTACAGATATATGATGAAGTAGAATCACATATAAATAACAAGTTTTCGGGTTATTTACATTTCTTGTATTGCCATTGCAACATAAAATTCCTTTTTATTACAAACAAAGAATTGGATATACATGCCTGCAATGTAAAAATATCATGTCTCTGTCAGAGTTCCATACAATAAAACAGGATGTAAAATGCATGTAATGCACGAAGTTATTTGCAGTTCTTTGTGTATTGTTAATGTTTCGTTATGCCTTCTGATTTTTCATTTGGTATGTTTATGTTGCTTGTAGTAGAAATCTTCCTCTGTGGCAGGTGCATGTGGCATTGGTATTGCTTGATACGCATCACTAGACATATTTTGTCTTCATTCCATTTCTGCGTCTATATCAATTGTCAAGTTTTTTTGTCGTGCGTTGACATTAGATAGTCTAGCCATATATTCTGAAGTATTTTTGGTGGATCCTGTTAAATGTTCGAAAGATCATGCAATTCAACTCTCCATAATCTATTCAAAACAAATATATTCCAATCCATGCATTGCATGTCAGATTCATAATGTTTCAGAAGTTCATATAATTTCTATATTTGCATAGGCCTGCATTCTTAATAAAATATACATATTACATCAATCAAAATCAAACATACTTATCCATGTCTGAATCACAATCCAGAAGCAAAGTCAAAACTTAAAAATTGAACGTCAAACAGGAAAGTAAGACTGGGTGTTCCGCAAGGGTAAGTTCCTTTTTAGCTAGCTATACCATCTGTAAAATAAATAAAAATGAAAATAAAAGGGAAAAATAGGTCAAAAATGTGCTATATGCAATGTACATTTAGTAACATCACCTAAGGATACCTTTTTGCTATTTCTGCTTTCATATTCTGTATATATGCTGATGCGTGTTTTCGATTGTTTAAGCTATATTGTTTGCATCACAGATTTGTTTCTGCTCTGCATTCACTGCTATGGATAAAAACTCAACAAACTGAAGAACAGTTGTACTAAATAATGACAAAATAATGATCTAGGTATAAATACGAGTGGGAGACATTTACCATGATGATAAAATCGTCAAGATGTGTCATTCTTGACTTATTACATTAATATTAATATAAAATCAATAGACAAATCATTTACTTATCAACAGGAATTGATCATGATGTCAAGATGGATCTCACATTGAAATGATCCCCTAATAGATACAAAACAATACTGTCATTATATATGTTAATATTGCATGATTGTAATGTCCTTATAATTATGAATAAAACTTCTACAAGTACTTGGTGATAAGATTTTTACAAAATTAGATTTTGTTATTCATAAAAGATCTCTGCTTGAAAAATTTGGTTTGATTGGACCCTTCAAAGTTTTTGATAAAAACAACCGGTCGCCATTTAACAACGAGGTACAAATGATATTATAGAGTAAAGAGGAAATCCAACTACAGCCAGTGAGAGAGAGAAAAGTGGGTCAATTCGTTTGCACAAATTTGGTTGTTTTCTTTTAAAATTTCGGTTTTCTCCTCTATTTGACTTGTTGAAATACGCCGTCGTATGTTTTGAACATCGGTTTTTTGTTGGCTCTTTTAAATCCATCTGATTAACTACAAATTCTGTGCTAGTAAACTACTGTAGCTGAAAAATGCTCTTTTGATTCCTTTTTAACGATGACAAAACGCTTCACGACGATGTAGTGCACTGACTTTATAGACTAAATTAAATTTGAAGGCTACACAGGAAGTGCTTACCCTTCCTGAACATACTGACTCACTCCCCTTAAGGAAATTCTATTGTTTAACTTAATCTGCCATTGAACTTTTGCAAAACCATCTCTCTCATCTGTCTGAAGACGCGCTATTATCTGTATGTTGGTGCTTCAGACCAATCTGCCACCAAGATTCATACGTTGAAAGAAATGTAAACGCTAAAGAAAACAAACCAGTTGATGTCTAATTGCCAGGTTAGGATTGAACTATTAAATTGTTTCTCTATCTGAGTTATTCCCTGAGCTAGGTTTATGTTGTTTGGTTGTATAATGTACCCAAATATATAAAACCATTTACCATCAGTTACATCAATATTTATTTATTTGCTTTTCTAGTTAATCAATGTAAAACGTGGAATAATTTTCGTCTCTCCACATGAAATGCTCATTGAAGAGATATTATTATACATTAAGGGACAACTAGATATTTGAATCCACATGAAATTATAGGACTTGATGTAACTAATATCAAGACTTTAATGCACTGTCTAGTGCTAACCAAAATATCAACATTTCCTACATAACTTAGAGTACATACCTGTCGCAAATTTAACACTGAGTTTACGACAAGGAGTCGAAGCGTGACTGCCGAGTTGCTAGAAAATAAATATTTGGTGACCAACAAGCTCTCGAGATATGACAAACTCTAGAAACGCTGTCGAGATATAGATCAGGAGGGGTCTAGATGAGCTGAAGGTTCGCCACTTATTCGATCACCCATCGTTAAACTTTCGACATGCCTGTACTATAATTTACATCTAATAGTCGAAGAGGATCGGATTAATCGCTCAAAATACAAGATATAAATGTAAACATATTGACGTCAAAGATTCCAACATTTCTCTGTCTAATTAGGATGTTGCCTCAGATTGTACTGATGTTTTAAAATGTTTTAAATAGTTAATAGCTCTTCATGTTATGATAGATTTGTTACTTGTTTATGCAACATTCTCTCTTAAATTCAAGTGTTAAATAATAAAATGGGTTTTTTGTGTACATATATAATTTTTAAAAACCGTTCTAAACATAAATATGATTGTTAGTCATAACATCTCCAGTTATACTAATGATGTTCCATTTTCATTTAGTCATGAATTGTTTTCCAATTTGTTTACTTTGTTTTGGACTTGGAACGGTGTGTTTATGTTTGGTTTGATTTTAACCAATGCTCCAATAATAGGTTCCGTAAGTGGGAAGTCATGGGTTTGAGCCCCGGCCGGGCCTGACCCAAGACTTGAAAGTGGTTAATGACTGTTCTTTCGCCAAGCACTCGGCATTACGAAATGAAAGTAACGGTTCTTTCGGATGGGAAGTTAAAATAAATGAAGTCCCGTGTTAAGTTTTTGGCATGATAAAGAATCCTGCTGTATGCCATTAGCGCAACGTACAGGGAAAACTTTTGCACCTTCGTCTTTAGCTGGCGACGTCTCGATATTAGTGAAATATTCTTGACTGAAACGTAAAACACCAACTCTAATAATAGCAATTCAAAAGTACAAAAATATATACGATTTAACTGGTAAAATCTGACAAAATTAGGTTAGTTAATTACAGGGCGACATAAGAGTAATGAGAGCATTAGTTTGGTTGTTTAAAACCCAACCAGATCATCGGTAAACCCAATACTCATATATTACCATTGCTGGTACTTCAGTAGCACTCAGCACTCATATTTGTGGAGGTTAAAGGCAGTTTAGCTGATACAAGAAATGATTTATATTTTGATAAGAGGTTGTTTATATATTGACGTAATGCTACTAATAACCAGAGAAGAACAGTAATAAAAACTCTGGTCCTATCAGAGAATCTTGACTGATATGTAAACCTCAAAATTACTGAGGAAATGTAACTTTTGATATAACTCACCTGTTCTCATAAATTATATAATGTACACAATAAGACATAACAAGTTATTTTTGGTTCCTTATTTGATTAAAACCCAGTTTTGAAGCATAATTGCATCAAAATTACCAAAGTGTATGCCCTATGTAGGGAAACCACCAACAAACAATTCAAGACGTGTTGCATTTAAAAGACACAAAAATACAAATAATTATAAAATGATGAAAATAAAATGATGAAAATTAAAACAAAAAACCCTTCCTACAAAAACTAAAAAAAAAATTTAAAAAAAATATGTCTGTTTAATTATATTAATATTGTCTGCATATTTTGACACCAAAACATCTTTGTTGGTAATTAGGAATGGAATGTTAGATATCTGTTTAAAAATTTTGCAAGCTTTAGTGGTTGTCCAAAGTCGGGGTGGAGAGAAGAGGTTCTCAATATGCTTTAATCTACCTTTAATCTTGGTGAACATTCCCAAATAAACCGGAGATGATTAAGGTTTTGGTTGATATATTGTGACACGTGTTGCAAAATCATTTACTTGTAGTGAACTTATTTTTTCAGAACTAACATATTTATATTTCGCTTTGCTGTTACTGGTGTCTCTGGCTATCTGCACGTGTATGTAAAGTTCCAAATATTATTTTGGTAATGTTTAAATTTTTCTCTTATATAACAAAAACATATATTCGAGTGAATTATACATGTTCCTTTAAACGAGTTAGCAACATTCCAAAAATCCATTGTTAGAAATCTCCGACATTGAAATTATTATGAACTAAAACTGGCATACTTTAAGATCCTTGAATCTAATCGTGATGTACTCAACCATTTATATCAAGTTCATTATGGTTTTTTTTTTATTGTTTTAAGTGTTCGACTGTATGAAATAATAGTTGTAACTAACGCCATAACCTACTTAACATTCTTCTATATGGTCAAATGTAGGGCAATTTCTATGCAAGCTCAGGACAATATTGCCATGATTGTGGTTCTACTTTTGAATGCGTTTTTCATTGAATAAAACCCAAAAGTAGCACATGCTACTAAATTAAATGTATACATTTATGTTCCTGTCGTGTTCTAAAAAATGAAAGATTCAACTAGAGGTGTGTTCAACAAAAAAAAACAAATTACCTATATTTTAATTAATGAAGTAATGAAGAGCAACGTAATCTATCACATATCATAGACTAAACAAACATTATTTAGAAAGCACCCAAGATAAAACTGTTAATGCTTTGAAAATGTATAAATATGCATATCATCAAGTTGAATAAATTAGGATCTCTCTTTCTAGTGTTGGATTATTGCATTGAGCACTGAAAACAATCCTGTTAAATTGGGTGTAACATTGTTAATTTTCATATAATTACAATTCGCGAGAACTTCATTGCTGACACGGTGTTAACATTACAGATTGGAGGTCATATGGACCATACGAAGTGGGGCTTGACAATTACTAAAATATGTGTTGACCGTTTCTTCGTTAAAAACTCTTCATTTATAAGGAAAAAGTATTATCATTCGGGACAACGGTGAGACATTGTAACCAATGAACAAACCCATTGAGAATTGTGCTTGGAGAATTGAATTGGTTGAACTTTTTACAAATGTGTCTATAACTAATGTCGTCTTGATATGTATTAGTGAAAACATTCTTGTTGCATGTGGAATCAGCAAAAGGTATCATCGGTAATTACCTGAAAGGAATAAATGAGCTGATTTCAAAAGAATATGTAATTTTATACAGAATACCATACATGGTAACGAACCACGTTGGTGGCTAAGTGGTAGAGCATCTGTCTCGAGAATGTGAGGCCACAGTTACAGAATACTCGAACTTGTACGAATTAATCCTTAGAGATTAATTAATTTGCTCTCGTCCGAATAGCTTAAAGATTGCTGATACAACGTTAAACAACATTACAACAACATCATCAACAGCAACCATCACCACCACAACCACACACTAATGAAGCATCTTAATGCTGAACGCATGTACATGGTAACCAACAACGCGAACCAACATACGAATTAAATAAAAATACAAGAAAAGACAAACACGTATTGAGACTGCTGATAATAAAGCATAAAAGAAGAACAATATAGAGTCTTCTTATGAGTTGTATATGATGCTCATATTACTGACATTTTAGTCTTCAACGTCATGATGAGTAGTAAGATCATGGGTGGTTTGGGTAAACATCAAGTTGTACGAGATATTTTGCAGGTAACAACTTGTTTCTCGATGATTTGAGGTGGTCGTTTTCTTTTAGTAAGGTGTTACCTCGTGTCATTTCAACAGTTTAATTAAATCTAGTTAATATCAAGATTAATATATCTGTTATCAAATTAATTCATTAAGCTATGAACATTTAATTCCTTGGGAACTTTAACAAAATCAGTTGATCTATTTATAAAACAATTCAATTAATATACACGTGAATAGGACATAAAAAGATGGTGAATAGATAAAATGGAGTTCGACAGCGTACAACTTGATACTATTTACGTTTTTGCAGAACCCTAGCCCCAACCGTCACATAAGATGACAAACGACGTTTTGGGAATTAGCAACATACACGTTTTTCATATCTATCATCCCGCATAAACGTGGAAATCCTTTGATCACGTGGTTCACTTGCGAGTCCCAATGGTTTAGCTTTAGTTATATGTGTTCTTACAAAGTCAGTCATTTTTCTACAAACTAGAATTATTTCATGGTTAATCGTTCATGTTTAATCAAAAAGAAATAATAATCTTTCAATATTTCACAGTAGACCCAATATGTTCTTGTACTGTCCTGTCTTGTCTGTAATTAAGATTTACTTGTGCCATGTACCATCATGCCTATTTGTATTCGCATTGCTATAAACAACTGGTGTTTTCAGAACACAGTCTAGCCTATTCGTCTCCTTTGGAATCTTTTATTTTGTAGCAGGACATTAAAGCGTTTACCACAACATGACGTCAGAGAACAAACGTTGCCATTGGTGACATTAATCGCTCGTTTATAGTAATTTCAGTATCTAATAATGCGTTTTATTCTTATACCAGAAAATCGGTTAATACACTCTGCTCACTTGAGACTTGCATATCTCGATTTTGCTTACACGCTTAAAACATCGGTATTAGAAAGACACATGTTGCATAATTACAATTCCTTAAAATGCAAAACTGAATAATATATTAGGTGCTATTGAATGATTGAAGATAACAATACAATTATGTAATGAAGGTAAGCGAGGCATGAAAATAGAACTGACGCAATAATTGTGGCGAGCATACATACATGTCAATGTAAAAGATTCCAGTAATATCTTATTCAATATTCACGCCTGCCAACAATGCTTTTTATTCCCCAAAGGTGATAAATGTGTTACTGTTACATGTATTAGTGTTTTGCTTGTCTTTGTTGTTTTTATTGTGTTGTTATGCAATTAGAACCCAATACAATGTCTGATTCATTGACAATACATAAACTAATGCATTGTCTCTGCCAATCTAGACACGATGAGAGAGAAAGAAAGAGTCCTGTAATGATTAGAAGTATGCATGGATAATTTTGTTCAACTGATAGTCCAATGGCCAATATGCTAAGTAATCTCACGTGTACCTGTTCATTTGTTAAAGTCATAAAAAGCATTGGTTATACTCCCTCATGCAAAGTATTTCTTTAGCTAAAATTGGTAAAACATATTTTGGTCCTTTGGGTATCTTTTCAACATCTTGATAACAATTTTAGTTTCATCATTTTGATCTAAGCACTACTGATGAGGAATTGCATTCCGAAACGGCCGTCTAGTGCTGTAAAATTAAAACTGGTAAAATATGTAATATATATAGTATGTACCAATGAAATAAATAATCATAATAATGACACACCCTCGCGCATCTGGGGGAAAGACAAGGGTGGAAGTTCACTGTTTAACTTAATTTGCCAGTTTTGACAGATTTTACTTTGCTTTGTGCATGGATTTTATCTGTATATTTGTGATTGGTATACAAGCTACAATCTTTTGAAGACTTGAGGTCCAATGGTTGTTGCAAAAGCACGGAAATAAATCAAGAATAGTAGTAAGAATCAACAGTTTGGTACGAAGACGCAACACACGAAAGAGTGGTCTTTATAAAAGTTATCTTTGACATATTGGCTTTATTTAACACGGATTACTGCATCAGCTGAATAAATGTAGACTGCATTTGTGCGCGTCAACGCATCATTGGTTTAAAACAAAATATGTATGACGTCATTAAAGCCCACTTTATGAGGTGAATATAGGGTTATAATCTTACAGATATCATGGTCAATGTTTAGTGACTTAGGGTATATTTCGATAAGAATACGTATCAATATACAATTTTTTAATCCGATATTAATGCTTAATTTTGTCATCAGATATATTTAACATTGTAATGGCTAATTGTTTAATTATTTAGATTTTTTAATTTGATTAAACCCAATAAACATAGCAATAACCATTCATTATTACCGTGTAATTTTAGATTAACTTAATATATAATTAAAACTATATAAAACTATTATCAAGTTGTAGTGTAAAGGTCTGTCCTTATCGTTATATGCCGTACCCCTGTCCAAAGATTGTTTAACTTAGTTCCTATCTGATGGCAAGATTTGAAATGCACCTGATTATCGTCTTAATATCTTTTGTAAATCCCGTGTTTTATTAAGAATATTTGGATGGCAACGCTTTCAGCTTATAATGTCCCTGTATCCAAAGTTATTCTGGATATACTTGTTGTCCAATTGTTCCATGTCCCTTTAATTCTCAAATTTTATTACAAACTAGCTAAACAGGAGGTGCTCTCCCTTTCAGAACACCCGGCCTCACTTCATTGGTGGAAGTTCAGGTGTTTAACTAAATTTATTTGCCAGTTTCAAAGTTTTTTATTTTGTTTTAATTGCAATTTCGACATAGATTGGTATGTTACCTGGATTACTGTTCCCAGCAACCATGTGTTGATTTCAAGATTTCTGTAGGGATTATTTTTAATGTACTGATATCTGTCGTCCTTTTGACAACTCTTAACACACATCGATAGCACAACGCTCTGTAAAACGTACCACTACGATAGCTCAATTGATATAGTGCTCGCTCCGTATGTGGGAGATCATGGGTTTGAAAATCCTGGCCGAGTCTGACGAAGACTACTTGAAAATAGGTAGTAACTGTTCTTTCGCCAAGCATTCGGCATTTAGAAGAGACAAATAAAACTGGTTTTAATTACAAAAACTTGTCATTTTATATGGTTATAGTTTTGAGTTTTGTTGAAGAGCTCTATCTATCCTTGATCACTTTTCAACTGACAATGTATGTCAGGTGATTGCATACATTTTAGTAAACACTAAAACTAGCCAATTATTATATTTCTGTTTGTCTAAATTTGCTGCTAGTTAAATTTGAAATTCTTCAAAAACTAAGGTATACACCCTCATGCAAAGTATTTCCTTACTAAATTTGGTAAAATATATTTTGGTCCTTTGGGTATTTTTTCAACATCTTGATTACAATTTTGGTTTCATAATTTTGGTCCAAGCACTGCTGATGAGGAATTGTATTCCAAAACAGCCGTCTAGTGCTGTAAAATTAAAACTGGTATAATATGAAATATTAACATACAAATATTTTACAAAGCTCAGCATACTCTAAAATACAGTTATTATATTTTGGCCTACTTTTATTTTAAGCTCATCAAAATTAAATCTGGAATCTGTTATTTCTTTGCAAGTTAATCAAAAGTTTATTTGCTCACCATTACAACAGGACCATTTCACCTGTAAATCAATATATATACGAGTGTGTCTCGTATGTCAATATTGTTTCACAATGAGCACTCCGAATATTTCAAAAATGATTTTGTAAATTCAATGTGTATACGTCATGTAAAATCCTGCCTAAATTTATTTTCCCTTTACAAATTAAATATTAAAAATACACATACGAAATTATCTGAAGAGAAAACATACGAATACCGAATTTATACGGTATGTTTTCATATTGTCTTGACCCAGATAGCATTGTTAAAGTGCGTTTATAAAGCTGTGTGTAAACAACTTGTCGGAAACTATTATTACAAATTATTTTGTACAATTTTTAATCAAACATAAATACTCAATTTTGTCATTATAGCTTTAACACTGGCATTTTTTCTTGTCAATAAGCGTTTTCGAATTTCAGAAAATATATTGTTCTTGTTTGAAGTTATACTTTTGAAAAAAGATATACAATTTTGGGAAAATAAAAATAATTGTTCCTGTGTTTATCTTATTAAAAAATCTGAAATTTTGCTACTTGTCGGTTTTTTGGGGTTTTTTTTTACTTTAATTGGTCAATGTATCAGGCTTTATAATAATTTCCACAGGAACATTTTTTAACTTCTAGTGTTAAAACCCCACAGTGTTGTAGTATAAATTGAAACTTATAGCCCACGCATAAAGGAAAGTAATAAAGTAATGGGTTAAATGAACAATCGAGTTTTGTTTCCTCAATCACTAAATCTTCTATATTTAACAATAAAATCTTAAAAAGGGAATTTACCGACAAATCACAAGATCAGAAGATAATAAAAGTAATGTTCCGAAACATGAACGAGTTATTTCCCAATTAGCGTTAATGTTATGTCTGTATTACCTGGTCAGGTATTTGGCTGTCAAACTGTCTGTATTATATATATATATTTACCTGGACGGGTATTTGACTGTCAAACTGTCTGTATTACCTGGGCAGGTATTTGGCTGTCAAACTGTCTGTATTACCTGGGCAGGTATTTGGCTGTCAAACTGTCTGTATTACCTGGGCAGGTATTTGGCTGTCAAACTGTCTGTATTACCTGGGCAGGTATTTGGCTGTCAAACTGTCTGTATTACCTGGGCAGGTATTTGGCTGTCAAACTGTCTATACAATACACGTTTCTTAATTAGTAAATCCAACTCTAGAAATAAGTCGTTTACATTTACATTACGCAGCGTATACGTTTCTATGGCAAAGATGGAATGGTAATATCAAGCACTACAGATACATAGCCTCTATTTTAATGACATAAAATGTTAGTCATTAGAAAAGGGACCCGTATACATAAATGATCAACTTATAGTTTAATTTTACTGTAACATTAACGGTACGCGTTCTTCTAATTTGAATAATGTACTTCTTAAACTTTGACGGCTTGCTTCTGCCACAAAAACTTAAATAGGCTCATGTCACATGAATAGCGGTGTAAATATCATGTTTAATTCCAAGATACCATTTATAAAGAGTATTTCCTAGATGAAATGGCTAAAATAGTTTTTTATTTTCTTTAACTATCGTAAGCAATTCGTAAAAAAATATCAGCTATGGCATTGGTTCAGCAAATGGTATCTTAATTTCTTGCCTTGTCGTAGATACAATAAGGACCATTCTGTTATAGATTGGCTCACGGGACATAGTTTCAACCATTGTCAATTATTATAAAAAGTCATATGCGGTAGACATGAATGGATGAATAATTGTGTAAGCTGCATCAGCGTTATTGCAACTATTCTCACATATACCATTGTAGTTGTGTGTCTCTTAGCTGCTATACGACTTTATATCTTCTTTTACAACTTACTTACAACCATTTAAATGGACTTGCCAGTATATTACAGATATAGGGAAAATTATTTTTGAGATCGCTAGGTTGTTTTTAACCAGCGTTTCTTTTTAAGACACCATTTCATCTAACTTTTTGCTACAATACATTGCACCAACTGTCAAAATTAAAAAAAAACATACCTGTCAATGATCAAAACAGAATTCTAAAAGCAAAGTAAAAACTTCGAAAACTGGCATATTAAATTAAACGCGTGAACTATCACCAGGGTAGCGAGGTCATGTGCTCCGGAATAGGGTAACCACATTCTGTCTAGCTATATGCATGTGAAATGAAAACTTAGAATGATAGGAACGTGGAATCATTAATAAGTTAACTACATCCAAGATAATGTGATTCTATAAAACATTATTTTATTTATTTATCTATTTATTATACATTAATTTAACTAAACATTTCTATTTCGTCTTTTACAGGATGGACCATGTCCTCGGAACGGTTGGAGCTACAGTTGGATTAAAATCCGTGTACGACGACGACTTTATAGACCGTCTAAGTCACTACTACTCTGTGATCATTATAATAGTATTTACTGTGATTATAAGTACTAACCAATACGTTGGTAACCCTATAGAGTGTTGGTGCCCGGCAGACTTTACGGAAAACAGGGTCTACTATACCAATTTTGTCTGCTGGGTGTCAAATACATATTATGTTCCATTTTCACGTCAAATTCCGGTAGATCCGACCAGACGACAAGAAAAAGAGCTCACGTATTACCAATGGGTGCCACTTATTCTTTTATTCATGGCAATGCTTTTTAAAATTCCCCGGATGATCTGGAAGATGCTGTCTGGTTCGTCCGGAATCTGTATAGACAAGCTTGTCTATATCGCGCGTGAAACCATGACAGCGGCACCGGAAGAGCGGGAAAAGAAATTACGTCATATTGTGAAATATATGGATCAATGGTTGGATAACGTTCGAGAAGACCGAGCAGGATTGTGTGTCCGGTTACGACGAAAAATTGGAAGAGTCTGTGCTCTATGTGGAAGGCATTATGGAAATTATTTAGTCACAGTCGTTTTAGTGGTAAAGGCATTTTATGTAGCTAATGCAGTCTCACAACTTTTCATTCTAAATCTCTTCCTCGGAACGGAATATAACGTGTATGGATTCGAAGTCGTTGAATCGTTGATAAAAGGCGACGACTGGACAGCCTCGCCGCGATTCCCGCGTATAACGCTATGTGATTTCGAGATCCGTCAGATGGTCAATGTTCAGCGATGGACCGTCCAGTGTGTACTGCCAATTAATCTATTCAACGAGAAAATATTTATTTTCCTTTGGTTTTGGTTAGTTTTTATGGCTATGGCCAGTGCCTTTGGACTTGTAATCAGCGCTTATAGCGTTATATTTCCACAACACAGAAAATCATATGTCCGAAAATATCTCAAACTCATCAATCAATATAAAAAGACGAAAGACGATCGACAATCAGCGAGAAAATTCATGGACTCGTATCTCAGACAAGATGGTGTATATGTGCTTAGAGCAATAAGTAACAATGCTAATGACGTCATATGTACTGAACTTGTTAAATATCTGTATAAAAACTATAAAGAAAAGCGTCAGACCCCAGACGACAATAGCGCGTAGCATATTCTATGAGATAAGCTTCCATTTACTTAATCATTCCATAAAGATATTTTAATGCAAGGGGAGACAATCCGTCCTTAAGTATTTGTGTATATTGGACATTTAGGTTTCTAGGTAGATTTGATAACGGCTTTACTATATTAGTAGTATTTTACTTAAAATGCAAGTAAACCTTTTAATCATTGGACGTAAGTATGAGTCATACAACACGATGGTGTGTATGGATTTTCATTATTATGTCGAGACTTAACATTTTTTGCGTCACATACAAGTGTCAATTTGATTTTTAATGGTACAAGTTCCTGAAAATAATCTTCAAAAATATTTTTCTCGCTCTTTTATATTTTTCAAAGAAAAACAATTTTTGTGCATAACTTGTATTATCAATGTTAAGATAGCATTTCCATATACTGCAAAAACTTCAATATTTAAATTCTATAAAGTAAATTTAGCATGATTATAATATTTATATCAAATATAAATTTGTATATTGATTCTGAATGACGGTGTAGTAACGTCACGACTGGACCTGTTTTATTTTCTTCACAAATGGAAAAAAAGTGTGGACAAATTTTAACCATTCCTTTTTCGATTGTTTGAGTTCATGTAAAGTTGATCACAAACTTTTATAATACAAAACTCAAAAGGATAACCGCCAACATCCATTAATTCAAAACAACAAATGTGTTTATGTTTTAGCATATAACATACAATGTTTTTATTTTTGTTCAAACAGTATTACCAGACATTACAAACATTCAGAATACAATGTGCAAAGCCAAAAAAATCCATTAATGCGAAACAACAAAGGTGTTAATGTTTAAGCATGTAAAAAACAATGTTTTAGTTCTGTTCAACCCGTATTGCATATGATGTTCAGACTGATGATCAAATCATCAAAATATACATCTTTAGCTGAAAAAAAGTAGTTGAATTGCATCATTAGCTGAGAAACTGTTCTTGCATTGCATCATTAGCTGAGAAACTGTTCTTGCATTGCATCATTAGCTGAGAAACTGTTCTTGCATTGCATCAGCTGAAGGAAGCAATATTAGTGATCAAACGGACTTCTGGATATTTGCCATTTTGACTTTTTTGTAAATCGAACTTAAATAACATACAGCACAGACGTGTCGAAGGTTTAACATTAATTACATATTATACTAGTGTTAATTTTACAGCACTAGACAATTCCGAATCAGTAGTTCTTCTACCAAAATTGTGAAACCAACATTTTTTTGCAAATGCCGAATCGATAGCTTATACGACTCCCTCTTTAGTTTTTTTCCGACAGCTTTTTGGCAGCTTTATGTTTCGTTTTTCGGCCAGCCACCAGCTTACCATATCTCGGCCACTCGGCCACTCTGAGCTTTGGCGCAGTTTCGTTAGCTCAGTATTTATTTACCTTTTGACAGGTCTGTTCTGTGATGTTGAAATGGTAGGTATTCCAGTCTGTCCCGTGGTTTTGTATATATTGTATATAGCGGATTTGTTAGATGGTGTATATTTTCCTTATGAGTCTAAATAATTTATATTTTCAATTGTCAAAGAAAAAATCTATTTTAGATGAAACACTTAATAAACACACTAACAATTTGTAATATTATTACAAAAAATAAAACCCTACTTGATTGAAAATAAAAATAGTGTGATAATAATGTATAAGTTGTATTTATGTTTTTAAATAGTTTATATTTGTTGTATATGTCATCAACAAACATACTAATCTATATCTAATTCACAAGTTTTATGACCGTCATCACAATATTGTTGAGAAGTATATTTTCTATCCAAATTATCCTGGATATATTTGACGTCCTATAGTTCCATGTTCCTTTCCGTTCTCATGGTTTTATACGTTCCTACGCGACAGGTGTATCTAACTAGACAGGAGGTGCTTACCCTTCCGAAGCACCCGGCCTCACTTTTCTGGTGGAAGTTAACGTGTTATACTTAATTTGTCAGTTTTCAAAGTTTTTACTTTGCTTTTGGGATTGTGATTTAGACATTGATTAGTATATTTGTTTTAGATTTGATACAATAGTATACATATTAACAACAGAACTTTACATTCAACGTGATATATAAAGCATTTTAGCTGAAAACATGCATTTGGCAATACTCAATGCAAGAATGAAAACAGATAAACAGATATTGATTGTCATGACAAAATACGGTATCCTATGACGGATTTTCAGAAATGGGATTCTCAATTCGCTTAACGGATCTGGAAATTGGCACTTTTGTATCCTCCGCTATTTCATAACTAAACGCTTCAATACAAGTGAAAATCTTGAATAGGGCGTAAAACATCATTACTCCAAAACCAATAACACAATACGTTATGTTTTGTTTCCTATTTTTTAATATACAAGGTTAACTGACAGGGTGCCATTTTAATTTCTGTAGAATGACAGACAAACACGTGCCGAACTACATAAGCAGACGACATTTGTCCAATGTTTTAGGAATACACTAGACACAATATTGGCAGTATCAGGATGAAAAATATATCAAAAATGTAGAAAACACGACACAGTAATCTATAATCTATTTTCCTTCCGACAATTATGTTTCATAAGTTTCTAGATTTCGCAATCACATATATTTTGACACTGACAACATCATCATCCTGTTGAAAAAAATAAGAAAGAACACTAAAAACACCAGTTGATAAAAATGAAAGGAGAAAACATACAGTTATATCGGTGATGAAACTTTGACATTGAAGACATCTTCCGGTGTAAATAAAAAAGGAGGAAGAACAAGACGTCGGTAGATAAAAATATAACTGTTACATAAAACACGCTTCACTTTAACACAAACTTGTCTATAACAGTCATCCTGGCACGAGAATGAGTAACCACAGTATTGTAATCATGTGCAGGACCCGGCTCTAGTGACCTTTATCATCAAGTGGTTCTGAAAGATGTCCTTTTGTAAAATGTCGCCCGTGTTGCCTCCCTTACCAACTGTATACACGTATAGTTTATATGAGCATGTTAAAATTATACAGACAACTTAGGTAAAGTTTCGTTAAGGTGGTCTTATTGGAGACTTAAATAACACTTAATTATAAAATCTAACACTAGATATATCTCCAATTAAGCATCGGACTAAATGTTCTTAATTGCACTCACCTGCATATCTCACATTGTTGTTATATTGTCATACCCTTTCTATATAAAGAAGTATTGAAACACGTGTCACTTATGTTAACTTGTGTTAAGTTGGTCTTATTGGTGACGTAAACAACACTTAATTGTTAATACAAGATTTATATAGGTCTCCAATGAAGCAGGTTGCTTTATGTTCTCAATTGCACTTTGTTACCCCACATATTTGCCAGATTATCAACCCCATTCGATATAAAAAGCGACAAAAACCTGACGTTCCAAACGCTAATTATCAGCAAAGAAATCATAAACAACGGGTACACTCACATAAAAAAGACAATTATTAGTCACCATAATTATTTCTTTTATCTCTGATTTGTTCCCCCTTTCTGTCAATAATAAGTGTGTTAATTACGCTGTCTCACTCGTGTAATTTTATGTACGTGGTTGTCTGATCTCTTTAATTAATTTATATAGACAACATTTGTTTTTAATTCGTAACACCTGACACTCTTAAGATCTCATCATCCGGGGAACCTACACAGTCTGCATCTCCAGTTTGGCAGGTAAATAATAACAAATAACAATTCAATTTATTTCTTCTCTCATGATCTTAGTTCAATCTTAGCAAAAGAAGCATCTCTCTCTCTCTCTCTCTCTCTCTCTCTCTCTCTCTCTCTCTCTCTCTCTCTCAGGATCTTAGTTCAATCCAAGTAATAGAAACATCTCTGTCATTAATAACATACTAACACGTAGAAAATCTCTCTCTCTCTCTCTCTCTCTCTCTCTCTCATATATAGCATAATATATTAGCCAATTCACATATGATGATGGGAAACTCTCTCTCTCTCTCTCTCTCTCTCTCTCTCTCTCTCTCAATGATAATAATAACACAACAGTATACAAGCCAATTCACACGTAATGAGAAAATCTGCCGAAAACTGAAGGTAAACTAATCTCCTATTACAGTTGGATCTAACTGATTAATGAGATGAGAGGTGGGCGATGACAGAAATTTATGATAGAAATTTTTCACACACATGCCCTTACTTAAACAGTTATAAGCTGCTACTGTTTACAAAGATACTGTATTATAATAATCTTAGCCATAATAACATATGAATTGTTTATCTTTGAGTTAGGTGCTCCATCATGAAATCGACGAGAGAAACTGATAAAAGATTTGTTCAGTGAAGACCAGACCTCATACAGCCTTCTGTAAAGTAAACATCTACCATGTTGTCTGTCATAACTTCACAATTGCAAAGTTTTATGATATTGTAAACCAATCTTGAGATATTGTACATGCCAAATTTGTTGACAGTTAAAAGCATTTGCAAACACGCATCAAAATTTACCTAATACTGATTTAAGATATATGTATAAAAATAGGCTGCTGAATATACTGTAAAGAGGATTATTTTCGCAAGGTGAAAATTTTGCGATTTCTGAAATCTTGCATTTCGCGTGGGTGTAATTTTTCGCGTAACCAATATAAGTAGTTGTATATACTATATATGTGATATATTAACCTGTATAGTAGACATTTTTGCGTGGATAAAATTTTTGCGGTAATTTCTTTAGCGCGAAATAAGCGAAAATTTTACCCACGCGAAAATTCCCCCCTTTACAGTATCAACCCATGTGTATTGCGCACACTTCTCTATTGGCCTCTTCTGTTCTTGGTTGTTGCAAAATGTTCTTTCTGTTGACCATAAACACTAACCATGGATATTTTGTTATAGTCCGGTTGGCATGGTCTTCTTTAGTTCGGCAGGAGGTTGATATAAACCTGTTATATAAAGTTTATTTTAAGTTTGATATTAAAGCCAGGTGGTTAAAGTTATAGTTACATAAGCATTAAACAAGCCACTTGGTATTCTTTTACAAATTTGCAACCCTTTTCCTGATAAAGTAATCATTTTAGTCTTATTCAACAGCAACTGCATAATAGTTATTGTTAAATAACTGCGAAGTAAATCCGATTAATGCAAAAAATAAATATTAATTTCAGTTCTCAAAAATTTTACAAAATAAATATAAAAACAGAGTTATATCTTTCAAAAAAACCTGCTACATGTAGAAAATCATTACCAAATTAAATCAAATTAAATATATCTAAATTATCTTAGATTTTCAAAATATGTATAATTTTGGAACCTACAAATAATTTGGTCCACAGTTTATGCTTGATTAAAAGCTATTATACGTTAAACTGACTAATATATTCTTTAGCCTATAAATGTAACAATTACGATAGAGCCTCATATAACAGCCCCGCCTTTGAACCTTCATCATAACTTAAACTGCATCTAATTCCTGTAATTTAGGTGCATTAGGATTATAAGTCACATACGTACGTAATAACGCATTAAACTATTCAGTACAAAAAAATATAATTTCATAGTTTAGTATCGTAATCCTAACTACAACATTATATTCCGATTGTTGTGTGCATTTTTAAGTTCTGAGATTAACCATAACGCACACAAAGCATCATGGTAGTCGTAAATGGATTATAATATTTTTATTTCGAATATTCCGCCAAAATATCATTACTGTAAACTACGGACTTGTCGAAAGTTTACTGTGGCTAATGAATTTACGCCGAGCAAGACTTCACCTCGACCTCTCGTTAGCTATATTTCGACAACTTGTCGGCAGCTCCTACCGAAATTTGTATTGATCGGTAGCTATTTCGGTCACCAGTTATCCATATCTCGGCCAGTCGATAGCCGAGGTTTTCGTTTCGTTAAACTTCGACGGGACTGTACTGTATACTTTATGTTTCGCTGTTAAACATTTAATTAAAACATTAATTGTACGATAATAATTCACAAGTTATTTCAGACGGACTAAACCGTTAATGGACCTTGAAATTGACCCTTTTGTAAGTATAATTTAAGTGTTATATGAACTAAGTTTTTTTTATTGATATATATCTAAAAGTCCGTGGTTCGCCTAATCTGTCAACATAATCAGAGTACTTAATAAAATATCTTCACGAATAAATATGCAGAGGAATCAAACCCATGATAAAACTGATAAATGCCCTAACGAGTTCTGGAGATATCGAGCATGCATATGTACACCTATTGTGTACCCGTCCCGGCGATTCCCCTCATAAATTAGCAGTGCTTGGTATACATTGTTTGAATTACAAATTTAGATTTGAGTCTCCTTATATATACGTGCTTCAAATTAAAAATTGAAAATGCCTTATAGATGACATTTGCTTACCCTTCCGAAACACCCAGCCTCACTTTTAATCTGGTACATCAAGTTTCTAGTTTTCAGTTTTTACTTTGCATTTGAGATTGCAATTTGAACTTTGATCGGCATGTTTGTCGATGATTTATAAATAGGCAAGTTAAATATTTTCAAGCAACAATTAACGAGATGAAAACTTTGATACCGGGTTTTGATTGGAGAAAGAAATATTCCATTTTAAGAAATGTTTTAATGCAAAAATTTAGTTATTTCCTCAACTGAGTCATGCAGTCGTTTTCGTCGCAGTCAATGTAATCTTCACCGTCATCAACACCTATTGCAGACCATTAGGTTCAAAGGTCAACCTTGATATATAGTTACAATTATTACAGAAAATCGGGAATGGATGACCTTGAGACAAGGTCATATGACATGAGCATACCAAAATTACAAACCGGCGATTTTATATAGCGCTATGTATATAAAACTGCAAGTATCGTTTTACGATACCGTATTTGGCAAACAACCTTTAGTTCGTAACTTAAATCCATTGAGTTTCAAATAAATAAACATGGTAAAGGTTATGGCGATATGAAATGGAACATTTCCTTGCTGAAATATGAGACAAAGTTGAACGCATCATTGAATTTTTAAAAAGGGATTTAAAGATAATTTCTTCCAAGACATAAAAATACCTACATCGAAGAAGAAACCAGCCAAATATATGTAATATTCCTGAGGAGTGGATATCACATGTTAAGTCATTTCCAGGTATCCATCAGACCAGCTCTTCTCAATACACCTGTTAAATACAGTATTTAATAAAAAAAATGTCATTTTGAATACACATAATTACCGTTTTAAATGTATATTTTGGCAAATACTAAGACTTAACCAGTACATTTTACTCATACTAATCAAAAACAATTATACTAATCCATGTCCGGATCACAATCCAGAAGCAAAGTAAAAACTTTGGAACTGACAAGTCAGGTTAGACTTCCACCAGGGAAGTGAGGCTGGATGCTCCGGAAAGAAGATGTTTAGTTATTGTGTGAAAGGAACATTTAATAATTCTCAACGTATGATTCACTCATTATCTAATTGGAAATGGCACGTCGTTGCTAGTGTGTTCTAAACCGCCGATTAACGGAGTCTCATATTGTCTTTAGCCAAAATGGTTAGAATCCAACTTTGGTTTATCCGAGATTTCTGTCCAATATGAGCTCCGGCTACGTGGTTTTCTCTTGTTACTTTGTCCTCCTACCCATTTATGAACTGAACCTCGAGCTCAATGCACAAATTGATACCTAGCACTTCATTTTGAACTGACCCTCGACATACATAATACATATACAGTGGATTAATAGAATCTATCGCTACTGATCATATAGGGATATCTCAACCCAAGGTCTTAAAAAGTTGGTCTAGAACGAGGCTTGCTTGAATATTGATTCCTTTTCTCACAATTTATTCCTGTGTAGCTTGTCTGAACCCGAGGATGAGACAAAGGATTCCAGCACGATTCCCATGTCACAGATGTGAGAAAAAGACTGTAAACCATTCGAACAAACCAGAAACAAATGCCGATTAAATGGTGATTAAAGCATTAGTGAAGGCGATATTCATAGGGTATTTGTAAATAAAATAATCATTTGAAATAGATTTAGTGAATTGTGTGAATTCATAAGCATACGCAGCTAGAAGATGAATACAGAAATAGAGAGTAGAATTTTAAATACACAATATGGAAACAGCTTGTTGAGGAACAATGCTGAAGTATACATTTTAATCATCTTATCGATGAAATGTATAAATATGTAATAAACAAAATACATATAGACCAACCAAGAACAATATAATATGTTAGTAATTAATATACAAAAGCAAAAGACTTGTCTGGTTTAAAACGTGTACAAGACACTGAACAGCCAAAATGGCAAAACCTTGAACATGGGGACAGATAAAGATTACCCGTGCTTTATTGCATATCTTAACATATTGTCCTATAATAAGAACATTTTCAATAAGCAAATTGAACATTTTGTAACAAACAATGCACTTTAGATTATAAAGAGATATACAAAGTGTGTTTTAAATAAATCTTATTGACATCTGCAGGGCTATAAATTTTAAGATTTATTATTTGTCTCCAATTCGGCTATGTAATTAGTAAGCAATTAATTTATTTAAACTAGACTAAGGTCACTGCAACGTAATATGCACCAATTGTTCTTATACAAGCTATATCTATATCAATGTTAAGTTGCAGAATGCCTCGACATTACAAGGGGTAGATTTATCTGTTAAATTTGATAGTTTTAACTTGGATTTAAATTTTAATCGTGGGATATAGTATGTAGATAACTTAAAGCTATGTAATTCTAGTGGTCTTCGTGATGGTCCCAGTGTAAGACGCTCAAAACATACAATTAATAGTGTCCAATATGCATTGTAATTAAATATAATAAAACAATCAATTCTTAACAAGTATCAAATCGTCGGCGTTTGACATAGCAATAGATATCCTGATCTACTATCAATATGACTAATATCAGTCTTTTCAAACATGACCCTATCGATTAAATTGATTTTGATAATAATTAATATTCAATTGTGATATAGGTTGAATTATATTTTATTCGCGTGAGTTGACAGAAATCATTTGAGTAATCAAGCCCCCTTACTTCACCTTCGAAGTGACCCACACTGTCAAATATCTGTTTCCGAAATGTTTAATATCTTGGGAAATTTTATTTGTTTAATTGAATAATGATTAATTTTTGATGACCAATAGGCCTAACATATCATTTTTCAATATTCCTATTTACATATTTTTAATTAACTTATGATTAATTTTTGATAATCATTAACATATCATTTTTCAAAATATTTGTGATATTAGTATACAGATTAACAATATTTCTTCTAAGATCTAGACAATATCAAAGATCAAAGCATTTCCTCCCGATGATTCATTAAAATTTAATTATTTAAAATGATTCAAAACCAACAGAAAACACTGAAATCTCCAATTTTATCAATCATGTATCATTAAAACGTAATCTGAATATTCCAGACGTGTTGTATTATTCAGGTTTATGCTTTTTTGACAGATTATTTTGTTAAATATTCCGGAATTTGTCTAAATATTCCAGATTTTACCGTAGAATTCCAGATTTGTTCCAAATTTCCAGGTTATTGCAAAATTAGAAAAAACGGAAACCATCTAATTATTCTGGATCTTCCAAATTATTCCAGTGAAAACCCTTTTAGTGAATGCCGATGCTTATATATATATGCATTTGTTCAGACGTGATGAATGTACATGTAGCTAGCTAGACAGGCGGCGCTTACCTATTGGGAGCACCAGTCTCACTTCCTTAGTGGAGATTTGCGTGTTATATCTTAATTTGCAAAATTAAAAGTTCTTACTCTACTTTTGGAATTGTGATTTGAACATGGGTCGATGTGTTTGTGGTTGATTGAAAATTAATCTCCAATTTTAATGCAATTTCGTACATTCCACTTATATTTGTATTCCATGATGTTGCCACATAAAATTTCAATAAGTCTGACTTGATCAGCCTTTTAACTTTCAATCAGATAAATAAAGACTATTACATAACCTGCTATATGGAGGGAATATTTGAACGTGTCTTTGATCTTTATTCAGATTCCGTATTGACGGCAATAAGAACCTTTAACTATAGTCTATACAGCAACAGCGCGAGTGCAATGGTAGATGCAGTGTATGGCAGTAAATGAATGTTTATTCACCTGAGACTAACTATTTTAGAGCATACATCACTTAAGTTATAGGTACATAACCCGAGTGTTTGCACTCATAATCTAATTAAAAACAAACATTAAGTGTAAGGTTGAATTCTACTAGGTATCTTTAACAGACAGATGGGTCTTCCATACATACATAACAATATTATATGTCAATTTCAAAGAAATGTTTCCGTTTGAGAAACACTTTTTACCGTAATAAACGGGTTTTCGTAAAACATGCATGTCATAATTTTCGAATTTATATGTACTTTCATCATTGACACATATCTACAATAAAATGAAGTAATTTTAACTGAAAAAGTATTACTTAACATTAGTCAATATTATACATAACACATACAAGACCAAACGAAATGTGTAAAAAAAACCACCAGCACTCATTCAAGCATGACAAAATACAAGATAACAATCGGAGCACCCGGTCTCACTTCCACAGTGGAAGATCAAAGATTTAATCAAATTTGCCAGTTTCAAATATTTTACTTTGCTTTCGGGGTTTTGATTTCTACATGGACCTGTACGTTTGTGTTTGATTGAAAAAGAAGTAAAAAGTTCTGAAACAGAATCATACTACTATCAAAAACAAACATATTAATCCATGTCCGAATCATAATCCAGAAGCAAGGTAAAAACTTGGGAACTGGCAAATTAGGTCAAACACGTGAACTTTCACTAGGGAAGTGAGGCCAGGTGCTCCGGAAGGGTAAGCACCTCCTGTTAAGCTAGTTACTTATTATAGAACCCAAAAGAGCAAAATCGTTTGTGATTTTGGTTCTTACAACACACAATAACATAATTTATATTCAGAAAACATACTTAAATTTTGAAATCACAATAAAACTAAGTAAATTTGAATAAAATAAAATACCTCTAGAGTTTTGCTTACTGAATATTGTTACCTTTATATGGTTTGCTTCAAAGAAAAGCATTAGAAAGGTTAACATCAGTGCCTCAAACATGCAAATATTATATTTTATATAAAGTTTGCATAAATCAATCAACACACATGTAGAATAGCTTTTAAAGGCGTGATTCATTTTACCATATAACCATCTATTACGTCATTATTGTATTTAATATATCCTTCCATAAAAAGTTACATCAAATTGAAAGTCCGAATTTGTGTAATCTACTGTGAAATCCTTCATTTTCGCGATGAACCTATGATTAATTATGGTTAATGTTCAAGGTAAGTTTGTAATACATACACTATTTCGTTATCATGTAAGTACGCTGATCACGAAAACAACGAAAAGTGGTACATCACGAAAGTTCATGATTTCAAATTATTTCTAGACCTACAGTAGTAGCAAGTAACAGGACTGTTTTATAAACCTCAACTGTATGGTGATTGATGGTGGAATCTTTTGAATTGAATCTAACCTTATTGAAAGAAGTTTTCATTATATAATTAATAGGGGAAGGGGTTTAACCACATTTATGTAATGTTAAGTCATTAATCATTATGTTCTCATGGTTTACTATACACCATGTCTGGTTATCATGGCAATTAAGTTCAAAACAATCAATCGTTAAATACAGATTATATAAATACACAATAACTTCTGTTTTTACAGAATTACGATAGAATGGTAAAGAGTCCTCCTTAAAACCTGCAAAATGTCAAATATACACATATACCTACAATCATAAACAAACTTTGATGATTGCACTTAGATTTAATGTTTTCTCCAATTAACATTTGTTTCTAGTTTTTATTATGAAACTTTATATGCAAAACATGCCTGCATTCAATCATTACCAGAAGAACGGCAGTGGCAGATAAGTACTGAAGGTTTATGGATAAATATATTGATATGTGCATTATTGGAAGCGAGTACCTGCTGAGCCTTGGTTTATCACATGGTCAGAGTTGGTATTTATTGAAATTAAATAATTGGCTTGCTGTTTATTTGACTTTCTGACCTCGAGATACCCATAGCATTTTACCTACCATAACCCTCTCGATATAAGCATGTCATCACTTGGGTCTGTTCACGTAATATCTGTATGGTGTTCCAACCAATCAAACACAATTCTATTTAATCAGATAGATTTCAAGAAGCATATTTTTCCCGTTGTCCATTATGATTTTACCATCATGAAAACAAGTTGGTTGTATTAATGACTTTCGGAAGTTCAAGGAACGTAAAAGTATGCATATGTATGGTGGAATATTCAAAGACAGGCGCAATAAATGCTAAAAGATTTCAAGAGATTTTTTTCAAAAAACAATTACATTTTTTATTCAACAATTCATAACACTGACAAATATGAAATGAAATGGTAAAACTAAATATGACAATGTGGGTCATCACGTTTTATTAACTGTGCGGTAATCATCTTCTTTCTTAATATTGCACGATTCAGATCCAGTGACAAAAAGCCTTATCTGATGAACCATAAAGTTATATCCATATTTGCTTGTACTGACATTTATCCATTATTAAGAATAAACTATTTGGCCACCAATTTCTACATATCAAATGTCGTAAATGTAGTTAAATATGCCAAAACCTCTTACACGTGATGTCATGATCAGATTTCTAATAATTAAACACACATGTTTTAATACCACAAATCTACATACTTATATTAATTTATGGCCCAATTTGCTCGGTAATAAAATGTACACGGAACATTTACTTTTATCAAATTAGTATTTTTAGTATTTATACTAATTTGATATAAAGGTTTATGAACATTCCGATATGATAATTTAATTAGGAGAGGAAGTATAATTCGTATAACCAGAGCCTGAACTTCGTATTGATATGACCTTCCAATCGCCATATATATACTTTGTAGTAAATACGTAGTTTCTGCACGCTAAGATACGACTAAAATGACATCATCCATATCACCGACCGCACGCGCCCGGTCGAAAAAGCCGTATCACCGGTCTGGTATCGATATCAGACCGGCTACTCAGAACAAATAGATCTAATCACTATATCAATTAGAAACTTCTTCGATGGCATCCTTACGCCTTATAAATAAAGGTCGCCCGCGAAGAAATATTAGGCGAATGGGATTATTTGGAGGAATGCATTTAAACTAGTCTAAATAGTCTAATTGCCGCCAAGTTGAATTTTGTGTTATATCTTGATAAATGTCTGCATTTAATGCATGTATTTGTTTTAAATTGTACAAAATTAAGTTTATGAAAAAAAGAATAAAACATGGTGAAATCCATATCATGCCATATCAGACCTCGACCAATATCAAACCTCGAGATAAAGCCCTCGGTCTGATATGGGTGGTCTCAGTCAGATATGGCATATGATATGGATTTTACCATTTCTTATTTCGTTGGTTACTTTGTAACCATAACATTTATGGATATATATGACTTCTCGTATTTCCATGCTCCTTTTGTTCTCAATTTTGATTTTACATCAGACGGATGTAAGTAGCTAGAGAAGATGCGCTTACCTCTCCAGAGCATACAGTCTCACTTTCTTGGTAAAATATAAAATGTTTTACATGAAATGTTCAAATATAACCCGACAGTTTTTAACTTTTAACTTTCCTTTTGGGATTGTAATTTGAGCATCCATCGGTATGCTTGTGTTTACTTGGTTTTTGTATTCATAGAGCGGGTAATTGTGGAATTGTAATTACCTGTAGTTTAAAAATTACATGTTTTAATATTTTTACTTTTTATCCCTGTATATTGACCTGTAACCAAAACTAATGTTACTGACTATTATGAGATTTTCAAGACTTTCATTTTAACAGTAGATAGACAAATAAATATGTACGTATATATGTTACTAATTATCACACGTAGAGCAACAAACAGATCCATAATGTACTTTAAAGCTCTTAAAGTTATCAAAATGATGTCATTTGATAAGCATGAAACCTTTGACCCTTCGTTATATTGGACCTCAACAGTCTTCTAAATCTGTTTTATGATATATATATTTTCTTTAATCTTAAATATGAGTTCCTACAAAGTCTGTTCCATCATCAAATCAATCAATGCTATCCGCACTTTTCTTGATTACTGCATTCCATCAGTCATTTCACCACAAATAACTATCTTTGCAGTCAACTTGCATGTATGTATGGAAGCCAATATTCACAAAACATTCGTTATGTCGTTCATAAGTTAGTTTCGGTTCTTTTTATAGTTCATATGAAATTGATTCCTAAAGTTCTTTTCAAAGCTGAAAGATACTTCGTAAGAGCGTCTTATGACCGATTTTTCTATTCCTCTTCCAGAGCAACAACCAACGAATAGAGCTGCTTACAAATAAGTTGTTGACGCAGGGATATTGCAGGCCTAGGCCCTTAAAATGTTTAATGGCCGTCATTGTTGATATGCAGGATGTATCCAAAAATACTTTGGATATATTTGAAGTCACATAGTTCCGTGTTTCTTTTATTCCAAATTTTTATTACGCACGTGGCTGGTGTAGCTAGTTAAAAGGCGGTACTTACCCTTCCGGAGCAGCCGGTCTCACTTTCATGGTAGAAGTTCACGTGTTTAACCTAACTTGCCAACTTCAAAGTCTTTACTCATTTTTTGGATTTTGGTTAGGGCAATGCTTGGTGTGTTTGTTTTTGGGGCTATGATTGTATTTTCAGCATTCAAACGTTTTGATCGCCAAAACAACTATTAATACAATCTTAAAGATTAAAATGTGAAAGGTGGCAACAATGTCTCATGTATAAAATTATTTATATTAACGTCCGTATATTCATGTAAATAATGACATTTTAACACTTAATGTAAAAAGAACAAAGAAAAATGGCTTGCTTTTTTATTGATATTTTATGTGATATTTATTATTTCGGCATATGGCACCAAGATGCTGTCGTATATATAGACATATCTAGAATTACATCACTACAAGAAATAGAGTTTTAGCTGCTGTCTCTGAATCTGATTACACAGAACACTGGTCTCGCTTCGTGTATAACAACAATGTGTTTGTTTTTATTCTGCAACATATCACCATGTTTAATAACAAATGCACAGCAGTAATTCCGCATGTTTGGAATATAAATAGAACCCCGTCGTTAATTGCTGGAAACAGGGAGGAGGGAATTTCTTACTCATTATTTAATCACGGATAATGCTTGAATTTTAAGGTAAGTCTTTTTTATATTGTTGTCTTTTCGAAAATAATTTGAGTGACGTAAATATGTATTATATTAAGATGCCTTTGTCTTGTATACAAAACCAATGTGTCAATTATGGAAAAATGATGTTGCGATTATTAACTTATGCAACCAGTAATAAAGGACTTACCATACGTTTGATATAATGAATCAGTATTATAACTAAAAACAATTTTACCAAATCTGATAATAATAAATAAAAGAAATGTTATAAAATTTATTTAAACCAATTTTACCAGTCATTAAAAAACAAGGCGATACATGATAAACAGTAAATAATACACTTTTAGATATTATAATATTCATTTATAACTGCATCTATCACAATCACTTAGAAATACCATATTGACAAAGATGAATGTTTTATTTCAAAATCAAATCTTAAATGAGATATTTGAAAAAAAAATCTTCAAACACATTCTAAAAATTGCACCCTATCTTGTACCGTATGCGATTTCAAATCCAATGTGATGTTTTGACAATAACGTTGTGTAAGACTGATGGAGGCAGCTCGCGTGTTTTAATTAATTTGCCAGTTATCAAATTTTGGGATTGTGATTTAAAAATGGATCAGTATGTTTGTGGTTGATTTCATACTCGGAATCTCATTCATTAAAATTTCCTTTTGGTGGTTTAAAGCTTAAAATATGCTACAGGCCTTTACTGTAGCCAGCCTCATAGGGACCAAGAAACCACAGGATAATAAAATATTAAGACAACTGACGAATGGATTTACCAAACAAAATTATAATGCTCATTCTATAGTAGTAACAAGGAAACAAAACTTTGTATTTTAATTTTTTTTAAATATTTTATAAAGACTTGTATAGTTTTTGGTCTTAAAAACATTATTAACTTTAATTAACTGTATTGCATTTTTTACGCATCATGTTCATTTCGATATTTTATTGTCAAGGATTGCCCTAGATATATTTGAGGTCCCATAGTTTCATGTTCCTTTCAAACAATTTTGATTACACACGTGACGTGTGTAGCTAGCTTACCCTTCCGGAGCACCCTGCCTTGACTCCCTCGTGATAGTTTATGTGTTTAACCTAACTTGTCAGTTTCAAAGTTTTTGCGTTGCTTTCTGAAATGTGATTCGGACATGGATGTTTGTTTTTTATACTTATTTGTGAAAACACTCAGTCACAACAAAAACCTATTTGTTGCATATTTTCTGTATATATATATCTTACTAGTGCCGAATAGTAAATCCAAAAGGAACACATTAAAATTAGACACTGCTCATCACAACATAAAGTAGTTTAATTAGTTTAACTTATCGTATACAATATCACATCCAGCAGCTTAAGTAACATCATTACGGCTCAAAACATACTATATATATTTTGTATTACTAAAACAAATGTTATTTAAGTACATATACACTGGCCATGTTTTGACATTAATAGGATAGTATTTGTTTTTAAAACTTCTGTAAATCAAAATATTGTACGACTAATTGTAAGATCTTTTACCAGCAGGAAGTATTATCATATATCGAACTATGTGCACGGTAAAATAAAAACAAACATACTAATCCATGTCCAAATCACAATCCACAAACAAAGTAAAACCTTTGAAACTGACAAATGAGGTTAAACACGTCAACTTCCACCAGGAAAGTGAGGCCGGGTGCTCAAGGGGTAAGGAACATGGGACTATTGGACATCAAATCTTGGACACAGAGACATCAAACTTATCAACAATACTGTGATGCCGGCCATAAAACTTTTTGAGGGCCTTGATAAGCATAGGTCTGGATCATCATTTGTAAGCAGCTTGCTTCGTTACGAAACTGATTGCAAAACTTAATTATGGTTTACAGTTCCTATGCGCACCTCAAACACCACAAGAAAATAAAACCAGGACAACAACAAGAGATAGTAATATATGTTACAACATATAGAGACTTAATTTAAAACTCATGACTTTGACTGTGTGACAAATGGACAATTTTTGTTTCCTATGCAGCAGTACACCTGCTTCTACTGCGTATGGTGTATTTATTTTACGGTTGACACGCTATTATATGGTAAGGCTTGCTCCAAGCATAGGAACGTTATACAATGAAGCATACTGCTTATAAATAAATTCTTGATACAAGGATATTGCAAGCATATGCTTATAAAACTAGAAACGTTTTTTATAGCTATCATCACAAAATGGATAATAAGTATGATCCATCTGTATTCAAAATAACACTCGCTATATTTTACGCCCTAAAGTTCAATTTTCTTTTTTATTACACTCGTTGTGACTGTAGTAAGCTAAACAGAGGGAGCTTATCCTTCCGGAGCACCTGGTCTCACTTCCTTGGTAGAAGATTACATGTTTAACTTAATTTGCCAGTTTCAAAGTCTTTACATTGCTGTGATGTTTTATTTTTGACATGAATTGTCATAGCATAAGGATGTATTTATGCACTCAATTGCATTTCACTTAATGGAAACTACAATATCGCACATTTCACTTCATCAACATTTGCGATGTAAATTATACAATATATATTTATCAATGTGTAAACAAAACACTCGACAAAAAGGAAATTGTTTCTTCTTGAAGATAGTTCTGTACTTTAAAATACGAGCAGAAAAATTAGTTAGACATATTCAAGTGGGATACAACTGACATGTCACTACAAACACAAGAAGAATCTGAAGAGAAAATAAAGAGGAAGAGTCTGAGTAGTTTAAATGCCTCTATGTGTACAATACAGATATGTCAATAGTTGAATACCAAAAAAAGTCGATGCCCGGCTGTCAAAAAACCGAGCGACGATAGCTAGAGACCGAAAAACAGTCGAAAGAAATATTTCTGCTCTCGAAAGTTATCAAGACATAGCTAACGAGGGACCGATATGTGCTGTAGATTCGGTAGTAGTTATTTAGCTGAATGTTAAACTTTCTACAGGCCTGTACTGTGTATACTGTTGTTAATTAGAAATAATAAGACAAATTCTCTTTGTGACCTCAGATTCACATTGGTAACCAGCTGGGGAAGGAAGCATAAGCTCGCTTTCACTTAGAAAAATGTCTGTAAGAATACTAGAATACAAATAACCAAAGACTTTTATAATCGCTAGTAATTATTGTCAGGAGATGTATTAATGACAAAAGCATTTTGCTTGTACTCTCTGTTTCGGTTAAATGCAATGGTCTTATGTTCGTGGATAGCTTTTATATCACAGTAACTCTTAAGAGTCTAGGTTCGGACTTTAAGTATGAGAACTGTTACACCATTCGTCTCCTCAATACTGAATCTGCTGTACAATGTCTTTTTTTTCATTTCATTTCATTTCACTCTATCTAGCTAGACTGAAGGTGGACCACCTGGCCTCACTTCTGTATTTCACAGTGTTTAATGTTTTCACTATGCTTTTAGGATTATGGTGGTATATTTGTGTTTGATGAATACATACACTTTGTACAAAGAACAATTTCACCATTGAGAATTTACTCATGTATCAATTGTCAGAATTATCTTTAGCGGTACGTTGTCCTCCAGAGATCGTGTACACCTGTCCGTGAAATTGATCTCAATTCATTTATGAAAATGCCATTCATTATGCCAAAAGCATCTGTTTATCTTTTCAATCAGACTTGTTTCATGCTAAAATTTCAATCTATCATTATATTAAACGTTATTTACTCTAAGTTCCGTGATCTTCTGAATGTAGTTTAACTTTATACACAGCCTATAACATTTATGTTTTAGGTGTTGGCTTTTTTATACATTAGCTCTACCCAAGTGAAAGATGAATATTTTTTGCGACTAACACCCAATTCTATGACAACCATGCTTCTATCCATGGCCAGTAGATATGATTTGAAGGTATTATCTGTCGACAAATGGCACAATGGAGAACGTAATATCCATATATGATATATAAGAATAACGTTTGTTGATCACTATTTTTTTTCTGGATTGTGATTTGGACACGGATCAGCATGTTTGTGTTTTTTATAATTATAGTATACATGGTATAGACCTATTGAAATTAAGTTGAAAATATTTCTTAAATAGGCAGTCCATATCTACCTTTTGTTAACTATTTCTCCGACAGCTGTTATCGGTTTGACTCCTTTTCGTTAGCTCAGTTTTAATCTTTCGAAAGCTATGTTCTGTATAATTTCATAAAAAAGAGATTGCATTGCCTTTTATGAACTGAATATTTAAACTAAAACACATTATTTTATGAGTTACTATAAAAGTAGACGTTAAACTTTTAGTTTGTTTGTTGTCTTGATAAGAGAATACTAGATGGCTAAAAAGTAAAATCAATGACAAAAAGATTACTCTTAACAAGTTTGTCAAGAAATACAGTCAAATCTGTCTATAAAGGCCACCTAAGGGAACCAGTAAAACTTATCTTTATGGACAGGTGGCCTTTACACACAGGTTAAAAACATGAATAAAGAACAATTTGGATACAATTATACTGCCCTTTAATAAGCAGGTGACCCTTATATAGAGGTGGCCTTTAAGGCAGTTTCATATATCTGTAGTATTGTTGCTGATACGAGTATGTAAAAGTAAATAAATTTATAAATACGTTTGTCGGTAGATATTATCCTGAGTATCTACTGCAGCAGGTGCTTCCAATTATAACAAACTGAAACAGTTGGATGAGAACTGTAATTAAATGATGTTAAAATAAATTGAGATAGGTTATATCAATTATACTCTAAACAAGAATTTATACAGCTACGCCAATTGTCAATCTTATAAATAATGATTACTCAAAATCAAGATTCAACTTATAGAAGGATTTGGCATCAAATTGTCTGGATGAAGCAAATTTAATCTTATTAAAGTTATAGCAAGTTATACAGGATCCATTTAACCCTCTTGAACAGTATCAAACGAAGTTATTTTATTTCAATGAACGCCCTCGAAAATAACTTACTTTCTGTAGTTAGTATGCAGTTTTATGCATCAAGGTTATGGCATAAAGAAGTTATGCTGACTGTGTACGACACATGGTTTGTAAGGAGGGTAATTATGTCGATATTCCTACTTTACCATATGCTCATGTTGAGTTTATTTGGTTTGAAATCACAAAACTAAATGCCACGACTCATTCTTTATGTAATCACAAAAGTGGTGTACATCTGTGTTCACTGGGTCAGGAATTTACCATTTTGTTAAAATAGAGTTTTCTTTAGCAAAATGATTCAATAGTTAGTTCAAGGTTATCAATGCAAGATGATAAAAATAAACAATTACCGAAGACGATTGTGAGTGAAATTAACCGTACGTAATATGGCGTCCATCCTAAAATGTACCCCCTTGAAAAACACTTCGAAAATACTGATGCGACATAAAACAACATTTAACTAACCTATCATATAAGCGAAAATATACACGCAACATTTTAAAAAAAAATACTTAAAGTTCCATTTAAGTGTTCCTTATCGAATAAACAAACATACAATTTGATAATTTTTTGTTTTTTGAACTATTTGTACTGTTGTTAGAACACATAATAAGTGCACGCGTTGCCATGTACCTTTCCGACTTAACAGCTTTTGTTGCGATGCCACAGTAACTAATTTTGATTATTAATATAAATAAATTGAAATTAAATTTTAATTTTGTGAAGTGTTATAAACTTAAATTATAGGATATAGTACCTGTGTGAATCTGATGCCTCGTGTAGCGTTATCTCTGCAATATTTCTTATTTCGATAGATAAGAATTCTGAATCAAATTAATGAATACTGTATCAAGAATATCTTAAAATATATATCCAATATTAATTTTAAGTGCTCTAGACTACATTTTGGTCAATAAAACAGTAGGTTAGCATAACGTTAACAACATGATCAAAGGAAAAACAAGCACATTGCAGTGATCTGCTTCTATATTTGATAACGAGTGAATTAGGTTTTACGGAGCAATAAGATTATTTCACTTACTAAAAAGGTGGGAGTTTACATACCTTACTTAATTTACAAAGTTTTACTTTTGTTTTTGTGATTCTGATTTAGGCATCATGGATCTTTCCGGTTAATTGAAATGTCAAAGGATATTGGGTGAAGAAAGAAAGCTTGTCTACTTAAATTTTATGACACATGTAAACAAGCCATGTCATACGTTACATCAAATGTTCAATTTGTAGTGAAGTCATTTGACGCAGTTTCTAATCGCTTTGAAATTGGATCATGCCAAGCTGGTCACGACAAGACCATAAGATATCGAATCAGTCATAAAACATTGATTTTAATAAGAAAACAAACTACGTTATAGACACACATTTTAAACTAAAGTTATCAGATGATGATGATGTTACGATCACTATATACAATTTTTTAATAATCACAGAACAAACATCTGTCAATGTTCAAATCACAATCCAAATCACGTGAACTTGGTGAGGTGCTCCGGAAGGGTAAGAATCTTCACAAGCATACCGATCAATATCATAATTAAGATCCCTAAAAGTGAAAACGTTAAATTTCACAAATAAAGTGAAACTTCTGAAGTGATTTCCACCAAGGAATTAATTTGTTACTTTGTTGAACTTTCTTTTGGTGAAAACAAGCACTATCATATAGTGTAAATGTAAGGCAAATACACCATAAGCAGGAGCAGCAAGTTTGTATGTATGTTTATATAAAAGTCAATATAACTGACCATGCATACATGATTTCACAGCAGCTAATGACCACTTAATTGATAACAGGTTGTTTGATGAAACCAATCAGCTTGAGATAAACAAAATATTATCATTGACAATCTAAATTGACTATTATTATTACAACCTGGCATTTATTTTGACTGACGTACAGGATATGTATATAATCAAACCACTGTTAGTCAATAAGAAGGATCATAGAAGTTTTTAAAAACTTGAAATTTATGAAGCCGAAATACTTTCGGGGAACTCGTCCTCAGTTGGGTGATAGAGATTCACGGTTTTCAATTGATTTGCCAGTTTTCAAAAGTTTATACTTTGGTTTTGGTATTCTGATTTGAACATGAATCGTTTTATTTGTGGTCAATTTAGAAGAATGGTAACAAAAATGCATCTAGGTCCTACTATATCTGAACTATTCAGGAAAATAGACATTTAATATGTTTTAAATCCAAAAATCAGTGATTGGACAATACAGAAAAAAATTAAAGGGAAATATTAAGAAATATTAAAAGAAACAAAATTTGAAATTTTAAAAACATATATTTTTGAAAATTAAAAATAATGTCAAAACAAGAGAATAATATCATGTTTCTTCATTATAATCTTCTCAGTTTTGCATCAGAGCGTACTTTTGTAAGAGATAGTGGTCTAATTTACCCAACTACCTAGATAAATATAACTTCTATATGTATGATGACATATTAATAGCATCATTATAGCTAAGATAAAGACGCATTCTTCCTAAATGAAAAATAAACAAGTAAAGTAACACTGATCTAACTAGTAATAACTCTGATATAGGAAACATACTGATGTGTAAAGAGGAATGCTATATCATTTGTTTTGATGTGATATTGCAATACTCAGACATAGGAACCCAAATGTGCCACCATACTGAGATCCATAACATATATGTTTTCTAGACGCCAATAGACGTTCATTTTAATCAGTCTAAAAATATATGAATTATATTGCAATGATCAGGCAGAGGAACTAGAATATGCCACCGTACTGAGATCTGAGTTAAGTTTTCTAGACGTTTTCATATTAATCATTCTAAAAAGAATATGAAATCAAGGAAATACTATCATTTTCTGTTAATAATCACATAAATATTGTTACTTATACCGCACTGATAAGTGAGACAACGTCTTCATGGCATATAATGTTTTGTTGTGCAAAAAAGCGTAACTATTTACACCAATGAAGTCAATCTACCTGTATATAAAATATTTGCGTGATAAATTTTCGAGGAACCCAGACTCATTTTCCTTGTGGCATTTCACTTATTTTTATAACTTCTCAGTTTTTAAAATTTGAACAACATATGCCTGTTGTTGGTGAAAAACAAACATATCAAGCCATGTCTAAATCACAATCCCAAAACAAAGAGAACATTTTGAAACTGGCAAATTAGGTTAAACACTTCCGCTTGGGATGCGAGACCAGATGTTCTGGAAGGGTAATCGCCTCTTGTGTAGCTAAGTACAACCAATTTTGTGTAATCAAAACTCAAATGAAAGGATCATGGAATTACAGGAAGTCAAATATATACATAACTATTTCCTTACCCGTCCGTATAAGTAATCAAAAACAAACAAACTGATCCATGTTCAAATCAGAACAAAAACTTTTAAGCCTGGAAAATGTGGTTAAACATATGAACCTTCACCAGGGAAGTGAGGACGGGAGCTCGTGAAGAACCACTTCCTGTTTGGACATCTACATGAGCTTGATCATATTTTATTTTCAATGTTAAGACTGTTAAAATACCAGTGTGTGAGATTACCACACACTACTCAGATATATATGCATATAGTTTTTCATATTTTATGTCCTAACTTTTATATAGTTATATGCAGGTAGTTCAACATCATTTAAATTCGATTTATCTTTTTTAGTATTAAGATCGCGGAAATACAGTGTATATCATACAAAAGGACAGAATATTTTGTGAAAAACCTTCGTCATAAAGATCGTCCTTCTTAAAGGTAAGTACTTGACAAATGTTTACATCAGAATTAATTTTAATTTTAATATCTTTAGGTAAAACGTCAGGTGTTATTTGAGTTCCTCGTGAATTCATGAATCATTTTTATATGTATTTATTTGAAAGATTTATCATGTCATCTGTTAGAAAGGAAAACCCGTCGTTAAATATAGAACCTAAATCATAGAATTAATGTCATATTGTGAAACCGAAAGTTATTTAAATTCAGAAAAATATAACCTATGCAACTTTTTCCAAAAATAATTGATGAGAAGTAATTTTTAATTAGTACTTCCAGGGTACAGTATTAATTAATTCAAACAAAAATTTCTTCCTTGTACTTTTATTTACATTGTTAATGAACAGGTTATCTAAAAGAATCAATATATATTTCACAATAATCTGAAAACAACCATATTTTTAAGTATTTCTGTAACAGTTTCCTCATTCAACTTCCTTGTGATATTTCAAATTTAAAATAAGAGCCTTTTATTCAGATTTAACTGTGAAATGATTCACTTTCATGGTGTCCGGTTTTCGTGGCTCTAAGAAAAGGTATGATTTCACGAAATAAAAAGTGTGGTCTAAGAGTTGTTGTGGCTAATTAAACAGAAGGTGCTTACCCTTCCAGACCACCCAGCCTCACTTCACTGATGGAAGTTAGCGTTTCTAACCTAACTTGTCAGTTCCAAAGTTTTTTCTTTGCTTCTGGATTGTGATTTGGACATGGATTATGTTTGATTTTATGGTTACCACTAAGGTTAGTGTGATATTTATATACTATTTAGTAGACGCGTCAATTCGTGTGTCAGGGTATTTACGATTTCAACAAAAATTGGGACACCGCGAAAATTTATAATTTGGCAGTATTTTTACATCTATAAAGTTAAACATCTTTGAAACCAAACGTTGTTTTAATTAAAAACAAAAATAAATTTAACATACATGCCACACAATTTGCCAACATAACTACATTTGTGAAAACGAAAGTTGACGTTGATTTAACTTAAAACAAGATTAAAAATAGTATACATGCCTCACACTTTGGCGACATAAATATATCTGTGAAAGCAAAAGTAAACGTTGATTTAATTTAGGACAAAAATAAAAACAACACACATGCCTCACAATTTTACCTCTAAACATAAATAGATTTTTGACATGATGGAAATTATATTTTATTAGAAGTTTGTTATATATACAAACACGAGTACTTCAAGCTGTTGGAAGACGATTTATTTTTATGCACTTTACCTGTCTGTTGCAGTTCAAATACAAAAATGAATAATGCAGTGGGTATTAGCAGACATCAATACACACAAACGATAATGGAGGACGCAGACACGCTTTAGGTAAGAATATTTATTAATTTTAAAAAGTGGTTTCATAATTTTGACCCGAGTTCTAATGAAGAGAAATCGTATTACGAAAAGGCTGTCTAGTCCTGTAAAATTAATACTGGCATAATATCTATTTATTTATTTATTTATTATTATGTTCGTTTATTTATTTTGTTTATAATTTGATATGTTGACTGTGTTCTGTTTAGCTTTAATACCCCTGTGTCAATAGACACAACGCTTAAAGTCCTATTCTGCAATTTTATGTAATAGTACAAAAAGAGAAAGAGCAATTGCATATAGGTCTACGCTTAATTACAATTAGTTTCCATACTATGTAGATAACATATGATACTTATTGTCATATACCATATTTAATGCATTTTATGCTTAAATATAAAAATAAGGTTGACACTTTCCATTATATAATCTTATAGTTATTTATGTCGTTCCTTATTTTTGCTTATTGAATGTATTTGTTGATATTGCTTTATTACTTGTTATGTTTTCCATATGATTTTTAACTTGATACAAAATATAGGTATAAATCAAGTACATCCGATCCATGTACATATCACAATCGTAAAAGCAAAATAAACACTGGGGACAGGCAAATTACTTAAACACGTAATTTTCCACCAGGGAAGTTAGGCCGAGTGCTTTGAAGGGTAAGCACATCCTGTCTAGCTAGCTTTGATTTTTTCTCTGGTTAAATGTTTACTTTAAATGTAAAATAAATTTTTCGATGCACCTTGTCACGTCTATAAAACCTGGGGTCCCAATATTGCTGTTTTATTTTTGTTGCCATACTTTTTGTCGGAGCTATAAATAGATTATATTAACGGATATCATTGTAAAATGCTCCCAATGTATTTAAAGAAACCAGCCTGTTTCGTAAATGTTATGATTAGGACCAGTAGAAACAAGCAGTAAAGATATTTCATTTAAAGTATCACACTACTGCTCGCGTTAGTTTCTGATAAGAAAGAATTATATATTTTATTAGAGATAACAGAAAGAAATATATATTTAAGTACAAATGACGTCATTTGTCTTACAAACCAAAGATAGGCGTTCTCTCAAAGTTTACATTTTCAGATTTTATTAAACTTTTTCTTTTATTCTATTCCTTCTGCATTCTCAATAGATGTAAATAATAATTATTGCCGTATTTATTTTTCTCCATTTGTTTCTGTTGCTTATGTAAATAAACGTTATGATTGATAAAAGTGCGTTCAAACAGTTTGCAGACAACAGATAATCAAAGCCTTGTTATTAGTTTATGATATGGTTTTTTTTTTATTTTTCTTTACAACATAATGTAGACAACAGTTGACGTTTATTGTGCGACATATACTCTGTATTTGATCAAGTTTCCAACAGCCTGAGCAAAATAGAGGCCTTCTAAAAAATCAAATTAGATTAAATAACAGTATTGTCAATTTATAACTGTTTAGTTACTGGTAACAATCCTTGTTAAAGATAAACACTAAAAATATGTACGCGGCTACAGAAAATGTTGAAAAAAGAAACACATCGAAAACGTCCCATAGTTCCATGTTTATTTCATTCTTAATTTTAATTACACACGGCGGGCGGGTGTGTCAGAACAGTGGTGTTTACTCTTCCAGAGCACCCAGTCTCTTTTTTTCCTGTTTATGATAATGCTTAGAGAAGTGCTATTTCGGAAATGATATCCCAAATGCACTACATATTGTAGTTTGTTTTTTATATTGTCAAGATACTACAATATTGTAGATGAGTATGATGTCTCTCTATCAAAACTTATCCCATATTCTATTTCATTTTCAATTTTGATTTTACACCTGGAGGATGTAGCTAGCTAGAGACGTGTTGCTTACCCTTCCGGTGCATCCAGTCTCACTTCCCAGGCACAGCTTGTGTGTTTTACTCGCCAGTTTTCAGAGTGTTCCTTTGTATTTGGGTTTGTGATTAGGACATTGATCGGTATATTTCTTTAACTTGACTTTAATATATATACTATTTGAATTATTGTTTATTTAACTTGTGATATATCTTTTGTGTATTTATAGGGTTCACATAGGAAACAGACAGTGGGGTTGGAGGATAATTCACATCAATTCTGGATTTAATTTTACGGTCGATAAAATCTAGAGGAAAACAGGTGAATATAGCATTAATTCTACTGTATAAGTGATATATGTCTTGTTTTATAGCCAAACAATATTAACCTGCCCCCGTGACCTTTTTAACTAAATATTTGTTATGGTCCAGTACATTTATGTATTGGTAACACAGGTGTTTATTTTGTGTACATCATCTGAAACATGCTTTGTTTATGGATTAACGGCGAATCCTAGCATGACCCATGTAGTTGATGGATCATTACATACGAATATGCCTCATGAAAGGTCAAGTGGATAAGTCAATGTTGTTTGTTATATGTTGATGTTTGACTGCATACATAAATTGTTTGATGATATATATGAGATTGAAGGCGTATGACAGTAAATTTGAGATATCCGCAAAATATTTAATTACAATAGGTTTAAAGTGTAGCTAGCTAAACATGTGTACTTACCCTCCCAGAGCACCCGGTTACATCCTTGGTGAAGGTTCACGTGTTAAATCTAACTTGTCAGTTTCAAAGTCCTTGCTTTGCTCCTGGATTGTTATTCGGACATGGATCGGTATGTTTGATTTTGATTAAGTTAAGGTAATTCTGCTATTATCTATATAATAGGATGTTAGGAGATAGACTTTTCTTGGATAATTTTTCGTCTCGGAAAGAATTGTAACTGAAAAAATTCACAATTTGTCAATTTTCATATTTTTAGAATAAGGTTGGGAAAACTGATAACAGGAGCTTAGGAATAACAAAATACAATCTCTACAAAGAAATATGGCAATAAGACGAAATACAGTTATGCTATTAATATGTGAAAACTGACAATAGGAACTTGACAAAAAAGCATTCTCTTCCGCAAAACATGAAACTTTGCCCTGAAGAAACATTAATTTTATTGGAACGTCATTGCCAAAAATCAAATCAAGACAACGTATATAGCGTAACATGTCTAGTGTCATTAAAATCTAAGGCGTTTGGTTTGTTTGGATTCGACATCAGACTGTTAACGTAATACGATTGGGGAGGAGGAGGAGGCGGGTCCGGGGATGGAGAAATCTAAATAATAGTACCCGTTAGGTTACTACATGGTGGTCAAGTTAAAAAGAAAAGTATGATGCAAAACAAATTATAAATTGTTCGACAAACGTGATGACTTATATTTTTCTATTGTCAACTTTCTTTTTCTATTCAGTATTATACCCGCTCTCCTGCTTATCCACTTAATACGATAGAGCTTGTTCCCACTATAAAACGAAGCAAGCTGCTTATAAATAAATTGTTGACCCGGAGATATTACAAGCCTAGGTTTATTATGGCCTTCAAAAAGTTTTATAGCCGCCATCACAGTATTGTTGATAAGTTTGATGTCTCTGTGTCCGGGATTGCCATGTATATATTTCACGTCCTATAGTTCCATGTACTTTTCTAGTGGAAAGCTACTAACCCAGTAGCTTTCTACTAGAGCTGTTTATTTAGTCGGTAACAAATATGTACCTCTACAGTATGCAAAAGTGTTCATATTGTGTTGGTTTATTGTTTTTACAATTCCGTAAGGCTGTAAACGTGTTTTCCTTGTTCTTATCGCGTTGCTTTGGTGTTCATTGGTTGTATATATGTTGGAAGCGCGTGGCCTAGTGGTTAAGGCGTTGGACTCATGATTCGAAGGTCGTGGGTTCGATCCCTGGACCGGGCGATGTGTTGTGTCCTTGAGCAAGACACTTAATTTCACGTTGTTCCAGTTCACTCAGCTGAAAAATAAATAAGTACCAGCAAAATGCTGGGGGTTAACCCTGCGATGGACCGGCGTCCCATTTAGGGGAGAGTCTTGTACTCTCAGTCGCTTAACGCCACCGAAACCGGGATAAGCTCCGGCCTGATGGGCCTAATGGCTCGGGACAGACTTTAACTTTTTTTAACAGCGCTGCTTTGGTGTTCATTGGTTGTATATATGTTGTACTTGATTGAATTTAATGTTCCGTGGTTGAACATTGTGTTCCATAGTTGAATTTGGTGTTCCTGGATAGAATTTGTTAACATTTTGACTGCGTATTTAAACAATATTGCTGTCTTTTTTCAATAACTGTGTAACGCAACTTTGGCAATATGCGATTGTAAACATCGTTACGTAAACATGTAAATATTGACGATTTGTACTAATGATCAAAATTTTAATAGTCTGACGATAGAATTTTAAAGCATTTTACATTTATTAATAATTATTATCAAAAACAAACATTCTAATCCATGTACAAATCACAATCCAGAAGCAAAGAAAAAACTTTGAAACTGACAAGCTAGGTTAAACACGTGGTGAACTTCCACCATGGAAGTGAGGCAGGGTTATTCGGAAGGGCAAGCATCTCTTGCTTAGCTAGCTACACCTGCCACGTGTGTAATCAAAATTGAGTGAAAGGAGCATGGAACTATGGGATGTCAAATAAATCCAGGACAATCCTGAACACAGAGGCATCAAACTTATCCACAATATTGTGATGACGGTCATAAAACGTTTTGATAAACCTAAGCTTGCAATATCCCTGGGCTATCAAAGTATTTGTTAGCAGCCTGCTTTTTGTACAAAGTTCTTATAGTAAATAATAAATGTTAAACTTCTAATATTGTTCTTGGCATCGAATACTCGACACTTTGCTATTCGCTAAAAAGCATATATCTAAGCAAAGATATGATATATGCTTTGTTTTGTGATTTTGATTGTGATTAATCTGTGATCAATAAATTGTGGAATTTACTACATGTACCTTTACATCCGCTGCTATTGAGTTCCTGTAGGCTTCATACACAATACACAACATTAGCATCGTCAACATCTATTTAAAGTAGCTTATAAAAGGGAGATAACTTTTGTTAGCGACTGGGTCTTATGATAAGTTTCTATTCTTTTTGGCATAGATAGAGAAGACGTTTCAGTACATACGTAATCGATTCGTCTACATGCTGTCCCAGGAGGGGGTATATAAATAGTTAAAAATCAGTACAACCTGTACCTCGTTATCTTGCATCAAAAGCGATTATAAAATAGAGTTTTAAAACACAGTTTTGATAAAAAGTATTATGTTTAAGATATTTTGTGTATAAACTGGTGTTTTATTATCTTTTGTCTATTAATTCCAATCAGGTGATTTTATTTATTTATTTTGCCAAATTAACAGTTTTCTCTTCTCTTATAGCCAATAAAAGCCAGCTGCAGGAGTAAAAGTATTCGTAAAAATAATAGAACTTGGCTCATACTGGTATGTATATAAATACACCGAGGGTTCGGGAGGGGGAAGAGAAGGCAAAGTTTCTGGATTTTTATTCTACTTTCTCTTCATCTGGGGAGGGAGATGAAATATTTTTTCTTTCTTTATCCGTTTTAATGTTTGGCCGATCGTATTAATTGGTTTTATTAGAATGGACCAAACATATGTAAATACATGTTTATCTCAACAAAATAAATGAATATAATAAATAAAGATTCATCATTATTGATGAAACCACTATAATTAGAGATGTGTCATCATATAAGTTTAATTTCCTCTCTAACGCCCCCTTTTCAAATCGTCTTGCAATGATGCGTAATTGTTGATAAATATATACGTGTAAAATGTATAATGCTCGATAAAACGCCAATGAAGAAATGCGGTTGTTCCCCTCTTCTGAGTCGTCTCATATCTTTCCTTATAGTCGATCAAACTTCTCCTATATACAATAAATTATCCAAGCATTAAAATTCCTATAAAACATCCAAGTGTCTAAAATTTATAGTTTTATAGAAATGCGGTTTTTTCCCACTTCTGTTCTGAGTCTTCCCGTATCTTTCAAATTCTTCCTACGCACAATATATTTCCAAGAACGAAAATTCATATTAATTTGCAATTTTTTAATATTTATACGCAGATTTTGAAAATGTTGGCTGATCAAAATTTATAATAAACATAGTAATATCATTAAAATGTGCCAATAACAATTACTGGATTTCACTTATTTGGCTAAAGAACATATTAGTTTTACGCGTAGTTAACACAAAGCCAAAGGAGTCCTAGTTAGCTGAGATGTGAAAAGCTAGGGATCGAAAATTGTAAGCATCTTTCTAAACGCTTTCGAGATTCAGATGAACTGTCGATTCAGAACCAATTCGTTAGCTTAGTGTCAAATTTCCGGCATGTCTGTACTGTACCTTAATCGTTTCTTTGAGACATTTTCGAAAATCAATGATATGGAAACATATCAAAATGTGAAAGGTGTTTACAGTTTCATAGGATGAAATAAACATGGTTTACGTTTACGCAAGCATATAATCCTGTACTACTTCTTAAGAAAGTCGCTCGAAGTTTTCTGTTGCAAAGTCTGCCAAATAGAATTTATTTCATCCCCATTAGCTGCGTCGAGAGCGGAGAGTCGTAGGTTCAAACGCCTGCCGTGTCATACATAATACTTTAAAATTTGAGATACTCGACTTCTTCTTATCATTAAGATGACAGAATATCGACTGGTTCAGTATATTGTGGATAAGAGAGTAACATGCTTGGTTATAGCATACTGACTTGATGAATCAAAAACAAACATACTAATCCATATCCGAATCACAATCCAGAAGCAAAGTAAAAGCTTTGGAACTGACACGTGAACCCCCAGGGAAGTGAGGCCGGGTGCTCCGGAAGGGTAAGCACCTCCTGTTTAGCTAGCTACACCCGCCACGTGTGTAATCAAAATTGTGTGAAAGGAACATGGAACTATGAGACGTCAAAAATATTCAGGGCAATCCTGGACACAGAGACATCAAACTTGTCAAAAATACTGTGATGACGGCCATAAAACTTTTTGAGGGCCTTGATAAGCCTAGGCTTGCAATATCCCTGAGTCAACAAATTATTTGCAAGCAGCCTACTTCGTTGTACAAAGTCCCTGTAGTGGGAACAAGCTCTACCTTAGCGTATTAATTGGGAAACAAATACACCATAAGCAGGAGATGCAGGTATATTGCTGCATAAAAAGGAAAATTGACAATAAAAAAATAGAAATCATCACGTTTGTCATAAAGTTTCAAATATAGCCTTTCGTGTGCGTCATATTTCAGGTATAAGTCTAAATATGAAGCAGAACTTGAAGAATCAGGAATCAGCCGTGTCTTTTATTTCAAGCTCACTAGGATAGATGACATTTACATAGTCTCCAAATTTAGGATTGTTAAGAGACGTCATCTATATATCTGTATGTTGGGTTGAATAATTTGGCGACAATGATTTGAACTGACACCTGAAAGTACCTGGGCACGAGCTAGTACATGTACATCTCACGGACTTATTCTTAGCTTAATCCTTAGAGATTAATAAACTTGCTCTGATTTCCCCCCAAAGTTATGCTTGCTTTTTTTATTTCGATTTGAACATAGATCGGTATGTTTGACGATGATTTTTTCATGTTTGTTTTGGATTGTAAATGCAATGACAAGTTATGTACTTGTATATCCCTTACAATCCCCAAAATGATAAGATTTAATTTCAATTTTTTCAAATAATAATAATAATAATAATAATAATAATACAGAGTGCAATAACATTGCCATTTGCTAAAAATCCAAAAGTGGCACATTGCGTTTTAGTTGCGTGAACTATACTAGTAATACAAAGTCTTATACTTGCATGGTATAGCCCCTTTTTAAAATGCATTAACTCTAAAAATTTATTTTTTTCAAAGTTATTTTATCTACTAATTATTTCCCTCAGAGTGCCCCCGCAGGAAGCCTGTTCTTAATTCTTCTTTTGATTACCCAAATTTCTCAATAATTATATTTTCTATGATAAGTGGTTGTGTAGTTTATATATAGATCTACACAGAGAATACCTGATCGAGCTAAGTCAAAAACCTTGTCTATACAAATAATCATAACAAAAGAGGTACGAGCTCAGTCAACCAATACACTAAATCATTAGTTTTGAACTCTGGAGAATTATAACGGTTTTCAATATGGCGGTTTATCTACTCTTACAGAGTTGAGTTTCGTAAAAAGAAGTAAGTCAGAAGAAAACGCAGTTTTATATTTAGTTTACATGATCTTAACTACAGCAAGGCGAAATGCCGTATGTTACCTAGTAAGTATATATAAACTGTATATATTAGAATTATTATTTTGAAATATAATATAATGTTTAGATAAAAATACTTAAATAATATGTTTTAAAGAACTTGGCCATTTTTATTTCGAAGTACTACATTAATATTAAGAAAAATCAAAATCCAGCTAAATAATGCAAAATACGAATAAATCAACAGGTAATTTTAGACGCACCTGCCTGAGAAGAAAAGGTGTGTGTGTGTGTGTGTGTGTGTGTGTGTTTCTACATAAGTATACCGGTATAGTGTTTAAAAACAACAAACATATTACATTGTTCTCTTGTTATTATGCACTTTTTTTCAAAACAATGTTCCATATCCAAATTCATGGTTTTCTATCATGATGATATATATCGGTGCAAATTCCGTTAAAATTCACAAGCAATATAGTGATAAACTACAGCGTAAATTGTTGTTCTCCAAAATATCAACATAAGTGATTAAATGAAGACAGAGTTTGATTGTCGTGTAAAATTGAAAATATTTTGATAAATAAAAATTTTGTCGGAGTTATAAGTATTTTAGGATAAGATATATTCTCGCATGTTTATGTTGTTATTCTTTGCATGTTCTGAACACATATTTTATGTCAAGGCACAATATACAATTCTACAGTCCTGTCAATATAACGAAAAGTCAACAAAAATTCCAAGCATTTGTTTCTATCAAGTTTATTTGATTTTACTAACATTATTATGGCATTTAATATCGTTCAACAGATTTTAGCATACTAAGATCGCCGTTGGAGATTTATATACGTAAGTTATAATGGCTTCAGAGAAGCCACCAACACCACCGCCACCGGCACCACCGCCAAAACCTAACCAGGTGCCCGAGTGGACACCGTGGTTAAATACACCACCAGAGCCACCTCCAAAGGAGCCACTGTTTAAACGGTATATGAGACAAAACTTATACCCACGCCTATCTATACATTGCATTAGCTATCATATATACTTGCTTATATCACGCATGTGCACGGTGTATATATGTATATTCACGCTTACCTTGTATTTCTTTGGTTATAATTGGGTAAAATAAAGATTCACGCTTACCTATTATTTCTTTGGTTTTAATTGGGTAAAATAAGAATTTATGCTTACCTATTATTTCTTTGGTTATAATTGGGTAAAATAAGGATTTATGCTTACCTTTTGCTTTAAAATAAAACCTCCGTAAGGCGGACATCTTCCTTGTAGTTTATACAGCTGTTTTTACCCATTAAAGATACCTTTAGCTACGTGTGGCTGTTTTATAGAGGTTTTAACCATTGTTTCTCTTTTAATAATTATATCATTAAGTCATTTTTCCGTTTACTTTATCACATTGCTATTGGTAATTGTTTCAATTTATACGGTGCAGGTCTGTCGAAAGTTTAAGACTAAGGTGCTGAATGGGTAGCTTATCTGGGCCCCTCGTCACCTGTATATCAGCACATTTTAGCTACATCTCGACACCTTTCCGTGATCTATCTCGTGACAGCTTTTTGGCTACTCGTTACCCATCCCTCGGCCACTCGCTGCCAAGTCTCGACTTTTCGTTACCTCAGTGTTAAACTTTCGACAGGTCTGTACTGTAGCCTACATACTTTATTTCTTTGTATTATATATCTTATACATACATATTTTATATATACACATATGTATTATACTTTATATATTGTATATTCATTTATATTATAACATGTATAGAGCCTTTTAGCATAATGCATAATGGTATTGGACCTTTTATTATATTTTATTTCAATGTATATTGTATTTGGTTTTCCCAGCTTTCAACATTTTATAAAATGCATCACTTTATTTTACGATACGAACCTTGTATTTTAAGTTTAATGTAGAAATAATATTTAAGTCATTTGATCGAGAGTTTTATTTAGAATTCAAATAAATTTAACCAGGGGCCAGTTGTTCAAAACTTCATTGGTTTAATTTTTTGGCTAGTTAAATTTGAATTGTGCTTAATTATGTGAAATCAATGTCATTTGCTACTTTTGAAATTTTATGAAATCATATATTCAAAAGTAGCACATGACATTAATGTTGAAAGTGTGAAAAGGTGCATGAAAGCTCGTCAAACTAAAGCACAATATTAAAATACTCTCCATTTGATAATGACGTATAGATTATATTGATGTTTTGAATTTGTGTTAATTATTTATTGAAATTATCAAATTCGAACAAGCTTTGGGTCCTGGTATAAAGGAATATAACACCACAACTGTTAAAACATACCGGAGCACCCAGCTTCACTTCCTTAATGGAAGTTTGTGTATTTTAGTTAATTTTCCCATTTTTTAATGTTTTACTTTGTTTTTAGGATCGTGATTAAAACATGGTCCGGTATGTTCGTGTTTGATTTCATTTAGACTTTTGTATTTGTATGTGTTTCATTCTTTGTTTGTTTGGCCTGATTAACAGGCGACTTACTGTTCAATTCAACGAAGGCAGTCAGTGTTCGTTGTCCTCAACCAGCTCATCTCAGGATAGTCAAAAGTCAGAGGAGTAAGTTGAAGTGTGTTGTAGTAGATGAACGGGCTATGGCTGTTATTCTATTTTAAAAAAAAGTGTGTCCTAGATGTCAACGGTTATGGCTCTAAGTCTCTTTCTTTGAAATAAAAGAAAGATTGAATATACATGTATAGGGTATCTATCTTCAAATCTAAGTTTGAGGAATACAAATAGGTGCAATATATGGTGTGTGGTTGGTAAATCAGGTTACTTCGTGTTGGTGTTGTATAGAGGTAAACGGTTACGGTTCTCATGTTTTACGTAGTAGGCTCATCCTCTGGTAGTAGGCCCATATCTTCCGGTAGTAGGCTCGTATCTTCCGGAGTAGGCTCAGATCTTACGGTAGTGGGCTCATCTTCCGGTGCTCTTGGTAAATAGTAATCAGGAAGAATTTATAATTGGGCACCAATTGTACCTTTGGGTGATTTATCTTTTAAAACATTTGATTGGTATATAAACTTAGAAATCTTGCTACTGTTCCTAAGCACATAAACATTTGCATTGCATAGGTATTTTCGAAGTTAAATTTAATTGGTAACCGAAAACTACAAACCCGTCTGTAATCAGCTTACATTATATCTCGGCAGGTATGTCTGCAAAACTTGTTAGTTTGTAGTCTAGGTTTAAATACAGATTTTCTCATCATCTTCACGTGTAATTCTAGTTATTTTGGCATTGTTCAGGTGGGCCTGGTTTTAGATAAAAATTGATTGAATATACAGAAACCTGACATACATTGTGCAATTTTAATAAATAATAATGGTTGTGCCCTATGGATTTGAAAATATACACTAATAAATAGGACAATTTATCACTGACGTGCATGTAAAATGCTAAGTGTATTTTAATCCTCCAAAAAAGTTGTAAAATGCTGTCTGTTCACTTTAAATAGCTCATGTCTCCGCTTTCATGTTCCAAATTATTAAGCATGTTTGATTTTATAGTACCCTAAAAAGGCTTTGTTAATGGTTTTATCCAAAATCGTTACATATTGAGAGTGTCATGTGCATAATTTTGAATATTTCTTTTGGCAAAAATGCAAATTCCTGCAAATGAAAAAAATATTGTTAGATCCCCGCATTCGCTTTGCTTTTGATTTCTTTACTTGCTTGCACAATAGATTCATATGTTTTGAACACGTCAATAGGTGATGTAGCGGCTAAAGGGGAATAATCAAGTGTTCCATGTGTACGTAGTTGATTTTTACTAAGTGGTTAATCTCCCTTTGTTCTTAATTATATGTTGGGTGTATTAGAATTTATTTATTTATTTATTTATTTATTTATTTATTTTAATGAGTTGATTCAATGTGTTGTTATTTTAGTTTTGAGTATTTTTCATGTTTTACTTGTAACCAAATAAAATTTTGTATCATCATCATAGCATGTTGGGTCGTATCACATCATTAGACGGACAATGTGCAAGTACTATAAAGGCAAACTCATAATGGTTGGATTGAATAAGACAAGTAGAAGTACAGCTGGTATCATTTTGCCAGCATCAAGGCAAAATAAACAATCGTTAATATAAGCACCTGGCTTGTTATCGAATCCTATTTTCTAGATTTGTATATGTTTATCTATTTATTAACTTATGTATCTATGAACTAAATAAATAAAATATTGTTTAAACTGAACAGATCGCCAAAAATGAAATGACGATGTCATCAAATCTGTGAATATATATTAGACGTGTCAAAAGAAAATGAATACTTTAACCACACCACTGAATACCATTTTTAATTCCGTCCAGTTCCTGTCACAAGTCTGTAGTTTTATAATCAATGACTTCAATATTTCATCCCATATTGTATTTATACAATTTCATTAATGTCCGTGTTGTTTCGCGTTCTTGTACAGGCAGGTCATGAAATGCAATTTATTTTATAACACATAGTCGTCGTCCAGCTTGATGGTTTGCAGTAAACATTCAGTTTCTATATTAATACAATTTTAGATTTAATTTAATTTACATATTTTGTTACGATTTTTATCATATACACCACTAGATCTTCAAACTTTAGTCTATAAATATTGATACATGAGAACAAAATTTGTTGTTGATTTTATTTCAGACAGAAACAGACAATGGAGGAGACAAGTGCCAATGTGTTATTTTTAAACTTACAAATAGAACGTGTCATTTTTCAATAAATCTAAAAATTAACACATGACAAAAGATTACATATATATATATATATATATAATTATGCAATACATACCATAACAATATACTTGATGTTGGTGCTTCCATTTCAGTTTGCAGGATGGCATGGGTTTTGTGAGAGAGGAATCACCTGTGTGAAACGGTTCATTCCACCTACCTCCCACTTTTTGAAAATTCCTCTTCCACCTACTCCCACTTCAAGAATACAATAGATGTCACAGAAGTTACATTCCTTTATGTGGGCGTTCAGGTTTTACAATACGTCCATTTTAATATTAGGCTGGTTGCTGCAAATAAAGCGAGGGAAGGCGTGAATGAATACATACAGTTACCCACTGTTATTACATGATCATGTACTTCAGATTCTCCCCTCTTAACATCAGATCGTGGACGTCATACCATCTGTAGTTGAAGTTGAAGTATCGCCGAACCGGTACCTTTGCAAAGTCTTGAGTTTAACAACTATGTATTATGATAAGTGTTTACTGGCTAGATAAACTATTGGTATTTACTTGTTTTCGCAATATATTTTAGTATTTAGTTGATGATTTTGGTAGAAAAAGTTAGCAAATTGTTTTCTCCTGAATTACGTTATTGCTGTTTGTATTGGGTGACAACATTGTGCTTTTCATACATAACTAAGGCCAAAAGTTTGCACCCTTTGAAAGCGAGAAGGTGCGTTGTCATGAACTTCGATTCGATCTAGCATGCACTTTGATTTATATATGTTATGTATAAAATATTATAAGCCTCAGTAACTATCTCCGGTGGTTTTGAGTGTAATAAAGAAGTTTAGTACTCTTTAGCGTTTATGCTAGTAACGATGTTATAAATTCGTCAGATAACATATTTTTATTCTATCTTTTTCAGTTTGGACAGTATTCTTGGACCCGTGGGTTACCATGAAGCTCACAGGAATGTCCACGATGATAACTTCATTGATCGGCTTAGTCATTATTACACCATTATGTTCTTGTTATTTATGAACGTGTTCGTTGTGACGGAGGAGTATGTCGGTGAACCTATTCAATGTTTCTGTCCAGCCGACTTCACTGATGCTGAGGTTGCTTTTACGAACTACGTGTGCTGGGTATCAAATACGTATTATATCCCGTTCAGTCAACAGATTCCGGAAAAGTACGATGATAGACGAATACAGGAAATTGCGTATTATCAGTGGGTGCCATTGATTATGTTTTTAATGGCAGCCATGTTTAAATTCCCACGTGTTGTTTGGAAGTATATGTCTCTAAGATCAGGCTTGAGTTTAAAGAAAATCCTGGATATGGCAAAAGATTTGCAAACGGCGCCACCAGAAGAACGTGAGTTGAGACTACGGTACATCGCCAAATACTTAGACGCCTGGGTGAGGAATGTGAATAAGCACAGGGCTGGAATGTTCAGTGGTGTAAGAACGCGTGTTAGTCAAATTTGTTCGTTAGGATGTGGTCGTCACTATGGAAACTATTTAGTCACCTTGAATATATTTGTGAGGTTATTATTTTTCATAAATGTTGGCGGTCAACTATTCTTCCTTAACGAGTTTCTAGGGAATAAGTTCTATATTTTCGGATATGAAATGATTTATTCGTATTTCAAGGGAATAGAGTGGGAAGGGTCTCCAAGATTCCCAAGAGTGACGCTGTGTGACTTCGATCTCCGGCAACTGAACAATGTCCAACGGTGGACATTACAGTGCGTACTTCCGGTCAATCTTTACAATGAAGCATTTTTCATAACGTTGTGGTTCTGGTACACAATCGTAACATTTCTCAGTTTAATGAATGTATTATTCACAATTCTCGGAGCAATATTGCCGTATCCAAGACAATCATTTGTTAAGAAATATCTAAAAATGAACAATTTGTATACAGACGGAGGAAAAGATCCGCGGCTTCGCAGAAATGTTGACAAGTTTATCCACTGGTATTTAAAGCATGATGGTGTCTACGTACTGAAATCGCTTTCTTCTACTTCAAACACTGTGATTGTTGCAGATCTTGTGAACTATTTATGGGGACTATTCAGAGAACGTGAAATTCATGCCGAGAGTAATGGCAGTTTAACGCATGCGCCAGACAAAGATATTAGACGCTTTCATCCCACTAACAGAAGAGACATGCGCGTTTCTTGGGGAAGTAATCACTCTGTTTCTCACTTATCAGACGAGAGCTCGAAAAGGTTTTTGGCTGATAATGAAAGTTATGTGTAAATGTAACATTCACTCATAGATAAGACGCATATCACGTGATACCCAAGATTGTGGATATTTTGTTTCAATTGGAAACGAAATCAAATGCTTGATATATGATGCCACTAATTCTATTTATTGATATCATTAATTTTGTTTGAATTGGTAAAATTCTTGGTTCCGAACCACACGCCCATAGACAGCTCGTCGACATGATATTTTACCAACAAGACTTTGTATCGACACCACCAAAAGCCGACGAATTAAAAATCAAGAGAGATAACATTTGGTAAACGCGCCATTCATAAGATGCGCGATCATATTCATGACGAAATGCCCTAATGGTTAGTAACGAAATGTCGTTTGTGTAATTAATATTTATTATAATTCAACTTTTATTTTCTAAATATACTAAGAAATATGCAATAGTGTCGATGAGCCAATATGATATGTCCAGTCGACGAATTTTCCTTTTGGTGTATTGGTGGCGTGTCGATGAGTTGTCTGTTAGAGAAGTTATATATTTTCCTATTTCTTCCAGAAATTGAAAATATAAAGCATGACAATAATATTAACATTCTCAATTCACGAATCCACTGCTCCACACAGAGGTGGGCTTTTATCGCGTACGGTATACATGTTAGATCCATTAATTTATATATCAAATTGTCTTTGTTGCTTCATTTTTTGCAAATTCATAGAAAATCTATTTTATTTTTATACTATTATTGTGTTGTTGTTACTATTCATTATTGGTGGAAGTTGAAGCTGCATACAACACAAACAAATACACTATACAAAATACAGAATATGGAATCAAAAATATACCAGTCCATGTTCAAATCACAATCCAGAAAACACAGCAAACATATTGATCAATGGCAAATTTAGTTTAGCACTTGAACTTCCATCAGGGAAGTGAGGCCGGGTGTTTCGAAAGGGCAGGCATCTCCTGTTAAGCTAGCTACACTCGTAAAGTGTACAATCAAAATTGAAAATGTAAGTAATATTGACTCATGGGACGTCAAATATATGTGGGATGACGGTCGTAAAAAAATGACGGCCTTGATAAGCCTAGACATGCAATAATGCTGAGCCAGTAAAATATATCCATTTTAATTTTGAATACTTATAAACAATAGTGTGATGACGATCGTGAAAAAAATGACGGCCTTGATAAACCTAGCCATGCTATAATGCCATGTCAACATTTTGCTTGTAAGCAGATTGCTTCATTGTATAAAGCAATGAACAAAGGCGTATTGACTGTGAAACAAATTCGTCATAAGCATGTGAAGAAGGCACATTGCTGCATGGAAAAAAAGAAACAAAACTGATGTTATCACGTTTGTCATATAGCTGCAAATGCAGCCCTTCATAGTTGTCATAGTGGGTTTCTACAAGTCCATTGAGACTGTGAGGAGTTTTCTACAGAATAAAATCACATGACTCTATTTATGCAAATACAACAATCACTACCATTTTATGTCAGGATTCGAACCCCGATCAACGATATGATAAAAGTGCTCTCTAACAACTAAGCTACCGTATTGGTGTCTCAAATAAGGTGACGGTTAAAGCCACATCTTAGCGTAACACCAAACAAATGTCAAGTACAAAATACAAATGAAAGGAAAGATTACGTTTTCTAATTTACTTTGACAGGGGGAAATCTAATGAATTCATTTATGCTTTGTATAATACAAGTATAAATGTCCCAATGATGAAGAAAATGTTTGTGTCGGTTATTTGACATCAGTGGAAAACGAACACATACTGATACCAGTGACGTTTGATCTGATTTTTGTTAAAATGAAATTCCGTTTTATCGAAATCGAATTGTTGGTTTCAGTATTCAAATGTTTGTATAGAGTACGTTTACGTTCGAATCATAAAGCCTGCGATTTGTCCAACAATATTATTCGTACATGTATATACAATTGTCATGAAGATGCCACAAACCGGGTCGTATCCATGCCAGTACATTAATTTTAAGTTTGTTCTTCATGTCTTCCGTGTTGATGCATGCAGTGAAGGAAATCACAACTCGTTTGTCATGCATCCTGTTAAAAAGCAAATAAAAAAGAAAAACTGTTAGCACCACGAACTTTGACACACAGGGTTACATGTACGGATAGCTCATGCCTATATTACTCAGAGTCAGTACGTGGTATGATGTCATAAATAATATCAATGTTATATATATCTCAAAGCATAACCCAAAAAACACGATTCTCTATCTCGGTCTGTACATGTTACAATTGATCTATTTCAGTACAATCAAAACCCGCCATAGAGACCACCCCTGTATTAGGACCACTTCAAAATTCTTTCCATTTTACTCTTTATTCATGTTATTTGAGTCTGTATATAAAGGCCACCTGTCCATAAAGACCACTTTTATTGGTTATCTTGGACCCTATAGTCTCACTTAGCATACATTTGGATTTTCAAGGTAAAAATTTAAGATTTTTATGTATGCTAAGTGAGACTGGAACATGGTTATGGACCATAGAGAAAACAATAGAAATTAATTACAGGTAAACTAAAGTCTGTTTCAAGATAAAATGACATTAATGCAAATCATACAAGCACCATACAACCAATTTCAATTCTATTTTAATCTGAATACTGAAAAGCCAATATCTTTATAAAAATTTTATAATAATAATATAATCAAAAGTATGTTTTTAACATTCACATTTTCAAATTGTGAAAAAGACAGAATTTTCACTATAATTAGCAGCTTATTAATTAAAAAGACCTAAATTCATTTACCAATAAATAAAAAAGTATGAAATACTTTAAACAGACCATATTAATAATTTTTCACAAAGTCCATAAATTTTACTACATAGGAGAATTTTTAATGGCAGAAAAACAAAAGTAAAAGTTTTTTTTTAAATAAAAAACAAAAGTGAATATCGTTATTGTCATTACATTTCTCTTAGAAACTGCTTGAAATCCTGGTGTAGTTTATTAAAATTTAGTTTTTCTAAAACTTGACCATATTCCTGTTCATAAAACAAATCTATTAATTTATTTTTATGTATTTATTTATTTATTTATTTTCATTTTCTTTATTTATTTACCGATTTTTATTTCTTTACAGGTTTTTATCAATATGTTTATTTATTTATTTACAAGTTTTATTTATTTTATGTACTAGTTTTTATTAATTAACTGATTAAATTATTTATATTTCTTATTTATTTATTTATTCTTTTACTGGGCTTTCTTTATTATGAATGAATGAATGAACGAACGAATGAATGAATGAATGAATGAATGAATGAATGAATGAATGAATGAATGAATGAATGAATGAATGAATGAATGAATTTCTTTGAAATTTATTTATTTATATATTATTATTATTTTTTTTATATTCTTTAATTGTTTTTTTTTTTTTTTTTTTTTTTTAAGACTAAAATTTGACTATGATGATAATTATGCATATTTAGGAAATGGACTATAGCCAGGTGTACATGTCTCAGGTAAAATTTGGTGATTTTTACATGTATGCTAAGTGAGACTATGGTTTTTTAAAATGTATGCTAAGTGAGACTAAACCTCTTGGACTGCCTTTAATTTATAGACAGGTTTGACTGTATTTGCACTAAGGTTTACATACAAATGGCCATACATTGTTCGTCCACTGGACGGTATAAACTTGGCTTTAAAATCCTGAATTTTTTCCTTAATTGAATAATTTATTTTAAATGAGTGAGATGGTTATAAAGGATTTCTTCAGATCTACTAAAACACCTAAAACATATCTTCTTATTACATCCTGTGTACGTCCAAAGTCGACAGTCAAGTTTCACTGTGTCCCTCCCATCCCATCCTCCGTGTGGTTTATCGTAACAAACGCTTCTGGTGTCATTTGTTTGTTTTCTTTTAGAAATAAAGTATTTAAAAAATATATATTATACTAGTGTTACGTCACTAGGTTTGTCGATAAATCGTCTGATTTCGGAGAATTTTTATTTTAAAATCACTCGTATGTGGAGACATCCACATGTACTCTGAAAATACCGATTGGTGTCTTATGTCAGTGGTGGGGTTAACGTTTTATCAATAATTTGTTATCAGCAAGTCGTACACTAATCTGATGTAATCTGATGTACACATACGGCTTTGGTAGTGTGATAATATTGTATTTACAACAGATATACATAGATATATTTTATCAAACAAAATCGATTATCTTATATAATTAAACCTGTCATTTTGTTACAGGTATATAAACGATACAGGCCTGTCGAAAGTTTAACACTTCGTTAAAATAAAATTATTTTAAGTAAACTTAGAACAAGCAACCATAGAGTACCAATTGAAACTGGACGTTGGCAAAATGTAGATGGGTCATTCTCAAAAAATGTAGAAATTCATGTCACCAGCAATAAACATGCAGATATGTTTTAAATTTTATCAATTTAAAGGCTAAAATAGTTTGTACAGGTTCGGAACTGTAAAATGTTCTTAAAATATTTGATAAATAGTTATACTTTATAAAATTATGTGATCATTTGAGGTGTGATTCTGTTACTTTGTTACTGTCTTTCTACACAAGTTTTTTGTTTGTCATCAAAATACTTTATTTAATTGTTGATTTATAAATCAAATTTGGGTTTTGGCCATTAGATAATCACGTATACTGACTAAATATGACGAATTATTCAGTTTAGTATGTCAACGAATGATATTTTTCTTGGATAAATAGTGTGTACAACGTTGCACAGTCCTTGGTGTTACCAAACACTAAAAGTGCATATATACGAGTTACTGCTCTTTGCATATAAAAGATGGTATATGCTCCCAAGTCTGCAGACATCATGTATTCAGCATCTGGACAAAAATCAAACATCAGTAAAAACATAATTAGTAAAAATTGATAAAGATTAGTTTACATTTAACAGTAGATTTATTTTAAGTCTGTAGTGTTACCGTTGTGTATACAATACCAAGAAAGAAATAAGAAAAATACACCTTTCTAAAGTTTTGGCAACGTTCAAAGTTCAGATGTAGCATGTGTTTATGCTGAAGGAAGCATTATTTTTTAAACTATGCGTTAATATCTAAAAATATGTCCATTGTGTAACTGTCCTTGGTATTACTGTAGAAATTGGTTATTCCAGAGACAAATTTAGTGTTACCACAGACATTAAAACTAATTAAGTGGATTTTTTTTGTAATTTTGTCAAAAATATTGAAAACAAATGTTTAAAAGACATTGACACACCTTTAGTTGTACAATTATGGTGAAAGAAAATATTAGATGACCGGTTATCATACTGTTATTCTATTCTGGTTACACCAATGACTGGATACGGTAACACCAGGGACTTTTATTTTATATATTGTTCCTATACCTAGTAGAAATTAGCAAACAATAACTATGTATATTTTGAGCAATAGCAACTGACCAATCCTTTAGTTATATTTCGTCGAACTACAGAAATAATTATCTATTTACGTATGATGAGAATTTTTAGATACACCAAAGACAAAAATGTAACACCAGGGACTTTATATTAATTATACTTTTAATACTATATACATTGTCAGAAATACGTAAATTTCCTTTATTTTGACTGATCTTTTGAATGTAAATAAGGTTCTTGGATTGGTCTTTTGCTGTAAAAGTAATAAATGATTTGTATATTCCTGAATTTTGAAATGTTAGTTACACCAGTGACACAATTAGTAACACCATGGACTACTGGTATATATTTTGAATTGTTTTATGTAATACATACAATCTGAGTTATATCACGGTGGCTAGCACATATTCCAGATTCATATATGGGTCTTCGCTTACCATGAACAATTGATTTTGCGCTATGTTATCAGAGATATCATATTGAAAATGAAGTAACAACAGAGACAAACAAGTAAAGCCACCGAGTTGTTCACAGACAAGATATAATAAGAAAGAGAAAGAATGTCATAGATTTACGACAGAGTAAAACAGATCCTCAGTAGGGTGGACCTAAAAAGCGAAAACAAATAAAACCACAGTAAGTACGCAGACAGTAGGACACACAGTAGATATTCAGACAGACACGTCGTTGCGAAGGGGCATTTAATATTTAAGACAGATGCACTGAAAATAGACCTACTACAGAATTTGATACAAAATTAGGAGAATTTGTACAGACCGATGACTCCACAACAGATACGGTGAAATATGTGGCTACACGAGACCAAAGGACATATTTAGACAGACCAAACAATAGTTGAACAGACTGACCTTTTAGTAGACTCTATGTCAGATATAGCATTTGACACTATAACAGACTTGGTGACAGATAAAGCTGCAGATAAACAGATAGATTACCCTTTAGCACAACTCAGATATAGTTCCAGATAGACAGATGACCCTATAGCAGACCCAGTGACAGATATAGCTACAGATAGACAGACAGTTGACCCTATAGCAGACCCAGTGTCAGATGTAGCTACAGATAGACAGACAGATGACCCTATAGCAAAGTCAGTGACATATATCCTACAGATAGACAGGCAGATGACCATATAAAACTGAGTGACAGATATAGTCACGGATAAACAACATATTTCTCTATAACAAACTCAGTGACAGATATAGCTACCGGTACAGATATATTTTCCCTATAGCAGACTCAGTGACAGATATAGCTACAGATAGACAGATTTTCCTATATAAGACTCATTGACAGATATAGCTACTGCGAAACAGACAGATGAAAGCAGACTCATTGGCAGATATAGATACTGAGAAACATAGATGACCCTAAAGCAGACCCATTGACAGATATAGCTACCGAGAAGCAGACATAAACCAACAGCAGGTTTGATGATTGATATAGCTGCTGATACTTTCGTTAAATCCTACTGTGATTGTTGATGTTTGCTACATTTTGAAATTTCACAGTCAAGATTCTTTCAAATAAACCGAGGCGGTCAGTTTCTGGAGGAAACCAGAGTGCCTGGAGAAAACCATTGACATCCGGCATGAGAACTGACAAATTTGATCACACTAGGGTCTGTCCGAGTTGGATTCAAACCTGTGAGATAAGAAGCACTGTGATCTGTGAGCGTGCACTTTAAGTGTACTTTAGCGTTTTTATTTGGTAGATCTGTCATATACCACTTTTTTAATTTAATCATAAAATACACTCAAAAAGTGGTATATGACAGTGTCATATACCACTTTTTTAATGTATTTTATGATTAAAAAAGTGGTATATGACAGATCAACTGTCTTTGGTGTTGTCTGTGGTGTTACCAATATATAAAATGACACCAAATGTGACAAATTTAACAAGGAAATATTATATTTCAATCGTTTATTTATTTATTTTAATTTACTAAGTAAATTGCGAGTTTTAATAATAAATAAAAGATCATCAAATCAAAATATTACAATATTGTCCCTGGTGTTACAAAGGTGTCTCTGGTGTTAACAAAACAATTGTAAACATTGGATAATCTTGAGGAATGTAAATTTTTCTATTCAAATATCTGTTCAAACTCCTTTTTTGAGAGATAGAATATAATGTAAGATGTATTGTCTTACTTTTGTTCCCCAACACGCATTAAAATTTCAGTATTTTAAATGGCTGTCTTTGGTGTTATTCTTTTTGTCTTTGGTATAACTTCTAAATGTCTGTGGTGTTGCCATGGTCTATTCATTCATTAATTTGCACAATGTAAATAAATTTTGTTAACTTATAATTAATTATAAATTACGTATTAAGTACTTTTCTATGAACCAGTAAAGAACGCGTGCCACAAAAAAGGCAGTAACTTATTATAAAGTTCCGTTCTTGCATTTTTTTTAGTTTATCATTTCGAGATTTTAAGATCGTTATTTAAGTGTAAATATGAAAAATACAGTCTCAAATTTTAAATGATATGTCAGCTAGTTTGTTATTCATGTATAGAAATAGGTTTTATATTTAAAATCTACTTAAATATAGATATTTTCAAAAACATAAATGATGGTTACTCCAGAGGACATTATGAAGCACAATTTTAATTCAATTTGATATTCTGTCAAAAAGAACCAATGTCTTGTGTGCATATTTCTCAGAATGAAATTTTATGTTTCAAATATTGATTTCCAACCAATGAAATGACGGGATTCAATTATTTTTTTATCGTTATTTTGGTTTGTGGAATTTCTACATTTTTTGAGAATGACCCAGATATGAATGAAAGAAGTTTGTAATTTATGTCGGGATGAAATTGGGGATGAATACCATTATATATTTAACAAATGACTGAAATAAATATATTCCTTTTTTATTCTTTAAAAACCAAATACTGTGAAATTTTATGATTAATTGTTTTCAAAAAAATGATTTCTTTTTTAAACAATTTATGTAAATTTATTGGTATAATTAATGAAAGAGTCAGTCCTCCTGGTTAAATTATATAATATGTTAAATTATAACTCACGTATGCTTATGTAATTATTATATTATAATGTATTATTGTAAATGTACAATTTATGAGAATAAAGAACTTAGTTCAAATCGGCAGTCAGTCAGATTAGCCCTTGGTTCCCAACATCTAGACACTTTCGGCAGCTCTTCGTTCACAAGTTGTCCGTACTATCTTGGCAATAAAAAAGTGGTGTTGCACTGTAGTTTGAAGAAATAAAGAAGGACTCGACAGCCGAGCTTTGACTTTAGCTCATTGTTTAACTTTCGAAGGTCTGTATTTGTAATATGTGTATAGTGGTCCCTAAATGTCGTTGCTGGTTCTAATGCACTCACACACGCTTTATTTTTTCGATGCTGATACTTTTATTTATTTATTTATTTATTTATTTATTTATTTATTTATTTATTTATTTATTTATTTTTATTTATTTATTTATCTATTATTTATTTATTTATTTATAAATTTATTTATTTATTTATAAAAGGTATACTGCATTTGTTTATTCAAAATAAACATTTTTAAAATGCATGGGTCATGGATATTATATATTTTACCATCTATCTTTTTTCATCTCAGCCTACACCCGGTATTCATCTGTATTTTTTTTATAAATACCAAACATCACCTAAGCAGGTCAATCTATTGTAACTTAATTATATCACTAAGATATTTTTATTGCGTGGGTAGATGAGGGAATTTAAAGTTTACGTATACTTAATTACAACAGGTGCGAGGGTATATAAACCTCCCGGTCACTCCAGTAAATATAAATTAGTTAACTCCCAAAAATAATATTTTGTTCGTGGTTACGTAATGTGATAGCTCATATATATAGTATGTGTTTTAACAAACCCCCTTTAAATCCCCCTCCTATGCCTATCTACCGGGGCATGTCACCTGACTAACCGCTTTGATGTCTACACAGGTAAGAAATTTGAGTGAAATGACAAGAGCCCGGATGTCGACCCCCATACCGATCATAACTTATTGGCTAGTTTGATTGTATTGAAAAATGGATCCCAGGGTATACGACGGTAAAGATGTACAAGTTTAGTGGATTTTAGTTGAATACAGTTCCTTAAAGAAAACTTAAACAATGGGAGCGTAAGTATATACAAGTTTTATTTAATTATTCCAAGACGAAAAACCATCATAACTTGTATTTTTTGATATAAATAATGTCTTCTTATTGATAGACCTGTAAGGTGTGTATGTACTTGCGTCATTTAATATTTCGGGGATGGACAAGCTCGTGGTCGCCTAAAACCATTTTTCAGAATAAAATGAAATATCCGACACTTTTGTATCAGTTTATAAGTTTTAAGTTGAGGAATTTCTTTTTTAAAAGTTTAGACATTACACGGTCTGGTGAACAAATACTAAATAAGTTTGTAGTTTAAAGAACGAGATCAAGTTTTAATCCATTTATCATGGGTAACGCACTCTTTGTTAAAATTTGAATGCTCTCTCACATGTACCTATGTGTATATAACTCTTTCTCGGTGAAAATGAAAACAACATTTTGTGATCGAATATTTATCATTAGTCCATGAACTTTCATGGTTATATATAGTTTTATCAGATAATTAACATATTATAATTTATCAAAGTTATAACAGTTAATTGCTTTTCGTTGATTCATTTTCCTGGTTAAAATTATCATTTCTCAAATATATATCGGCAACACCTCAATAATCAATTCTTATTAATCATTCACGTGTTTTGATATTCAGTCAAACATGTCTATGAAGGTCACCTAAGTGAACCACTAAATGAGACATTTATGTTATATACTGGTGAAAATAATTAACACGAATAATGATCGAGTGATTAGGATGACATTTTACTGACCTTTAAAAGCAGGTGGTACTTATATAGAGGTGGTCTTCAAGACAGGTTTGACTGTACCACTATCAGATTATAACAGGATATATGACTGGACTTATTTCAGATAATTTTGGAACATGTATGTCCATTGCCAAGCATTGTATGTTCCAACAAAACGTTTTCCTGTCACAATTCAGCTGATATTAAATGACCAATACCAATAAACGTACTACTTCCGGAGCGCCTGACCTCACACGCATACCAAGTCTGCTTGTAATTTGATTGAGTTTGTCAGCTGCTTAGCTTCTGTTTTGTCAATGATGGTGATGATGATAGTTTTCGGAGTTAACCGCCTACATGTGGCTTATTGGCCGATGTGCATACCGCTTTTTCAATAAGAACACCCAGTTTGTTTAATGGTGATCCACTTGTTTAAGTAGTAGTTGTCAATTGCTACTGTTGAATGATAAAAATTCAAAAGTACGATAGGACAACATATGTCCGAGATGCTGGGATTTTAAGTGTGATCCTGTCGAGTTAACTCAAAGAAGATTATTATGTACTTGAAGTGGTCTACGGCCAGTGTCCAGTGTAAACACACACGTGGACAGATACAACCTCGCACTAGAGGAATGTTTACGTTAGATAAACAAGTGTGTTGTTATTGTATTGTTAAACATGGCTTACAAATCAAAGTCCCGTGGACACATGCTTTATATGTACACATGGCTTCGTTTGTTATCATACTTCAAGTGGATGAGTTGTTATCCTCCATGACATGTCATATAGACAAGACTGGGCATGCAGATGGTTGGAGGACTAGACATTCGAACCCATTTGAACCATCGAGAGAGTAAAGTGACAAGTACCCACGTGATTTATTGTATTGAAACCCGAAGTTAAAATGTCATACGATCCCCCCCCCCCCCCCCACCACACACACACACACACACACCTGTGCATTTGGTGTAAAATGATATGTTGAGACAGAAGCATATAATATGCCTCTGGTTGAGAAACCTTCAAGAATATACTTGTTTACCTATTACATCATAGCACATATATATTACAGATATTACAAATAGATGCGCATTCTTGTATTCTTGTATATACCACCTCCTGTGGGCTTGAGTGAATAAAGTGAATTGAATTGAATTGATGCGTTATTTGATTAATAAAAATACTGTATGGTACATATAATCTGCCTTCATGCTGCATTTAAATACTGTTTATGATAAAAAATAACACAAAAAAATAATTTTCTGTTTATTAAAACAATAAAAACAATAAATCTATTTTTCTCTACTGATTGATAATTTGTTATTCATATAGGTAGATTATATTATTGAATTTGTTTAAAAATTGACACAACCTCCTACACAGAATATCTTACATTATATACGGATATTTCAACTATATATTCTTTAAAAAAAACTATAAATTCAAAAGAGACAGTATGGTTACTAAATCACTAAACCCTCAAAGGTTAGAGTTCACGGGTTTGAATAACTCACGCAGTTTTCACCACTTTTGTTAAAGATGGATTATAGCTGCTTTATACATAAGACACATGAATAAGTAAGAAACGTTCATGTACTTGAATACATGTTTGATGAACCTGAAATGGAACTAATAAGATAAAATATACTGAAAATTACCACCTCTGTTTTGATTAAGACGTTCATCTAGTCGGTCACGATAACAAACTTTCACACACCCTTCTTTATTTCAATACATGCGGCTAGACGTCCACTAGACTTCAAATGGATTTTGTTTTTAAAGTGTACATCTGAAATAATTATAAATAATAACAGAATAGAATAATAGGTGACATTTTCCTTAAAGATAAACAATAAAGGTTTAAAAATTCCATTCCTAATAAATGTTTATTTGTTCTCCAAAAAGTATTTGCAGTACTAACTCATTACAATGCCTTCGACCACTCTGCCACCTTACTTATCGACACGCACACATCATTTGAAGTAAAAAAATATATATATTATTCTATGTTTTATAAGTCTCCAAAGGTATATCACAAGATCATCATTATAACGCCAGAATTTCACTTCACAAATGGTGGTAATGAATCAAACAAAGACTTATACACACAACACAGAAATACAAAGAAAAAAAAAAACAACATTTTTTGGCTCTGGACAGGAATTGGATATAGTGAAAAATGGGCCTGGCACTGTGGTATAAGTGCGTTGTCGAAGCAAAACTCATGTTATTTTTTTTACTCGATGGTCCAGCTCACAGACACTACAGAATAACAATAAGACTATTTTACAAAAAAGTGAACTGAACGAAGTTTACCTGTCCAAATCACAACGCCAAAAGCAAAAAAAACTTTGAAATCTGGCAAAATAAGTTAAACGTGTAAATTTTCACCAAAAAGTGCGGTCAGGTGTTCTGGAGGGGTAGACATCTGTAGCTAGTTACACTTACCAGTATGAGACCAAAAGAATGATAGTTATATAATTATGCTATGATTTATATTTTTCAGACTAGAAGACATTACTGGAAAGGCGGTAAAGGTATTTAAAGTTGGTATAACAGACGACACAGCTATACACCAGTTAAATAGACTCTATTGTGTCTTAGCTCTGATCATTCTTGCTATCTTAGTAAGTGCTAAGCAATACGTCGGAGAACCCATCAGTTGTTGGTGTCCAGCCGAGTTCCAGAAAACATGGGTAGCTTATACAAACACATATTGTTGGATAAAGAACACATATTATGTGCCGTTTGATACAACAATACCAGAGAAACATGAAGATCGTGAGGAAAGCGAAGTTCTGTATTATCAATGGGTTCCACTTATATTCGCATTTCAAGCTTTGTTTTTCTTCCTGCCACGTATGGTTTGGAAACGATTTTGTGGATATTCCGGGTTGAACATAAAGAATGCTTTGAATATGGCGAATGATGCTACTTACATGTCGCCTAAAAAACGGAAGGAGCAAATGGAATACATGGCGTCATATTTGGATAAATGGATCGAAATCAGAGATTGTGATACGTCACGACACAAACGCGTGGCAGCGATTAAAGATAAACTGAGGGGGCGTGGTTTGCACAATGGCAACTTCCTGGCGTTTTTGTTCACTCTTGTTGGCATTCTTTATGCTGCAAATTCTCTGGCGCAAATTTTTGTGGTGGACGCATTCATGGGGAATGACTTCAAGAGACTTGGATACGACTTTTTCTACACGTTAGCAAAAAAAGAGAAATGGCAATTTCTCTCGCGTTTTCCGAGAATTGCATTCTGCGATTTTGACATTCGTCAGCTAAATAACATACAACGATGGACGGTTCAGTGCTCTTTACCAATCAATCTTTTTAATGAGAAAATCTTCACAGTGCTATGGTTCCTGCTTTATGCCATGACAGCTGTCAATTTCATTAACCTCATCTTCAACATTGCTATGTTCTTCTTCCCAAACAGGAAAAACGAATATGTTAAAAAGTATCTCGCTCTCGGAACAGTTGAACAGTATACGCATGCGCGGAAGCCACAGGAAGTTGCCAACATGTTTGTGGATAACTACCTGAAACATGATGGCGTTTTTGTTATATATTTGTTAGCACACAATGTCAGCCCTGTTATTGCCATGGAAGCCGTGGAGGCATTGTGGGAACAATACTGCCAGAAACCACAAATACACAGATTTCTGAACGATATCGAAGATGGAATAAATTAAGTTTATTCGAACGAAGACCGTTTTCCATGTACATATAATTATGTATCTGAAAAACCTGTATATATGTCGACAGTTTTGGTATTGTTGAATAAACTTAGTGTCAGCAATTGAAGGTGAATTTCTTACGAACAATCTGCATTTTATTTGAACAAATGCATTTAGAGTCTCAGCACTATTATTACTTAATTTATAATTAAGTATTAAATAAAATATGCCCGATCATCAGAACCAGATGGTGCGGTTTTGTTTAATAAAGTCTTCCAATTAGGAAGGCAGCTTTGCACAATATCCTTACAAACAAAGACCTCGATTAGACTTACAAGGTCAAATTCAATTTGAGTAGTTGATGAGTTGTCGATATTTTAAGCCATTAGATCCGTTTAATATTGTACACATGTAAAAACGGTAAAAAAAACGTCAAATTCTATATTTTTTTAACATTCTATTCTGTGATATAACTCATTGTTCCTCTTGTATTTTTGTTTCAGTTTGAAAATTTTACTTGAATTCATTGATTAAAATCGTTATTTGCCAATGGTTGTGCAGTGTTTTCATTTTTTTCCTCTGGTAATTCCGTTCGTGTTTGAATTTGAAACGCGTGTATCCAATCATGCTACATATATTTGTTGCTTTTTTAGACAATTATTATTTAGAGTTTTATTTAAACGTGTATTTTTGTATTTTTTTATTATTATTTTTATCATATACAATAGTCTGTTTTACATTTCACTCCCGGTAATTTTCACTGTTGATTTTGAGACTTTTAAAAATATTTCACAATGAAATGTCCTAACTATGAATGTTTGATCTAAAAATAATTTTACAAATGATGAACAATAAATTACATAATCTCATAATTATATTGTTTCTATTGTTGTTGCTACTGCTGTTGTTGCTGATGCTGCTGTTTCTGTTGTTGTTGTTGCTGTTGTTGTTGTTGTTGTTACTTGTATTGTAATGTTGTTTTACGTCGTATCAGTAATCCTTCAGCTATTCACGACAATCCTGACAAGTTTATCTCTTAGGATTAATCAAACACAAATATATATTCCAGTCCGTGTCCAAATCCCAATTACAAAAACAAAGTTAAAACTAAGGCAAATTAAGTTAAAAACACGTGTAGTTTCCGCCAGGGAAAAGTGGTCCGCCCGCTGCATCTCTAGGAACCAGTTCGTGTATGCATGGTCATGGAAACTCCTAATTTGTTTTATGGTCTGTCTTGTACTAGTTTTTGCATATTAAGGGCGACTTTCAGGGAGTATTTCGCAGTGTCAGAGCACCACAGGCAAGCATTTACCACTCCTCTAATCACATTATACCGGAACAGGCGAAAAAGCAGTATCTACAATAATCTTAAGTATATGTATGTTTTAAACGGGGTTTGAACCAACTATCCCAGGTCTCGATGTGGACGTTATACCACTGTGCCACCGAGAGAAGAAAACATAACATGTATTTGCAACAACTGCCAACGCAACCGAGGACACAAACAAAACAAGAATGATAAAACTGCCAAACAAGACAATGACAATTTGTGTTGGTGAATAATAGAAACAACCCACCAAGAATATAAACGATAAACAACATTGGACCACTGTTTTTGGAAATCCCGGCTTTGGACGGGTACTGAAGTAATGTCCAGTGGTGTTGTTATAACACTTAGAGGGACATCAAGTTACTTATAGTAAACAAAGCAGGCATTGTGTCTGCAATATTTATGATGTAGACTGTGGCGTTTTATTATCTCACTTGGCAAAAATCCATAAAATGACAAATTAAGTTTTAACATACATGAACTTAAATGTTAGTTTTGTTTTCTTCATATAAAATTGTGTTTAATGTATTTTGATATACATCCCTTATCAACACTTTACATTAGCGAATTTTATCAACCATGAAACTATTCTTACATTTAACTTTTTCACTTTGTATAGTGACTTGGAAGTAGGATTTAAAAAGGAGAGGCGTATTAGGGGTTCCAGGAAAGCACAAATCTTACATTCTGGTGCAATATGTCACAACTTGTTCCTTTATTCAATTTTAAACAGATTAGAGTACAGAAGCAGCCATTTTGAAAGCTTAATACAAGTGTCTTTTTATTGTAAAATGACCATGTACACCTTAACATTTGGATCACAACAGCTATACAAGTAAACCTATCGTTCATAATTGACAATTTAGAAATATTTTGTAATATTGTATCCTGTAGATAGGAATTTCAACGTAATGCTAAAGAAAAGGGGTATTATAAGTGTCGGGGCAGTTTTAATAAGTGCAGAAGCAATGCCGCTATATCGTATATGTAAATAATCAAATATATCAGAGATAAGGATATATACATGTTACATACATTTTGTTATTTTTTATTTACATTAAATATTTATTCGTCTTATTTGATGTCAAAAGGTTATCACAAATATGCACGATATCTTTAAAATATTACACGACACGTATTTGTTTATTAAACATATACACATATTAGGAAAAGACAAGTTGATACAAGTAAATGTTGCTCATTGGTCTAGGGGCATGATTCTCGCTTTGGGTGCGAGAGATCCCGGGTTCAAATCCCGCACAAGCCCATTACTTTTTACAAATATTGGACTAGCAATGGAGGAATATTTCCCGGAGTACCTTTTACAAAAAAAAAATAAAAAAAAAATTACAAAACAATCAGTTTTAAAAAGTTCTAGAGCTCCTTGGGTCTGTTTGCGGTGGTCTTGTTCTCAAACTGAGTTTCACGGGAACTAGTCAAGGAACATTGGTTGAATAAGTAGGACCTATGCAGTTATGGCAGAAATCAAGCACACTTACAAAAGTTATCAATAACGAGACTCTTGATGCTTCCCGAAAAGAATTGTATAGAAATGTATATGTATATAGATAAGTATAACTAAGACAATTAAAGATAAAAATTATGATTAAACAAACATATACAACCTTCAATCTGAGTAGTTTCCTAGCTTGCACATTGGGTGATAACGCTGTAGGGATTAATGTCGCATCCACTCTAAAACTCTATGGGGGTTAGTGTGCTTGATTTCTGCCACAACTACATAGGCCCGACTAATTCAACCGATGTTCCTTGACTAGTTCCCGTGAAGCTCATTATATCAATGGATATGGATACCATATGCATGTAGAGATTCTTGAAAAAAATAACATTTATTTTCAATTTTTGAATGACAGTTGTGTATTTATGTACCGCTGATCATAAAAGAAGAATGAACTCATAAATGCTATAACATTCACATTACGTGTCAATGGTATATCTACGGTCTTCAGTATGCTTCACAATGTACGCCAAAATGGGGTAACTACGGTCTATAGTGTGCTTCACAATGTACGCAAAAATGGGATGACTATGGTCTATAGTGTGCTTCACAATGTACGCAAAAATGGGATAACTACGGTCTATAGTGTGCTTCACAATGTACGCAAAAATGGGATAACTACGGTCTATAGTGTGCTTCACAATGCACGCAAAAATGGGATGACTATGATCTATAGTGTGCTTCATATTGCACGCCAAAATTGAATGACTACGGTCTATAGGGTGTTTCACATTGCACGCAAAAATGGGATGACTACGGTCTAAAGTGTGCTTCACATTGCACGCACAAACATGGGATAACAACGGTCTATAATGTGTTTCACATTGCACGCCAAAATGGATTAACTACGGTTCATAGTGTGCTTCACATTGCACGCAAAAAATGGGATGACTATGGTCTATGGTGTGCTTCATATTGCACGCAAAAAATGGGATGACTATGGTCTATGGTGTGATTCATATTGCACGCCAAAATTGAATGACTACGGTCTATAGTGTGCTTCACATTGCACGCCAAAATAGGATAACTACGGTCTATAGTGTGTTTCAAATTGCACATCAAAATGGGATAACTACGGTCTATAGTGTGCTTCACATTGCACACCAAAATGGGATAACTACGGTCTATAGTGTGTTTCAAATTGCACACCAAAATGGGATAACTATGGTCTATAGTGTGCTTCACATTGCACGCAAAAATGGGATGACTACGGTCTATAATGTGTTTCACATTGCACGCCAAAATGGAATAACTACGGTTCATAGTGTGCTTCACATTGCACGCCAAAATGGGATAACTACGGTCTATAGTGTGTTTCAAATTGCACACCAAAATGGGATAACTACGGTCTATAGTGTGTTTCAAATTGCACACCTTAATGGGATAACTACGGTCTATAGTGTGTTTCAAATTGCTCATCAAAATGGGATAACTACCGTCTATAATGTGCTTCACATTGCACACCAAAATGGGATAACTACGGTCTATAGTGTGTTGCAAATTACACACCAAAATGGGATAACTACGGTCTATAGTGTGCTTCACATTGCACACCAAAATGGGAAAACTACGGTCTATAGTGTGTTTCAAATTGCACACCAAAATGAGATAACTACGGTCTATAGTGTGTTTATTGCACGCGCCAAAATAGTATATCTACTGGCTATAGTGTGTTTCACATTGCACGCGCCAAAATGGTATATCTACGGTCTATAGTGTGTTTCACATTGCACGCGCCAAAATGGGATAACTACGGTCTATAGTGTGTTGCAAATTACACACCAAAATGGGATAACTACGGTCTATAGTGTGCTTCACATTGCACACCAAAATGGGAAAACTACGGTCTATAGTGTGTTTCAAATTGCACACCAAAATGGGATAACTACGGTCTATAGTGTGTTTATTGCACGCGCCAAAATAGTATATCTACTGGCTATAGTGTGTTTCACATTGCACGCGCCAAAATGGTATATCTACGGTCTATAGTGTGTTTCACATTGCACGCGCCAAAATGGGATAACTACGGTCTTTAGTGTGTTTCACACCACATTGCACGCCAAAAGGGGGATAACTACGGTACATAAACAGAACATCCAACTCAATCGTGTCCGTGACCTAGTTTATACTTGTTTATCCATTAAGTTTATATTTGAAGCAAAATGGATGGTTTTACACTTATATTGATAGCTGTTGTATCTGTTCTGATTTACTTGTTAATGAAATATCAGACTGATTCTGGAACTGCTCCACCGGGACCAAGAGGTTACCCTGTAGTTGGAAACACCTTACAACTGGACACGAAGAAAATGCACATAGCGCTCAGTGACTTTGCTAAACAACATGGGGATATTTTCAGTGTCCGCATATTAGGTAGGAATGCTGTTGTATTAAACTCACCAGAACTCGTGCGAGATGCGTTGCTTAGAGAACCAAATGCTTCAAATTTCGCTGCCAGGATGCCATCATTTTTTGGTAAGGAATTCATGTTTAATGATGCTGACTTAGCATTGAGTTCGAACACAGAAGCATGGGCAAAACGGAGAAAGTTAAGTCATAGGTTACTGAAAGCTTATGGAGAAGGACTAAAGGTATTTGAGAAAAGATTGCATAGTGCCATGAACAATACTATAAATGAAGTGAGAAAATTTACTGGTGTGGCGTTCGATCCCGAAGAAATAATTACCGATTTCTTAGTTGGAATAATTACAAGCTTGGTAAGTGTCACGAGAGAGAGAGAGAGAGAGAGAGAGAGAGAGAGAGAGAGAGAGAGAGAGAGACTTGTATGTTAACTCTATTACGGTAGGACCGTATGTGAGAGATCGGTTTCGAATCCCACCCTGATCAAGACTTGAAATACTTGTAGTTATTATTCTTTCGCCTTGCAATCAGCATTTACGGATAAAAGTTAAGAGACCTTAAAAACCAGACATGTTCATCGCACTGAACCGGCCCAAAATCCATTGCACCTAATTCATCTATAGTTGGTGATGTCTCGATATAAGTGATATCGGCTGACCGGGATCTAATTCCCTATTCAAATAAACAAGTCATCAGGCATGTTAACAGTCAGTTTATGTATAAACGACTTTAGTATGCACGATGTGACAAAGTAATATAATATCGAACAGTTCAAAGTACATAATATGTATAGTACAGTCCTGTCGAAAAGTTTAAGCTAAACTATTGGCGCCTAATCAGTGCCAAATCGGGGGCTCTTCTTGACCCCTAGTTGTATATATATCTCGACAGCTGTTATCTATCTCTTAGTAGCTGTTCGGCCACTAGTTACATATTTTGCCACTCGGCAGTCGAGCTTAGACTCTCTTTTGCTAGCTACACAGGAGTTACGTATCCGTGTTTAAACTAATTTACCAGTTTCAAAATTTTACCTTGTTTTGGGATTGTGATTTTGACATGGATTGGCATGTTTGTTTTTGAGATTTTATAATGATGAACACGACAACCTACAGTTTTGTCATTATTATTATTAATACTTTACTTTCAGCTAACAGGTACACACTACAAGAGTGGACACGATTTCTCTCGGTCATTAGTCGAGTATGACGAAGTAATTAATGAAGTTCTAAGGCCAGGATTTAGCTTTATGATGCGAACTCTGCCTTTTCTGAAACACATTCCCTGCAAACACAAGGAGACCTACGACAGATGTAGAAGAGCACAACTCAGATTTGTTGAGCTTGTAAAGAAGGAAAGGGTAAAACTATATATGGTTCTTCGACCATTTGAGGGTCCTTGGCGAACGAGTAGTCCAAAGCGCGCGCTTACGGACCACAATGCCTCTCACCACCTGTAGTTTCCATTGCACTCGGGACAGACCCTTGTGTGAGAAAGTTTATCAGTTCGCTTCCTAGGTGGACGAGTGGACCAAAGCGTGTTTACGGACCACAATACCTCTCACCACCTAGGTTCCATTCACACTCGGGACAGACCCTTGTGTGAGAAAGTTTATCAGTTCGCTCCCCGGGGGTAAGTCGTTTTCTCCAAGCATTCCAGTTTTCTCTATCACCCATGAACTATCGGTCTCAATATAAGTGAAAGAACTTTGGCTGGGACGAATTACACCACTCGAGCTCTACTTCTTCTACAAAAAGCATTTGTTGGTCCGATAATATACTATTATGCGATAATAACAATTGAATTGTCTAGAAATGGTGTTTAGAGTGCTATAACGTTCATTGCAGCACAAAGACAACATATTTTAACCGTCTGTATGATGATGCATATCCAGTTGCTGGAACAACCAATAAATGTGACGTCATGCAAATACTTTTCTTCAAGTTGAAACCTACATGTTACCAAGAAATTCGTGATTGCTTATACGAATCTCCTTACTTCATGAGTAAGTCTTCTACCTTTTGGCAATGTCGCCATGACAACAGTTTACAGGTATTCGCAAAAATGAGACATAATATTATGCTTCCTTTAGTCATTTTAACATATAACATTTATGGACGTGGGGGCGAGTGATTCTGAAGGGAATACTATAATGCGCAAATTAATGGGGAAAAAACTACAGCTTTGGTTTCATTTTAAACTTATTTCAGGACAACGTGACGGCGGAGGAATGATTCATGATCTATATTTAGAGTTACCAAAGGAATCGTTAACGGAGGAAGAAATTCTTGCTATCTTAACTAACATGATATCGGGAGGTAGTATGCTATAGTAATATGTCTTCTCTGAACATTTTCATTTTCGATGACTCTCATTGCCATGCAAATATAACTCGGGACATTAAATAGTATAAACATTTATTCCTTTTGCCATTTGAAGCTGAAGCCAGTGTTTTCCGTCTGTCTTGTCTTAGCGATCTACTCCATTTCTGGTAAGATAGCATTCTTTCATTTCACCCCTATAGTTCTTTTTCAAATTCCTTATGCCTTTCATTTTTTTATCGTAGAGCTGGCACCATTTGGGTAGCTCAACATCGGTGTCGTGCTCGCTCAGTATTTGAATGATCAGTATCGACTTCTCCATCGACAAGCACTCATCATTTAGCAATGCCCTCTGGAAGAGACCTTAAAAACTATCGTCCCTGTTCCATGGTAGGCGTAGCACCTACAGAACCCCTTGAACATTGTCCTGGGCGCATTGCATAGGTCACGATTGACTGTATCTAAATCCTGTGACGTCCCTAAATACTCAAAATGTTCGGGACTTGGACGTAAAACCCCCATTCCGTTATTTAATCTATCAGTTGTGTATCTTTTATAATCTAGGTCTGCTTACTTCAAAAGGGGCTATATGGTCAATGATTAGATTCTGATGTCCAGACCAGATGTCCAGCAAAAGATACAAGACGAGGTGGACACTGTTGTGGGACAGGATAGGTTACCTTCACTTTCAGATAAGAGTAGCATGCCGTATACAGAGGCGGTGCTGTATGAAACATTGAGATATATAACGCATTTACCACTAGCCATACCTCATACCAACTCGGGGGATTCCAAACTGAAAGGATATGATATCAAGAAAGGGTCGATGGTAATGTACACCTTGTAATTATTGTAAGATGTCTTAATCTCCATGATCCTTTTAGATTCATGTCCAAGTACTTTAGTACAACTCTGAAGACTCGGAGTTTTATGTCAAAGTGGGTTAACAGTTTATTATTTCATGCTATACTATGAAATTGTTTTGTCAATGCCAAACATTTCAACGCACCACTGTCCAGCAATAATTGAATGTGTGCATACATTTTCAGTTTATATGTTTCCGATCGGATTATGGTTTTAGATGCTAATTTTTGTAATTTTTATTGGAATTCTTATTGATGAAGTACTTTAATAAGTCTAATGCATGGTAAATGTTATAATATTTATGATAATGCCGTCATCTCGTTTACCTGTAATATGTAACATTGGTCTATGTGAGAGAGGTTCACATACATATCGGAACCTCTAGTTGATATTCTCTTTCTCCTTCGCAAGACCCTTTCACGATTGAAAACTTAATGCAGTAAGCACTATTTAACAAAATCTTATTATATGTTTTTATGCCAGAATAACATACTGTATATTTTCAGATCTTATAAACGTTTGGAATATCCACCATAATGAAAGCGTTTATACAAAACCGTTTGACTTTTGTCCGGACAGATTTCTAGGAAGCGATGGCCAGATTGCGCCTGCAGATTCCCCCGTACGACAAAGGTAGGTCTTCTTCAGGCACACAACCATATTACATCGTTTAGACCACCCCAGTGTTTCAGTGTTGAAGCGACTGCTTTTATGGTAAAAGAGAGATAACTGCGGCAGACCCACATAAAACCATAAAAGACTCGTGTTTCTATAAGCACCATGTATGTGATTGTAACGTTGTGTTAATTATACATTTACACCAACTCCAAGAAACGGAATCTAGTTTGAAACACTGGGAGTAGTAAATGAGTAAGTTCTTGTGAAAATGTTAATATGACCATTGGCAATGGGTAACTTAATTTGCCAGTTTTCAAGGTTTTTGCTTTACTTTCGGGATTGTGATATGAATATGGATCAGTATGTTTGGGATTGTGATTTGAGCATGTATTGGACATTCGGACATGGAATGATATGTTTGTGGTTGTCCTTTAGGATTGTGATTTCAACGTGGACACGTAAGTTTGTGATTGACGTTTGCGGATTGTGATTTGAACATAGATCTGTATGTTTGTGTTTGACGGATTGTGGATTGTGATTTGAACATGGATCGGTATATTTATGTTTGACTTTTGGAATTTTGAATGCAACATTGACTGGTATGTTTGTGGTTCACTTTTGGGATTGTGATTTGTACATATACCGGTATGTTTGTTATTGAATTCGCGGATTGTTGTTTGAACATGGATCGGTATGTTTGTGCTTGACGTTTGCGGATTGTGATTTGAACATGGATGGATATATTTGTGGTTTACTTTTGGGATTGTGATTTGTACATATACCGGTATGTTTGTTGATGAATTTGCGGATTGTTGTTTGACTTTTGAGATTGTCGTTTCAACATGAACCGGTATGTTTGTACTGATAACATAACATTAAGATTTCGTCGTATTTTACATTACAGTTTCTTGGCTTTTGGGATTGGTAAAAGATCTTGTATTGGAGAAGTGTTTGCAAAAAATCGTATTTTCCTGTTTCTGGCATCCATGATGCAGCATTTTACATTTGAATCCGAAGATGGAAAAATTCCTCCAATGTTAGATCCAACAAATATGATACAATCTGCAATAAGAATGCCACAGAGATACAAATGCAAAGCTGTGGAAAGAAACAAATCAATTTTCTAAAAGTATTACAACAATAACAGTACTGAACAAAGCCTTGGATATAGTTGCGACTCATATGTTTACGAATTTGAAAATTTACTATACGACAAAATCCTTTAAAAATCTACTAGTATTAAAAGCCATAAAATACATAAGGCTATCAAACAGGAGGTGCTTACCCTACCGGAGCACCCGGCCTCATTTCCCTGGTGGAAATTCACGTGTCTAACCTGACTTGTCACTTCCAAAGTTATATACTTTGCTTGCGGATTGTGAATTGGACATGGATTAGTATGTTTGTTTTTGACTTGCGTAAAAAGCTTTAAATCCACAAAACTTGGGATTCTCGATGGCAGAATTATCGACGATTGGCAGGGTATTGTTTTTTGTTTTAAAAAATTGAGAAATAATATGACAATGTCAGATTATTTAAAAGAGATAATTATTTTACACCTGTAGAATTGTTCTCTGATCATTTTAAAATTAGAGCATTAGTATTAGTCTTGCTATTGGCAGCCCAAAAAGTGAATATGAAGATATACATGCATATGTGTTTTAGGCCCGGCAGCTTCCCATGGGAAGAAAATATTATAATAAAGCACCAGATCATTTTTTATTTAAATGATACAACAGCACAAACCTGTCTAAAGAACGAATAGTCGTCGATATTCGACAGGCAATGACCGAGATATGGGTCGTTAGTGGCTGGAAAGTTGCCGTGAGATATATAGATAGCAGGTCCCAAGATCGAGGGGGTGACATGAGGTGTCAATTCGTCATTAATTAGTAAATTTAACATTTTCGACAGATCAGCAGTATACTTTTTAACACTTGCTGAACTTATGATCTTGCACGAGGCGGGTGTAACTAGCTAAACAGGAACTACAGAACACCCGGTCTCACGTCCCTGGTGGAAGTTTACGTATTTTACTTAAATAATTTGCCAGTTTTCAAAGTTTTAACTTTGCTTTGCGGATTGTGATTAGGATATGGATTGGCATGTTTTTGTGTGGAAATAAGATTTAAATCCATCAAGTAATTTCAATGCAAGTTTCTCAAATTCACAAATAAAACGGAAAACTCTTTAAAAGAAAAAAACACAAACGGCGATTAAAGAAAGAAGATAGGACAAAGGTTTTCACAACTTAAGGAATGATTGTAATTTTTTTCTATCCATGGGGTCATAGATAAAATTATTTGGTGCACGCGGCATAAAACCGCCAAGCGGTTTATGCATACGCGTGCACCAAATAATTTTATCTATGACCCGTTAAATAGAAAAAAATTACAATCATTCCTTATAATTAAATTCAAAATAAGTTCAATATCCATAACATTCATGTAATCTTTTATTAAATTATATTTGTTTTCCAATTAATACGCTATGGTAGAGCTTGTTCCCACTACGGGGACTTTGTACAACGAAGTAGGCTGCTTGCAAATAAATTGTTGACTCAGGGATATTGCAAGCCTAGGCTTATCAAGGCCCTCAAAAAGTTTTATGGCCGTCATCACAGTATTGTTGATAAGTTTGATGTCTCTGTGTCTAGGATTGCCTTGGATATATTTGACGTCTCATAGTTCCATGTTCCTTTCACACAATTTTGATTACACACGTGGCGTGTGTAGCTAGCTAAACAGGAGGTGCTTACCCTTCCGCAGCACCCGGTCTCACTTCCCTGGTGGAAGTTCACGTGTCTAACCTAACTTGTCGGTTCTAAAGTTTTTACTTTGCTTCTGGATTGTGATTCGGAAATGGATTAGTATGTTTGTTTTTGATACACATGAAACAAAAAACCAGCGCATTATTAAAAACAAAAAATGGCGCATTAATCTAAAAGCGGAACACAGCTGATTGCCGATGGCAACCGCCGGTAGCTAGCTTTGCATGAACATTTTCTGCACAATATGACGTCATCTAAACAATACGTCAATGACGCCATCGGAGAAATAGAAAAGTAGTTCCGGCATGCTTAAAAAATTCTGTCTTTGGGATCATAGATATAAAAAATTTACAACACTGGATAGTATTAAAATTTAATTATTAACAAAATACATGTAACTTTCACATCAAAAATAATCTTCATGGAAATCGAAAAGAATATAAACCTTTTAACAAAAGAAAAATTTTCCTTTTTAGCAAAAGATTATTAAAATTACTCGCGAACGTACATATACTACTTGATATTTATTTATTGTTTGGTTGGCAGCAATACGCTTCGGTACATACTCCATTTATGATGAAAAATAAACCTCGATTATCGTTCCTTTCGTACAGTTATGTTAGTGTTATTTACACATACATTAATTTTACAAAATACGCGTCTTTAAAGATTTCTTTGATAAAATTAAATATTTAATGTTCCTGTTTTATTGTTGTTAAGAGATCTGAAGGTATTGCTCACTTTCGTACCTGTCCCGATTGATACGCTCTGAATACTTATCTAATTTGTTTATATATGTGCAAACTGCAAGTTTTAAAGGCATTCTCAAGGTCTTCAAAATATGTTTATGCCATAAGACCATAAGTATGCAAAGATCCCAGATTGTGATTTCTCACACCTGTGACATGGAAATCCCGCGTTTTTACCCATGTGGGATTTCCTTGTCTCACCCTAGGGTTGAGACCGGCTACACGCCGAATTTCCCGCGTAGTTATACGTTTAAAGGACTTAATAAGCTGAGAAAAGCTCCGAAGTCAACCAACAATTTCTCAACGTCACACTCACTTACATACGCTTAATTGATGACGTCACAATCATTTTACGTGAGAACCTCAACAAAAATTGATTACGTCATTTTCAGCAGGCACGGATGGTGACATGAAAACTTAACCTTTTGTGTAATTTTATGTTTATTAATCATGTTTTATGTTGCAAATGTGTGAGAAAAAGAACCCTACACCGGTAACAGGGTAAGACAGAGAAATCTCTGTCTTAACTCCTTAACCCCCGCTTTGTGGCTTTTTACAAAACCAGTACCTGATTTTCAAAGCAATTTTTCAGGCATTTAGACTAAAAGTTGTAAATACCAACCCATATATATTTAGTATCCCTATATACCATACTTCACTTATAGGTGCATAAAATCTAAATATCAGTTACCATGGCAACGTAACCATCGATTTTACCAAGAAAATGAGTAATATTTTGCACATTTTTGCAATTGTTTCAATAAATTGCTTATATCCTAATTTTGACACATTAGAAAAATATTTATTCGAGTCCATATTAAATTTAAATATTACGCAAAGATGCTGTATAAAAACAATATCCAATTTTTCATGATTTCCCAAAAAATAAAAGCAGCAAATTTTGTGTATTTTCAGCCAAATACTGAAAACAAACACTATATATTTGTGCTAAATTTATATTTGAACAACCAAATTGATCGCAGTTTTTTTTTTTTTTGATGATAGAGTTTCATGTATAGAAGTAAAACCATAAATATATTTTTACCTGATTATACTAAATAAGAATAAAAAATATTTCGACAAATATCGGTTACCATGGCAACAGAAACCGGAAATTCCTAAAAAACACAAAAAGCGGGAATTTTGTTAAAAACTTGAAACATTTCGCCTATTTATATACCAGCAAGTGAAAAATATGCTGAATTTTCATAAATAAAATCAGTTTCAATCATCTAATAACAATTTATACGACGTATAGTCTTTAAATTGTTAAAATATGACAAATTTCACTTAAAATAGGCATGCTTAATTCTCAACAAAAACATCCATATTATGTAAGTTACAATGTTGATCTAGAACGTACATGTAGGGTTCTACATGTACTTTCAACAATTTAAAACGGAATGGTCACCATTATATACTGTAAACACTTATATGATGATTTTTCCTGATTTAAATTTTGTCATAAATTTAATCAAATATCCGTTACCATGGCAACGGAAACTTCGAAAACCTGAGAAACATAAGTAAAAGTAGTATAAATTTGCTATCCTCGCATTTTTCAGATGGTAGAGTATAGGTTCTGTCGAATTTTATTAGTATTAATGATATTTATAATAAGAGGGAACTGGTTTTAAAATTGTCTCATTTTCGCTAGAATTAGGACTTAAATTTTGATTGATTGATTGATTGATTGATTGATTGATTGATTGATTGATTGATTGATTGATGATTGATTGATTGATGATGATTGATTGATTGATTGATTGATTGATTGATTGATTGATTAGGGTTTTACCTTCAAGCCAAGTATATTTCATTGATGAAGCGACAGTGCGAACAGTGCAATCTGCTAGGTTCTTTATCATGACATGGTCATCGTCCCCCCCCCCCCCGAACCTGTGGTTTATGGAAAATAAAGTCACTATTGGTCAAGTAGTGGTCGGACCCAGTCAGTATTCGGACCCCAACTTCCCATATACACACTAGTACTCTACCGACTAAGCTACAGTAGTGGTGAAAAATTGTGTGTAAAACGTGTACTTTTGTAATATTCAAAAATAAAATGCGCACATAAAAATAACAGAAATATTTGCAGTTAATAATGAAATAAAAAGTTTTGATGAAACAGAATACATGAAACACATTGCTACAGCTGGTTTTGTCCGATTTCTTTATTGGGAAAAAGTTTAGATAGCTATTTGAAAATTCTATTGGAATGCCATTCTACTAGTAATTAAATTTACCGAATCTTGACGAAATAACGGTTATGTAGCAGCCTATTTTCAGTCTAATGAGTTGAGTATGGTGTTTAACGTCCCAGTCAAAATATTTCACTTATATCGACACCTCGCCAGCTATAGACGAAGTTGCAAAAATTTTGCCTGTACGTTGCGCTGAAGGCATTGTACAGCGGGGTTCTTTAGCGTGCCAAGCCCACCGTGACACGGGACCTCGTTTATTTTAAGTTCCCATCCAAAAGAACCGTGATTTCATTTTGTAATTGCGGTGCTTGGCCAAAAAAAACAGTCATTACCTTTGGTCAGACCCGTCCGGGGATCGAACTTACGGGGCCTCCCACTTACGAAGCAAGCACTCTAGCAACTGAGCTACCGCAGTGGTTAATTTTTAGACTAGGCCGGGTAATAGAGAATAAGTGAACACTATTTACCATTTGTATTTGACGACAAATTGAAGGTGCATTAGGAGCACAAGTGACACAGTGATCTTTCAAGAGAGAATCATCTATCGCGCCTGACATATACAGCACATTGCAAGTCGTCACCCTAGGTTTGAATTGCAACTGAGACAAATCCTAGTTTTCCAGGTCATGCACTGGCCATAAATCGGTTGTTTGTGAGAACACTTTTTTCTCCAGTATCCACCGCTCTGATTATATAGAATCAAGACTGAAATATATGTCGAAAAATACCCGTTACATTTCAAATGGAACTTAGCAAATATTTGAAAAGTGGTTGATTCCATCGGGACTGGAGATCACTGGAAAAAAACCCAGGACAAATATTCTGACAATGTTTTTTGTATGATTGTCAATGATTGTTGATAGTTAATAAGAGCGGACTACCGATCCATCAAGCAATAGTACAAGGCACCACCATTAACTTTACAAATTATATCAAGCTATAAAACGATGACTACAGGGAATGTTCATTCTTCTCACGCACCATCAGGGAACTGAACTATAGAACTCTTTATCAACAAACAATTGTGGTCTTCAAAATTCAGGCATTTCAGATGTTAATCCTTGTGTTCCTAGTACACGACAGTAGACAGTATTCAGTCAGCTGTACAATATTACATGTATATTGTGATCAATATTAGACAGAAACAACACTGAGAAACTTATTTGCATTTCATACGCCAAAACTGGTTACTATACACTCAAAATATATGCGATCTTTGTAACAGATTGTCAATACACACTTCTATACTACTGGTTTACTCATTTGTGTCATATTGTCTCACTTACATCGATGTATCACCTGCTATATTCCTCTACTTTCAAAACATTTATGGAAGTTTTTTTCCTTACTGTGGAATAAGACTTCATTATTGTGTCCCAATCTAAAGAATAAAGCCAATTCTAGCTCTGCACTTTTACTTACCGTAGCAGCATGAGAGAGAGGAGAGAGAGAGAGATTTTATATCAAGGTGGTTATTTCTTTCTGGTATGGTGGAGAAAACCGAAGCACATAGCCCTGGAAACCACTTGTGAACTGACGGACTTTCTCATGCAGTTCTGTGTGAGTGCAGTTCTATTCAAGGTACTGGACTTCCAGATGAAGTAGAAGGAACAATTTAATAAGCTTCAATCTTCCAAGAAGGATTTTTAAAAATATATATTACAATACTGGATATGTTGTGGAACTTTAAAAGCACAATTTTTTTACTTTATTGACAGCAAAAAGCGTACCATCATCATCATGAATAAGTGTAATACAATGCAATCTTTGCACAAAAAAATAATAAAATTCAAAACAAATCTGATGCATACGGTCTTTGTAACTGAATTTCTTTAGAAACCCATCATTTTTTGTAATGTTTTATAGTTTGAATAATTGATTATTATTTTTATTTCTCCGTTAGCTTTTAGCAGGAGTTATTGATCAGTAACTTATTTGTTTTGAACTGAATCGTTCGTAGAATTGTACCTCACAGATATTGTTTTTGAACTTTAATATTGCACTTCACGTATATTTCTCGACTCTGTTTATAAAAAAAGTGTGCCGAGACCAGCAATCATTTCGCAGTCATATTTAATTAGATTATTTACATTATACTTACACTCATGATGAATACAATATATATATATTTAAATTTAAAAAATAGCTGATCTAAATATAATAAACCCGATGCAAGCCCGCGCCGGGCCCCTATATTTTTAGATACACTGTACGGACGTAGTAGAAGACAGTTCTTAGACGTGATAAAGTTTGTGCGCAGGACGTGTAGAGTACGTAAATCTATGTCAAGAGTTCGAATGATAAAAGTTTTTAAGAAATAGATATGTAGCATATTTTAACACAAATCTTCCAAACTCACTCAATATTTTTGTATATAGGGGCCTACTGATAAATATAGCTTACAGAAACAAAAACAGCAATGACCCATGACGTTTACTTCTTTTCTGTTTACACAGACCTGCCTGTCGATGCAAAACGTGTGAATGAACTGACAAGATCTTTTTTAGTCAACCATGTATAAAAAACATAAATTCTTAGAAGCGCCAACTTTAATATCTAATATTTGATTGTGAAAATAAAAAAGTATTCGAAATTGAAAAATAGATTTTGAAAAGTCCCCGTAAACATCGATACAAAACATCGATCGAGTTGCACTTGTAGATGTTGACATGTAAAAATGGGTTGAAAGTTTCACATCGGATGCACCTGTTGAAGATTTCGAATCGTTAAATTCATATCATGTCTAGAATATAAGTATTTTATATGTGTATAAACCGGAGGAAAAAAGCTTTCTAACGGCATAGATTTTGTGAATTATATAGTGACTGTTGTAGAATTTTAAATGCTTCAAACTCGACATTGTGTAAAAATAAAAAAGAATACACGTTTTTCGCGGATGAAGGTAAAAACGTCAAAGTGAAACGTTATGAACACAAAAAGTGGTAATTGTTCAGTGTGATAAATTTATACTATTTATGTCTCTATAACTGATTTCTTTACATAAAACAAACAACATTTTCCTGCTTTTTATAAAAATCTGATTTGTAACGAAATTGATAAACTATTTCAAAAGTTTGAACGAGTTCCTTTTTCTCTAGAAAAAACGGAGGAAAATCAACTCAAAATTTTAATCACGTAAAAAATAAAACCGTTCCATAAATTTCAAGTAAAAAATTCGAACTAAAGTATTCTTTCTATCAAAAAACCTGAAGAACAATATTTGTAGGTAATGTTCTGTAGTTTCCTATGATACCAAGTTTATGTCGATCCGTCAAAATTAACGATTTTTACATCAAAATATGTACGACACACTGCCTGAAAATCCGGTTGGCGCTCTATGGCGCTTACGGGGGTTAAGGGGTTAACCTGTTACCGGTGTAAGATTTTATTATTCTCGTACCTCGGACAGAAAAATCTCACTTGCAAACCAGTGCTAGATTTTTCTGTCTTGTCCAGTTTGTCTGGTACTGCCTCACGCGACAATTGAACAATCAGGATGACGTATCCGATCATTGTGCATGACGTCATTAAAAAAAGGATTTATTTTTCAAATTATATGTTTTATTTTATTTTATTCAAAAAAATTTATTGTCAGAGTTGTTTCATATTTGCTTTGAATACAAAATCGTTGATATTTTAAAATTTTGAAGAGTTGTCGATGGGATTATTTTCAAAGGGCGGATTTGTACCATACATTAGGTGTATAAAAGGAATGCAAGAGGCCCCATGAGGGTATGTGTTTTGCCTTGTACGTATCAGTTATAAACACTTTAATGGTACGAGAAATAGCATCTGTCACCTGTTTGTGACCGATACGAGTCGATCTCAGTCTCGGGTGATGTGATGTAACAAATCCCAATCTCGGCAAAGCCTCGATTGGGATATGTTACATCGGGGGGGGGGGGGGGGGGGCACATCACCCTCGACTGAGATCATCCGGTATCGGTCACAAACAGGTGACAGATTCTATTAATAATTTACACATCATACTGTCTTATTATAAATTTCTGAATTTTATGAATGAAATATTCAAAAATTTCTAATATGACAGAAATATAGAAAATTCAAAAATTTTTAATATGACAATACTCATAATTCCATGTTCTATACATTGTTAATTATGATTTTCATTCGTAGTGCGTGTAGTTACATGCAGCTAAACATGAGGCGCTACACGTTTCCGGAGCACCAAGCCCCTTTTCCCTGGTGGATGTTCATGACTTTGTTGTACTTTTGTTTTTCAGTCTGTTTCAATCGGTTCTAATTGTAAGCGTTCTCTGTAGCGACCACGGTTAATGCCTACTCTTTTTCGAACTCTATACAGAGGTGTCTTTAGCGTCAACTGCGGCACGGGACCTCTGTTTTGAATCTCATTCGAAAGACTATTGAGAACTTTGTACAATTCTAGTATTGGCAGGAGATGAAAATCTAAGAAAATTTCCAAGTCCTGAGTAAGATTCAAACCCACAACCCGTGACTTTGAAAGCCAGTGACAGTACCACTCGGTACCGTCCGTCCTGAATTTCGAATAAGTTCTCATTCACTATGTTTTTTTAAAATTGTTCGGTATGATAGAAAGTACGACTAAATCAACATCTCCAATAAAACAGAAGATTGTACGATCGTGAAATACGTATATACCGGGTTTAACCGTCTTTGGTCCATTTGTGCTATATCGTTGTTTGTCGAGAAAAGTCGACATGGCACAAATATTCATCACGATTTTCTAAAACTTTACTTTTTGTAATACCGTGAATGCTTTCGATTATTTATAATATTGAATATCGACAAGTAGACCAATACGCTTTACTAGTACACAATACCTACCATATAAATTATCAGTAACCAATGAATCACTTATGTCAGCAACAAATAGAGCATTATAACACAGTTAACGTTAATACACAACCTATCCCCGCTCATTTATCACCAATTGATCGCTTAAGTCATCGACAAATGGGTCATTATCAGATTTCACTGTAAAACGAGAAATATCGAAGCTTTAAAATAAACCCGATTTTTTAAGTAAAATAACTTTGTATATTTACAATAAAGAAGTCCATTGGCATGATATAAACACATAACATTTTTAAAAAATCTTTCTTTAGATATTAGCGTCTTTTTAATTGAGCTATGTACGACTTTTTAGCTCACCTGAGCCAAAGGCTCAGATGAGCTATTGCAATCTATCACCGTCCGTCGTCCGTCGTGCGTCGTGCGTCGTGCGTCGTCCGTCGTGTGTAAACTTTACATTTTAATCTTCTCCTCCAAAACTACTTGGCCATATTTGATGAAACTTAGTGATTATCATGCCTGGGTAACAGCCTTTCAAAATTGTGTTCGAGGTTTGGCCACGCCCAACAAGATGGCCGCTGTTACTAAAAATAGCAAAAAGAAAAAATCTTCTTCTCTGAAACCAAAAGGTGCAGACAAATTTTGATTGGATATTTGGATTCAGCATACCTGGGAACATTAAAATTGTGTTTTTCATGAAAATTAGACAAAAAATAGGTTACGCGTTTTTTGCGTAAAATTACGTAATTTTTAAAATGAGACATTTATTGTTATAACTTCATAACGGCTGAAGATAATTGTATGGAGTTTTCACTGTTGATCTTGTCTTGCAATTTTCTTCCAATTGATGTCAAGGTCGAAGGTCAAGGTCATGTCCCAGTTTTTGACCTTTGATAAAAAATGCTATTTTTTTAACATTTCTTGTAATAATGGCGCAGGATTTTCAGTTATTTGTAGGTATTGACATGACGATCATTTTGATACATAGATCAGGGTCATGGGTTCAAAGGTCAAGGTCACAGATGTCCAAGAATACCAAAATAGTTAATTATCTGCAAAACTATGAATTTTTTGTATAGGCATGTATATCAGAATATTGTAGGTAATGGCACAATGGTCATTTTGATATATAAATAAAGGTCATGGGTTCAAAGGTCAATGTAAGAGATGTAAACAAGTACTGAAATGGTTAATTATCTCAAAAACTATAAACTTTTTGTATAGTCATGTATATTGGAATATTGTAGGTATTGGCCTAACGATCATTTTGATATATGAATGAAGGTCATAGGTTCAAAGGTCAAGGTCATAGACGCGAAAAAATACTTAATTGGATAATTATCTCAAAAACTATAAACTTTTTGTATAGACATGTATATTGGAATATTATAGGTATTGGCCTAACGATCATTTTGATATATGAATGAAGGTCATAGGTTCAAAGGTCAAGGTCATAGCTGTGAACGAATATTTAAATGGTTAATTATCTCAAAAACTATAAACTTTTTGCATAGGCATGTATATTAGAATATTGTAGGCATTTGCACAACAATCATTTTGATATATGAATGAAGTTCATAGGTTCAAAGGTCAAGGTCATAGATGCAAACTAATACTTAAATGGTTAATTATCTCAGAAATTATAAACTTTTTGTATAGGCATGTATATTAGAATATTGTAGGTATTGGCCTATCGATCATTTTGATATATGAATGAAGGTCATAGGTTCAAAGGTCAAGGTCATAGATGCAAATGAATACTTAAATGGTTAATTATCTCAAAAACTATAAACTTTTTGTATAGGCATGTATATTGGAATAAGGTATGTATTGGCCTAACGATCATTTTGATATATGAATGAAGGTCATAGGTTCAAAGGTCAAGGTCATAGATGCAAATGAATACTTAAATTGTTAATTATCTCAAAAACTATAAACTTTTTGTATAGGCATGTATATTAGAATATTGTAGGCATTTGCACAACGATCATTTTGATATATGAATGAAGTTCATAGGTTCAAAGGTCAAGGTCATAGATGCAAACTAATACTTAAATGGTTAATTATCTCAGAAATTATAAACTTTTTGTATAGGCATGTATATTAGAATATTGTAGGTATTGGCCTATCGATCATTTTGATATATGAATGAAGGTCATAGGTTCAAAGGTCAAGGTCATAGATGCAAATGAATACTTAAATGGTTAATTATCTCAAAAACTATAAACTTTTTGTATAGGCATGTATATTGGAATAAGGTATGTATTGGCCTAACGATCATTTTGATATATGAATGAAGGTCATAGGTTCAAAGGTCAAGGTCATAGATGCAAATGAATACTTAAATTGTTAATTATCTCAAAAACTATCAACTTTTTGTATAGGCATGTATATTAGAATATTGTAGGCATTTGCACAACGATCATTTTGATATATGAATGAAGTTCATAGGTTCAAAGGTCAAGGTCATAGATGCAAACTAATACTTAAATGGTTAATTATCTCAGAAATTATAAACTTTTTGTATAGGCATGTATATTAGAATATTGTAGGTATTGGCCTATCAATCATTTTGATATATGAATGAAGGTCATAGGTTCAAAGGTCAAGGTCATGGATGCAAATGAATACTTAAATGGTTAATTATCTCAAAAACTATACACTTTTTGTATAGGCATGTATATTGGAATAAGGTATGTATTGGCCTATCGATCATTTTGATATATGAATGAAGGTCATAGGTTCAAAGGTCAAGGTCATAGACGCGAACGAATACTTAAATTGTTAATTATCTCAAAAACTATAAACTTTTTGTATAGGCATGTATATTGGAATATTGTAGGCATTTGCACAACAATCATTTTGATATATGAATGAAGGTCATAGGTTCAAAGGTCAAGGTCATAGATTTAAACGAATACTTAAATGGTTAATTATCTCAAAAACTAATGCCTATTGGCCTAATGCACATTTTAATATACAGATGTATTTGGCCCTTACTGCTAAACATTTTGATATTCTCTTTTATTAATGTCATTGACCATTGATATGTACTCTTCCTCAGGTGAGCGTTAAAGCCCATGGGCCTCTTGTTTGAAATGCCTTACCCCACGAAGATTAACTTGATCAATTAGAGTCCGATGAAATAACACTGGTATATAATAAAGAAACATTTATGATATGTTTTATATATAGTAAATATTTCTCTTAACTGATTTAAAAAATAAAACAATAATAATTCGTACGTCTTTTTGTCTAAAATGAGCCACATAACAAGGATAAATTAGACAAGAGTTGAAGCAAATTTGATGTGTGAAAAAAATGGATCGCATCCGACTCGGATCAGATTCTAACGAGGGAAATTTTGTCAGTTCGCTTGCCGAAAATCGGTTTGGTTTCCTAAGGACACTCGGGTTTTCTCCGCCATCCAAGAACGTACAACCTCGATATAAATGAGTCTTTACGGGAAACAAAACACCAATACTCCACTCCACTACAACGATACTTCCGCTCTTTTTGGAAGCTCTTTAAGCTAAATTTTACGTACTATGAAAGGCAGTTATCAATATATACATGTAGTGTTATACTTCAAAAGTAGATTCTCTAACAATAGATGGATTTATGTAACACTAACATAAAAACACCACCAACAACAATTCTACAAATTGACGTCTTAACAGCTCAAAAGAGAACAGAAAACACTAAGCAAGCAACCATGTGAGATAAAACGGGATGTACCATAATTTTCGAGCAGTGCATGCATATATTTCTCAATCCGGTTGACATTTGTTTACCATGAGTCTCCTGTGCAGAGCAGGCTGTGCGTAGGGAGCAATTTACACTGAAAAACAAAAATCTAATCAAGAGAGAAAAGAAAGAAACGTGTATCGCCCTAAACAGCTTTGTTGAATTTTCACACATGCGAATATGTTACATGTGATTTCTTTCTTTTAAGTCTAAAAGTTTTTTTTTTAATTTTGAACGAACATAAAAATGTCGGGTGACATAAAAATGTTCCCCGGCATTTTACGTCAAAGAACATACATTTTTAACACCAGTAGAAATTGTAAAATGGGTTTTAAAGAAGTGTGAAGGTTCTGTCAGTTTTTTCTCAGATTAACGACTATATCCACATATATATATCTTTTTAAACATTTCTTGTTCAGTGTCTACAGACATTATTTACTATTTCTTTTATACAAAAATGTTTGATATGTGCCTTTATATATCCTTTTAAAGTATTGTTAAAATTGATTTTTATAAAAAAGTTTTATGAAAAACTTAGATTTTAAAGATGATATGAAAATAATAGGTATTTTAAAACATTTACCTGTACTGAGCTTGAAAATGACTTTGACTTTTAAAGTTAAGTCATGAACTATCTTGTTTATGCTGGAAGCCTAAATCGAATACACTAAAAAATAAATAATGCACAATGCATTTTTTTCGGATACGTTCACTCTTCTTGCATAACTAATGAGTTTAAATTTTAAAAAACACATTTAAAATGTAGTTTAACGCTATTTTTATTTAAACATTGACTAACAGGTTTATAGATGTCGAGTTTTTTACTACCGTTTACTGGGTGAACTAAATAAATATGTTCTTATATAAATATTCAAGGCAACTTCTCCGAAACCGGATACAAGTCCTATAAATAGAGCCACGGTATAGTTTGGGGATTTCAGAAGTGTTTTGCGTATTATTACTTCATTTTAAAAAAAAAGAATTAGTTCATATATACAAGGAGAGTGGAGTTGACAGAAACTGTAAGTTTCCTGGTAATATTCCATCGAGTACAATGTCTGATAGCGAAACAGATACAGAGGAGGAAAAGGAAGAAGAACTGCACCACGCAGCAGCTTGGTTAATAGGGTAAGGTGACATTCTTTCCATTTATTTATTTATTTATTTATTTATCAATTTATTTATTTATTTATTATTTTATTACAGTATATGCCTGTGTTCTTGGTTTTATATTTATGATTTAGTTTGTTTCAAAGTTTAGCACATGACTACTCTTATTGACTTTAAGCCGATGTACTGTTGTGCATCATACAATCGATAAATAACTTATTTCAATTGCGGTTTTTATTTAATTTTAATATATTTATTTAATTTTATTTAATCATACTTAAACAAATTTATCTATGAATATTTGTCTTATTCGTACAAATGCACATAAAACAAAAAAGAAAATAAGGATAATTTGCCATCCCCTTCAGTTTAGTTGGTAGACCATAAAGCTTTCTTTTAATGATAATTTTTAAGGAGCAAAACTTCCCGTAAATGTTGGGAAAAAGAACAGACTGATTAAAATCAAATTAATAAAATTCAGAGAATTTCACAATTCCAGACAAAACCACAAAAAAAGAAAAGGCTGATCCAAATTTGATTATTAGAATTTCAAAAATTTTACTATTTACCACTTGAAATAATGAAAAAATAACAGGTAGTTAAGTTAATAGAATTCCGAAAATTTCACAATTTTCGACAACAACACTGCCAGAATTTTTTTTTAAATGACATGCTTATAAAAACTAATTTACTGCCTTATAGAATTCCAAGAATTCCACAATTTCCGACAACATTTTGACAAAATGACCGTTTAGTTCGGGATGGTAAGTTAGCCCTATTTCATTTACTATCGGTTTAATTACGACTTTTTGTTGCCTATGACTAATGCCTGATTGCAGTGTATACCATTCTTCTCAAAAATTATTTTCTTGTTTTATTTAGAGTTGAAACAATCAGAAGGATAGTTGTCAACACCCTAAGGATCCCAGTCACTGATGATTCAAGGATTTACCAGGTTAACTGTAGGTACTTCGTCGCTGTGTTGGTCGTGTTTGCTATCGGTATAACAATCCGCCATGTTGTAGGAGTCACCATCAAGTGTTGGTGTCCAGCCGAACTGAGGCGTTTCAAGTAGAATATGTGGATAGTTATTGTTGGGTATCCAATACCTATTATGTCCCTTTTAAAGGACCAATTCCACAAGACCCCTTGGACCGGGAACAAGAGGAGTTGCCATATTATCAATGGGTGCCAATCATACTGATTTTCCAAGCCTTCTTATTCTATCTTCCACGCTGGATTTGGAAAACTTTCTGCCCTCGTTCTTTAATAAACATTAAGGAACTAATAGGCATGGCTGACCAGGCAATGTACAGCACACCAGATGATCAGTCGGACATTATATGGAATCTGGCCTCTTACATGGACAAGTGGATTGAATTCCGTGACTTCAACTCATCTAGAGGGAAAATATTGAAAAGTATCAATCGCGGCAATTTTCTCACGACTTTGTTTTTCTTTATCGGAATTTTATATTCTGCCATTTCCATTCTCCAATTCTATTTCCTGGATGTAGTTCTGAAAAGTGATTTCCGGACTTTAGGTATAGATTTTATTTCCAGTGTGTTAAAACATGAGGAAACACAATCATGCAAGATTCCCTAGAGTTACCTTCTGTGATCTGTTAATCCGACAAATGACAAACGTTCAAAGATGGACTGTGCAATGTTCTTTGCCGATCAATCTCTTCAACGAGAAAATTTTCTTAATCATTTGGTTCATGCTGGTGTTGGGATGCGCTGTAAACACATCATACTTGCTGTACAATGTATACTCGTTCTTTATATCTACGTGGCGGTATGACCACATCAAAAAGTATTTAATGTTGAACAATCCGGAAAATTTCCGTGAAAACGAACAATCAAAGGAATTTGTGGAAAAATATCTTAAATCCGACGGTGTATTAGTATTATGGCTGCTGGGACATAACTCCAGTGACATCATCGTTATGGACTTAATACAGGAATTATGGACAAAATACCAAAGGAAGTTGAAGAGATGAATGGACAAGAACTTGTTGTATTTTGTATGATTGAATAGTCTGAATATATGTTTAGTGCAATGTAGCTAATAAAACTTACATCATCGTGATGACGCCAGTGAACTTTCATGATGTTGTATATTTCATATTAATTTCTATGCCATGTTATAAATTTTTGAATTTTCATTTCAACAGCTAATGTGAGTTTTTAATATTTCATTCAGAAAATTAAAAAAATATAACACACATGTATAAAGCCATTATGTTTAGAATGTTGTATATATATATATATTTTTTTTTTGGGGGGGGGGGGGTTAGGATACCCATGAACAATATGTCATTTACCACTATTAAACGTTGAAAATGTCATGTGACAAATATGTTAAACATTACACGAGAGAGAGAGACAGACAGACAGAGAGAGAGAGAGAGAGAGATTATGAATTCTTAATGTAGTTTCAATGCAAATATAAACTAACCCGATTTTTTCTTTAATATTTGAATTGTACTTCTCAAACAAATAAAAACTTGCATCATACATATATTTCTTTAATTTTTATGAATGTCATAAAATTGGAGCTCAAATTACAGTTTAAAAATAACTGGAAATAAAGTATCGTTCACTTGATAGTCATTGTGAATGCATGTATTTACGATGACCAATATCAGCCGTTCAAACTTATTTAAAGTTATTGTACAAGAGAGGTGTCAAGTTTCTATTGTTAGTTTTTATATTTACCCTCCATTGTAGAAAGTTGACAACATATATCATATTTCTTTGTTGAGATTTTTTATCGTTGAATTCCTGTTTTCAGTTTTTACATTTCAACCGTTTTAAAGGTTGACAACATAAATACGTCATGTGTCAAAAATATGTCAAATAATACATTCAAAAGTAGCACATGGCAATAAGTCATTCAAAAGGAACATCGCAGTTAGGAAATGACTGCGCCTGGTGCATAGTCGCTGTCATATAGTAAGTTTTTTTTCGAGATAAACAATTCTCTTAAATAAAAACTAGTTCAAGGTAAAAATAAAATTCGCGGAAATGAAAATGAAACTAAAATTTTATAAAACATGAAGCGATGTAACACTCCTGAATGAGTTATAAAACCTGTTTTAGCAATGATTCATTTACTAAAGAGATATTGTATGACATTGAATATCATCGCTGAATACAAAATTTAGCAAAAACCAGTGTCATAGAGACCACGCAACAAAAAAGGAATATCAGAACTTTCTTAACATTTTCAAACCACTAATTTATTCCACAACCACCCAACAAAACCACCCTCATAGCCACCCATCAACACCACCTCACGCCAGCATCACCGACCAACACCACCTCAAATCAGCATCATCGACCAACACCACCCACCAACATAATCTCACACCACCATCATCCTTCAACACCACCACCCAAGAACACCACCGGCCCACATCACCCAACATCACCTCTTCACACCACCGCCTAACAAAACCAAATCACACCAACACCACACTACACAACCACCGCCCAACTACACAACTTCACATCACCATCATCAACCGACAACACCACTTCACACCATATCATCCAGCAATACCACTAACAACCACTCGCACCACAACACCATCAAAAATCACCACCACCACTTTACAACAGCACGATCTCGCGCTACCACCACAATCACACAAAGCCACCAACTCACACCTCCACCCACCAACAATACCGCCACCATAACCCACAAAACACCACCTCACACCACCACATCACCCGGCACAAGGTTTTAAAAAAATCCATTGTTGTAGATTAAAATCCAGTAATATTTGACCTTTTACAACCAGTGGGACAAATCAAAAAGACCACTCAGAAAATTAAAACGTACCCAATATTTACAAACCACTAATTAATTCCCATCATGAACAGGTACTTGTTTTAACCGTTACAGATTATTTAATTATATTTCGTATTATATTTCTCACTTATCCTTCCTTTAAGGACCCAATGATTATTTAAATCTTGTCACACCGCCCTGATAACAAATTGTCAATATTAACAACAATCAGTGACCTTTTACATACAGCGTGAACTATCTATCTTTATAGAACGAAATGAATACCAACTGTGTGTCTATTTGTTTTATAATAATTACGAATTCTGTGCTTTGTACTAAGGAAGATGAATGCTTCGCTGTTCCTCCCCTACACATCGGCGCTGCTTTAAAGATTTAGAACTATCTGAAGTTGAACCAACCATTAAAGAAAGTAAGTATCCCCTAATAGCCATATCAGAAGGGGTGCCCTGTAGGGTTGTCAACTGGTTCTTAAGAGTGTTGATCGAATTTAAGAATAACACGAGTTACGCTAGTCTTGAGGACCAAACTTTTGTCTTCGTCCTTAAGCTTAGGTTCTCAGGTCCAAATGTGAAATCAAACGAGAGTGAAAGGAACATGTAACTATGGGACGTCAAATATATTCAGGGTAACTTGGGATACAGACACCATACTTGCCAACAATATTATGATGATGGTCATGTAACTTTTTAAGGGTCTTAATAACCCTGTACTTGCAATATTCCAGGGACATTGATTTACTATAAGCAGTTTGCTTTGTTGTACAAAGTTCCCGTAGTGGGAACAAACTCTACCTTGGCTATTAATTGTGAAGCAGTTAAAATCATAAGCAGGAAAAACAGGTTAATTGCTGCATAGAGAAGAAAGTTGACAGTAAAAACAATTGAAGTAGTCATGTTTGTCATACAGCTTCAAATGTAGCCTTTTCTGAGCATCATAGTGATAATGGAGGTAAAAGTCTAAATTGAAGCAGAAATTGAGGAATCAGTTGTACCTTTTAATTCAAGCTCAATAGGATAGATGATATTCCATATAATCTTTAATATAATACATTATAAGAAAAACGTAGAAAATATTAAATGGAAATATATAAATCTTATGCACAGTCTTTTTATCTGAGCCAGCTTTAACAACAGACTCCCTGTTACTAAAACGAGTCTTGTTTTTTTTTTTTTTTTTTTTTTTTTTTTTTGACACCATAGTCATAGGAAACCGTATTTTTTAATTTGTTTATTGCAATTAGAGTGATTTAATTATTGGACTTGGAAGCCATGACCGACGTGTTGCCGAGGTAGCAGCCAGACTTTGGTTGGATGGATGGGCTGAAACATTAATGTTTTCTGGAAAATCAGGAAATCTGACGAAAGGTATACATTTATCCCACAACATAACCATTTAATCAAAAACAAACCTACCAATTCATTCCAAACCATAATCCAAACTTTGAAACTGGAAAATTAAGTTAAACACGTGAACTTCTACCAGGGACGTGAGGCCGGGTGCTCCGGAAGGGTTTGCTCCTCATGTTTAGCTAGCTACACCTTTAAAACACACACAAGTCTATGATACAGTTCTTCTTAAAATATTTGTGTTTTGTCATAAATGTTACATTATTGTTATTGTGTAAACGCTGTATAAATAGTGTTCAGTTGCACCAATCACATTTCCTCAGATATATCTATTAGAACCATAGATCTGCTGGTTATGGAAGACGTTTGTGTTTAAGTCTTTGTCCACCAATACTTCCCTCTTTCTACAAAATCCAATGTCGCATGTTTGCAAAACGTGTGTTATATAGAAAACCTTAAATGATATCATTTAACATAGAATGGTTTGGAAAAGAATGTCAACACTAATGTTATGAGTATCACGTGGCATGTATACATGTATCCCCAATTTCACGAGATTTAATTTCAAAAATTAGAATATATTGCGTTTATAATATATTAACACACAGTTACTCTTTATCAAAGCCTTACCATCGCTATTTCATTTAGTCAATCACTACAAATGTGCAAGAAATCATTCATAATATAATATGTGTCATTCTTATCGAATGCTCTCTCTCTCTCTCTCTCTCTCTCTCTCTCTCTCTCTCTCATGGGTCTTTCGGATTTAGGTCCGTTTGTGATATTGATTCCAAAGATATTTGAATAGCCCATTCATTGAATCATTCCTTCATTCATTCATCCATTCATTCATTCATTTCTGAAATTGTTAATTAAAATGTTGTATTTCTAAACTAGGCAAATGGAAGAAACCGGAAGCTGAGATATTTCATGACATTGCTGTTTCCGTGGGAGTGACTCCATCAAACATTTTACTGGAAACAGATTCAACAAATACAGGAGAAAATTTTAGATTTTGTTACGAAAAATTAAAACAGTTAAAAATGGTTCCAAAGAGAATAATAGTCGTTCAAAAGCCACACATGGGAAGACGAACTTTTGCTACATTCAAAAAGCAATGGCCACTGGGGTTAAACGAAACAGAGGTGATAGTGACGTCACAAAATATATCGCTGTTGCGTTACCCGAGCGATGACGTGGGTGATTTGAAGGACGTCATTACTGTTGTATTAGGATATTTACAAAGAATGGAGATTTATGCTGCTTTAGGATATCAGATACATCAGAAAATACCCGAATCTGTTACGAAGGCGTACATGTATTTAAAAAACACTGGTTACTATAGCAACCATCTTGTTTAATAAGATTAGTTACCATTTAACCTTGATTTAATGTGTGTTTGTTTAAAAATGTTATTTCATTTTTTACGATCGGTTAAGGGTAGAGCTTTAAAATGCATTTTTACATGCATAATCTGTAAACTATACAAAAATAATGAGTTTGTGATGCTTTGTCTGAATACAAAAACACAGTGAAATGTTTAAGAATCATGACACTCAATCCAATGGGATTTATTTCCACAAAATAAAATTCCATAAACATTATTTGCCAATGATTTTTTTTATTAAAACACAAAACCATGAAATTTTAATCCCACGAATATTATACTTCTAGAAATGATAACGCATGCCATTATATCATTTTCTGTGTCTACGTGCTGTGCTATTTATAGACTGTGACCTGGCTTACATCCAAGGGAATTTCCGTTTTGTGTTGTCCAGTTGGAAAATCCCCTAATTAACATGATTGGAAGCCATTTGACGCACGCAATGATAACAAGTAAGTTATTTAACTCTCTCTCTCTCTCTCTCTCTCTCTCTCTCTCGTGGTAGTTTGATATTTATTAATACACCATATATTCGTACATTGATCAGCAGATCTCAGCAGAGATGTCTAATATATTCCTCTGATCTCAAGTGTTTTTGTAATACATCGATTCACATAGCCACTTCTTTATTTATTTTATTATTTTACTGTGTTAAACACAGTATTTTGCTTTGAACAAGGGGGGTTCATTCCTAGTTCTTGACTGTGTTTTATTTATAGGTCAGGAATTTGACTGAGTCATTGACTAGTAATTCCCTTGATGATGTTTAACAAGTATAAGCTTTCCAAAAAGGTTCGCTAAAGTCATATGTGGATTACACCACAAATAACCTTATCAAATTATAATGATAAAACTTGTATTGAACACCTGTCAACCTTGACCCGGTGGCCATGTGTCCAATACCACTTTCTTTTATAATTATAATTTGACCAGGTTATTTGTGATCATGTAACAGCTATCAATCATTAAAGGTGAAGTTGATGGACATAGCAATTTTTAGCAAAATTGAAAATTTGTACTAGTGCACACACGTAGCGATTTTAATGTCCTAACGCGGCAAACAAGCATACCACTTTTCCAGTCACATTGTACGTGTACTCGGTGCACTAGTTGATACTGTAGTCTCACAAAATACTGAGCACCAGTCGAAGAAGCGGTATCTGAAATTTTAAAGCCTTGTGTATAAACTGAAAGGGGTTCGAATACACAACCCGTCGCTCTAGAGGAGGATGTTCTACCACTAAACAACCTACCCGTTCCAGCTATACTAGTATGTTAACACGACAAGCTCTCCTTTTCCCACATATTATAAGAAAGGTAACTGGTGCGTTTTATGTGAGACCTAACACAAAGCATGTATGTATGTCTTAATGTTACAACTGTTTCGTTAGCTCGTATAATTTAACGTATGAACAAAGAGTTTTAGATATAACGAAATGTTTGTATAGGCAAACAACATTAACCTGTCTGCTTGACCATCACTTTTTTCAATAACAAATTTCTTTTTTCTGTATGACTGTTTCAATAGTATTTTATCTTTAGATACCATGACTTGAAACACTTAGAAAAATGGCGACTGACCAGCCTTTTTCGAGGAATAATTTGGTTGCCATTGGCGAAGAGCTTGGTAAAGATGACGTAAAGGGTCTAAAATTCTTGTGTAAAGATGTCTTGCCAAAGCGGAGTACCCAGAGGATGGATAGAGCCACACATATATTTAATTGTTTGGTGGAGAAGGGGAAACTGAAACCGAACGATGGGGACTTTCTGTTGCAGTGTTTGTATTATATGAAGAAAACCAACCTTATAAAGAAGTTCGGATATAGATGGGAAGATGTTGAGAAAGATATCAAAAACAGGAAGTATAAGGTAACGCCCTTCAGGTATGTACATTGTATATATCCACAAAGTTTTATTTTTGTAGTTTTCTCCAAAAGATATGGCATGCACTTTGTTGTACCCATTAACATTACAACATATTATAATTTCACAGCATTTGATTGACAAAATACCAAATATATAAAAGCCAGCTATAATACTTAGTGATATGCCACAGTCGAATTATACAGTAGTATAATATGATAAGAAATAAAAATTTGTTTATTTTTGGGGAGGGTGATACATATACGTGTTTATTATTTGTTAAAAGTTTGAGTAATAAAATTTACTTGGATACAAAAAGTTCCATTTTAAGTTGTCATTTGATAGGTGGCGCTGTCGAAAATAATCATGTGACTGGAAGTAAAATTACATTGGTCAATTAATGCTCACGTCATACTAGATAATTTGGTTGCAAGACACTTTTAGTTCCTAAGCACAAGAAAAAAATATTAGAGTTAATTTGTTGGCCCAATAGGCTTAGATTGATTGTTTATGTTGTAAAACGACCACCAGTTGGCGCTTCATAGATTCTAAAGTAACTCAAAAGTCGATCGTGAAATGTTGACATGTTACTTAGTCAAGGTTTATATACACCTTACCTAAACCTTAATGTTCTCCTCACCAGAAGGCAGATAAGCCCGCAACGCTATCTTTCTATGTATTTTTGCCTGGCCTTCGCTGCTGTTTTTGCTATGTTCCAGCTGGTTCATCCAGCGGCGTTTCTTTCCTTTTCAGTTGTTCTCCTCCATGTGGACATAGGTCTTCCCCTTTTTCTTTCCCCTTCTTGTTGCCACCCTAGTTCTGTCTAGCAGTCATTTGTTCCCTCTTTCCTCAGTATGTACCCAAGCCAGTTCCATAATGTTATAGCTTCGCTTCCATATGTCCGGTGCACATTTTGGTCATTTTGCTATTTTATTTATAATGCAGGGCACTGTTATTTGAAATATCGGAAGATTTAGACAGTGATGAGGTAGAAACATTAAAATACAGTATGCAAGAAAAATATTTTATGAAAAAGAATCAGATGGAGCGGATGAATTCAGGCCTGGATATTATGGAGACTTTGGAAGCTGATGGGCGTATTGATGAGACCGATGTTAAAGATTTGGAGGATTTAATTCTCAGGGTTCTGGAAAGAGACGACTTAAAAAGGCATTTTGATGAATATTTAGGTATGATATATGTGATATATCTGATGTGCAACAAATACTTTTCATTGTGGATAGGACCATAGGAACAAAAAGACATTGGTAGTATTCATTACGTCATATATAATTTTAAAATGTATTTCATGATTAATTTTTTTAAATGGCATATGACAATTATAATACAAATACAATGCAAATACACAGAAATGCACGTATGTGCTAGCTAAACAGGACGTGCTTAGCCTTTCGGAGCACCCGGTCTCACTTCCCTGGTGGAAGATAAGATGTTTAATTTTATTTGCCTCTTTTCAAAGTCCTTATATTGGTTTTTGAACTGATATGAATATATACTTACTTGTGCTTGTTTTGAACATTGCATATAAAAAAATATCATCAAACGCGTCAGAACTAAATACAATTGACATTCTATCATCATCATCATTTGTATTATTCTTATAAACAGGTGTCACTAATTCTGGACCTCAACCCATGGAAACTGAACCGACACATACAACGCAAAATGTTCCACAGACGTACCAACACGTTCCACGGACGCATGCGCATCAGAATGTTCCACAGACGCACGAGTTTTTAACATGTGAGTATTTGAACTGTTAGATTTAATAATATTATATTAAAAGAATAATGCATGGTATGAAAAGTTGAGATTCTTTTCCGTATTCTGTCCGGTGGAAGGCTCATTGATCTGTGATCATGTTTTCCACTATTTGGCCACTGAGGCAAGTAATATAACTGAAAAATAAAACATAATTGTACATAATTGTATTAGTGATTCAGACAAAACCCCTTATTAAACACATATTTAACTGACTTTGTTAGCATTCCCAATGAAATTCTAAATGATTCAGTTTTAATTTCTACTAATTGATTCCTAGCTCATAGAAGTCACCATTTCCCATTTGGTATCCAAATTTTGAAATTATCACTTGCAAATAACTAAACTGTTGACTAAGGGGTATTACAAACTCATTCTTATCAAACCCCAAAGAGTTATTTGGCCGTCATCACAATTTTGTTGTGTAGTACACCCTGGATATGTTTGACGCCCCATAGTTCAATGTTCCTTTCATTCTCAATTTTGATTCCACAGGTAACTGGTTAAGCTAGATAATCAGGAGGTGCTTACCCTTCTGTAGCACACAGCCTCACTTCCCTTGTGGAAGTTCGCGAGTTTAACTTCGTTTTCCAATGATTTGAAATGAACTATTTCTGTTTGTAATACTAGTATTATATTCAATAAAGGCTTTTATTGTTTTTAGCAAGCAGCACGCAAGCACCTAGAGTTCCAGTTGGACATAGAAATGTCGAAGTTTCCAGGCGTAAGTAAGACCAGAGAAAGAGAGAGATTTTGAAAATTACAATAAATAGCACCTGCTAGAGATGCTATGATTCTTGTCAACTTCTGAATTTCAAGCCAATTGATAAACGTATATTATTACATTACATAGTATTTGACGGGGATATTCTCATGATGTTTTATATGTTTTGTAGATGGCGCCCGCATTCATCCAGTGCCACTGGAATCCCGGGGAACAAGTGAAGATGCTCCAGACACTATCATGACACCGGACGTCGTACCAAGATACAAAATGACTGCCAATCCAAGAGGTACCTAGCGAATTTACTTTAACAAAAATTAAATGTTAAGCACTTATTTGTTCAGGCATAAGATTATCCAATGGCTGTGCCATATACCATTTTAATGATAATGTTTTTAAAAAATGGTATATAAACTAATAAATGTATTTTAACATTAAACCTAGAATGATAATCCCGATGTTCGTATGTCCTCTGGAACGTGCAGGGTACAATATACATATTTTTCCACTATGGTAACTCAATTAGTAGAGTGTTTGCTCCGTATCCGGGAGGTCGTGGGTTCGAACCCCGCCTGGGTCTGATCAAAGCTTGAAAATACACGTAGGTATTTACATTTCTTTCTGCAAGCATTCAGTATATAGAAATAAAAGGCAAGATTTTTGGAAGAGACCTTATAAAACTATGCCCGATATATGAAATATTCTTTACTGGAACGTAATATCTCATCAATTCAATCTAAAGAGACAGTAGTAAATAGAGATGTAATTTATCTACAATGGTTCTAGTTTGTACATATAAAAGTGATCCATAAAAATACAACAATGGAAGCTAAACCTTGTTACCCCACAATAAGAAATGAAACACTCGTGCCGAAATAAAAATCATTACCAAATAATTTGTGCTATCTTGCAAGAACGATAACTCTCCACGGTAAGGCTACAAAAGGTAATAAAGTACGTATACGTCATCAGATACCGATACGGTCACTAATAGGTATATATGTATATTAGAAAGTCAGCATTCTTACCTGTAATAAACTTGAAAACGGACGTGAAAAAATCGAGGAAATGCAACGTGTCCAATATAAGACACCATGTGACTTTGTGACGTAATTGGTATTTGGACTGATAATATTGTCCCTTTGCGGGGTTTGCATTTCTTGAACCTGTTGTTTTACAACTGTGCATGGCATTGCATGAGTATTTGTGAGATTTGTACATATCCAAATGTTTTACATCAATTTGTTATGTTTTAAAGGTTATTGCATTATAATAAACAACGAGAAGTTTCTTGATGAGACCAAGCATAGAAAAGGATCAGACAAAGACGTTGGTAAGTAATGTATCAGTGTTTTAAGTGTAAGAACTTCCTATATTTATAGGAAAAACGAAGGATGTCCGATCATATATGAAACACATATGGGCAAGTTTAACTGGTTTATATTACATGCCTATATAGATAGATTTGGCTGTATTTATTTATTGTAATTATTTATTTTACATAAAATTAATAAACTATCAAGCCATGTATTTATAAATTCAAGACATTATTGCAATTACACAACATGGTACTAATTATTTTGTTTTTTGGTTTTTTATAGAGAGATTAACAAATACTTTCAAACATAGAAAGTTTATAGTTAAACCATTTAATGATTTAAGAGCCTGTGAGATAACGTCCATACTGACAGAATTTTCCAAGTTGGACCACACTGAATATGACGCATTAGTAGTATGCATTTTATCACATGGGGACAAAGAAACCGTCCAAGGGATAGACCTGATCCATGTCCAAATAGGAACCCTTACAGCACTCTTTAAATCCTCAGCGTGTAAAAGCTTAAAGGAAAAACCAAAGTTGTTTTTCATCCAAGCTTGCCAAGGGCAGGAAAAGAATAAAGGTGATAAATTTATGCTGTAGTTTTAGAAATGCTTTTCTAAGATGCGCTTTGTGTCAAACTCCCTTTATATGTCGAAAGCAAATTACTTTGTGAAACAAACATCGCCAAGACTACAACGGAAAATAAATGTTTAGAGTAAAATAAGAAAACATAAAGTTTTAATAAAGTTCATTTAATTATCAATATCGTGTTGTCATGAAAACAAAACTTAATAAATATATATTTGCCAAACAATCATAAACATGACGGTATTAAACATTTTGAGATATTTTACAAGGGGTACAAAAGACAGTCCGATCCCAAATAATTTGCCTTATTGTTGCATGAATTGGCATCTGATTGCTTAGTAATCAATCTTGCTTGTGTAAGGTCTCTCTATATGACATCTTTCTTTTGTTTCCAGTCACCATTCCAGCTGGAATGCAGCAAGATTTTGTAGAAACTGACGCTAATACACAAGCGGGTCAGATATCTGCGCCACTCATTCCTGGGGAACCAGATTTTCTTCTAGGATTTGCCAGTGTACCAGGTTATGTTTCATACCGCCGGAAATCACGAGGATCCGTCTACATTGAAAAATTAACCAGCGCTATTGATCGATTAGCCGACAAGCAATAATATAAAATATATCATGGCCGAGAGGGTAACGTAAAAATGTTATTTCTATGTATGTGTGTTTTATGCTCAAAAATGTAAGTGTTTAAGGAAATATAATAGCAATGCCATCGTTTTTAGAAGACCATGGAAAGGAAAGCCTTATTACAAAGAGAAATTAATGGCAACTTTCTCACACTTAGCTGCAATTTCTTCGCCTATAGCTGCCGACGTATCGACATAAGTGAAATATTCTTGACTGGGACGTTAAACACCATTACTCACTCACTCACGCACTCACTCTCGCACTTAATTATCTGCTTAGATCTGTCCAGTGGGATTTGGACCTAGCGCCCTAGACCACTCTCTATTTTATCTGTTTGGCTCCTGCCTATAAATGACACAGTTATGGGGGCCTTATGAACAGGTATGACTGTAACGGTTCATTGCTTTGATGATCTTTTTCTATTTTTCAGATGTGATTTGTCCACAATATTACTTCAGGTAAACAGTGATGTCAGTGAGGAGAAATTAGAGCGTCCCGTAGGTACTCAGGGTACTGATGCAGGTCAACAGCCAACACAAATAGATCGTTTTATTGCGTGTTCAGCGCCACTGAGTGCCTTAAGACGTCTTCTGTATCTGTGATATGGATGAACTGTGGTAGTGATTTTGGGAGACTGTTTAGGTAGTACATTTATCTCCTGAAATCAATATTCTGGTTGTCCATAAAATTTGTTCTTTGTTTATAATTAGAATCTAGTTGTTCAGTGTTAATTTTATGTTAACTAATATATGTACTACATGTAGGTGCATAATTTTGTTGTAATGCCCTCACAGATTTTCGCTGGAGGTATACTGTATGTTTGCGATGTCTGTCTATCCATAAAAATGGTATCTAAAAAATAATCCAAAATTGCTTTAATGGAATTTCATCAATTTTTCCGATGATAAATATTTTAAAAAAGATGTATAAATAAGTTTGGAGGTCATATGTCAAGGTCAATGTTTCTATAAATAGAAAATTGTTTTCTGTAATGTATTTTTGTCTTTAATAAGCTAATTAATATTTTTCATCACTATTACTGATTAAAGATCAAGATTAAGTAATTACCTCATCGGATATAAAATGGCACTAGTTAGATGGAGATAGGGCGCTAGCACGTGACGTGTGTGTTTTTTTTTTTTTTTTTTTTTTTTTTTTTATTTGTTTTTGTTTTGTATTCTTGTTTTCATGGATATTGCCATAATGAGAATTATAATAAAATGTTAATGTAAATCTTATCAAAGTGGTTCTATTGTGAAACAAAAGGAAGTACATTTTATGTTTATACACCACAATATCAAAATTATTTTCTTCAATAAAACTGTTACTTAGGATCGAATATGCTCTTCAAACAAAAAAAAGGTTCCGAACCAGAAATCATGAAAGACAACAACTCTCTATACGCTCTATATACTAGTACAATAAGGTGATACCATTACTGATACATTTTCACCTACCAAATAAAGAACAAACATCCTAATCCATGTCCAAATCACAATCCTAAAGCAAGGTAAAAACAAACGTACCAATTCATGTCCAAATCACTATCCGAAAGCAAAGTAAAAACAAACATACCAATCTATGTCCAAATCGCAATCCCAAAGAAAACTAAAAACAAAAATACTAATCCTTATCCAAATCGCAATCACAAAGCAAAGTAAAAACAAACATACTAATCCATGTCCAAATCTCAATCCCAAAGCAAAGTAACAACAAACGTACCAATCCATGTCCAAATCACAATCCCAAAGCAAACTAAAACAAACATACCAATCCATGTCAAAAACACAATCCCAAAACAAAGTAAAAACAAACACACCAATCCATGTTCATATCGCAATCCCTAAGCCATACCAATCAATGTCCAAACCACAATCTCAAACAAAGTAAAAACTCTAAAACTGGCAAATTAGGTTATACACTTGAACCCCACCAGTAAGCTGAGGCCGAGTGCTCCGAAAGGGTAAGCACCTAGCTACACCTGCAACGTGTATAATCGAAATTGAGAACTAAAGAAACTATGGAACACTATGGAACGTCAAATATATCCAGGGTAATTTTGGATACAGGAACATCATACTTTCAACAATACTATAATGACGATCATAAAACATTTGAGGTCCTTGATGAGCCTATGTTTGCAATATCAAAACAATTTACTTTTGTAAAGGCTACAGTTACATAATAGGCCTATCAACCCTACCGGCGATATTGAAATCATTATGATCACCCAATCGCCGTATACAAAGCCATATTTCAATCACGTAATGCATCTTTGTCCTAGAAAATGTTATTTTAAATATGAAAATTACCAAAGCCAGAAATAATATTTAAAAATGAATCCTCCCAATCTGTTGCCAAAGCATACATTTAATAATGATGTATAACTTGTGATATTATTCCTTTAAATACCTCAATACGTGACCAGTGAGTATGAACAATGCCTATCTCGCTGATATTACGTTTTCGTACGTATGCACTGGATACTAACACGTGTGTTTATCTGAAGTAATATTGCAACATTTTATTAAAATCTATCAAATTTCAGATTTGGCAAGAGGCTGTTAGGAATTCATTTCAAACGTTACTGTGGGTTTTGGTAATTTGGGGTATTTAAAAATTCATTATTTTAGGCATATTCAAAAAGCATAATTCCCCTAAAGTTTCATCTTATGACTGCTTTATTTTAAATGGTTTTAAGAGTGGAAATAACTGAAATTTCGCTAATACTTTTTCAAAATGACACAGTATTTTTGTTGAAATAAGAGTTATCTTTCTTCATTGCGCTAGTCTTATTCACTCAATATTAGGACATGGGTTGGTTTTAGTACATGGCGATTGGCTAACGTGTTTGGCATGGTTTGAAAGCGCCGTTCGCGCAACCAAATCTTAATGGTTGAACAATTGAAATTATATTCTAGTGTTGTTCGACAATATATTTCTAGGCTGTAGTTTCTACATCAATTTTCATCATATTTTTCAGTCATTAGCTAATAGAAGATACAAATTCTTCTAATTTGTAATTATTAATTAATTGGTTCGTTCGTTCGTTAAAATGTTGTTTAACGTCGATTCAGCATGTACATAAATCGTTAATGATTAATTTTAGAACCTTGTAACAGCGATCACGCGGAGCGACTTTAAGGCAGTGTCGGTATGCAGGAGACAAGCATACCATCATACGGGTGAAGCGGTCGACACGCCGAGCGACAGTCGAGGATGCAGAATTAAAATTTTAAACACTTGTATGGCCCGGTCAGGCTTCGAATCCACAAACTTTCTCTTTCGATGCAGACGCTATACCACTAAGCCATCGTGAGCGGTCATGAACTATATGGTGTTTTACGAACACTTCATATCTACTCGGGAATAGCAATGTTAACTCCAACTCTAGCGAGGTTTGTTTTCAAAGATTTTAAATGAATGCATTTTCGTTTAAATGATGAATGCTACTTGATATATGAATCTTGGTTTTTAATATTAAATCTTCAGTGGAGATGTACGCGTATTGTAAATACGATACAAATGTGTTTTATGTCCGTCAATTCTATTTCTAAAGATGCGTAGTTCAAAGTAAGACAAACTTGCCATTTTATACCTACAATGTAAATCTAATCTGTTTTATCATAAAAAAGTAAAGTTGCTCTTCCTTTTGAATGAAAAGGTTATCAGTCACGCAGTTGCGCGCGGTAAGCTCGAGCTGAGATGCACGCGATGATTCTGTGTACTCCTGTAAAAGTTATTTAAAATCCGGGCGATATTCCAAAAAACGGATCGTAAAGCCAGTCTGATATAAAATTTCAAGATTTATCAGAATTATCAGGATAACAAAGTATACTGTTTTACGGGTTTGTCCGCCATCACGTGCATACAGCGTCACGCGGTGTCGGAATAAAGACATAATGAATCCATGTATAAGACGAGATAAAAATGTGTATTAAAGGCAAAACAAAAGAGATGTTTGTTTCTTTAAGTACTACATATAAATAGTTTGGCTTGAATTTGGATGATGTTTTAAAACTAGCAGAAACAGTATCATAAAATCAGAAATTTCAAATAGCAATTCTAAAATTCAACCACAAACATACCGATCCATGATCGAATCACAATTCTTAAAGTCAACCATAAACATACTGATCCTTATTCAAATCACAGTCCTAAAAGGCAACCACAGACATACCAATCCATGTTTAAATCGCAATCATACAAGTCAACCACAAACATACCGATCCATGTTCAAGTCACAATTCCAAACCTCAACTACAAACAAGCCGATCCATCTTCAAATCACAATTCCAAACCTCAACCACAAACATATCGATCCATGTTCAAATCACAATTCCAAACCTCAACCACAAACATATCGATCCATGTTCAAATCACGATCCCAAACCTCAACCACAAACATACTGATCCATGTTCAAGTCACAATTCCAAACCTCAACCACAAACATACTGATCCATGTTCAAGTCACAATTCCAAACCTCAACCACAAACATACTGATCAATGTTCAAGTCACAATTCCAAACCTCAACCACAAACATACTGATCCATGTTCAAGTCACAATTCCAAACCTCAACCACAAACATACTGATCCATGTTCAAGTCACAATTCCAAACCTCAACCACAAACATACTGATCCATGTTCAAGTCACAATTCCAAACCTCAACCACAAACATACTGATCCATGTTCAAGTCACAATTCCAAACCTCAACCACAAACATACTGATCCATGTTCAAGTCACAATTCTAAACCTCAACCACAAACATACTGATCCATGTTCAAGTCACAATTCCAAACCTCAACCACAAACATACTGATCCATGTTCAAATCACAATCCTAAACTTCAACCACAAACACACTGATCCATGTTCAAGTCACAATCCTAAACTTTAACCACAAACATACTGATCCATGTTCAAGTCACAATCCCAAACCTCAACCACAGACATACTGATCCATGTTTAAATCGCAATCATACAAGTCAACCACAAACATACCGATCCATGTTCAAATCAAAATCCCAAAAGTCAACAACAAACATATAAATTCGTGTTCAAATCAAAATCCCAAAAGTCAACCACAGACATACTGGTACATCTTCAAATCACAATCACAAAATCAAAGTAAAATCTATGAAAGCTGGAAAATTAAGTAAAACACAAGGGAAGTAAGGCCTAGTGCTCCGGAAGTTTGAACACCTCTAACTAGCCACACCCTCACGAGTGAATTCGGGTACTCGAAATTCTGAGTTTACAAATGCAAACTATGACAAATAAAAGGATGAACATGATGAAAAGAATCAATATTATAATGTGTTTAGTTCCTTGAATGATATACGTAGCACTTGTATCAAAACCATTTCTTCGAATGATTTTCATACAGCCTCGCGCGAATTATAATCAAATACACATTTCTACATGAAAGGGGGATGATCTAATTTTAAAAATTAATGTGTTAGGCTTATGGAACTGAAAACAATTCTAACAGGTCATTAATATTACGCCTCATTTTACATGATACTCACAAATCTTCGTGATGTTCATTTAAATGATAACAATATTATCACCATCCTTGTGATACAGGGTGTGTATTCTTTCACCAGCATAGTTATCTCTTTTACGTCAAACCAAAAAGTGGAACAAGTAATCTAGATATTGCCATCTTAATTTATGATCACAGCAGGATTTCTATTATAAGAGGCAATGAACGAATGCATTACGTCGATAATTTTTTATCATGGCTTATTACTACAATTTTCGCGTAGTGACATTTCAAATTTTTAAGCTATTTTTTTTTTGAGTAGTCGGATAACAATTGGTGCAAATAATATTAAAATCAATTATTTCTTAATCACGTTAACTTAAATTTTAGTGTCTTTTAATTCTCCCGAATTCAAGAGAACGTTACACGTACGGCCTGAAGCAGGAAAAAAATTATGAGTGGCCAAATGCTCATGGCATAAGCCGTCGGACCCCAAGACATCTTAATGCTGTCCATTTTACCCTGGTTGACTGCAAATGAGAAGAGGATTTGCCTCTACTGGTTGGCTTTATACAGACAGTATCAGTGTAACTGAAATGTGATTGAAATTATTAAAAGTAATTATAAATATTTTTTTTTTTTTAGTTTTTGCAGACTTTATGTAATTACACATATTTCGTAACGAGAAAGTATCCCCGAGTATACTATTCAATGGATACCAGTTATCCGTACAAGCTAGAGACATCAATCCGCCCAATATTACAGCACATGAAATAGGAAAAACATATATTATCAACATCAAACATACCGATCCATTTTCAAATTACAATAGTGACAAATTCAGAAAAAAAACGTTTCGTAAGCTTAGACCGGGTGCTCCGGAAGAGTAAGAACCCGTTGTTTAGCTATTTACACCGCAAAGCGTGCAATCAAAATTGAAAATGAAAGGAATATGAAACTATGGACGTCAAATACTTTTGTGAAACAATACATCATAAGCAGGAAAAGCATGTATATTGATTTATAAACAATACCATGCAGAGATAAGTTGTCAACACAATTAATTACACAACTTCTTGTTTTTAACGCGATCACTGGACATTCTGGCAAATGGTGTATTTTTGTGGTTTATGATTAAGTACATTTTGTAATCCTAACCGGTCATTCGGAAACAATGGTTACCAGATACAAACTAAAAAACTGTAAAAATGTTAGTGGAAGTTGAAGGTTGATGTCTCTGTGTGCAGGATTGCCCTGGATATATTTGACGTCCCATAGTTCCATGTTCCTTTCACATAATTTTGATTACACACCTGGTGGGTGTAGCTAGCTAAACAGGAGGTGCGTACCCTTCCGGAGCACCCAGCCTCACTTCCCTGGTGGAAATTCACGTGTCTAACCTAACTTGTCAGTTCCAAAGTTTCGGACATGGATTAGTATGTTTGTGCACCATTGCTTGCTGATTTGTTTCTTTATTCTTACGAGGCAGAATTTATGCAGAACCTTGTTAAATCTGGAGAGAAGACTGTCGCCAAATCATTCAACTCAACATACAGATATATAGATGACGTTCTGTCTCTTAACAATCCTAAATATGGAGACTATGTAAATGTCATCTATCCTAGTGAGCTTGAAATAAAAGACACGACTGATTCCTCAAGTTCTGCTTCATATTTAGACTTATACCTGAATTATGACGCACACGAAAGGCTACATTTGAAACTTTATGACAAACGTGATGATTTCAATTTTTCTATTGTCAACTTTCCTTTTTTATGCAGGAATATACCTGCTTCTCCTGCTTATGGTGTATTTGTTTCCCAATTAATACGCTATGGTAGAGCTTGTTCCCACTACGGAGACTTTGTACAACGAAGTATGCTGCTTGCAAATAAATTGTTGACTCAGGGATATTGCAAGCCTAGGCTTATCAAGGCCCTCAAAAAGTTTTATGGCCGTCATCACAGTATTGATGATAAGTTTGATGTCTCTGTGTCCAGGATTGCCCTGGATATATTTGACGTCTCATAGTTCCATGTTTCTTTCACACAATTTTGATTACACACGTGGCGGGTGTAGCTAGCTAAACAGGAGGTGCTTACCCTTCCGGGGCACCCGGCCTCACTTCCCTGGTGGAAGTTCACGTGTTTAACTTAACATGTCAGTTCCAAAGTTTTTACTTTGCTTCTGGATTGTGATTCGGGCATGGATTAGTATGTTTGTTTTTTATTTGTTTTTGATTACATCGAAGTGCTATAAACATCTTGACGTCGTTCTAGAATAAGAAAAAATCCCAATATATATGTGTGTGTAATCTCCCGCGATTTTTCATTCATTAACAGTATGTAGTACGTAAAAACAATACAAATACCTAACAATTAGGCATGCTGCCATCAGGGTAGACGGTTATCTCCCGTTTTGATGCGAAAGTCAAACAAATAAAGATGAAACGTCTTATATCGTTTGTCTTATATCACGTAAGCCTACCTCACTATACAACTATAGAGTTAATGTCTACACTTTTCAAAAAATGCAAAGATATCAAGATTTCGCAATAAAATAAAATCAGAAAATACACCCTGCTGTTATCCGAAAATGAAGAAAATGATTTTATTTTTTCAAAATGATGGTTTTTGTGGTTTATGATCAAGAACATATTGTAATCCTAACCGGTCCTTTGGAAACTATGGTTCCCCGATACAATTGTGAAAAATGATGCATCAAATTGCTATAAATATTTTGTCGTCGTTCAAGAGAAAGAGAAAATCCCCATTATATATGTTTGTCATCTCCCGCAAATTTGAACGAAGACGTGCGAATTTTCATTCAATTACAGTATATCGTACGTAAAAAACAGTACATATACCTAACAATTAGGCATTCTGCCATCAGGGTAGACTTTGATGTGATCTAGTCAAACGGATACAGATGGAACATCTATATCGTTGTCTTATATCACGTAAGCCTACCTCACTCTACAACTACTAGTATATAGTTAATGTCTACACTTTTCGGAAAATGCAAAGATTTCAAGATTTCGCAATAAAATAAAATCAAAAGATACACCCTGCTATTATCCGAAAATGAAGAAATGTTTTTATTCAAAATGATGGTATTTTATAGTTTTACAATGCGTAGTTGTAATAGTTTATATTATTGTTTTTGTTATTTGTGCATTGATTTTATTGACAAATACTACGTCATTCCAGTTGCTTTATTTCATTTTAATATTCAGCAAAATAATCACGGCAGCAATTTAAAATCTTATAAAGTGACAAGATGTCCTTCTTCAATGATTACTGTCATATACTATTTTTTTTAATTTAATTATAAAATACATTCAAAAAATAGTATATGACAATATTGTCATATACCATTATTTTAATGTATTTGATGATAAAATTTTTAAAAAAAAATGGTATATGACAATTACCAATGCTATGTATAAATCAACTACACATGTAGGTTCCATTGTTTCTGATTTTTATTTGTACACGATTCGCGCCCGATGGTTGCGGAAAAAAATAAACAACACGATTTAATATAGTCCCTCTCATATACAGTGACCAGGAACAAACCTAGTGTTTGCACACCTTCATTATGAAAAAAGCGTGCTCACACTCTACGCCACAATGTCTCAAAATACCGCGAAAAGCAGTGAAGATAGGCAGCATGATAAAGTAAACCCTCGCATACAGTCGGCCAGGAATGAACCTAGTGTTTGAACGCCTTCATTTTGAAGAATGTATTGCTCACTCTTAATCAAACAATGTTGCAAAAATACTCTTTAACTATAAAAAACAGTTAAGATACACAACAGCATAAAATACTCTTTCTTACATACAGTTTTCCTAGAATAAACCTAGTGTTTGGACATCTTGAGTTTAAGGAATGACGTCTTGACCACTGAAATAGAATTTCGACCAGGAATATTTCAGATACATGTAGTTTATATTTTATAATGATAATAAAATCCATTATAGCATGTCTTCTATTCATTGATTCTCCTAATATAGTATTTACATTTTATTAAGAAGTTAACAATCATGAATTATTGAAGGATTGATGGAATAGTGGGTGTGAAATAACGTACCAGAAATTACGATCTGACATCTGATGTAAAGTTACAAAAATCTAATTATAAAAATTAGCCTCAGACAAGCGAAGTCTGGATTAAAATAAGCCGGTAAATAGAACATATTTCCCCTTGTATTTACTCTACAGATTGGAGCCGTCCATTCCTGGTCTGTTTGTTAGACAGTTTATTGAATTTGACTGCGTTCACTCCATTTGTTTAAACATTGCTTTCGCTTAGCTATTTAATATATTGCTTACAACGTGAAATACGCGTAGGAAATTGAATATATTTGCGGATATAGGCTTGGCGTTTACACATAAGGTGATCTAATTATACTTGAAAATAGTTTTTAGTAATTAAGGATTTTTGACTTCTCATGAGACCCCCTATATCCGCCGTCTACAAAACCGTTCGTGATTTTTATTCCTTTTGCGGATATCATTTCGCTTTGTGACGTCATACACAAAATATCAATTAAGTTATTTCAACAAAGGTAGAAAACTTTCAGAAATAATAGTCTATGTGAGTGTATTCCATAGGTATTATAAATGAGAGTAAGGGATAGCAAATTGAATGTTGAAAGATCAAGTTAAATTTGCCATTCCTGACTCTAATTTATAATACCGAATGAATACACTCAAATAGAATGTTTTTTCTTATAGGCCTATTTGCAATCAAAATAGTGTAAGCATGACAGATAATTTAAAATAACAGATACAATAATTTATTTAATCCAAGTCCTTTACAAAGATATGAGAATCCAAACAAGGATAGAGATATTGACTTAAGTCAGAATGCATGACGTAATAGGTGGTATTTCTTGACGTAATCAGAAGATATGACCCATACTGTATTCATAAGCGAATGAATGCAAGTATCATAATCTTTTTTATTTTTATTATTCAACTCATTAAAAAAATGTAATATGACTTTTTGTATTTGCAACTTTTGCATGCATTATTATTTTCAAAGTATCAAAAGTAGCATATGACACAATCGACAACAATAACAGTATGTTCATCTAAAGAAAGTCAGAAAATAGAAATAAGAGAAAAAATCCTGTAACAGTCGGTTACAAATCTTACTCCCGTCGTTTTTATCTTAAATATGATCATAAATATATAATATTCCTTCTCGAAATCACAATTTTAAAGCAGTAAAAACTCTGAAACTTGCAAATATTAAAATCAATTATATTTTAATTACATCAACTTCAATTTTAGCGTCTTTAAATTCTCTCGAATTCAAGAGAACCTAACACGAACGGGAAAGTATCCCCAAGTATACTTTTCAATGGATACCATTATCCGTACAAGCTAAAGGCATCAATCTGCGCAATATCACAGCACATGAAATAGGAAAAACATATATTATCAACATCAAACATACCGATCCATGTTCAAATCACAATTCCAATAAAAGTGACAAATTCAGAAAAACACGTTTCTCAAGCTCAGACCGGGTGCTCCGGAAGAGTAAGCACCCCTTGTTTAGCTATTTACACCGCCGAGCGTCCAATCAAAATTGAAAATGAAAGGAATATGAAACTATGGACCTCAAATACTTTTGTGAAACAATACATCATAAGCAGGAAAAGCATGTATTTTGATTTATAAACAATACTATGCAGAGATTAGTTGTCAACACAATTAATTACACAACTTCTTGTTTTTAACGCGATCACTGGACATTCTGGCAAATGGTGTATTTTTTGTGGTTTATGATTAAGTACATTTTGCAATCCTAACCGGTCATTCGAAAACAATGGTTACCAGATACAAACTAAAAAACTTAAAAATGTTAGTGGAAGTTCACGTGTCTAACCTAACTTGTCAGTTCCAAAGTATCGGACAAGGATTAGTATGTTTGGTTTGCTTCTGGATTGTGATTCGGACATGGATTAGTATGTTTGTGCATCATTGATTGCTGATTTGTTTCTTTATTCTTACGAAGCAGAATTTATGCAGAACCTTGTTAAATCTGGAGAGAAGACTGTCGCCAAATCATTCAACTCAACATACAGATATATAGATGACGTTCTGTCTCTTAACAATCCTAAATTTGGAGACTATGTAAATGTCATCTATCCTAGTGAGCTTGAAATAAAAGACACGACTGATTCCTCAAGTTCTGCTTCATATTTAGACTTATACCTGAATTATGACGCACACGAAAGGCTACATTTGAATCATTATGACAAACGTGATGACTTTAATTTTTCTATTGTAAACTTTCCTTTTTTTATGCAGCAATATACCTGCTTCTCCTGCTTGTCTTGTGATGTATTTGTTTCCCAATTAATACGCTATGGTAGAGCTTGTTAAATGGATAAGTATGTTTGTTTTTGATTCCCACTACGGAGACTTTGTACAACGAAGTATGCTGCTTGCAAATAAATTATTGACTCAGGGATATTGCAAGCCTAGGCTTATTAAGGCCCTCAAAAAGTTTTATGGCCGTCATCACAGTATTGTTGATAAGTTTGATGTTTCTGTGTCCAGGATTGCCCTGGATATTTTTGACGTCTCATAGTTCCATGTTTCTTTCACACAATTTTGATTACACACGTGGCGGGTGTAGCTAGCTAAACAGGAGGGGCTTACCCTTCCGGAGCACCCGACCTCACTTCCCTGGTGGAAGTTCACGTGTCTAACCTAACTTGCCAGTTTCAAAGTTTTTACTTTGCTTCTGGATTGTTATTCGGACATGGATTAGTATGTTTGTTTTGATTTGATTTTGATTACATCGAAGTGCTATAAACATCTTGACGTCGTTCTAGAATAAAAAAAAATCCCAATATATATATATATATATATATGTGTGTGTGGTGTGTGTGTGTGTGTGTGTGTAATCTCCCGCCAATTTGAACGACGACGTGCGAATTTTCATTCATTAATAGTATGTAGTACGTAAAAACAATACAAATACCTAACAATTAGGCATGCTGCCATCAGGGTAGACGGTTATCTCCCGTTTTGATGCGAAAGTCAAACAAATAAAGATGAAACGTCTATATCGTTGTCTTATATCACGTAAGCCTACCTCACTATACAACTATATAGTTAATGTCTACACTTTTCGGAAAATGCAAAGATTTCAAGATTTCGCAATAAAATAAAATCAAAAGATACAACCTGCTATTATCCGAAAATGAAGAAATGTTCTTATTCAAAATGATGATATTTTATAGTTTTACAATGCGCAGTTGTAATAGTTTATATTTTTGTTTTTGTTTTTTGTGCATTGATTTTATTGACAAATACTAAGTCATTCCAGTTGCTTTATTTCATTTTAATATTCAGCAAAATAATCACGGCAGCAATGTAAAGTCTTATAAAGTGACAAGATGTGCTTCTTCAATGATTACTGTCATATACTATTTTTAAATTTAATTATAAAATACATTCAAAAAATAGTATATGACAATATATTGTTGTCATATACCATTTTTGAATGTATTTTATGATAAAATTTTTAAAAAATGGTATATGACAATTACCAATACAATGTATAAATCAACTACACATGTAGGTTCCATTGTTTCTGATTTTTATTTGTAAACGATTCGCGCCCGATGGTTGCCGAAAAAAATAAACAACACGATTTAATATAGTCCCTCTCATATACAGTCGACCAGGAATAAACCTTGTGTTTGGACACCTTCATTTTGAAAAAAAGCGTGCTCACAGTCTACGCCACAATGTCTCAAAATACTGCGAAAAGCAGTGAAGATAGGAAACATGATAAAGTAAACCCTCGCATACAGTCGGCCAGGAATGGACGTGTGTTTGGACGCCTTCATTTTGAAGAATGTCTTGCTCACTCTTTATCACACAATGTTGCAAAAATACTCTTTAACTATAAAAAGCAGTTAAGATACACAACAGCATAAAATACTCTTTCTTACATACAGTTTTCCTAGAATAAACCTAGTGTTTGGACACCTTGAGTTTAAGGAATGACGTCTTGACCACTGAAATAGAATTTCGACCTGGAATATTTCAGGTACATATAGTTTATATTTTATAATGATAATAAAATCCATTATAGCATGTCTTCTATTCATTGATTCTCCTAATATAGTATTTACATTTTATTTAAGAAGTTACCAATCATGAATTATTGAAGGATTGATGGAATAGTGGGTGTGAAATAACGTACCAGAAATTACGATCTGACATCTGATATAAAGTTACAAAAATCTAATTATAAAAATTAGCCTCAGACAAGCGAAGTCTGGACTAAAATAAGCCGGTAAATAGAACATATTTCCCCTTGTATTTACTCTACAGATTGGAGCCGTCCATTCCTGGTCTGTTTGTTAGACAGTTTATTGAATTTGACTGCGTTCATTCCATTTGTTTAAACATTGCTTTCGCTTAGCTATTTAATATATTGCTTACAACGTGAAATACGCGTAGGAAATTGAATATATTTGCGGATATAGGCTTGGCGTTTACACATAAGGTGATCTAATTATACTTGAAAATAGTTTTTAGTAATTAAGGATTTTTGACTTCTCATGAGACCCCCTATATCCGCCGTCTTCAAAACCGTTCGTGATTTTTATTCCTTTTGGGGATATCATTTCGCTTTGTGACGTCATACATAAAATATCAATTAAGTTATTTCAACAAAGGTAGAAAACATTCAGAAATAATAGTCTATGTGAGTGTATTCCATAGGTATTATAAATGAGAGTAAGGGATAGCAAATTGAATGTTGAAAGATCAAGTTAAATTTGCTATTTCTGACTCTCATTTATAATACTGAATGAATATACTGAAATAGAATGTTGTTTCTTATATTTGCAATCAAAAATAGTGTAAGCATGACAGATAATTTAAAATAACAGATACAATAATTTCTTTAATCCAAGTCCTTTACAAAGATATGAGAATCCAAACAAGGATAGAGACATCGACTTAAGTCAGAATGCATGACGTAATTGGTGGTATTTCTTGACGTAATCAGAAGATATGACCTATACTGTATTCATAAGCGAATGAATGCAAGTATCATAATCTTTTTTATCTTAATTATTCAACTCATTAAAAAACTGTTATATGACTTTTTTGTATTTGCAACTTTTGCATGCATTATTATTTTCAAAGTATCAAAAGTAGCATATGAAACAATCGACAACAATAACAGTATGTTCATCTAAAGAAAGTCAGAAAATAGAAATAAGAGAAATAATCCTGTAACAGTCGGTTACAATTCTTACTCTTATATTTTCTATTTGATATAATCATTCAAAATATTAATTAATTAATCAATCAAAAAAACAAATATACCCTTCCTTCTCCAAATCACAATATCGAAGCAAAAAGAATACTTGCAAACTAGATTAAACAGGCGAACTTCAACCAGGAAAGTGAGGTCGGGTGCTCCCCAAGGTTAAGCACCTGCTGTTAAGCTAGTTACACCCGTCATTTGTAAAATCGAAATTTGGAATGAAAGGAATATTGTAACTATGGGTGGGACGTCAGATATATCCAGGGTAATTTTGAGCACAGAGACATCATGCTTACCAACAACATTGTGATGACGGTCATAAAACTATATGCAAACCCTGGTTATCAAGTTATTATTTATCTTATTTTATTTATCTGGCAACAAAATTGAATCGGTCTGATACAGAAACAACTTAAAATCCGTTTAGTAACCTTATATAGGCAGTTACTGATGTTATCAAGCTAAACCAATGTGTTACAAAGCACATCAAACATCGTCGCTTTGGTGATGGAACACAATTGTAACAGATCCTCCTGAAAAAATCTCTAATGTTCCGTAACAGATTAGCTTTCCGTAAGTTTGATGAATCTGATGCAGTTGTCCTTACCGACATTATCAATGAACGAACAAATAAAAATGTCATTTTTGTAATCACTAAGAAAATGTGGTATCGATTATTGATTGATTTGGTTGGTTGGTTGATTGGGGATTTACGTCCCAATCAAAAACATGTCATTTATATCAAGATTTTACCAGCTACAGGTGAAGTTACCTTTTAAGTTTTTATTGAGCTCATGACAATGTGCACGGAGAATCGGCTTTAAAAAGCCTCTTTCCATCGTCCCGAGGTTTTCATTTTTAACATGAGTTAATATATAAAGTTCTATTTCTAACATAACTTGTCAGTTCCAAAATGTTTACTTTGCTTCTGGATTGTGATTCGGATATGGATTAGTATGTTTGATTTTGATTTCAAAACGAACAAACACGTTCGATGCTCTTAAGAAAACTTTTAGTTTGTAATTCATTAAAGTTATTCAAACTCTATTCTCCTGAAAAGTTGAAAGATGCGAAAATGATACAGTATATTTGCTAATAAGAAACCAGCAGAAGGATTACATTGTTATGCATGTGTTGTATTGCAATAAGTGTAAAAGTTGCATCACTGAAAGAGGTATTGAATTAAAGCTTCCATGAGTGGCCCAAAAGTAGATGTCTCTCTGTAGGTCAATTGGCTGAAGATAAATCGTGCTGAAGTGACGAACGTGGCAGACCAATAACTACCAATAAATTTATTAACACGACCAGAACAAAAGCGTCTGGCTTTACAACTAACTCCGGAAAATTAAGTTAATCTTGACTGTATCTTAACACAGCTTACTAGAATTGAGTGCCCCGACAGCTGACGTCTCAATAAGTGGTGATCTCTCTAGGAAGTCGGCAATTTACTCCCTAGAACCTTCTCTGATATATAGCATTCTAATTGTTAAAACCATCTACTGGTGTATCATTATCGTGACGTTTGGTGATTGATAGACTGACCAATCTGGACAACAAATCAATTTATGTTCGCCTCGTATATATATACTTATTCGATATTGTATATCGGAATATGTTCCAAGTATGTCTCATTTCGAATAAAAATCGCAAAAACGTCAACACGCGAAAAGGAATCACGAATACTTATATTTGATACAAGTTACTTGCGTGACATAACACGATGACAAATAAATTAGCTAGTCTTCGTTAAGATAAAACGATCAAAAACTTTGCTAATTTACAGTAGCAAGGCGATATATGGTGTGTTTTTCCTTTGTTCATTCTCTTCAGCTATGTGAAATATGTTTTATCAAATACATGTGATGTTTAAACTCATGCTTGCGTTTCTATTATTAATAGGGATAAGGGTATCAAATATTAATATAAGTTGACATTGCAAGCCTAGGCTTATCAAGGCCCTCAAAACGTTTTGCGGAAGTCATCATAGTATTGTTGATAAATTTGATGTCTCTGTGTCCAGATTGTCCTGGATATATTTGACGTCTCATAGTTCCATGTTCCTTTCACTTAATTTTGATTACACACGTGGTGGGTGTAGCTAGCTAAACAGGAAGCGCTTACCCTTCCGTCCTCACTTCCCTGGTAAAAGTTCACGTGTCTAACCTAACTTGAAGTTTCAAGTTTTTACTTTGCTTCTGGATTGTGATTCGGACATGAATTAGTATATTTGCTTTTTATTGAAAGCTTAATGCATCAATCACTCAATGAGTGGTCACTCCGTATGTCGGAGGTCGGGATTCGAAGCCTGGCTAGGTCTGATCAAGACTTATAGATCTTTTTCCAACCACTCAACATTTAGAAATGAAATTCACTTGGTATTCTAAAGACTCTTCCAAGCGTCACGGTAGATCTTGCTCTCTAATGTAATCTCCCTGGACATTGCCACGAGAGCACCGCATAAGACAAAATTCCTGTCATTTCACCTATAGCGGGTGACGTTTCGATATAAATAAAATATTCTTGACTGGGATGTAAACCTCCAACAAATAAAACGACCATCAATCACTCAGTTACCATGGTTTCCAATCAGCTAGAATGCAAAATATACCCTACCATTGTTATTTTGCAGCACGTACAAGTCCTGGTTTCACAATCATTCCTTAGCTAAGATTTTCCTTAACTTAAATCTTGCAAAATTTCAAATCTTTATAATTTTGTCATTTTTTAAGATATTGAGGAATGTAAGATGTCACTTTTAAGATCACTTCTCGATTAAAACATTTGCATTAGTTTTGACAAAAATATTCATCAATAGTTTCTAAAAGAGATTACAAAAATTGGCTAAATTGAAGTTAAGGAAAATCTTAGCTAAGGAATGATTGTGAAACTGGAGCCTGGTTTCTTATAATTTAGGACTTTGCTACGTCTGGGGTTACGCGAAATGACGATTTAAAAAAAATGCTGATTGTATGTTGTTGCTTCTTCACGATTTTGCGATCACCATATATCAATGGTTCAAGTTCATTGTTCCATACACATTCAAAAAGGTTATTGTCAGGTGTTAATTTATAAGATTTTTTAAAAATGATATAGGATACAAATGAATCAAATAGCAATTTCAACATTATTAAAATGTGGAGAGAAAAAAACACAAAATGCTTTTATTTGAAAAAATGTTAATGTGTTTATATGCATATGATTGATACAACTGTTTGTTGTTCTTCATCTTGTTGTCAGCAGGCGACAGTTGATATATAAAATCAAAACTTTTTACTTTAATAAATTCCATTAAAATCATTACCTTTTGCGTTTTAGATTTTATTTCAATTTTTGCGTAAAACTGATAATGCTTTAATTTTATAAGGACATTATCAATAAATTAGTCAAGAGGATTCCTTCAGAAACTTCAGATTCCTTCCATGACAGAAACCTAATTAAACAATAGAGGGAATATGATGTATATGAACAGCTATCTCTATTCTAGTTTGTGAAATACTAACTCATGTGGGACACAAACCAGAAGTGATTGATGAAAATAAAAATGGCCGACAAAATCTTAATTTCTCAGGGGAGTCTTAGCATTTGTTATCACCTCTGGGATGCACGATAGAATGGGTCAATTTCACTTTACTTTTCTTACTTTTCAGAGGAAAATGTATAACCTTGATGATTTTACGTCAATCACGTCTTAAAGTTTCTTATATTTCTGAATATTTTATCAAAAACTGACCCCTCCATGACTTTCAAACATGATTTTTCTCGCTTAAACAACATAAAATAGATAACTCGTCTTTGAGAGTACTGGAAATCACATTAACGGTGTTAGTTTTTATGTACTAGATACCGAATCTGACCGCGCTAAATTATCACATAAAGATACGGGAGATTAGATCATGACAACCCATCCGTCTACCCTAGTTCCGGTAATGCCTGAAGACAAAGATTTATGGGATAGTTAATATGGCTGACTTATTTCGGACAGCATATCTTTCATTATAGTTCAGTTGTTGTCTTATGTTTCAATAACCTCACAGCGGATATTAAATATTGCATTTATATTAGGGAATGTCCCTCCCAACTGGATTCCTATAACACTATCCACGAATGTTGCCCCTCCCAACTGAATTCCTATAACATTATCCACTAATCCGACCCCTCCCAACTGGATATCTATAACATCTACGAATTCGGTCCTCTATTACTCAGAGTTCTATACTGTTGTCTGCGTTGAAATTGGTGACAGCAAATCGTTCGTGTTGGTTCGACATGAAACGTTGTGACATTTTGGTCAATATTGCACTTCATTACTGTGTAGTCTAAATGAAGTTTATAGTAGTCTGACGTCCCATAGCCGTACAAAGCAAACTCAATACTGTATACGAGCCAGTTTCTAGACAGGTATTGTAGCAAGTTCAATGATACATTTATTTACATTTTAAGATTTCCATTTTTTCCTTATTGTAAATCTTCATTCAAAGAAGTTTAGAATCGACGCCGCTTATGACATGCATGCCCAGTCGCTAAAAAATCAGATATATGTACAATAAAGACGTTACATGAATAATCGAGTCAAGTGAATATTGGCTCTTATAAAAGCAATTGGTGATAAAACAAATTGTTATGGAACAAAATCAAATGTAAATGTTGTAACTTTTTGAGTTCATTTTGTTGCGTACTCTTACTGTTTTGATGTGAAAACGTTACAGATAACATGAAATCCCTATTGAAATTTGAGGCAAGTATGTAAACAAAGTGTATTTAATCCGTTTGTACCTGAATCACCAGTAACACTATCCTGTAGAACTTTTTCATTGATAGAACAAATACACTGTTACATAATAATGTTTCATTTCTTCAACGCTGTTAACCAATGAAAATGAATTTCCGCATTCATTTTTCGATTGCTTGAGGGACATGATTTTTCAGATTATTATAAAGACGATTTTCCGTTTGTGTCTCACAGTGGTAACTTGACTGATGTTAAATAAAGCCTGATTCCTTCTTATTTCAAAGAAGTCTTAAAAACTTTGCAAAATAAGTGTTAACAATGAATGTTATAATTTATCTTAAAGGCAGAAGCCAAAAAATTTAACTTCTAATACATCTTTGTTTCCTACTTTAGACTTTTTTAAATTGCTTTAAGTTTAAAATGTACTCTATGGCGGTTACAGGTGGTTTTTAAGTTTTTGAACTCTACAGAGGGGTGTTTTTGGTGTACACTGAGACACGGTTCCTCGGTTTTTCATCTCGTCCGAAAGACTACTCCAGTTTTGACTAATGGACACTTAACAGCTCTGGGTTCAGTTGTTCAAAGTTCCCTCAGGTTAAACAGTTTTTGAGCAAGAACTTAGCCCTTCTTAAACAGAACGACACCAACGCTTTAAGTATTAAAAAAAGTTATTTATATAAATTTAAGAGACAATAGCTACATTGACTATTACAACGTCCTGATGCCCTAAACAGAGTCCCAGTTTAATTTTATTTGATTAATTCAAATTTAAGCACCTATATTAATCTGATTATGCAATTACTTAATTTAATGAGTTTAAATTTGAAATTTGAATTTAATACGCTTGTAAGATATAGGTTCATTGAAACGGTAATTGTATAACTAAATGTTTCAGACGGCCTAATTGAATTTTGAATGAATTTGTATATACTACAGTATCTATAAATGCTTGAATGGAATTGTGCAGGGGAAAATTAAGAAATAGCATGTAATAATTTAATTTGGTGTAATTATTTTAAAAGATATTTTATTCCCAATACAATCAATAATACATTAAGATGCATATATAGTGTGAAAAGGATTGGAGAACAAGGTCGAAGTGTTACGTAAACGCAGCTTCACAGTCTTTGCTTAAAAAATTAAGTTACAAGCATGTCTTGTTTTTAGTTGGTTAGTCAAAACTCTATCTTGAGTATTGGACAATATTTTTACCATGTTAATGCAAATAATGTTTATCAAAAGAAGTTATAAAGTTCAGAATTTCATGTTTATAACAATTTGTTTGTTTTTTCCAAAGTTTCAAAACATTTTCTAATTTTATTAACTGTTTGGTTAGGCTGTCATTTACCATTGTTTTTTATTAGCATTTAATATATTAAAAACATGGTATATGAGAGCTTTGAACAACCGAGTCCCGGTAAAAATTACAATTAGGTAAACAAGTGTCATGTGCTACTTTTGAATTATATTATTTCATAAAATTCAAAAGTAGCACATGACACAAGCAATATACATTTGGTGCAACTATTTATCCTACCATATTATGTAATTACAAACGCAAACATTGTGTCATTTATGTATACCTTGTTATAGTGGAATCGGTCAAGTGATCAAACGATAAGCCAATTATACCCATTTGACCAACCGTTAGACTACAATTGAAAACCTTCCCAATATGTGGACCATCTATCTGAACCTGTGAAATATAATTGGTTTGACGGCCTCAACGAGCCATAGGTCTATCTGGTGTAAGCTCTCAACAATGAAATATGTCATTAAATTACATTGTTAACGCCTTTTTCCACTTAGCCACAATGAATAAAGGTTGACTGATTGAGTGAATGGGGCTGTATGTCTCAGTTAAATTTATTTCACTTATATCGAGACGTCACTGGGTGTAGTACAAGAGATTGTTGCCTTTTCAATGTGTTTAGGACAATATGCATGGATGTTTCCTTAGAGTGCCACGCCCACTGTAACTATCGGTTTAAATACGGTTTCTTCCGGAGAAACCCAAGAATACGAGATATGAACGCGGATGTACAATTACTTGAACCGTAAGAAATTTATAACATACTAAATCAGATACCATAACCCAACTCAAAGTGTATCACGCATTTGATAAATAAATAAATTTGCAGTTCATAGATGAGTTTATTTAAAATATGTCTTGTTTTTATCAAGAAAATAATTTTTATAACTTAACTTGGCGTATGCTGGAGTAGATAAGAACGGTAAAATATCATAAAAATTCTAAGCAGACATCTAGATTTTATAAAACCAACTATCAACATTATATCTATATGTAAAATTTTACTTAGAATTTAAATTTGATAGGAGTTGATTTTGTCTAGCATAAATTTAAAAATTATTTGGCGATATTACTGAGTAAAATTTAAACATACTAAGTTAAAGATTTAGATTTTCTGGCAAATGGTTCTTGTAATAGTATGACTTGTTGGAAGTAAAGTAATTACATTGCGTTTAAGATTGCATATTTACAGTACAGGCTTGTCGAAAGTTTAACACTGAGCTTAGTCAAGTAGGCGAAACTCGGCTGTCTAGTAACCGATATATGGAAAGCTAGTGACTGACCAACTGTTGACAGAAAGATATAGCATTTGTCAAAAAAGTTGTTATGATATAGCTAACGAATGGTGGAGATGAACAGTCGATTCATAACTCAATACTTAACTTTCGACAGGTTGGTATTGTGCAATACACTCGAATAGTGACCATCATCCTTTCTTCTCAAAATCTCGGTATTTCTATAGACATTATGCATATGCATAGTATTATACAGCAGGATAATGAAAAACGGAATATGTTCGCGACATTTTATTTTCGCGAGATCCGGTATTTCGAGTTATTGACGTTCACATTATTTATCATAGTCCGGTAACAGTCGGTGCAAATGCAAGCGAATCGTGTCAAAATTAACATAAGCGAATAATATGAAAATATAATACATCTATTCGCAATCGTCTTATTTTCGCGTATTTTCACTCTCGTGAATTTACGTGATAATAAAACAAACGCTGAGTTTTCCGCCTACACAGAATTGCATGATACAAAATATACAAAAATTGTTGAAACAAGCTGCGTATAACTCGGGTTCTCGGTGTGGTCGAGATTTTTCTACCCGGTGACATTCTATTATTCTTTGTCATCACGTAGTTCAGTTGTGATAGGATATTTCTAAGAACAATCTTTGTGATTTATATCTAAGAACAATTTTTGTAATTTATTTCTAAGAACAATTTTGTAATATATTTCTAAGAACAATTTTGTAATTTATTTCTAAGAACAATTTTGTAATTTATTTCTAAGAACAATTTTGTAATATATTTCTAAGAACAATTTTGTAATTTATTTCTAAGAACAATTTTTGTAATTTATTTCTAAGAACAATTTTGTAATTTATTTCGGAATCAATAGTCAAAATACTCCTTCGAGAAAACAGAGTATTTATTACCGGTGTTTCATCAGACACAGCGTTGGTGTGCAGTGTCGAGCAAAGAACTTAAAATAGCTATTGTCATTTCCATACTGCTAAAGTGATACCACTGGAGACTTCTAGAGTTTAAATTACAAATAATTTGTATGATTGATATGGGTTAGTTAAGCATTACGTAACTTTTGGTCTCTAAAACGGAAATCAATCGTTTATGTGGCCATAAAGGCAGTGAAAATGGGAAATATGATGTCCAGTTCAGCCCCAGGGTTGTCAATCAACGCCCTGGCTTTTAGAGGCTTTCTGTAATCCAAACCGTCTTATAATTGAATGATGATTGATTGATACTTAATATAGATCATATGTTTTAATTCAGTTACATCTTGATGAATAATACTTGTTGTTTATCATTGATAAGGATTGTAGCAAATTAATTATCATATCTGTTGGCTATTCGATCTAATATTGTTCGTACGTATTTGTCGATGAGTTATTATGTAATGTAGATAAGTAGACATACAAGCAGCTAAGCTAAACAAAATTTCTGATTATTTCGGATTGTTTATTAAGCTTCAATAGTTTAAATTTATCTATTTAGTGTGATATGTCGTTTTCGAGTTGAGAACATCACCCAGATACTTGTGTTAATGAGGCAATGCCTTCGTTGCTGTCATGTGATAATTTTGAAAGCATTAATTAAAATCAGCACACGTTGTTGCAGTTATATAAAATCATAGGTTATGTTTTGTTGATAAATGTGGGAATTAGGTTTTAGCAGATGGTATTTCTTTGATTCCATTGTTTTGCATGAAGCCGTCTTCATAAGCAGACTGAAATAATTTTCCAAAACACACGTGTTATGTCTTAAAAGGGGAGGGTAGAAGGTAAAGAATTGTAGATTCGAACACTAAGCTCACTGTCATGCAACAATGTTGCAAAACAAGTACCTATGTATATGCAAACGGAATAATGCATGTTAAGTCCTAACATATAAGTAGATAGAAAGTAATGAAAAACTATTCAAACATTAACCCCATGCAATGCAACTATGTTTCAAAACATTTAACCTTCTTCTAGTATTAATAATATTGATGTCATAATTAACATGTTGTTTGCAAACAAAGAAAACGTTTCTTAATTTGGCTACATCAGTAATAGCTAATGATGAAATATGGTAATGTTATATGTCCATTTATTTACAACTACAATGTAATTTAAACCGTCCACAATCACATAACATATAGTTTCCCTAAGACCCGTGAACTCGAGGATTACCAAATGTTTATATCAATGTCCAAAACATGTTTATTGGACTTTAAAGGCATTTTCGGGTTTTTTCATTGCGCACCGAATCCGCGCATCCAGGGGCTACAACTCTGTTTACGTTATTGTCTGTGTAAGTGGTGCGACATTTCAAATGAAGGGATATACTAGCAGTAGACCGTAGCAACTGTAAACATCCGGCTTTCTTTTAATCAGTATTCGGCAATATAAATCATAAAATTATTGATCAAAATGCCTCTTAGAAGAAGAGGACGGTTTATTAAAGTATCGGATAAGAAAAGGCGAGAAGTATGTTCAGCCCGCATGATTCAAATCCAACTGTTGTGGAACCCGAACGTACTTCTCAACCACTAGCTTCAAAATCATTAAATGATATCTATTACAGTAAACATAAACAAATGGAAACCATACAACGGTGAATTGTCCAAATTTCATCACAACGTTGTAGCAATAGGTTATATCTATCTTGTGTAATCCAAAACGAAAAACGGTACGGTCTATAATGCGAGTATTACTAGCACAGATGCACAAAATGTAAACTTACCATGGTATAGAGTTTTCTGTCTTTGACCATACCACAAAGTAGTGGAAATTTATGTAAGTTCCAAGAGATATTAGAATGTTAATATGGTTGAACAAAACTGTTCTGTTTTGTTCTTTTCATTGGAGTTTTTGAAATCTTAAATATTCACAGATATTTTTTACGATAATTATGAATCTATTTTTAATATTCAGATTATAAAACAAAGATTAATATTGTAAATTATATGTAAAAATATACTTTGTTTTGCTTTGTTTTGTGTATTATCTTGAATCTGATGCTAATATTTGAATTAACTGAAGAGAGAAAACCTTTTGGGGATTTTTTTTTTTTTCATTTTTTTTCAATGGAAAATTTGAAAAAATCATGGGGGTAGGGATAATTTTTTATTTTTAAATCCTAAAATATCCTGGTGACCTATCAATTTTTCTTTATTTTTGTGAAGTATATAGTCTGGTTAAGCTTTTGGCAGATTTTGAAAAGATTTCGAATGGTAGATTTTTTTTTATACATGAAAATGTATGGAATTTTTGTGAAAAAGGCGGTAAAATGAGCACTATCTCCAATGTATTTTTTACCAATTATTTTAATAAATGTGTATTGAACTGCCAACTTTGACATTTTTTAACATGTTAAATATGGGTATGATGTATTTTTGCTGTTTATAACATTTTAATGAATTTTTTTAGTTTGTTTGAGGTTGATTTTTCACTTATACCGATTTTTGGGTAAAAATGCAAAATCCTTGAAATACTGCATATATTGAACAAGAGTTGTTGAAAAATTACATGCGGTGACCTACCATTATTTTTGCATATTTTTGTTTACATGTTCATATAGAACAAACAGTGAAAAAATTAGCTTGTTTTGAATGGTGGTTCTATTTCATAGCATATGCCTTTAACAGATTTTTATTGAATATCGGCTTTCAAGGTGAAACAAGGTGCCATTTTTCCATTTTTCATGAAGAAAGTGTTTTCGTTTTTGTCTGCTGAATGTTGCTGTTTCATTATTAATAGCTGTGTATATGCCGTGTTTTTCTGAGTACTCTAAAATCGATGCTGTTTATGACTTCTCACTGAGCTGTGATGATGTTTATGATTTGTGGTTAATATTATATTAAGATTATTGAATTATTGTGTGAATTTTCAACAGTTCAGTAGATGAACAATCCTCTGTTAACTTATTGATGAAACACTTAAACACTTGAGTCGGTATTGCAATGTGTTGTTGTAATTTCAGACAGAGAGAATGTTTACTGTCCTTTACTCAATGTATCTGTTGTTCACCATTCTAAAGAATAAGGATACAGTCCATACAGACATCGTGTAGCTATATATATATATCACGCATAACACATTAATGAAGCAAAGATCTTGTGCTACGGAAGGGAAGAGTGGAGTAAGTAATGGGGTTTTACGCTCTATGGCTTTTTTTTCACTTACACTGAGGCGTTCAGTTCATGGTAATTAGAGGAAAACAGAGTGTCTGGAGCACCGACCTTTGGCAAGCGAACTTAAAAAAATGTTCTGCCACCATGCATTATTAGGATAAGCATTATTATTAGGATAAGACTCTAGGCATCAAGATGGTTTGTTATCTGTAAAAGCATACGTTAGACCATTTAGCTTCCGAGGCCCTCTACGAAGAGTATTTATCACCAACAGTCATGTAAGACCAATAGGACATAACTTTCCTTTTACGGAGCAAGCGCTTCGTGATGTTTTGGATATAGAAGTTATAGAATTATAATCTACCAAAGAAATATTCGCCAATGTTAGATGCTATATTTATGTTTCTTTTCAAAGGTATAAAAATGTTTTTTGCAATTTGCCTAAGCTTTCAAATCTTTTTATCGCCAGTGCACACTGTGCATTAAGCACATAATCTTTATTCTTCATAGAGTCTATTCTATAAACCAATACGATGGTTAGTTATGTATCGGAATCGTCTCTGTTATGTCTATGTTGTAATCTGTATGTGTATTCTCTGTATTGAATGTGCAATTATGAAAAAATAAACTTTACTATTTATACTACGAATTGTAGACAGTAGTATTACAAACAGGTGTAATAACCATAAATGAAAAGAAGTGCAATTTGTGGTTAGTTGTATTTACAAACAAGTTTGAATGCTATCATTACAAAAACGATCCATACTATACTGGATTGTATGGTAATGCATGTCTTACACACAACAGTTTGGACTGCAATTTGATGTTTAAAGCAAAATATTTACATTTTTTGTTTTATTATATTAAACTCTGTTGGAGACCAAATGCAATTATAGGAGTGCCATATACCTTTTTTTTAATTTAATCATAAAACACATTCAAAAAATGGTATATGACAGGAGTATAATTACCATTGCTAAAGTGACGTCACTCATTTTTTATTATGCATATATACACGTGATGTCATTGATTGGCTCTTCTGGTAATTGGAAATACACTATAAACGTTATTTCTAGACCGTTCAATTGTTAATTGGAAAAGATAGTATCTAACATTATTCTGGATAAAAGTTCCTGTTTCTTGTTCCTTTCTTTCTTAATTTTGATTTCACACGTGACGGGTGTAGATAGCTAAACAGGAGGTGCTTACATTTTCGAGCACCCGACCTCACTTCCCTTGTGAACACCGTATTTAAATAAACTTGTCAGTTTTTGATTGCAATTGATGGATCGTCAGCCACGCCCACAATGTTCCGACAAAGGCCGCCATCACGGTACCAAAGCAGTATCACGACATCTTATGACGTACTAGTGTCAATGACTTTATTAAACGACGCAATTCAGGCTGAGTTTTCATTCTTTTTTTTTTTTTTTTTTTTTTTTTTTTTTTTTTTGGTGTCATTCAACCATGCCAGGCCTTTGTCGGAACATTCTGTGCGTGGCCAGCGATACGTCAATTTGAACATATACCGATATGTTTATTCTTCATTTCTTATGCTTACCTTTCCGGAGCACCCAATCTCACTTTCCTGGTTGAAAGTCACGTTTTTAACAAATTTTGCCAGCTTTGGAATGGGATTTGAATGTGTACCAATATTTTTCGTTTTTTTTTCCATCTCGTCTATGAATCCAATCAGTTTGAACTAAGTGGTGCGAGTACAAAGATCAAATGGGTTTGCTGCACTCAATGCATTATATGTTTTAGAAAGTTTGACAGTTAGTGACACTTAAAAATAAACTGTGGGAAATTATTGTGAGGTCAAACAAGTTCAAAGTGTCTATATTGTCATAAAGTCCATGGGTGTTAAACTCCGATACTGTTTAATTTATAAAATGGTACATTTCATTTAAATTTGTGTGCCACAGACAATTTTCAGATTCGTAAAATGGAACTTACTTTGACAAGAACACACGACAAGACAAAAAGTTATATAATATGTTTCTTATATATGTAATAGCATTTTAAATTTTAAGCGTGGGCTGCAAAGAAATGTACCGAGGAGTACATTGTAATTGGCATATAAACATAGGAAATTCCGAAACACGAAACACCAATAATCCTTAGGGAAATGTCAAACATCTTAAACTTCAACAGTTAAATAGGAGATAATTCTTTTATTGAGCACAGTAAAAGTACCTAAATTAGCAATTTAATTAAGTGACATAATATACAACCGAGAAGCTTTAGGCTTTAAGAAAAATCCTCCAAAGTACGTCTTGTACATGCTGATTGAGATTGTTGATATTCCAGAGGTATTTTATGCTTGCTGTAAAAAGGGAGCTTTGACTTTTGACTCCGTGTACGGGTCGCATGAAGATTTGCTTAGTGGAACCATAGTGAATTATTTTGCAGCTTATTATAGGTTCAAAGTTCGAACCATTACAAAGTTTTCAACAGAGAAGCATTTGGTGTGCCCTTAACGTCCATTCATTGCAAACAACAAAAACATGAATAACATGCCCCATACAGGCCCGATAACAAAAGGATGATTCCCAGAACGCCGAGCTATCCGCCTATAGGAATAAATACGCAAAACAACTAGGTTACACCTCTGTAGGCGCCACTACTTGAGGCAAAATATAAATAAATCTCTATGTTAATATATACGTTGCATATGACTAACATTTTTCCTTCTTATAATGACGTGTGTTGAAGCTGACTTAACTGGTTGGTTCGCTGTCTATTTTTTAATGTTAGTATTCTGCACCAAAGTGTAGCACTTCTGTTCGAAATTGTTATTTCTCTGTTAGCCGCATGCACAAAAACAATTTGATTTGTTTTGCGTCGTAACGCGTATATATATTGTGTCTATTGACGGCATGTCAGTGTGATTTCATACCAGAATACTTCGGTTGACATACTTGTTTTGATAAAAGACATTCTTGGAAGTGTGCTGTTAGAACCATTTGTGCTGCAGAGACAATTCTTGACACCTGTGAAGCAGTTTTCAGACCACGTAGTATTGCTAAGAGTTCATGAGAAAGACCAGCTCAAAACTTTGTCAAAAGCAGTCCTGGCGCAAAGCTTTTAGATCTTATAACAGTGTTGTGGACTTTAATAATATAACCTTTGTTACACGATTATCAAATTGCTGAATGCTAAGTCCAGTCAATCTATAATAATCATCATCAAAAAGGCCAATTGGATCATGAAAATCATTTTTTCTACTTTTACTATCAAGGATTCTTATTCGGAGATCGAGTAATGATTCGGTGATTTCCGATGTATGTAGACTTGAAACTTTTTTTCTTCTTTAAAGCATCAACTACTACCGAAGGTTTTGTATTTTATCCAGATAAATAATTACAGCATATGCGAATACCAGATGGTACAATGATACCTTATTTGACGAAAATGTCAATTCTTGCCTTAATTAGTGCAATTTTTATGGGAAATACTTATTCTTTGAAAATAAAGCAAATGACATTTGATTTGCCGCAACTCAAAATGAGTAGGTCTGTAGTCTCTTCGAGGTTCAGCTAGCGATTTTTATCACATATGAAACCTACCACGATTTTTCATCTATGACCTTGTCGTGCAAAAAGTTGTCATGTTTTGGCATTTTGTTTATTAGTATGTGTTCATCGAAAACGATACACGCGGAAAATGATAGTAGCTTCAGGCTTTTACGCTATAATTATGTATATAATATATTTTTAAATTTTGAATCCTATTGGCGGATTGAGAATCATCCTTTACAATATTAGTGAAATCACAGTATATAGGTTTTTCTGAAAGTTATGATATAATGTGTGTTTTTGAATAAATACAGTAAAGACATGACGACAGTTTATCACTTGTTGCCTATTCGACAGCTCATGTCAGTCCCAAGTTGCTTAGTGAAATCACAATATTAAGGTTTTTCGGAAAAGCTATGATATAATGTGTTTTTTAATAAATAAAGTAAAGACCTGACGATAGTTTATCATTTGGTGTCTTATCAACTGGTCATGTCAGTCCCTCATTGCTTTTACACATCCGCTTTTCGGTCACTAGTTATTATATATACATATCTCAGCAACACGGCAGCCGAGCTACAGCTCATTTTTGTTGGTTCATTCATCAGGTCTGGACTGTACTGCTTACAATAATTAAACGTTTATTGTCGCCTCAATTTCGTTTACATATTTGGTACACAATTAGGTATTAATTATGACATAGACTTGACCACATCGAAGCTTCCAAGATTCCTGTCAATAGGTCCAAGTCCCAGTTTCACAATCATTCCTTAGCTAAGATTGTCCTTAACTTAAATCTTGTAAAATTTCAAATCATCATAATTTTGTTAATTTTCAAGATATTCAGGAATTTAAGGTGTTATTTTTAAGATATCTTCAAGATTAAAACATTTGCATTAGTTATGACAAAAATATTCATCAGTAGTTTCAAAAAGAGATTACCAAAATTTGCTAAATTTAAGTTGAGGAAATCTTAGCTAAGGAATTATTGCGAAACTGGGGCCAGTTATTGTAACTAAGATCAGATTCATTCTAATCTATAGTGTGTACTTTATAAGTTTTGTTGAGTACAGGCAAACGATAAGGACAATTTATTACTCTGAAAAAACAAACCAAGAACAAAAAACAAAAACAAAGTTCGAAAAATAACAGGTGTGCAAAGACATCATAAATAAAGATGTTTTGGATAATATTTGAAATTCAAGGACGTAAAGATAAAGGTGTAAATACGAAAAGTGAATGTTTGACTTTGATGGGTTTTAGAGTTCATTTTATGCATTATATATATAATTACTAGATTACATTAACAAATGTATATCAAACAAACAATAAATTGTAATCTGTTCCTAAATACATATCACAATTAATGTCTGCGGGTAAGCGGTTTTGTTGCTTCGTTGAATTAAGTCTAGACACTGGTTGATGTTTAAGGATCTTAAAAGTCCATTGTACAAACTGTATACAATTTTGTCAAGTCATAAGTTAATAGTGTCTCAATATATGCTTATCTTGATTATTTTTTCTTATTGTCAATTATCTTTTTCTAAGCAGCAATATACTTTAATATAGCTTTTCCTTATGGTATATTTCTTACCCTTCCGGAGCACCCGGTCTCACTTCTCTGGTGGAAGTTCACGTGTCTAGCCTGACTTGTCAGTTCCAAATTTTTACTTTACGTCTGGATTATGATTCGGACATAGATTAGTATGTTTGTTTTTATTACTACGCTATGGTAGAAGTTGAGCCCATTACGGAAACTTTTATACAACAAAACAACCTGCTAACCGATAATTGTTGACTCTGATATATTGCAAGCACAGGCTTATCAAGGTTCTCAAAAAGTTTATGACCGTCATCACAATATTGTTGGTAAGTATGATGTCTCTGTATCCAAAATTACCCTGGTAGATATATTTGACACCCCATAGTTCCATTATCCGTGTTCCTTTCATTCTCCATTTATTTTGCTTTTACAAATGATAAATGAAGCTCGCACGCCAAGAGTTCCTTGCCCTTCCGAAGCATCCGACCTTACTTACCTCGTGGAAGGTTCTGGAAAATGTTTGAAACTCCTTACCGGTTTTATTAGACATGCTCCTATAGGCGATAACTACGGGGTCGTCAATTTACATAAATGCATAGAGCCCCTCGCCGTCGCCCAGCATGTTATACAGTATTGTAAACGAAAAGGAAGCGTTTAGCATGCTCTGAGGCTTATCTAAACATGTAGGCAAAGGTAGAATGTATAGGACTCATGTGAAATGTACAAGTCTAAAACAAACATACCAGCTCGTGTACAAACAACAACCCCAAAGCAAAGTAAAAACTTTGAAACTGACAATTTAAGGTAAACACGTGAACATCCACCAGGGATGTGAGACAGAGTTCGCCGGAAGGGTAAGTACCTCCTGTTTAGCTAGCTACATCCGCCACGTATGTAAACAAAAATGAGAACGAAACAAAAAAACGAAGAAATATCTGTACAGGATTGTATTTAACAAAAAAAAATTGCGTGATAAAAAGTATTGCCGTGGATTTTGTAAAATACATTTTGGTCGTTCTATTTTTTTCTCATTTCATCTTAAAAAGAGTTTTATTTTTGAACACTACTGATAAGGAGGAATGAATGAAGTGTGACTTGATGCAAAAAAGCAAATTTAATCAAAGTAGTCATCATTTATTATTGTTTCTAATTCAGAGACATTCTACGTAATACAACCCCATATAACTGAATTACAGTACAGACCTGTCGAAAGTTAAACACTGGGCTGACTAAAAGGAGTCGAAATTCACCTTTCGAGATATGGAAACCTAGGGACCGAAAATCTGCCGAGATATAGCTAGCGGGGAGCCGATTCGGCATTGAACCAACAGTACAAGTGTTAAACCTTCGACAGGTCTGTACTGTATATTCTTCTATCAGTGTATTAAATACAGCGACAGTGGTGACGTGTGAGAAATACAGATAATGATACAAAACAAAAGACGTCAGATATATTGTATGATATGCATGCACAATATACATGTTTACGTAGACATTCTTAAAACAATCAAATTCAGAAAAACATTGATTGACAGAATGTATAGTTTAATTAAATGTAGATGCAGTTCCGTGGTGTTAAATACGTCATATCACAAACTCAGTAGGCAATAATTGTGTATTATTGTCAGAAAAATATTATTGTCTAAATTTGCTGTTAGCTAAAATCTTAAATTCCAAAAAAATTAAGGCATACTACCCCATACAAAGTATTACCTTAGCTGAATTTGGTAAAATATATTTTAGTCTTTTGGATAACTTTTCATCATCTTGAAAATCATTTTTGGTTTCACAATTTTGGTCCAAGCACTTGTATTTCGAAACGGCGTCTAGTGCTGTAAAATTAAAACTGGTATAATATGTAATTCAAGATGTTATAGAGAAACAAACAATGACTAGGGTCAACAAAACACGTAACACAAACACATATAAATGAAATATACAGTGTAATAGTAAAATAAATACAGTACATTACTATTAAACTGTATACTCAGGGATATTGCAAGCCTAGGCTTATCAAGGCCTTTAAAAAGTGTTATGGTCGTCATCACAGTTTTGTTGATAAGTTTGATGTCTCTGTGTCCAAGATTTCCCTGGATATATTTGATGTCCCATAGTCCCACGTTCCTTTCACACAATTTTGATTAGAAGCTAGCTAAACAGGAGGTGTTTACCCTTCCAGAGCACCCAGCCTCACTTCCCTGGTGGAAGTTCACGTATCAAACCTAACTTGTCAGTTCCAAAGTTTGTTGTGATTCGGGCAAGGATTAGTATGTTTGTTTTAGATATTATTGCTACTGAATTTTAGACCCCCAAACGTAAGATGAAGCAACTGGCTAAATGGCAAGTAAGTGCAGTTCAAGTAAATACCCATATACGATTTACTTTTTTTAAAAAGGGACATTAGTGGTCAAGTGATCTTAAAGCGTGCGCTAACAGATCACAGTGCATGTAGCTGTTTAGTTATTAGGTTCGACAGTTTGCCAGTTCGCTTCCTAATTTGACCGTTTTGTCATAAGAGACGTTTCAATTATGTTGTCTTTCAAAACATGTAAGAAATACTAAAACTTATACTAGTAATAAAAAAAACTAATAGTCACAAAATACAGAAATGAAATGTAAAGGCTGATATCTGCCATCGTACTTTTAGCTATCATTGAAAATATTGTCAAAGAATAGAAATAATGCCATCTAGAGGTAAAACAATATTCCATTAAACAATCAAATTAAGCGATTATTACATCAAATACAATTAGGTTTAAACAAGCAAAAATATACACGTATTCATATTACAAAAGTAAACATATCGGGTAACTGGATATGATTTTGTACAACTATATTGCGTTAGGTCAGAGAGTCCTGATAACTTAACTGTTTTATGAGGCTATGTGTTACGGTATTACTAATTAATTATTTAATACCCAAAGGTCACTGATAATTGTAGCCATTATCACACGTATACGATCTCTATAACGAGTTATTGAGCTACAAGCCCAAGTTTTAATAGGCGTGTTTTACTTCACGTAACCTTATCTGAAGGACTTTGATGTGCGTGGGATGGATACTGTCTAACATTTTTATCTAATAAATATATCTTTCTAATGCTTCAACGGAATTTATTTTGGTGTTTTAGGCTGGTTACATAATGAATTAAAACTCCAAGTTTATTACATTTGTGGTCTAAAGCATTTAGTTTCAGACTAGAAGTCAAGTGCAATTGGCTAACGATTTATTTTTGTTCTTGGCATCTGGCATTCTTATACGTCTTCTGTCTAGTGCAGAATCACCCATTCTGTAAAGGTCAGACCAGAGATATTCATTCATTTTAAGAAATATGTAATTAACTTGAAGAAAGGTTAATATGGATACAACGTAAATCCATATTGAACGTTTGCCAATAATACCAATCAAAAACAAACATACTTAACCATGTTCGAATCACAATCCAGATGCAAAGTAAAAACTTTGGAACTGACAAGTCAGGTTAGACACGTGGACTGCCACCAGGGAAGTGAGGCCGGGTGCTACGGAAGGGTAAGCACTCCTATTTAGCTAGCTACGTGTGTAATCAAAATTGTGTAAAAGGAACATGGAACTATGGGACATCAAGTATATCCAACACAAACAAAAATAATACCGGCTCTAGATAAAACAAACCCTGACATCAAACATAGGATATTGAAAAATAAAACGTGGTGTTCCAATAGTAGTACATTGTAGTTCAAATACCCATAACCATTCTAATGGTAGAGGCTGCGGTGGCCTAATGGATAAGATGTCAGTCTACAAATCCAGGGTCTGCAACCGCTGTAAGTTCGAGCCCCGCTCAGACCACATGTGGAAAAGTAAAATTCCCTTGCCGTTAGCCTTTACTGGTTCGCCTGGTATCAGTGTAATGTGACTGTGGGGGTGGTACGCTTGTCTGCGGCGTACTGACTCTGTGAGCTAGCACGTTAAAGTCGCCCCGAGTGCGCGCTGGTACAAGACCGACCATACAACACACTCACACTTCACATGCATACACAAACTTGTTCATAGATTAATCCATAGAGATTAATAAATTAGTTCTCGTTGCGAATAGCTGATAATTGCTGATGCGACAGTAAGCAACATTCAACCAACCAACCATCTAATGTAATATAGGAATAAATGGCATTGACATTCAATGCTTGAAACTTACTTAACAATTATAACCAAACAAATTCAAATCAAACAATAGAATAATTTTCAATAGATTCAATAAGGATTAATTACATACGTTCTTTTAAGCTATACAAATAACACATATTGTATTTTATATACATAATACATAACTACATACACAAACAAACCAGAAAGTGAAATGTTTGAAAACATAAAAATACTTGTAATAGCATGGCCAAAATAAATTTAAAAAAAAAGCAAACAGAAAGCAACTTAAAACTAGTTAACAGCAGCAACAAAATGTCCCAGCTATCGGCGTGGCACAAAGTGGCATAAAATGTCAGACCACTGGTTTATCAGATTTTGGATTCAAGCAATAAGACAATGCACTCATATATTTCCTGCAACTTATTTGACATCTGAGAAGCAAACTATACTTCATTGACAACTACAAAGAGTATAAGATATACGTTATATGTGTCAGACACCAATTACGTCTTATCCTCGGGGTTTACTCGTCTATAAGTCGCGGAGTGTCCTTTATAATGGAATATCATTTATATATTTTATACGTTCATATAAGTAATATTAGCCCAGTCTTTTTCAAAGATAGCATTTCTAAAGCTAAGAACCTTTATTAGTTGACAACAAAGGAATATAACAGATTGAGATGGATGCGGTCTCTAATTCAATGATACTTGAAATAAAAGTCTTTAAAGTTGCTTTAAATAGCTCCATCCTTAAATCGTTTGTTTAATATTTTAATTCTGCCTTGAATTATTGCTTCTTCATACGAGCATTGTACTCCTGTTAGGGAGTTGCTTTGGTATTTTGTGCATGTATACGATGAAATTGCATTTTATACCAGTGTTAATTTTACAGCACTAGACGACTGTTTCAGAATAAAGTTCCGCATCAGTCGTGCTTAGACCAAAATTGTGAAACCAAACTTTTTCAAGGGGTATAAAAGTTTTGACGGTTTTTTTAACACCATCATCACTACCACACCCATTAGGCTATTAGTAGTGATGTAATACTATATACTATTATGTTTTAAGTTTATAAATGTAATAAAAAATGCTACAATGCAAAAATCAAATGCATTCAAAATTACAACAAAAATAATAGAAGTAGTGTTGTTTTAGTTGGTGATGTTATTGTTTGTATTGTTGTTTTTAGAGCTGGTGTTTTTGTTGATGTTTTCGATGTTGTTTCTCTCTCTCTCTCTCTCTCTCTCTCTCTCTCTCTCTCTCTCTCTCTCTCTCTGTGTGTGTGTGAATTGCAGGTGATTATCTTTTCATTTATTTTATTGAAAATGTTCAAACTTATTGTGTTTAAAATAGTTTCATTGCAAGTACTCTTGGTGATCAAACTTTATAAATTATATATTAGGAATATTTGTTTCTTTGCCTCAATATTCGTAAATGCTTCAACATTCAAAAATACTCAACTTTCGACAACTAATTAATCACTCTACCAATGGCCTCTTTCCAGTGATATGCTTCGAAAGCTTTGCATAGTGTAATGATATAATGTTTGAAAATTTCTGAATGGAATATTAAAACATGTTTAATATATGATACCATAGACATTTATGACATGACAATAGCAGCAAATGCTTTTGTGATATTTGCAGATTTTTGGAAATATCATGTTTGCTGTTTATGAATATTTTATCATTTTATCAATTTTATCAGATTTTAGTTATGAACACACCAGAAAAACGTAAAACTAAATCTGATATTCATCTTACCCATTAGAGCATTACAATCGGTCAGACAATCGGGTGGACAATGGGGAAAATAAAAATACGTTTATGATAAATGTTACTTCATTTTTAAATGAGTCAGAACAGCATTGACATTAGTTTTATAGAAAATGAGATAAGGATTTGCTGGTGGGTTGGGGCTTGTTTTTCACACTTGACACATTGATATTTCACCATCCTTTATTGCTCCATCATGAAAACTTTTTTTTCTTTTTGTTCCTATATATATTAAAGATGCTATCAGAAATATTGTGTAGGTAGTATCAGCATTATTTCAGTAACGTTGCGAATAGCTGAATTAACGCTGATGCGGCTGTACACTCGGAACGCCAAGTCGGCAATTTCCACAAATTGTGTTTCGGCTTTACAAATTTTGTATCCTTCCGCCGTATGGAAATTTGGGATTACTTTTTGACAAGTGTCTGAGGGGCGAAAAGACACCCGTTTTTAAACCTATATTGGGACATAATGAAGTAAAGTTTATCGATGAAACTTTTGAATTATATGCCGAATAAACAACAGTTTGAGATTTAATTTTCAATTTAGCGATAAGATACTGTTATTTACACATTTTTTCGGATTTCTTGATGACAATCAATTTCTTTTCGCAATTGCCCCAAAATTTTCGACAATCTTTAAAACTTGGACGAATTTTGTGTACACAAAATTACCACTTTATATTGTGTAGAATGTGACATCACACAATTAGAATTAAATTCAATTAGGAATGGTTTCTGAGCACGACCTGTTAATATCTTAAAAACCCGAAAGACTGGGTAGTACATTTGGTTGTCAATGAAAACAAATATGGCTGCCCCCGCGATGATCGATGCTTCAATATCAAGTTTCAAATGACGTTGCAACTAATTTTAATAACACTCACGTGATAACGATTTCAAATTTATTTATTTATATATTTAATTGATTATTTATTTATTTAATTATTTATTTATTTGCCTATCTCACTACAGAATCAGATGAATTTACAAAAGAAAAAGAGACATTTATTGCTATAATTAAAGTAATTTTTTGTGAATATTAGAAATGCTAAGTGTATTTTTAAATTTTTAGCTTGCTAACATGCATTTAATTGGATATTATATTTTCAAATATATTTATAACATATACTGTGGCATTTTAACACATAGATTTGGACAACTGAATGGTCATTGTATATTGGATTTCTATTAACATTTGAAGAAAAATGACTGTGTTTTGCATTTTCATAATTAAATAGCTACATGAGTAGTGTTTCAGTTACAGATGCAGCAAGAATTCTCATCACTTAATGTCTTTAAATTCATTACATGTTTATGGATTGTTTGAATTTTATAATTGTTGTTTTAACATGTTAAACCAATGTTGGGCTGTCAAAAGCTATACCATACATATCATGTATTCCCATCAAGCCAGCCTATTCTGGCATGGCAGTATCTATGTAGCCTTATACTTATGTTTATCATACCTCAACTGCTCCCCACCAAGATTTCTTAAAACTTGAACACAAACACCTGAGAAATGGTAGTGGTTATTATTGCCTGGTACTATGCCTTTAGATATGAATATTCTGTAAAAGTGATGGTCTTAAGACTGCTGACTCCAGTTTAACATTCATTCCTTATTTGAGATTTTCCTCAACTTGAATTTAGCAAATTTGAAAGCTGAATACTTTTTTTCTGTATTCAAGATGTTCATAAATTTAAGGGGACATTTTGAAGACCATTCTTGAGGATTTGTTCACATTTATATTCAAATTTTGTTGAAACTTTATTTTCAGTTGCATAAAATTGTTTCAAAAGTTGTCAGATTTCAATTAAGGAAAATCTTAGTTTAGGAATGACTGTAAAACTGGAACCAAATATGTTTATCAAACACTATACATTTAAAGAATGCTCACTTTAAATAAAAATAATTGATAAACATGTCCATTTAATGGAATTTACTAATTTTCAGTACCAGTAATCTGACTGATTATTAATTTGTTGATTTTGGAAGCAGCAAGTTTCATTTTAGATATTTGTGTTTAGCATAACTCAGGTGTTGATTGTTTATAAAAACAAACTTTTAGTGAATATGGATGAGGATTTTATATACCACCCTTCTAGTTGCACTGTTTTGTTATGTGACACTACTGGTGTGAAACCTAATCTTCTTATTGAGTTTCAGCTTGGTTCTTGCTATTTTGCACAATTTGTTCTACTTACACTGTGGACAGTGAAACTGCATTGTAAAACATAAAACCAAATTGGCATTTAATTTTCTGCCAAAGATAATGCCTCATTCAGCAAAAAGTTTTTAATCAAATGTAGGTTTCATATGGTTGTTTATAATTTCTTAACACACCAAGTACTAAAGCTTAGAACAACTGAAAACCATATCTGTTGCACATTTCTAAATTTCATTAGGCCTATCAGCCTATGGTGTGTGTGTGTGTGTGTGTGGTGTGTGTGTGTGTGTGTGTGTGTGTGTGTGTGTTGACATGCAATGACACTGTTTATGGGGAGCTGTGCCTATCTTCAGAAAGGCACAGGCTGAGTGATTATATTGAGACCATATAGGCCTAATGATAAATTTCAAGGCAAAAGTTACAGAAAACATGACAAGCCATTTTGGCATCCTAGTCCTAGGCCTATAACTCGCACACGCTTAATAAACGGTTGTGCATGTTTTCAAGTGTACCACAAATTCACTGATACTTAATATACACCGTAAGGGGTCAACCAATACAATATTTGTGCACGAGATTGGGCTGTGAAATTCAGATTTGTGAAATGAACCATCGAAGCGGCATATGGCCAAATTTAATATGGAGACTGAAAGTAGGTCCTAAAATTCGGCATAAATCTTGAGAAATCTGACGAAATAGATGCTAATAATCGCCAAAACTTACTTTATTTCAGCCGTAAATACCATTCTGCGTCTTCTGTGTGTCCAAACTATATATAGAACATTAGCCCGAGATTCCTCTGGCCCGAATTTTTTTTTTTTTTTTTTTTTATCAATTTCGGGCCAGAGATCGGGCTTCATTATTTTACATAACGTGATGCCGTTGAAATCCTACGGCAGGGTAAGATTTAATTTGGCGGATATGTTCACTTTATTTTCACGGGCATTGGGTAATGAACCAGTCAGATCAATTACCTGAACCTTTATTCACAAGAATCCATCGAAAAAACTACGTGGCAACTCCGTTTTATATCCATTCCAGCCATATAAATCCAACACTTGTGTATCAGAAAAGGGAGACTTTAACCCGCGAGATCTCGCGTTATTTGAATATCATAACAAAAAATGGCGAGATGATGAAGGATTTACACAAGTGTTGGATTTATATGGCTGGAATGGATATAAAACGGAGTTGCCACGTAGTTTTTTCGATGGATTCTTGTGAATAAAGGTTCAAGTAAGCGATCTGACTGGTTCATTACCCAATGCCCGTGAAAATAAAGTGAACATATCCGCCAAATTAAATCTTACCCTGCCGTAGGATTTCAACGGCATCACGTTATGTAAAATAATGAAGCCCGATCTCTGGTCCGAAATTGATAAAAAAAAAAAAAAAAAAAAATTCGGGCCAGAGGAATCTCGGGCTAATAGAACATAGTTAGGAAGCAGTACTAACAAACTTTCTAGGTCAAATTAGACGGAAAATGGACCGACCCCATCCAATATTCCGGATTGACGGCGGCGTTTTTTTCGCATTTAAAACTTGGACGTTTTTTGTGTACAGGAAATTATTTGATGTATTATATATGGAATTGTACCTTGTAAAAAGGTCTTTCATTTGGTATAAATATTGTTTCTGAGCACGAGCTGTGTGAGAAATGGGAAGGAATCTTGTGACGGATAACATTTTGAGTTTTAGCCTGTGGTTCACGTTTCACTATAAATTACGAAATTAAACTGTAACCGGAATTATAAAAAATAAATTTGTCGGTTTTCAGATATTCTGAATTTTTTATTTTGCATCCCAATCTATGGTAATCTGTGATACATTCAACACAGTTCCTAATTTTGTGTCGTTCAAAGGTTCGCCATTTTTTGACAAATTTTACATCACATTTGCAAGTGCACAAATTTTAATGAATCCCTACGCCGACGGGGTTGGCGTTCCGACTGGTAAACAATAAACTATTTTCAAAAATGTCGTTAGCTAAATTTGCAAAAAACTTAGTCCAAAACATTTAAAGTAAAATGAAATTATGTAATTCAAAAGTGGCAAACGGAAGCATGAGTATGAAAATGTAAATTAAGATTAAGATATATTCTCCTGCTTATGGTGTATTTGTATCACAATTAATACGCTAAAGTAGAGCTCCAGCTTGTTCCCACTAACTTTAGATAACGAAGTAAATTAAATTGTTAACGCAGGGATATTGCAGGTCTTGCTTTATCAAGCACCTAAAAAGTTTTATGACTGTCATCACAATATTGTTAATAAGTATGATGTCTCTGAATTCAAAATTACCCTGTATATAGTTGACGTGACATAGTTCTATGTTTCTATCATTCCCAATTTTGATTTTTGATTACACACGTGGCGGGTGTAGCTAGCTAAACAGGAGGTGCTTACCCTTCTGGAGCATTCGGTCTCACTTCCCTGATAAAAGTTCACGTGTTTTACCTAACTTGTCAGCTTTAACTTTGCTTTGGGATTTTGATTTAGATATGAATTTGTTTTTTTATTTACCGACATATCTCAATATAATAGAGTGAAGTGTCCTTGATGTTGGACTTTACTGGTTCAGTATAATGTGACTGGAGGGTAATACGTTTGTCTGCGACATACTGACTATGTGCGCTAGCACATTAAACATGTTAAAGTCGCCCTGAGTGCGCACTAGTACAACGCAGACTATACAACACACTCGCACTTCACATGCATACACGAACTTGTTCATAGATTAATAAAATAGTTCTCGTCGCGAATAGCTGAAAAATTGCTGATGCGACGTTGAGCAACCAACCAACCATACATAAAATGGTTTCATTTTGGGTCATTGTGTTTTGTTGACTTCTTAAAAACAAAATTAAGTGAAAATTCAGAAACAAGCAACACGCAACATCTCGTGATTGCGTCTACAGTTAATAAAAATCCCTGAGGATAAACTCATAAATCATAAATTGGTTTCTCAATTTTGGTCCAAGCACTATTGAGGAATTGTATTACGAAACGGTCGTCTAGTGCTGTAAAATTAACACCGGTTTAATGTGTAATTTATTGACACTCTATTGTAAGAAGTTACATTGGATTGTATTTTTGTGGCATTGTGAAACGATGGACCAAAGTTTTGTCGATTGAAATCACCACATTCAAACGTCTGAAATAATACAGAAAAAACAGAAATAGTAGCCAAAGATCGAAACTGGCGATTCTGTTACAATTTCTGTTTTGGACAGTATTCAAGTCGTTTCTTATATTCGATTATGTATATGATCATGACTTAAAAAGAAAACGTATACATATATATATGATCGAACACGTTAGTTCAATAAACTACTTGTAGCATGTCACTCCCTTGTAACGAAGTAATTTTTTCCAGAAAATTAATAATTATTATACATGTCAACATTTTAAGCACGGAATTTCAATAAAATTGTGATCATCAAATCGTTAAATGTCAATTTTTTGAAATACATAAATTAATTATCAAAGTATATCATCTTTTTTCTTTGTACAGCTATAATTTGACATGCAAACCATCTTATCATTCCGGTTAATCAGTTGAACGATTTACTATCATCTAATGAATCTAAACTCTCACTGCAATAAATCTGCCAGATACGGGACTGATATATATAGTAAATAAGATATGCCAAAAAAGGTGGGTTGGTTCTCTAATGGCTTCAAGTTATATTTTTTCCATGAATTGATTTTGTGCGTAGATTTCTGATTTTAGCTAGAGTATCTCGCAGCGAAACATTACAACGTGATAAATTACTGTTATTTATTTCTCATTGATAACAGAAAAACTATATTAGTTTCCATGGCAATTTTTGGCGTTTTTCGTCAATAAAAATTTAACTTTTTTAATGATAGTGAAAACAGAAACAACAACAGTTTATTTTCTGTTTACCGCATTTTCTTGCCAGCAAATACTTTTGTAAGTACCAGTTTTATTTTAGGAAGAACTCGAAAAACCTTGGTATTTTCGTTTCCACAATTTGATATGAATTTTTTACATAAAATAGATCTCGTTTCCGCATAAAAAAATTTCCAGTAATTTTCATTTTCTTTTCATTTCCGCAATTTGCCTGATGATTACCCCTTCCATTGGACAGATTGATACTTGTTTCCCCTTTCCATTAAAACTGGTTTAGTAAAAACACAAATGTCTTAATACTTTATTGTACGTACAGGTTAAAAATAGCAGAAATTAAAAAAAACCATGCGCAGAATGAAAAACTGTCTGTGAAAAAATTGCTGAAATGCAATGCGCCCCTGGATTCAACATGCAGTCCAATCTGCCTTAACGGCCACCTCTGTATCAGGGCCACCTGCTTATAAAGGCCAGTAGATTAATATGCATATTGTTCTTTATTCATATTATTTGAACTTGTATATCAAGGCCACCTGCCTATAAAGGCCACTTTTACTGGCCATTGGTCCCTTGGGTGACCTATGTAGACATATTTGACTGTATATTAGTATGTAATCCGTTAACGGGCCTTTATATTAGTCATTATGAGGAACAGAAGTGTCTGTTCTCGATGATTGACTGATTTAATGCTAGTAATTAAATTTTGTAACATTCTAGCAATTTCATTTTTTAATTTTTATAAAAACGAATGTTGGAGGTTGTCATGGACGCAATAGATTCACACGCGCCATTTTTATTATTTATTTACTTTATTTTATTTTTATTATTATTTATTTATTTATCTAAGAAATAATATTGATGAGTAATTCTCATTATTCTGTAAAAGATAATTGCAAACATTGATATTCTATTTTTAATCCGTTTCATTCATGAACACTGCACACTTTACGTAATTTTTTACGCGAATTATATAGGTGTTGGGGCACACGGATCAAAAATAGAAATCAATGCTTAATTAATAATTAAATTGCACACATTTCTAACAAGAGATTATGTCATTGGCTAAAAGGAGATAAACAAGTTACTTCTCATTGCCTCGATGTTAATTAGCCTAATGACCGTACACAATTAGGCAAGGACATTGGTGTGCTATGGCAGGTGTTGCAGTAAATGTACCGTTATGCATTTATTTTCATTATTTGTTCTTTGGAAAATAATAATTATAACTGTTTTTCAAAATAAATATAAAATGTCCCATTTCATCACATTTTTATAATTACATATATAAGCATTCGATCTGATTTTCTTTCAGGTTATAGGTAAACATTATGTAAACTTTTGCGTATGACAAAACAGAAAACCTCCAAACCTATCACTACTTAGCGATGATTATCAGCCAGAATCATGCAGATCCATGTTCAATTCACAACCCCTGACATATTCTATAAACACACCGATCCATGTTCAAGTCAAAATCCCAAAAGCTACCCACAAACATATCGGTCCGTGTTCACATCACAATCCACAATTCACAGTGAAAAAAAAACCAAGCCAACCATCCTCAATTCACAACCCCAAGAGAGCCAAACCAAAACACACCAAACAACTCCCAAAAGTCAACCACAAACATAATGGGACATATTCAAATCACAATTCTAAAGGCAAAATGAAAACTTTTACACTTAATCATTCAAAAGTAGCACGTTTCCGCAACATGAGCAATAATGTGTTATAGATTACATGTTAACCTACAAGTAAATACACATGTAATATTGAGAACATTAGAACCTATGCCTGAAAACACATGCCGATCCATCCATGTTAAAATCGCAAACAAACTGCAAAGTAAAAGCTTTGAAAATGCAAAACAAACATACCAATCCATGTCCAAAACATAACCTCAAAGCAAAGTAAAAACAAACATACCAATGCATGCCCAAATCATAATCCCAAAGCAAATTAAAAACAAACATACCAACCCATGCCCAAACCATAATCCCAAAGCAAATTAAAAACAAACATGCCAATCCATGCCCAAACCATAATCCCAAAGCAAATTAAAAACAAACATACCAATACATGCCCAAACCATAATCCCAAAGCAAATTAAAAACAAACAAACCAATCCATGCCCAAACCATAATCCCAAAGCAAATTAAAAACAAACATACCAATCCATGTCCAAACCATAATCTCAAAGCAAAGTAAAAACATACCAATCCATGTCCAAACCATAATCTCAAAGCAAAGTAAAAACAAACATACCAATCCATGTCCAAACCATAATCTCAAAGCAAAGTAAAAACAAACATACCAATCCATGTCCAAACCATAATCTCAAAGCAAAGTAAAAACATACCAATCCATGTCCAAACCATAATCTCAAAGCAAAGTAAAAACAAACATATCAAACCATGTACAAACCACAATCTCAAAGCAAAGTAAAAACAAACATACCAATCCATGTTCAAATCAGACAAGCACATTAAAACGTGAACTTCCATCAGGAAAATTAAACTGGATGTTCCGGTAGAAGCATGAAATAGCGCACTAGTACTGATTGAAGACATTAATATAGTATATGGGATATTTTAGGATTGGTGATATCGCTGCCCATCCAAACTAACAATCAAATACACAACCATCTCCCAAAATGGACATTTGACTGCCAAAGGATATATATAACCAGACATTTTAATGTTGTAGATTTTATAAATTGTTTCTTAATATTATGTATTACATCTTGTATTCTTATCTTGTCTGTGTTCATCGATTTTGAATTTTATTTCAATATGTTACATAAAATCTTTTTGGCTAGATCCATTATAAGTTATGTGATCGGAGTGTTTAGTGTGTAGTCTGATGTCAAAGGCTTATATGATTTAAAATGTTTAATTTTCTGCCTTGAAGTGTGGCCAACACTGATTGATTGATTGATTGGTTGGTTGGTTGGTTGGTTGGTTGGTTGGTTGGTTGGTTGATTGATTGATTGATTGATTGATTGATTGATTGATTGATTGATTGATTGATTGATTGATTGGTTGAATCAATGAATTTAGGATGGAATGAATGAATGAATGAATGAATGAATGAATGAATGAATATCATCATTATTATTTATTGCTTTCCTCATACAATGAGATAATTAAATCATAGTAATTATGATGTATAAACTATAAACACAAACTTTCAAAACAACAAATTACAAACGAGAAACATAAATATAACTTATAAACATTATGTACACAGAAAGTAATATATGTTGCTGTATCTAGAGATTTGGGGATGTGACTTTCGGAGTAGGCGATTAAACTGTGTTTAGGAGTCTCTAGTACGTAGCTAGACACACCTGTATATATTTAAATGATAACATCATAAAGTATTTCCACAATGCTGGGTCTGTGTTAATTTGGAGAGGTTTTCCGAGAAGGTTTAGACATATTTCACGTTCAGTGCGGTTATTGAGTTGTACGTTAAACAATACGCCGTATTCCTTTATTTCTGACTAGAAGCCGTCGTGAATGTGACATAACGCTGTGCAAGATCAGGCAGCATGTCGGAAAACATCACAGTATACGTCCTAGTCAAGAATATTTCATTTTTATCGAAATGTCACAAGCTATATTCGAAGTGGCAGCAATTGTTTGAAGTGCGCTCAGATCAATGTCATATAAGCCTCCTTCTTGGGTTATATTTCTCTGTGTTTCTTGATTATTTTTCCCTGTGTTTCTGGATTATCTTTCTCTGTGTTTCTGGATTATCTTTCTCTGTGTTTCTGGATTATCTTTCTCTGTGTTTCTGAATTATCTTTCTCTGAGTTTCTGGATTATCTTTCTCTGTGTTTCTGGATTATCTTTCCCTGTGTTTCTGGATTATCTTTCTCTGTGTTTCTTGATTATCTTTCTCTGTGTTTCTGGATTATCTTTCTCTTTGTTTCTGGATTATCTTTCCCTGTGTTTCTGGATTATCTTTCTCTGTGTTTCTGGATTATCTTTCTCTGTGTTTCTGAATTATCTTTCCCTGTGTTTCTGGATTATCTTTCTCTGTGTTTCTGAATTATCTTTCTCTGTGTTTCTGGATTATCTTTCTCTGTGTTTCTGGATTATCTTTCTCTGTGTTTCTGAATTATCTTTCTCTGTGTTTCTGGATTATCTTTCTCTGTGTTTCTGGATTATCTTTCCCTGTGTTTCTGGATTATCTTTCCCTGTGTTTCTGGATTATCTTTCTCTGAGTTTCTGGATTATCTTTCTCTCAGTTTCTGGATTATCTTTCTCTGTGTTTCTGGATTATCTTTCCCTGTGTTTCTGGATTATCTTTCTCTGTGTTTCTGGATTATCTTTCTCTGTGTCTCTGAATCTAGTTATTCGAAAACAAATGCGTACTACAGATAAAAGAAGTTTTAAGAAAAGAAATCGAATCTCTTGTGCGTTTGATTTGAATTAACTAATTTATATTTGAATTAACGAATTAAGTATTTTGAATATATAAATTAATAAGTTAGAAATGACGTGAATATTTGTGCTTTTAATTTTGATTTTCCTTGTTCTATATTATTCTGGCTTTTGTCAAGTGCGTTGCTTTTAGTTATTGCATTCAATAATTGTTTTAAGATAAAATAATTCTTGAACTTGCTCTAACAGTTTTGTTTTCGCTCTCTATTGCTTTGACAGATACAAGTATTCGTGTTGACGTTTCTGATGTGTTGACGCGACACATTGGTGTCATCTCAGTAATCATCTTCTCAAACCTTCACTTGTAATTGGTATTTAACTTATAAAACTGCGATTAAAATCATAACAAGAGTACGTAGAGCTGATGGTTAGATTGAATCTACAGATTGTAAACACCAGACCTTAATGTACAAATTACAAAATTATACCTCTATAATGTCACTAGATTATATGACGTTTGACAGTTATCTAGAATGTTGTGACGTTATCTAAGTATTTCATAATGGTGTCCATTCATCCTTCCTTAATATCGGTTTTTTTTTCTTTTTTGAAATTGTGTATTTTGTCACATGTTGTCGTAATATTACCGCCTATCTCTTGAGAGCAAAATACCCTCCTCAAAACTAAACTTTGGTCCTTTCTGTGACCTAGACCTTTGACCTACACACCGTACGCGACCCATTGCCTCATGTTGTTATACATATCTTCCAAGTTTGATCAAAATCCATCCATATATAGATGTGGAGTTTTAAAGTGGAGGCAGTTTTACACAGATGGATAGACAACGAACTACAAGACTTGATTTTGAGTCGACTTGCAACATGGAAACATCTCGGGTGATAAGATTGATATTGGCCAATGTCACAAACTTCGTTTTCTTTAAGAAACGACAATTTCGATTTTTTTTTTTTTTTAGTTTAGTTTAGTGTTGTTAGTGTAGTTTTAAATAGAAAGAATTATTTAATATCTTTATTTTTTAATCATTTTTTATCCTGATTAAAATCGAAAACAAAATCCCTCGACAAAGTCATGTGTTAGGAATAATAATGTCATATACCATTTTTTGAATTTAATCATAAAATACATTCAAAAAATGGTATATGACGACAAGATACCATTTTTTTAATGTATTTTATGATTAAATTCAAAAAAGGTACATGACAATAACTTCGTTAAACAATACAATTAAATGATTTGTCAAGTGAAAATCATACGTGTAGGTAATTTTTCTTTTTCTTTTTTTTAAATTATACCAAATATGTATCAAATTCTAATCAAGATTGGA